>CM056059.1:214750375-215950375 GCA_029574335.1 Rana kukunoris | reverse complement strand
GACCCCTGCACTCCCAGAAACCCCCTGCACAGTACACAGACCCTTGCACTCCCAGGGGCCCCCTGCACAGTACACAGACCCCTGAACTCCCAGGAACCCACCTGCACAGTGCACAGACCCCCTGCATCCCCAGGAGCTTTTAAATGAATGCCAATGTAAAATATATAAAATATTGCGATGTGTTTTCACAACCATGTGTTTTCACAACCATGAGTTCACACTGGAAATTCAAATGTACTTATTAATAAAAGAAAATGGGTCTTTTCAATGTGAATGCAAAAGCTACTTAAAACAGCTTGAAGAACCACTGAATTGCTAGAAGACACGTTGAGGAACTCAAGGGCAGGTCACAAACAATTCAGAAGCACTTGACTTGCTTCTGAGTACAATATTCAGTGTTCAGCCCTAAGGATCCTCTATAGATCTGTGTGTGCTTTCTGACTTAATGCAATGTTTACTGCATAGCATTAGTAGCTTACTGATTCATTTCATTTGTTGCTTAAAACAGCTCTTTAAAGTAAATCCATCCAAAAAAAATCTATAAGCAGTTATAGATTTCAGACACCCAAATATGCTTAAGCAGGCCTATATGAGATTTCCCCGCTGCTGCTAGGGATAGATGTCAGGACATTCTAAAAAGGCAAAGCTTGGACAATTCCACTACCTTCCACCTACCACCAATTGATATTGGCCCATCAGTATGAGAGGCTGCTTCACTAGCCAATAGGTATGTGCGTGTATTGGCAGGAGGTGAGCGAGCTTCCATACTACCTGGAAGTGCCAAAACTGATTAAAATATTCCGGCAGAAGGATTTCAGTTGCTGCAATTAATACCAGGATTTTCTAGGATTTTAACTAGCAAAGCCACACTCTGTAAATAAAATATATTTGCACTGATTTAAATACTGATTATTGTCTCTTTCCTTTTAGGGAACTAAGTATGAGAAGGCCGAAGGAGAATGCTGTGGCAAATGTATACAAGTGTCTTGTGTAATAAGACTGAAGGATAATACTACAAAGATTTTGCAGGTACATTTTAATGAATTAACGCAGATTAGTGATATCAAATAGGTGCTGCATCTCTGATACCCAAGCAGGGATGACAATTCTGGTACTATATGTCTTATGTCATTTCTGGGATTCCATCATCCATGCAGCAGCCTTCCTAAACCTCATTATCTGTGCAGAGATTTTAAAGCAAAAGCATTTTAAATTTTATGACATGTGTAGCAATCACAAAATTCCTAAATTCCATCCAGTGTGGAGGCTTGTTGTATGATAAAATGTGGGAAGGAACTAAACTGGGACACTTTATTCTCAATCCCAAATGTGCCTGAGAATAAGATTCTAAATCTAATATTTATGTATCTAAGGTTTCTGAATGTATTTTGTTTATATAAAAAATATTCTTCTTTTGTTTAAAAAAACAGCCTGGTGATACATGGACTCCACCTGATCAACCATGTGCGACATATGAGTGTGAAATTATCGATGACCAGTTCAACCCAACAGAAATCAGAAGAACTTGTCCAATTGAAGACTGTCCACAGGTAGGTTTATATATTTATTAAAAAGAATTTTAGTCTAAATGATAAATTTCACTTGAATTCCTATAGGGCAGGCATGTCCAAAGTCTGGCCCGGGGGCCAATTGCGGTCCCTGTTCCAGTTTAATGTGGCCCCCCTGGTAATTTGGATATATACTGTATTTATCAGAGCTGCCTCAGAAGGGACAGGAAGGGGCTGTCAAATTACATACAGGAGAATCTCCTGTTCACGCTGCGGCATCTGTATTAGGAAGTCTTGTCTCCTGGGCTGCCATTGGACAACTGTCTATCATAGGAAGTGGAACATTTTATTAAAGAGGCTGCTGTGTAAACAGGAGATTCTCCTGTATGTAATCTGTTGGCGCTCATCCCGCCTCCCCTCCGAGGCTGCAGATGGGCATTAATCAGGCTGAATTCATGGCAATGCTGCATTGATGAGCAATGACCCTTATTTTGCTTCACAGTTCTTTATTTACATTTTTTTCCTGAAACTTCCATCCTAACGTTGAGGTGCGTGTTATACGCCAATAAATTCGGTATATTCAAATAATATGCCTGAGATCATCTCTTCACCACACACAGCCAGTCAGCCACAAAGGCAAGAGAATTCTTGTTGGGCGGTGTATTTGTTGCTCGGGCAAACACTTACACCAAATTGTATTGGTTCAAAGAATGTCAGGCAAAATGTTCGGCCCTTATGCATGTTAACTTCATCAAATATGTCCCTCTTTGAAAAAAGTTTGGACACCCCTGCTATTTTGGTTTTCAATCTCTGCTATACTTATGTCCATACATAACTTTGTAACAATGGGAGGGCATTTGGGGCAAAGAAACCAGGGAAAGCAATATCAAGCTGGGAATATAAGAAAAAGATATTAAAAAATTAACGTTGATGTCATTTGTTGTGCAGAAACTGCTATCTGCAAAAAAAAAAGAATTTTGCTTGACTTTTCAGAAAAACAACTAGTCCAGCTTTATTATGTGCCATTTTTTTGCTTATATTGCTTATATTAATACACGTTTCCTTTTTCTCAGGGCTACAAATATGAGAATGTTGAAGGGCAATGCTGTGGTAAATGTGTACAGGTGTCTTGTGTTATGAAACTGAAGGACAACACTACAAAGATTTTGCAGGTACAGACCGATGAATTAATGCCGATATGTATCAATATAATAAGCATTCCATCCCTTGCATCTAAGTAAGATTGACAATTCTGGTGCTATATCTCTTATTTTTATTCTTGACCTTGAGTTCTGTGCAAACACCTGAAAATGCAGATTTACAAAACATATTTTAAATTATTTGGCATCTGCAGCATTCAAAAAAGCACTAAACTGGTCAGTGGAGACAGGGCCATCTTTAATATTGATTAGGCTTATCAACTATTTGTGTGCAGTGTGCGATTAAGGGAAAGCTTCATTGGGCCATGCAACAATGACTGGTCCTGGTCCTTTTGCCTTATGTTAAAGATTGCCCTGCGTGGAGGGATGCAATGAGATGAAATGTAGGAAGGAATTAAAGTGGGACTCTTTATACTCAGGACCACATAGGCCAATCTGATAGTAGACATGTGCAGTTTGTTTAATTACGAATTGAAATTAGGACAAATTTTCATTTTTACAATAGTACCAAATTGAAATAAATCTAAAATAACAAAAAAAAAATTGGTTAGAATACGAATAAACTAAACGAATTCCAAAAATGAATTCAATGGGTAAAAGGAATTTGACGGAAATTTTTTATGTAAATAATGAATTGAAATAAACAAAACTCATTTTTCGTTCTGCACATGTCTATCTAATAGCACTACAATGCTGAAAGTTAAAAAAAAAAAATGTATGTGTCTGAGATTTCTACTTTTTATTTACATAGCCTGGTGAAACATGGAGCCCACCTGATCAACCATGTGTCAAATACGAGTGTGAAATTATCGACGATCAGTTCAACCCAACAGAAATCAGAAGAGCTTGTCCAATTGAAGACTGTCCACTGGTAGTTTTTTTTTCCTTTACTTCTAGTTTAATTTATGGCTTAAATTTAAATACTTTCAGGTGTCACAAGCCTAATTCCCCATACACACATGTGGGATTTCCAACGGGAAAAGTTCCCGTCGGACATCCAGCAATTTATAGCCTAATTTATAGCTTAGATTTAAATTCTTTCAGGTGTCACAAGCCTTCCCCTGAGTAATTACATTTTTCATCCAGACCTTGCTGTACTACACTAGTCCATGCCACTTTCTTTTGTCTGTAATTCATTGATCTTGGAGAGGACCTGCTGGTGTTGTAACATCCTCCATGCTGCCTTTCTACACAGACATTCTGATGTAAAATTTGTTTCAGTAAAAAGCCGCTAAAGCTACATTGGAAGTTTGATCTGATTGACATCTACATACAAATCGGTATAAATGCAAAGCATGCTCAAAGCAGCCTGAAATTTCTCTCTATTGTTTATGTAATATGCTTAGTGGCAATGATCAGTTTACAGATTTGTTACAATAGATGGGTATTAGGGGCAAAGAAAATAGGGAAAGCAATAACACACTAGGAATTAAAAATACATTTTTCAACGTTTTTTTAAGGTTCATGTAGGAGCCTAACAATTTCATCTGCTCTTTGTGATAATTATTTTTACCAGAATACCCATTGTCCTAGAAAACATATCCACAAAGGATGCAAACATATGAAACTGTGTACCCACAATTAAAAATCTTAAATTAAATCCCTGTCAATATATCTGAGGTTAAAAGGCTGAACTCTATGATTGTTACTCTTGCAGGGCTACAAATATGAGACAACACCAGAAAAGTGCTGTGGAGTGTGTGTAAAAGTTGGATGTGTTATGACATTGTCGGACAACTCTACACAAATCCTGAAGGTAAACCTGTTGCTATATATATATATATATACTATATATATATATATATATATATTTTAACTATATGTATCCTTAAAAAATCCTTAATATTGTTTGTGGACATGTTTTAGTCGTTGTTTGTATTTTTTTTAGCCTGGAGAGGTGTACGTGTCACCAGAAGACAAATGTGTCTCCCATGAATGTACCAGCTCTCTTGATATGAAAGAAGTGACCAAAACATGCCAAGCTTTCAATCCAAAAGACTGTTTGGAGGTTAGTATTCATGTAATTTTTACAAAATATTTTCAACAATTTACCATAAAAATGTAACTAAAAAAATATACCAGTGAAATCAATATTTCTGAAGAAATACATTAACATTACTTTAGTTTAAGCTAGTGGTCTCCAAACTGTGGCACAGGGGCCGGATGTGACCCTTTGCATGTCTTTATCTGGCCTTTGGGGCACTATTCCTCCCACTGATAAAATAGTATTCTTCCAACTGACATCAACAGTGGGGCACTATTTCTCCCATTGACACAAACAATGGGGCTCCATTTCTTCCATTGACACCAACAATGGGGCACTAGTCCTCCCAATAATACCAATGACGAGGCACTGTTCCGCCACCTATTACCAAATGTGATGTTTACTCCCACAGGCCATTTGTTTAGTTTGGAGAGTCCTGGTCTAAACGAATATACCTGTTGCACCATCCCGCTGGAAGAAAACTGTCCCCAGAGGTTGCCCTAACCTTGCAAGCCCCCTGACACCCCTAACACCCAGGGTTCTGACATAATTTATAGAGAAAATGCAAATGCAAAAGACAAAGAAATAACAGAGATTGCAAAAGGATATTTTACTAAATACTTTTGAGTTAACAAGGGAAACATGAATGTGAAATGTGTGTATTCCCCATTTTGCATTGTTAGCATAAAGCAGAATTATAGAGATATGCAGAGAAATGGCAATAACAGTGAGCCTGACAATATAGGACAACAAATCTTAAGGGGGACCTTTGACCCCAGGTACAAGAGGGAGAAGACTTTTTGTCAGTCAGCTCCCTCTATGTCCTGATGCCACAGGTGAAAAGAAATAACAAAACACAATATGTAAAACCTGAGTGAGAGTTCTTCTTTAATATAAACAGGTGTTGTAGGTTGATTCCTTTGTGTGAAGAAGTCCTTGAAGTAAGGGTGTCCAGCTATGAAGGGACCCAAATATATTGCTGTGCAATGGCGACAGCAAAGGTGGATAGGGTGAGCAAGGTTCTTCCCAACAAAAGGCCTCTTTGTAAAGGGGGGGGGGGGGTAAAGGTGTCTGCAATCAGTGTCTCTGAAAGTAAGATTAAGGGTGGGCTTCTGCCTCCTCACCAATCCTGGAGATACCAAGGCTCATAGGCAAACAATGTCCCAGAACAGGCTCTTGAAGGACCTGCAGTCAGATAAAGAATTCATGACTGGCAACCTGATGGCCTAGGGGTATAGCAGCGTCTGTGTGGGCATAGGTGAAAGTGGCCCTGGATATCCACTCTGCCGATGAGAGGCCGGTAGCTGAGGAACTGCCTCCAGGGATAAGGCTCACTCACGTAAGGGCCCTTTGTGCCATTCAGGCCATGGCACCTGCTTACACCAACCAGGGGGAGCCTAGCTTCTCGCTTCTGTAGCTGCAGCCCCATTTCCCAAACAATAGAGCAGCTCCCCAGGTCTCTCCAGCCAGCTGGTACTTGTAGTTAGCAGCAGAATTAGATCCATTGGAATCTGGGCTACATGTGCCACGACCCCCTGCTTTCAGTAGTGGTCTCTCTCTCCACAGTAAGGAAATGATGCAATAATCCCTGTGCTGGGAACTAGAGGAAACAAAGTTCATTGTAATCTTTAGTAAAGAGTGTCCCGTGATAACAAAAGCAATATAGCCAGAGTTTGGCTACATACCTCAAATTATTACAGAATTTCAGTCAAAATAAAAATTGTCTCTAATTGTGCACGTCTGCACTTTTTAGAGCTGATCTATAGCCAGCAAAAATGAATTTATATTCCTGATCTCAAATAATATTGTGAAATGCATGGATTACCTATGCATTCTTGAACCTTTGCATTTTAACCCCCTTTGCAGTTTTCTCTAGTGACAATCAAGGCAGGGGAGGAAGGAATGTCTCTGACCACTGTATGCAGAAGACCCTGTAAGATTGAACAGTGCAGTCACTTACACACTCATTTTCCTTATCAACAGTAAAATTTCATGTGCAGACTGTCCAGTGTTACTGAGTATGCATAGCCAGTGTGTTCATATAAGTGGAGTTCCAGCCATAAATGGAACTTCCACTGATCCGGTTCCTCCATCCCTCTGGTGTCACATTTGGTGCCTTTCAGTGGGGTGGAGCAGATTCCTGTCTAATCAGCTATTTTCTCCTACTTCTGGTGAAAATTCTCTTCAGCAATCTTCTGAGAAACACACAGGTCCCAGAGGACAGCAGGGACCACTCATAACGTGCATCGCAACTCGCACATGCGCAGTAGGAACCCTGGCTGTGAAGCCACAAGGCTTCACTTCCTGATTCCCTTACTGAAGTGCCTGCACCCGGAGCCGAGAAACGGGTCGGATTTGGGTGAGGACATCGCGGACACCCTGGACGGGTAAGTGTCCTTATTTTAAAAGTCAGCAGCTGCAGTATTTGTAGCTGCTGACTTAAAAAAAAAAATCAGACGGAGTTTCGCTTCCCCAGACCATTGTCCACACATAAACATGCTGAAGAGTAAATCTTTTGGACTGTTCTTTTTTCTCAATGCAGTCTAAACTTGTCTGATATCCCTAGATTGTTTGATTGGGACTGTACAAGAAAGTCAACACTTTAGCAATTTGTCCTCTATGTTTTTATCCTGCAGGGTACAATCAAGAGCACAGAAGATGGTTGCTGCAAGACTTGTGAACGTAAGTATCTTACTTGTTGGAATGAGTAGAAGCTACTAAATGTGAACAGTCAGCTGGCATTTTTCCAGGAACAAAACAGAAAATGCAAAGATCTCTGCACCCAACACATGTATATAGATTTTGAATGAGCGATCCAGGCTTACTTTTGCTTATCTGTTGAGTAAAATGCACCAGAATGTACAATTAACATTTCTTTCAGTTTTTTTATACTTGATAGTAAACTACTATGTAGTTATCAGATGATCAGTTGATCATTTGAAAATCTCCAGCATCAAATTAAAGTTATGTAATATCAATTGATACCTCAAAAATGTTGTCAAGCAGTGTTTAGTAAAGGCAAGCCACTATTTGCCTCCCATCAAAAGATGACTCTATTTAAAAAAATGTGACATTCATATCACCAATATTAAGTGATTCTTAACATTCAAAGTGTTATTTAATTTAATGACTGCTGCAATAACATTCTTGTTCCTTTTCTTTGCAGGCCCTCTAAAAGGATGCCAGGTTCAGAAACAATCTCGTCAAATCAAGTCTGGAACTTGTGTATCTGATGAAGTTGTGGAGCTTTCATACTGTGGTGGAGGCTGTATGACATCATCCATGTAAGATATTGTTGTTTTGATTCTAATTTGCAATTAGTAATGTATATTATCTTTGTTGGAAACTGATCTAGACCTACCCCTTAAAATCTTTACCCTATAGAGGTAAACCAGACCAATTAGCTGTGCTGCTACTGTTTCATAGTATTCATGCTTTTACTCAGAGTAAAACTGAACTTCTCTGGCTGATAAAGTTAATGTATATGTAAATTCTAACAACTATTGCCCTAGAGTGAAAACACTGTACCGCTATGCTGTAGATGCAGTACACTTAAGCTGCGTACACACGATCGGTTCAAACCGATGAAAACGGACTGAGGTTCGGTTTCCATCAGTCCAAACCGATCATGTGTAGGCCCCATCGGTCCGTTATCCTTCGGTCAAAAAACAGAGGGCTTGCTTTAAAATTGAATTGATGGATGGCTAACCGATAGGTCAAAACCGATCGGTAGTATGCAAAAGCATCGGTTAAAAGGCTGTGCATGCTCAGAATTAAGTCGACGCATGCTTGCAAGCATTGAACTTTCTTTTTTTTTCAGCATGTTGTTGTGTTAAAACACGTAAACGTCACCACGTTCTGATACGATCGTTTTTTAACTAAGGGTGTGTAGGCACATCAGACCATCAGTCAGCTTCTTCGGACAACTGTCCTTCGGACCGTTCTCATCGGATGGACTGATCGTGTGTACGTGGCCTATGGGCTCATTTACACTTGCTTCAGCTTCAACACACATTAACTGCTAGTTTACACCTGCTTCAAAACAAGGCTTCGAACAGGCATTGTTAAAGCTCTCTAAATGCTAGTCAAAGCTCCTGTCACTAAATAAAATGGTTAGCTTACAGTCCTGTTTACACCTGGCTTTTGCCCCACCGAAGCCTCATCGAAGCCCCGCCAAAGCCTCATCGAAGCACCAAGCAAAAGCAAGGTGTAAACAGGACTGTAAGCTAACCATTTTATTTAGTCACAGGCTTTGACTTGCATTCAGACAGCTTTAACAAGGCATGTCTGAAGCCACGTTTTGAAGCAAGTGTAAACTAGCCCTTAGTGAGTGGGTATTCACAAAAAAATTCAGGAAGAGTTTACCCGGAAGGTGAAAAAAAAAAAAAATGCAGTCACAACTTCTAAGGACTGGAACATAACAAACATTATATTTTTGCTTTTGGTACTATACTTGATAAAATCGAACAGTCAAGTCAATGAAGGCTCTGTTGCCTTCCTTTAGTCATTGACTTAATACATTCATCTTCTCTGTCATGTTTAATCACTTTATATACAACATAAGCGGTTAAACTTCATGACTGAACCCAGTTTAGACAGAATAATACTTCACAAAATAGCACATTGTATACAGACTTTTTTGGTTATACTTCCGCTGCTGCTGTCAAAAGATGAGAAAATGGCATTTCCTCTATAACTTAATTTTATGCACCCATTGGCTTTAACCTTAGGACTACTAGTAGTTTTTTATTTTTCTACCCATTATATGACAAGATATGACATGGTCTATTTGAAGTGCATTATTCTGTACATGGCCACTGCAAAGATGAGTTTTTGCACTCGCAGTCTCACAATTTGATCTTTTCAGATACTCGGTTGACTCTAACAAAATGGAGCACAAGTGCAGCTGTTGTCAAGAAGTAAAAACAAGCAAGAGGAAAGTGAATCTGAAATGTCTGGATAAAACAAGTACTGTCTACACCTACATCTACGCTGAAGAGTGTGGTTGTACCACCACGGAATGTGATAAGGACATTTCACAGCAAGAACAGCAACAAGTCAATCAGGAACAACAGCAGCAAAAGATCAACTAAACAATGACCCGAGTACAGATACGCGTATGCCGATGAACGAGAACTTTTAAAATATGAACTATAACCAAATATTATCCAACATCTACATACTCTGGAGATTACCCTCTACCACTGGGCCCCGCTTTGCTTCCTCACTGCCAACATCTCTTCAACGAAGTCTCCAAGTGCCCTTCCATTTTAGATATGGCATGGGACTTCTAACTATTGCTGGGTTGTTCTTTAAACAAGCTTTGCTTTAATATAATTTGTGCTTCCTGGCATCACTTCCTATCATAAACTATGACACAGCAAGTATCCTTTTATCCTTGCATTACAGAGTCTGTGGTATATTAATATTATTTAATGTCTATTTTCCCATTATAAAAAGTTGTTGAACAACTCTTCTATAGAGAGATTTTATTTTTATTATTATTATTTTAATAACTTAAAGCAAATATAGAGAATAATATTTAGATTGGTAGATTTAGCATACAAGGCATTTTATATATGTTGTGTAGTTAAATTGCTAAAGCCCTGATAAACAGTTAGGTAATACAACCTCAGGTCCGTGTTTGCATTTCATTGAATGAAGGCAATTATACTGTCACTTTTAGAAAATGTAATTCTGTTTACAATCTAAATACATTTAGATAAATCTATTTAGCTAAACTGGATTTCACTAATGGGTGAGCATATAGATTGTGTTTTTTATTTTTGTTTAAATTTGCATTCCTAAACTTTTAGTTTCTAAGGATGGGAACTTTGCTGTATTTATTTGTTTGAGTGGAAAATTGTGATAGGTGTCTATAGTCTTTCTTGTGGGTCATTGGATCTAGAGGATAAAGTTTTCATCTCCGGAGTATAGGATTTGATTTAAATAAAACAATATTTTAAGCATGTTATAATCTTGTTGAGTTTCTTTATGTCCTTATACCTTCAAATTATTTTTCTACTAAAAAAAATAACAGTAATACATTTTAATAATTACAACTGGATACAATGGGCCAGATTCACGTACATCGGTGCATATATAGACCAGCGTAGCGCATCTCCTTTACGTTAGACCGGCTCAATTTCGAGCCGCAAGTGCCGTATCCACAGAGTATTTGAGCCCAAATTTGCACCGGCGCAACTTAAATTCCGAGGCCTAAGGCGGTGTAATTCAAAGTGGGAAGGATGTGGGCGTGTTCCATTGTAATGAGCCGTGACCCCATATAAATGAAGGGCCGGCCAGACTGGGCATGTGCATGACGCTGACTATGCTCACTACTCGGCCCGGAGCAATCAGTGAGATAGGAACTAGGCCCGGCAGACTTAGTGAGATAAGCCCAGTGCATAAATAGGCCCAGACATACGCCCTTTCATTGCAAAAGTACATCCATTTTTTTCCCTCCCTGAATCAAGGTGCTTTTGTTCCGTTGTCTGTGGCTGTTTGTAGATTTGTGTCGTGTCGGTGTGTTCCATTATTTTGAGGGCCATCACCCAATTTATATACACACATACATATATGTATATATTTAAAAAAATGTTGATAATAATAAAAAATATAATTATAATAATATTTAAAATATTAAATATATATTAGATATAAAAAATAAAATTATATATTTATTATATTAACTAATTTAAAATATATGAAAAGGGGGGGTTGGGACTTTAAATGAGGCAATGGGTTAATTACCCCCATCCCTGGTATTTGTTATAGAGAAAGGAGCAAGCGGGACTTTAAATGAAGCATGTGCGGGAAAGGTTTGCACTAAGTTGGGGGATATAAATAATGGTAATAAATCTGGAATACTTTAAATATTTGAAGAAAATAGATAAACATATGTAGTTCACAGATTGGTGGGGGGAAAGGTTTATATAGGCAGTAACCCAAGTGTATACACTAATTACTGCAGTACAGTTTGTTGTACCTTTTGTTTGTATACACTTGAGTTACTGCCTATATAAACCTTTCCCCCCACCAATCTGTGAACTACATATGTTTATCTATTTTCTTCAATAGTGCAATATAGTCATGTACGGTGCATTATATGAAAGCAATAAAATATTTAATGTATTCCAGATTTATTACCATTATTTATATCCCCCAACTTAGTGCAAACCTTTCCCGCACATGCTTTATTTAAAGTCCCGCTTGCTCCTTTCTCTATGATTTAAAATATATACTAAACAGAAAAAATGTCTATAAAATATATATTTAGCCATTAGGGTAAAAAGAGCCACTGGCAAGGAAATGGAGTGTTGCCAGTACCTTGCCCAGTGGCGGTCGGCAGATCCTCTCCTGTGCCCTCCTCCGTGCCCTCCTCCTTTTGCGCTCATCTAATGTTAGTAGTATAGCTATGAGCATGGATGCCCCTGGCATGGTGGCATACAGATTGTTTTCCAGCAAGTGTGGCTGCTCAGCTCGTCCCTAACGGTGTTGCTGTTGCTGACATGTAGACGGATTGTCTAATTTTAAGTAAGCTTTTATATGGCCTAATATTAGACATAACTTAAAATAAACCGCTAATGAGGTGAAACAGAGAAGTCCAAGCAAAATCACAATCACTTATGTGAAGCAAAAGTCCATCTGTGTCCTATAAACACCCGAAAAGTGTTAGAAGAAGAATCTTCAAGTGAAGTCAATCAAAGGCACCTCCACCTCTATATAAATTGCCTGCTTACCAGCTCCAACTTCAAAACTGCATTTGTTATTAAACTGTGCTGCTCCTAAAAGTCCTCAGCCGTCCACCTCCTCATACAGATGATCCAGAATCGATCAATGCCACATCCGAGGGTATGGAGAGAAGGAAACTCATAGAGTAGTATTGTAGGCAATCGCGTTTATTAAAATAAAAAGTAAAACTCACATGATTCTTTGTAAAATAAGCGTGTTAGGTAAAAGCCGGCCGGCTCAATACTATCGTTCGTCCTTCCGGATTGTCGGTAAGCGGTGACGTCAGCACGCCGCTCTTCCCTACGTCGTTTCGTCACAGATGACGTCTTCCAGGGGTACGAGCGGCGCGCTGATCCACCGCTAATTATACATTCTGCGTGTCATTCGGAACGCCCAGTTCTGACCACCGGGAGTCCTTGACACTGATCCTCCATCTTGAAAGAGGGATCCTTGCCCCTACTATTCTTAGATTACGGTTACACTGGCATTAAATGTAAACCTATCTAAGACGCAAGGCTATAAAATAGCGGGGACTTTGTAGTAAACTGAATATAGAAAATAAAAATTAAATTTTAAAGTTAAAATGAAAGCGACATGGTTCTATCGCTGTCAGTACTCGCTAACATAGCGTATCAACTAGGTGAATATTAACAAGGACATGCCCATGATGGGAAGCCGTTTAGTGGATAGCTACAAACATTTCTTAACTGATATGAACAGCCTCCACTATCAATATGATAGGGCACTATACATATGATTCCGCAACTGAATAAAAAATATATATATATGTAAATAATCTTAAAAATTATTTTATCTACCAGTAAGCTGATTCAATCTGAATGAAAAAGCTTACTTGAAAGCTTGTGGCAGCAAGCTAGGAAAAGGAACAGAACATTTCTAGAATAGATAAGTTAGGAAAAATATGCTAATGGGACCAATAAATAACAGTCCCTATATGTCCCTTTGGTTTTCTAAAAAGGAGGCCAAATTTAATGGTAGTAGTGCTATTGAAATCTACCCACCACATTCAGATGTTTAAAACATCAGAGGGGTTATATGTGTACAGTATGAGTCCCGGATATTAGAGCTGGTTCACACTGATATTAGCAACCTTATAACAATATACACTTATGGTCTGATTCAAACATAATGTGAAATAAATGTCCTAGCTGTTATCTATGAACACATTAACGTCTACATCAACATTCATTCCATACGGGGTATAAGTTCGTACTTTATGAATCCAGGCCATTTCTAGCCTAGATAGTTCCCTTACAAGTGATCCGCCTCTCCAATGGGCATCAAATTTATCAATGCCAAAGAAGAGGGTCCCCTCTGGGTTGCGGTTATGATATAAATCATAATGAAGTGACACAGAGTGCTGAGAGAAACCTGACCTGATATTTGTCAGGTGTTCTCCCAGTCTTACTTGCATCTGCCTCTTAGTCCGGCCTATATACTGTAGTCCACATGGGCACTGTAATAAATACACTACACCCGTGGAACTACAAGTAATAAAAGGTTCTATCAGATGTTCCCTAGAGGTACTGGTTGAAACAAACTTAAGGGTTTTCTTAGAGGTCACTTTATTTATCTTGCATATTTGACATCTCCGACATTGATGGTACCCTGCGATACCTCTCTGAAAAAATAAAACCTTTTTGGTAGGAGGATCAACTACATTCGGAGCTATTTTGTCTCGCAACGAAGGCACACCTCTAAAGATAACTTGAGGGTTTGGGGGAAGAAAGGTTTTGAGGACCCTATCATTCTCAAGTAAATGCCAATGCTTCTTAATTATTTTTCTAATGACATAATGTTGTGTAGAGTAGGATGTAACAAATGGTACCACCGGACCAGTCTGACTGGCTTTGGGGGCGGGGTCCAAAAGAAGTTTGCGATCAGTTTCAGCCACTTCTTTTATAGTTTGTTCTAAGTGGTTGCGATCATAACCCTTCTCTACCAATCTTTTTCTTAAAATTTCTGTTTGAGAATAAAAATCATCGAGGGTGGTGCAGTTCCTCCTCATTCTGGTAAACTGGCTCTTAGGTACAGATTTGAGCCAGTTCTGATGATGGCAACTACCCACTGGAATGAATGAGTTTCTATCCGTCTTTTTAAAGAACGTTTTAGTTTTATAGGCCCCCACATCCTTCATGATTGTAAGGTCCAGAAAATTAATCTTTTCCTGATCCGCCTCATGTGTGAGATGGATCCCTCTCTCATTCATATTCAACATATCAATGAAATCATGTAACTGGGATTTAGTGCCATTCCATAGGAGGAGGATGTCATCAATGTACCTTGCCCAAAGTTTGATGTGCGGACTAAGGTTGCTGTAGACGACATCCTCCTCCCACTTGGCCATAAACAAATTCGCCAAGCTTGGGGCATATTTGGCGCCCATCGTGACACCTTTAACTTGTCGATAAAAGCTATGGTCGAACCAAAAGTAATTATGCCCTGCAGCATACTCCAGCAGTTCAAGAATAAAATCTCTCTGTTTTAGTGGTAAATCAGAGTGAGTATCCAAATAATAATTTACTGCTGTTATGCCCAAATTATGTGGGATAATTGTGTACAACGAACTCACGTCCGCTGTCACTAGCCAAGTGTCAGTGTGAGGCTCTATCTGAGAGAGCAAATTAATCACCTGCCTTGTGTCCCTTACATAAGATGGCATCTTTTGCACTAACGGTTGTAAGAAGTGGTCAATATACTTGCCCACCCTGGACGTAACGGAATCTATACCGCTTACTATGGGACGTCCAGGGGGGCAAGTGAGGCTCTTATGAATCTTGGGGAGGCAGTAAAGAATCGGTATCCTAGGTGCCCTGGGAATAAGGAATTGTTGTTCCTTTTCATTAAGTATACCCAAATCTGCCCCCTTCTTAACCAGCACTTCTAAGTTGTCTTGATATTGTTGGACAGGGTTCCCCTTAAGAAGTGCATAAGTATCTCGATCGTCTATCAATTTCTTAGTCTCATTGATGTACATAGATCTATCCATTAGGACTATCCCGCCACCCTTATCAGCAGTAAAATATTATTTGGATACTTACTCTGATTTACCACTAAAACAGAGAGATTTTATTCTTGAACTGCTAGAGTATGCTGCAGGGCATAATTACTTTTGGTTCGACCATAGCTTTTATCGACAAGTTAAAGGTGTCGCGATGGGCGCCAAATGCGCCCCAAGCTTGGCGAATTTGTTTATGGCCAAGTGGGAGGAGGATGTCGTCTACAGCAACCTTAGTCCGCACATCAAACTTTGGGCAAGGTACATTGATGACATCCTCCTCCTATGGAATGGCACTAAATCCCAGTTAGATGATTTCATTGATATGTTGAATATGAATGAGAGAGGGATCCATCTCACACATGAGGCGGATCAGGAAAAGATTAATTTTCTGGACCTTACAATCATGAAGGATGTGGGGGCCTATAAAACTAAAACGTTCTTTAAAAAGACGGATAGAAACTCATTCATTCCAGTGGGTAGTTGCCATCATCAGAACTGGCTCAAATCTGTACCTAAGAGCCAGTTTACCAGAATGAGGAGGAACTGCACCACCCTCGATGATTTTTATTCTCAAACAGAAATTTTAAGAAAAAGATTGGTAGAGAAGGGTTATGATCGCAACCACTTAGAACAAACTATAAAAGAAGTGGCTGAAACTGATCGCAAACTTCTTTTGGACCCCGCCCCCAAAGCCAGTCAGACTGGTCCGGTGGTACCATTTGTTACATCCTACTCTACACAACATTATGTCATTAGAAAAATAATTAAGAAGCATTGGCATTTACTTGAGAATGATAGGGTCCTCAAAACCTTTCTTCCCCCAAACCCTCAAGTTATCTTTAGAGGTGTGCCTTCGTTGCGAGACAAAATAGCTCCGAATGTAGTTGATCCTCCTACCAAAAAGGTTTCATTTTTTCAGAGAGGTATCGCAGGGTACCATCAATGTCGGAGATGTCAAATATGCAAGATAAATAAAGTGACCTCTAAGAAAACCCTTAAGTTTGTTTCAACCAGTACCTCTAGGGAACATCTAATAGAACCTTTTATTACTTGTAGTTCCACGGGTGTAGTGTATTTATTACAGTGCCCATGTGGACTACAGTATATAGGCCGGACTAAGAGGCAGATGCAAGTAAGACTGGGAGAACACCTGACAAATATCAGGTCAGGTTTCTCTCAGCACTCTGTGTCACTTCATTATGATTTATATCATAACCGCAACCCAGAGGGGACCCTCTTCTTTGGCATTGATAAATTTGATGCCCATTGGAGAGGCGGATCACTTGTAAGGGAACTATCTAGGCTAGAAATGGCCTGGATTCATAAAGTACGAACTTATACCCCGTATGGAATGAATGTTGATGTAGACGTAAATGCGTTCATAGATAACAGCTAGGACATTTATTTCACATTATGTTTGAATCAGACCATAAGTGTATATTGTTATAAGGTTGCTAATATCAGTGTGAACCAGCTCTGAGATCCGGGACTCATACTGTACACATATAACCCCTCTGATGTTTTAAACATCTGAATGTGGTGGGTAGATTTCAATAGCACTACTACCATTAAATTTGGCCTCCTTTTTAGAAAACCAAAGGGACATATAGGGACTGTTATTTATTGGTCCCATTAGCATATTTTTCCTAACTTATCTATTCTAGAAATGTTCTGTTCCTTTTCCTAGCTTGCTGCCACAAGCTTTCAAGTAAGCTTTTTCATTCAGATTGAATCAGCTTACTGGTAGATAAAATAATTTTTAAGATTATTTACATATATATATATTTTTTATTCAGTTGCGGAATCATATGTATAGTGCCCTATCATATTGATAGTGGAGGCTGTTCATATCAGTTAAGAAATGTTTGTAGCTATCCACTAAACGGCTTCCCATCATGGGCATGTCCTTGTTAATATTCACCTAGTTGATACGCTATGTTAGCGAGTACTGACAGCGATAGAACCATGTCGCTTTCATTTTAACTTTAAAATTTAATTTTTATTTTCTATATTCAGTTTACTACAAAGTCCCCGCTATTTTATAGCCTTGCGTCTTAGATAGGTTTACATTTAATGCCAGTGTAACCGTAATCTAAGAATAGTAGGGGCAAGGATCCCTCTTTCAAGATGGAGGATCAGTGTCAAGGACTCCCGGATGTCAGAACTGGGCGTTCCGAATGACACGCAGAATGTATAATTAGCGGTGGATCAGCGCGCCGCTCGTACCCCTGGAAGACGTCATCTGTGACGAAACGACGTAGGGAAGAGCGGCGTGCTGACGTCACCGCTTACCGACAATCCGGAAGGACGAACGATAGTATTGAGCCGGCCGGCTTTTACCTAACACGCTTATTTTACAAAGAATCATGTGAGTTTTACTTTTTATTTTAATAAACGCGATTGCCTACAATACTACTCTATGAGTTTCCTTCTCTCCATACCCTCGGATGTGGCATTGATCGATTCTGGATCATCTGTATGAGGAGGTGGACGGCTGAGGACTTTTAGGAGCAGCACAGTTTAATAACAAATGCAGTTTTGAAGTTGGAGCTGGTAAGCAGGCAATTTATATAGAGGTGGAGGTGCCTTTGATTGACTTCACTTGAAGATTCTTCTTCTAACACTTTTCGGGTGTTTATAGGACACAGATGGACTTTTGCTTCACATAAGTGATTGTGATTTTGCTTGGACTTGGACTTGGTTTATTTTAAGTTTATACCATCCATTAAGGAACTTGGTGTCCACACAAGTATATAGAATTTCCTATTTACTTTCTTTTGCAGCGCAGCATATTTTTAGAGTTATAGTATTTTATGTGTATCGCACATTTTTTTGCAGCAGCAGCACAACACAATTTATTTTGTCACAACAATTTTTTTTATTTTTTTTTCAAAGACCTGCGCAGTAATTTTTCCCCATTGACATTAGACATAACTGATTTGTTTATTGTATACCCAAATACAGTAAAGTGTGAACTATTAGCTAATAAATTAGTAATATTTATACGCTTTAAAATTAAAGATGGGTGCTGATTTAGAAAGCTATAAAATATTTCAGCCTACTAAAAACACTTTTAAAATTCACACATTAACTGTACCTTGATAGGGTTGAGCGAACCCAAACTGTAAAGTTCGGGTTCGTACCGAATTTAGTTTTTTTTTTTGGACTCAAATGCAAACCCGAATAATTTGCTGAAAGTTCGGGTTCGGGTTCGGGTTCAGAGTTCGGCTATGTAATGGCACTGCACAAAGCTTCGGCAATTCAGAGAGGATTCATTCATAAAAAATAAAAAAAGTGTGGGGGTCCCCCCAAATTCAATTACCAGGCCCTTCAGGTCTGGTATGGATATTAAGGGGAACCCCGCTGTCAATTTAAAAAAAAATTATGTGAGGTTCCCCCTAAATATCCATTCCAGACCCTTCAGGTCTGGTGTGGATTTTAAGGGGAACTGCACCCCAAATGTAAAAAAAAAATGGCATGGAGTTCCCCCAAAAATCCACACCAGACCCTTATCAGAGCACGTTAACCTGGCCGGCCTCAGAGCACCGGGCAAGGGTTGTGGGGATGAGGTCCTTGTCCCCATCAACATGGGGACATCCTCCCCATGTTGAGGGCATGTGGCCTGGTACGGTTCAGGAGAGGGGGGGCGCACTCTGCCCCCCCTCTTTTCTGCGGCCGGCCAGGTTAATGTATTCGGATAAGGGTCTGGTGTGGATTTTTGGGGGAACTCCACGCCATTTAAAAAAAAAATGGGGTGGATTTCCCCTTAAAATCCACACCAGACTTGAAAGGTCTGGAATGGATATTTGGGGGGAACCCCACGTCAATTTTTTTTTTAATTGATGGCGGGGTTCCCCTTAATATCCATACCAGACCTGAAGGGCCTGGTAATTGAATTTGGGGGGACCCCCACGCTTTTTTTAAAAAAATGTTATGAATGAATTCTCTCTGAATTGCCGAAGCCGACAATTCATTATAGCCGCAAAGCTGGTTTTAAATGACTTTTTTTTCCTTTCAGAAAAGCCACTTTGTGCAGGGACAGTTTTAAGTTTATTTTATGTTATTTTACATTATTTCCCTATCCACATTTGTTTGCAAGGTACTTGCCATGCTCTTCCCGACATTTTGCTGCCATTTGCAGCCTTTCCACTCATTTTTTAGAGACTTTTTAGTAGTCCAAAGTCCGGGTCCTCATTGATTGTTCGGGGTCAAGTTTGAGTCAAGTTCGGGTCCCGAATTTTTTTCGAAGTTCCACCGAACCCGAAGATCCAGGTGTCCGCTGAACTCCATACCTTGATGATCTGTATTGTCTTAAGCTAGAAACAAAGAGTTAACATCACCATTAAATTTTTTTATTATAGTGTGGCAATGGTTCCCTAAGCAACTGGTAGATTATTTGGACCTGTCATTCCCAGTGGCGACCTGCCCTTAAATGATACAGACAGCTCATAAAAACACCAGTAGTGTAAAAATAGGCTTTATTTAGGCAGTAGTGTTGAGCAGAATATGCCATATTCGAATTCGCGATATATCTCGAATATATTGTCGAATATTCGTGATATATTCGCTAAATACGAATATTCGTGATATTTTTTGAAAGTGAAATTATTGCGAATTTTCGCTATTGCGAATTGCGAATTGCGAATATTCGAGAAATGCGGAGGGAGCACTCTGATTGGCTCAGAATATTCGTGATATATTGCAATAAAAAATAATTGCGAATATTCGAGAAATGCGGAGGGAGCACTCTGATTGGCTCAGAATATTCGTGATATATTGCAATAAAAAATAATTGCGAATATTCGAGAAATGCGGAGGGAGCACTCTGATTGGCTCAGAATATTCGTGATATATTGCAATAAAAAATAATTGAGAATATTCGTCAAATGCGGAAGGAGCACTC
The DNA here is from genome assembly GCA_029574335.1 of Rana kukunoris. Lineage (NCBI taxonomy): Eukaryota > Metazoa > Chordata > Amphibia > Anura > Ranidae > Rana > Rana kukunoris. The sequence continues at coordinate 215,930,064 of CM056059.1, read as the reverse complement.
TGATTGGCTCAGAATATTCTTGATATTTTATCGTAATTTCGCAAAAATGCGAATGAGAAATTTATTGCGCAAATTCTACAGTAACACTCTGAAATCGAATATATGTTTAATTTTATTTAAAAACAGTATTGCGAATTTCTCGAGCGCGCTTGCGCAATCGCGCGAACAACACGCACGCGCGACTACTTCCTGGAACTTGGACACTTGCCAGTTTCATTTTCCATAGGTAGCTGTTTTTGGTCTATTTCCACAACTTTAATTGCAAAGATGGTTGGAAGCAACCTTTCAAGAACTGAGGAGAATATTTTGATCAGTGTGAGTATTTGAATTATCTTTACCTGCATTTTAGACTAGTTTAAAAGTTAGTATATAAGATCAGATATTAGTATTTCCCAAACAATTTCTCTCCTGGTGTTACAAAACTACAAGTCCCAGCATGCCTGTGCAGCTGCAGACACCCTGCTTGGTAAATGTCTATTTAGGCACTTTCCTTGCTATTTTGCATAATGAATTTAACATGTTGTGCACACCGGGCTAATTTGTTCAGATTTGGTGTTTACGAGACTAAAACTTTTTTTTGGCTAGAAAATTACTTAAAACCCCCAAACATTATATATATATTTTTTTCTAACACCCTAGAGCAGGGGTCTCCAAACTTTTTACTTCGAGGGCCACATTCTATATTTTACTCATATCCGCGGGCCGGAAAAATAATTTAACTAAATAAATCCACAGTAGAAGTAGAATAGCATTTTACTTACTGTTGACAACAGAACTGGATGATGGTCCTGTCGTCTAATAAATCGATGGACCATCGTTCAGCGGGTTAAACTACCAGCGTGCATGAGGTTTTACATCCGTGTCCTCACCAGTCTCCCCCACATCTGTGTCCCCACATTGCTGTCCCCATACATCTGTGTCCCCACATTGGTGTCCCCATACATCTGTGTCCCCACATTGCTGTCCCCATACATCTGTGTCCCCACATTGGTGTCTCCATACATCTGTGTCCCCACATTGCTGTCCCCATACATCTGTGTCCCCACATTGGTGTCCCCATACATCTGTGTCCCCACATTGGTGTCCCCATACATCTGTGTCATCACATTGCTGTCCCCATACATCTGTGTCATCACATTGGTGTCCCCATACATCTGTGTCATCACATTGGTGTCCCCATACATCTGTGTCATCACATTGGTGTCCCCATACATCTGTGTCCCCACATTGCTGTCCCCATACATCTGTGTCCCCACATTGGTGTCTCCATACATCTGTGTCCCCACATTGGTGTCCCCATACATCTGTGTCATCACATTGGTGTCCCCATACATCTGTGTCATCACATTGGTGTCCCCATACATCTGTGTCATCACATTGGTGTCTCCACACATCTGTCTCCTCACATTGGTGTCCCCATACATCTGTGTCATCACATTGGTGTCCCCATACATCTGTGTCATCACATTGGTGTCCCCATACATCTGTGTCATCACATTGGTGTCCCCATACATCTGTGTCATCACATTGGTGTCCCCATACATCTGTGTCATCACATTGGTGTCTCCACACATCTGTCTCCTCACATTGGTGTCCCCATACATCTGTGTCATCACATTGGTGTCCCCATACATCTGTGTCATCACATTGGTGTCCCCATACATCTGTGTCATCACATTGGTGTCTCCACACATCTGTCTCCTCACATTGGTGTCCCCATACATCTGTGTCATCACATTGGTGTCCCCATACATCTGTGTCATCACATTGGTGTCCCCATACATCTGTGTCATCACATTGGTGTCCCCACACATCTGTGTCCCCACACCGGTGTCCCCATACATCTGTGTCATCACATTGGTGTCCCCACACATCTGTGCCCCCCACCAGTCTCCTCATACACTTTTGTCCCCACACATCTGTGTCCCCACACTGGTGTCCCCACACATCTGTGCCCCCCACCAGTCTCCTCATACACTTTTGTCCCCACACATCTGTGTCCCCACACTGGTGTCCACACACATCTGTGCCCCCCACCAGTCTCCTCATACACTTTTGTCCCCACACTGGTGTCCCCACACATCTGTCTCCTCACATTGGTGTCCCCATACATCTGTGTCATCACATTGGTGTCCCCATACATCTGTGTCCCCACATTGCTGTCCCCATACATCTGTGTCCCCACATTGGTGTCTCCATACATCTGTGTCCCCACATTGGTGTCCCCATACATCTGTGTCATCACATTGGTGTCCCCATACATCTGTGTCATCACATTGGTGTCTCCACACATCTGTCTCCTCACATTGGTGTCCCCATACATCTGTGTCATCACATTGGTGTCCCCATACATCTGTGTCATCACATTGCTGTCCCCATACATCTGTGTCCCCACATTGGTGTCTCCATACATCTGTGTCCCCACATTGGTGTCCCCATACATCTGTGTCATCACATTGGTGTCCCCATACATCTGTGTCATCACATTGGTGTCTCCACACATCTGTCTCCTCACATTGGTGTCCCCATACATCTGTGTCATCACATTGGTGTCCCCATACATCTGTGTCATCACATTGCTGTCCCCATACATCTGTGTCCCCACATTGGTGTCTCCATACATCTGTGTCCCCACATTGGTGTCCCCATACATCTGTGTCATCACATTGGTGTCCCCATACATCTGTGTCATCACATTGGTGTCTCCACACATCTGTCTCCTCACATTGGTGTCCCCATACATCTGTGTCCCCACATTGGTGTCCCCATACATCTGTGTCATCACATTGCTGTCCCCATACATCTGTGTCATCACATTGGTGTCCCCACACATCTGTGTCCCCACACCGGTGTCCCCATACATCTGTGTCATCACATTGGTGTCCCCACACATCTGTGCCCCCCACCAGTCTCCTCATACACTTTTGTCCCCACACATCTGTGTCCCCACACTGGTGTCCCCACACATCTGTGCCCCCCACCAGTCTCCTCATACACTTTTGTCCCCACACATCTGTGTCCCCACACTGGTGTCCCCACACATCTGTGCCCCCCACCAGTCTCCTCATACACTTTTGTCCCCACACATCTGTGTCCCCACACTGGTGTCCCCACACATCTGTGCCCCCCACCAGTCTCCTCATACACTTTTGTCCCCACACATCTGTGTCCCCACACTGGTGTCCCCACACATCTGTGCCCCCCACCAGTCTCCTCATACACTTTTGTCCCCACACATCTGTGTCCCCACACTGGTGTCCCCACACATCTGTCTCCTCACATTGGTGTCCCCATACATCTGTGTCATCACATTGGTGTCCCCATACATCTGTGCCCCCACATTGGTGTCCCCATAAATCTGTGTCATCACATTGCTGTCCCCATACATCTATTTTTTGGCAGAATTTCGGAACATGCTTTACAAGCGCTCTGATTGGCTCATTCTGAAATCGAATATTCGAGATATTTTATCCAAATGTCACAAAATGCGAAGGATAAATTCCTTTCTTGAATTTCTACAGTAACACTCTAAAATCGAATATATGTTTAATTTTATTTAAAAACAGTATTGCGAATTTCTCGTACGCGCTTGCGCAATCGCGCGAACAACACGCACGCGCGACTACTTCCTGGAACTTGGACACTTGCCAGTTTCATTTTCCATAGGTAGTTGTTGTTGGTCTAGTGCCCAGATTTCTTTTCTTAAAAAAATGGTCGGGAGTAATCTAACACCAACTGAGGAGAATTTGCTGATCTGTGTGAGTATTTGAATTATCTTTACCTGCACTTTAGACTAGTTTAAAAGTTAGTATATAAGATCAGATATTAGTATTTCCCAAACAATTTCTCTCCTGGTGTTACAAAACTACAAGTCCAAGCATGCCTGTGCAGCTGCAGACACCCTGCTTGGTAAATGTCTATTTAGGCACTTTCCTTGCTATTTTGCATAATGAATTTAACATGTTGTGCACACCGGGCTAATTTGTTCAGATTTGGTGTTTACGAGACTAAAACTTTTTTTTGGCTAGAAAATTACTTAAAACCCCCAAACATTATATATTTTTTTTTTCTAACACCCTAGAGCAGGGGTCTCCAAACTTTTTACTTCGAGGGCCACATTCTATATTTTACTCATATCCGCGGGCCGGAAAAATAATTTAACTAAATAAATCCACAGTAGAAGAAGAATAGCATTTTACTTACTGTTGACAGCAGAACTGGATGATGGTCCTGTCGTCTAATAAAACGATGGACCATCGTTCAGCGGGTTAAACTACCAGCGTGCATGAGGTTTTACATCCGTGTCCTCACCAGTCTCCCCCACATCTATGTCCCCACATTGGTGTCCCCATATATCTGTGTCCCCCACATTGGTGTCCCCATACATCTGTGTCCCCACATTGCTGTCCCCACACATCTGTGTCCCCACCTTGGTGTCTCCACACATCTGTCTCCTCACATTGGTGTCCCCACACATCTGCGCCCCCCACCAGTCTCCTCATACACTGTTGTCCCCACACATCTGTGTCCCCACACTGGTGTCCCCACACATCTGTGCCCCCCACCAGTCTCCTCATACACTTTTGTCCCCACACATCTGTGTCCCCACACTGGTGTCTCCACACATCTGTCTCCTCACATTGGTGTCCCCATACATCTGTGTCATCACATTGGTGTCCCCATACATCTGTGTCGTCACATTGGTGTCCCCATACATCTGTGTCATCACATTGGTGTCCCCACAAATCTGTGTCCCCACACTGTTGTCCCCACACATCTGTTACCCCACCAGTCTCCCCACAAATCTGTGTCCCCACACTGTTGTCCCCACACATCTGTTACCCCACCAGTCTCCTCATACATCTGTGTCCCCACATTGGTGTCCCCATACATGTGTTCCCACCAGTCTCCTCATACATCTGTGTCCCCACATTGGTGTCCCCATACATGTGTTCCCACCAGTCTCCCCACAAATCTGTGTCATCACATTGCTGTCCCCATACATCTGTGTCCTCACATTGGTGTCCCCATACATCTGTGTCCCCACCAATCTCCACACACATCTGTGACCCCACACTGGTCTCCCCACACATCTGTGTCCACACCAGTGTCCTCATACATCTGTGCCCCCACACTGGTGTACCCACAATTATGTTTCCCCACACATCTGTTAGCCCACCAGTCTCCTCATACATCTGTGTCCCCACATTGGTGTCCCCACACATTTGTGTCCCCACCAGTCTCCCCACACATCTATGTCCCCACACATCTGTGTGCCCACACTGGTGTCCCCACACATCTGTGGCCCCATCAGTCTCCTCATACATCTGTGCCCCCACATTGATGTATGGTGGACACCCATTTGGGGACACAGATGTATGAGGAGAGTGGTGGGGTAACAGATGTATGAGGAGACTGGTGGGGGTCACAGATGTGTGTGGACACCAGTGTGGGCACCCAGATGTGTGAGGACACAAGTGTGCGGACATAGATGTGTTGGGAGACTGGTGGGGGCACACATGAAGTGTGGGGACACCAATGTGGGTACACAGATGTATGAGGAGACTGCTGGGGACACAGATGTATGAGGAGACTGGTGGGGGTCACACATGTGTGGGGACACCAGTGTGGTGACCCAGATGTGTGAGGACACAAGTGTGGGGACATAGATGTGTGGGGAGACTGGTGGGCACACTGATGTGGGGACACAGATGTATGAGGAGACTGCTGGGGACACAGATGTATGAGGACACTGTTGGGGACACCGATGTGTGGGGACACAAGTGTGGGAACACTGGTTTGTGGGGAGACTGTTCGGGTTACTGATGTATGGGGACACTAATGTGGGGACACAGATCTATGAGGAGACTGGTGGGTCAACAGATGTGTGGAGACACAAGTGTGGGGACACTGATTTGTGTGGAGGCTGGTGGGGACACAGATGTGTGTGTGATCCCCACACATCTGTGACTCCACCAGTCTCCTCATACATCTATGTCCCCACACATCTGTGACTCCACCAGTCTCCACAAAAATCAGTGTGCCAACACTTGTGTCCCCACACATCTCTGTCCACACACTGGTATCCCCACACATCTGGCTCCCCACACTGGTGTCCCCACAATTATCTGTCCCCACACTGTTGTCCCCACACATCTATCCCCACACATCTGTTTCCCTACCAGTCTCCTCATACATCTGTGTCCCCACATTGGTTTCCCCACCAGTCTCCTCATACATCTGTGTCCCCACATTGGTGTCCCCATACATCTGTGGGCCCAATAGTCTCACCACACATCTGTGTCCCCATTAGGGCACCCCCTACTGCTGTCCCCATTAAACCCCCCTCCACTGGTGTCCCCATAAGAGCACCCCCCACTGGTGTCCCCATTAGAGAACCCCCCCACTGGTGTCCCCTTTAGAGAACCCCCCCACTGGTGTCCCCATAAGAGCACCACCCCCTACTTGTCACTTCTATCCCTATTAGAGCACCTCCCACTTGTGTCCCCATCAGAATTGTGTCATATCAGAGTCATTCAGCCACCCTCCACAGTAGTGTACAGTAATCATCTCGCATCAGCCCCCCTCCCTCCTCCACGATTGTGTACTTTACTAGCGCGTCAGAGATTACACACACTGGCTGTTCAGACCTGCTGCATTTCCCGACTCCCGCCACGCCTTAATACACACTCGTTACTGGTTAACAGCGAGGCGGGAGGGGGAGCAGGGCGTTGTGGCAACGAGTCTAAAACAAATCATTGGCTGCTAGGATGCCCGTGGACCCTGCAGCCTACACAAACACAGTGAGGCGCCGGGAGAGATTGCGGGACCTGCGCTGCATATTGTTAGGGACGAATAATCAGCGCAGGTTCCACAACTAACTGGTGGACCAGTGACTCCAGCTGCGTGCCGGAGAAAATGGCCTGGCTGGCCGGATGTGGCCCGCGGGCCGTACTTTGGTGACCCCTAACCTAGAGAATGAAATGGTAATCATTGCAATATTTCTTGCCACACCGTATTTGCGCAGCGGTCTTACAAGCGCTCTTTTTTTGGAAAAAAATATTTTTTTTTGAATTTGAAAATAACACAACAATAAAATTTGCACAATTTTTTTAGATTTTGTGAAACATAAAGTTACGCCGAGTAAATTGATACCCAACATGTCACGCTCAAAAATTCTGCTCGCTCGTGGCATGGCGTCAAACTTTCACCCTTAAAAATTCTCGATCGGTGATTATTTAAAAATTCAACAGGTTGCATTTTTTCAGCTAAAGAGTAGCTCTAGGGCTAAAATTATTGCTCTTGCTCTAACGATTGCGCCGATAACTCACTTGTGTGGTTTGAACACCATTTTCATATGCGGGCGCTACTCGCTTATGCGTCGCTGTTTCCTAAACGGAGCCTACAGCTGTTGCAAAACAACTCCCCGTTATTACCGGACAGCCATTAACTGTCCAGCCATGCTCCTAGTTAAAGTTTAATTCTTGTACAGCTGGTGACGGGGAGCTACATGGTATATCAGAGCATGCTGGTAGTTGTAGTTTTAAAATAACATCAACTCCATTATTTATTCTAAATTAATTCATCTAAAAGTCTAAAAAATGGCAAGATAAAAAATCTGTCATGTTAACCCTGTCATTGATTAATAAGGCGAGAATGCTCTCAATGTTGAATAACATAGATTTCCGTCATATATCCATAAGGTTTTAAACAAAAGTATTCTAATATACTTTCTTCTTCATCTTGCAGAAGTTCCTGGAAAAGGGCTATGATAACCTGCATAGTCAGGCAGAAAAGAAGGAGGTGGTGAGCTCCGTCCAAGAACTATTAGCAGGACATCCTGGCGGGCCACCGGGTCGCATGGCCATTGTTAAGAAATGGTCCGACCTTAAAAGGCGGCATATGGACCGTGTGAGGCGCCTCCGTGGTAAATTTCACCCAGGTAAGTTATTGTTGACAGTTATGTTTTTTTTATCTATAGTGTATTTTCTGCGTGTACTCTAGAGAGGAGACGGACTGCAGGATTTGGGAGTAGACAGGCCTCCCCCAGAGGCAATATGCCACCTTTCTCCATGCCCCTGGTGACAATGGCGTGTGAGAGGGGGTCCTCACATACAGGCCGTCCTACCTGCTCCGCTTTGAAGGCCAACGGTAGTGAGAGGATTGGCCCGCTCAAACAGCCCCGTTAGTCCTTCGCCTCTCTTTTTAGAGACCGCGTGGCCATAGTGCGCGCATGTTAACCCAATTTTCTAGTGCGCGTGTAAGTGTGGATGGTTTTTGTGGGAGGGGGGTAGGCGTACTAAGCGCAGGCTTACCTCGCATAGCACTCCCACCGGAGGCCGGGCTGAGACCACCAAACGCAAGTAACATGTAGCCGAGAGCGGGATCTGAACCCCTAGCTGCAGAGGTAAATGGCTTGTCAGCGCAGTGGCAATCGCGTTGACCCACCGCAGCTCCTTTGTTGACAGTTAGTTAAGGTCATATGTAATTAATGTAAGGGCAGATGTTATTAACCCAGACGCCATGTTGTGGTAACATATATCACCACCAGCCAAGGTATTCATAGCACTGTTGAAAAAAGACATGGGACATCAGACAGCAACACAGAAGTTATGTGGGAACATACATTTCCCATTGCTTTGCATGGGACTTTATACAAAAACCACGACCATCACAAATGGGGGTAGTTAATGGTTAAATTAACTATCCTATGCTTTAAGTGGACGTGTAAGCAACATGTGACCAAGTGTTATCGAAAAATCTACAGCTGTTATGAAGTAACATGTATTACCCATAGAGTTGAATGGGAATTTAAAGAAAAACCACCACCATGGCAAATGGGGGAGGGTAAGGCTTAAATCACCTATACAATGTTGGTGGCTGACATATAAGTAACCTGTGTGCCAAGTTTCATGTAAATATCTTTCGCCGTTTGGACATGATGCTGGAACATACATACATACATACAGACACGTTGAGTTTTATATATATAGATTGCCACTATATTCCTGTGTTAGGCGTGGGGTTTTCATAGTAATCCCGTGTGATCCATCAGGCCCTTTTTTTTTAACATGATATAGTCTGAACAAAACAAAGGAGACAAAAACAGCTCATTTTACCATGGTGGCAGACCAGCTCACGCTCAGTCCCCTGTAGTGCCCACAAGACCCTTTAATATAAAATTTTCCCATTGGTTAACTGTCTATATAAATTAAGTTGTATTCATATACAATACAGCAGAGCACACCGAATTTGCATACGTCATTAGAAAATATTTTTCTAATATATGAACATTGTGTTATTCTAGGAGTTCCGCTACCCACGGTGCGAAACAAACGCAAAAGGTGCCAGGACACCGATGAGGAGGAAGAAGAGGAGGATGTGCCCGAGGAGGATGAGGCAGAGGAGGAGAGGGATGAGGATCAGCCAGGGACCTCAGAATCGACAGCCACCGCTCCTGTTATGGAGGATGGCCCCCCCCCCAAATAGTGCCGACACAGCAGATGGCAGTATGCTGGTGGCTGGAGAGGTGGAGGTGCCTCTAACTGTAGCTCCGGTTAGCCTCCTTCAGGAAGGTAAAGATGTGCACAAAGATTAATAACATTTCAACAATAGAATGTAGATTTAAAAATGGAAAACATATAAAGCGCACCCGTCAGATTGCAGAACCATAATAAGGTATTTATGATAGAAGTATACAGGTAGTGCAGTATTATTAGGCAAGTTGTATTTTTGAGGATTCATTGTATTATTGAACAACAACCATGTTCTCAATGAACCTCAAAAAATCAATAATATCAAAGCTGAATATTTTTGGAAGTAGTTTTTTTTTTTTTTTGGGGTTAGCTATTTTAGGGGGATATCTGTGTGTGCAGGTGAGTACTATTACTGTGCTGAATTATTAGGCAACCAAACAAAATAAAAATATATATACCCATTTCAATTATTTATTTTTAACAGTGAAACCAATATAACATCTCAACATTCCCAAATATACATTTCTGACATTCAAAAACAAAACAAAAACAAATCAGTGACCAATATAGCCCCCTTTCTTTGCAAGGACACTCAAAAGCCTGTCATCCATGGATTCTGTCAGCCAATTACTAATTTGACAAATAATTCTGCACTCCCGGTCTGTGCTAGACACATAACAAGTGTATAGACATGGTAATGATTGATTAATAAGCAAAAGAAATATTTTATTTTTTTGTTAAGGGTCTTTGAAAAGAAATTGTTTTTTCTTATATCCTAACAGATGTAAATGATTTGGTGGGCAATCAGGCCGCTGTAAGCAAAATGATGGAGAGAATTCTTGTCAATCGGCAGCAAATTGACTACCTGCAAAAGCAAACGAAAGAGCTGGAGAAGGAGCACGCAAAACTGATAGTAAAGCAGACAAAAATTGTGAATCGTATGAGGCTTCACCTCCAGTAATAATTTCTTCAATAAAAAGCTTTATTTTTTTGAAATGTTTCCTTTGTTCTTGAGATAGATTTTTAGGTTTTTCAACACATCTAACTTCACATCTAACACATCAACATCAACATCAACACGTCACACTTCCTAATAAGCAAAATCATTTTATACTATTATTTTATTTAACACAAAACTAGGACAAACTAAAGTACACACACACAGTCACGACGAACACAAACTAAACTGCTTTAAAATGGACATAACAAAAGCAACAATATATATAGATATAGGGCCAGATTCAGGAACAGTTAGGCTGGCGGATCCAGTGATCCGCCAGCCTAACTGTGACTTTGAGCCGGCGTTTCTGTTTTCTGTAACCAGAAAACAAAAAAAGGCCGGGTTGAAGCTCCAATGCGAGCAGCGTAACTGAGTTTCGCCATCGCATCGTTACTTCAACTTAAAAATGGCGCCGGGGGCGTTACCGCCGATTTACGCTCCAAAAATATGTTAATGAGCGGAAATCGGCAATTCGCGATCGAATAACGGCGCGACGCAGTGACGGTACGACGTTTCCGGACGGGATACGCGGTGCATAGATATACCTACATGGGGTTGGAGTATCCTATGTTAGGTATAGCCGTCGTCATCGCGTGGGAAACAAAACCAAAAAAAGACGGTTCCGTTAAACGTTCATGAATGGGAATGTGACGTCATTGACGTTCATTCACAGAATTTGGAGCATGCGCACGGGGAAGTTTTGAGACTCGACGCATGCGCAGTACGTTGGCGGCGGGAACGCGCTTCGTTTAAATACTACACGGCCCGTACCCGCCCAATTTGAATTCCGCCCGCTCATTTGCGATGCGCTGCCGCAACTTTAGGAGCAAGTGCTTCGTGAATGACAGCACTTGCTGTTAAAATTGCGGTAGAGTAACGTAAATGAGAAGCGTTACTCTGGAGCAAAGATGCTCCCATCTACCTGAATCTGGCCCATAGAGAGAGAGAGCAAGAAAGAGAGAGAGAGAGTGCAGATTTGGTCTTGCATACAGGCTAATGGTTGCAGTATAAAGGCCGCAAATCAGGGCTTAACATAAAGTTTATTGTTTTATTAACACTTGCTGTTACGATCTAGTCTGGTAGCTTGTAGCGTTGCCTCATGGTGGATCCGCTGTGCCAGAGAGGACATGAAGCAATACTCAGCATGGAGGCAGCAGCAGTAGTATTAAAATGTAATGTGACTAGAAAAGACAATATTTCAGGGTAAATTATGCGGCGTGTTCATGCCTCCACCAATACTACTGACTGGAGACGGTGCCCCTGGAGATGTAAATGTGATCCAACCGTGTGTCAATCCACTTCGGTCCATTGCCCCATCAAAAACTGCTACATCAAAAAGTAGCCCATCAAAAATGCACCATAAAAACGAGGCCTGCGCATCTTCACCCGTCTCACGATTCGATGCAATTACGATTATCAAGTCCACGATTCGATTCGATTCCGCGATGCATCACGATTGCAGCGCAAGTGCGCATGGCTCTCCCCCCTAAATACTAAAGGAGATGGTCAGAGACTGCAGACACAGTACCGCAGATGGTCAGAGACTGCAGACATAGTACAGGAGATTGTCATAAACTGCAGACATAGTACAGGAGATTGTCAGAGACTGCAGACATAGTACATGAGATGGTCAGAGACTGCAGACATAGTACAGGAGATGGTCAGACTGCAGACATAGTACAGGAGATGGTCAGACTGCAGACATAGTACAGGAGATGGTCAGACTTCAGACATAGTACATGAGATGGTCAGAGACTGCAGACATAGTACATGAGATGGTCAGACTGCAGACATAGTCCATGAGATGGTCAGACTGCAGACATAGTACATGAGATTGTCAGACTGAAGACATAGTACATGAGATTGTCAGAGACTGCAGACATAGTACATGAGATGGTCAGACTGAAGACATAGTACATGAGATGGTCAGACTGCAGACATAGTACAGGAGATGGTCAGAGACTGCAGACATAGTACAGGAGATTGTCAGAGACTGCAGACATAGTACATGAGATGGTCAGAGACTGCAGACATAGTACATGAGATGGTCAGACTGCAGACATAGTACAGGAGATGGTCAGACTGCAGACATAGTACAGGAGATGGTCAGACTGCAGACATAGTACAGGAGATGGTCAGACTTCAGACATAGTACATGAGATGGTCAGACTGCAGACATAGTACATGAGATGGTCAGAGACTGCAGACATAGTACAGGAGATGGTCAGACTTCAGACATAGTACATGAGATGGTCAGAGACTGCAGACATAGTACATGAGATGGTCAGACTGCAGACATAGTACAGGAGATTGTCATATACAGCAGACATAGTACAGGAGATTGTCAGAGACTGCAGACATAGTGCATGAGATGGTCAGAATGCAGACAAAGTACATGAGATGGTCAGACTGCAGACATAGTACAGGAGATGGTCAGACTTCAGACATAGTACATGAGATGGTCAGAGACTGCAGACATAGTACATGAGATGGTCAGACTGAAGACATAGTACATGAGATGGTCAGACTGCAGACATAGTACAGGAGATGGTCAGAGACTGCAGACATAGTACATGAGATGGTCAGACTGCAGACATAGTACATGAGATGGTCAGACTGCAGACATAGTACATGAGATGGTCAGACTGCAGACATAGTACATGAGATGGTCAGACTGCAGACATAGTACATGAGATTGTCAGACTGAAGACATAGTACATGAGATTGTCAGAGACTGCAGACATATTACATGAGATGGTCAGACTGAAGACATAGTACATGAGATGGTCAGACTGCAGACATAGTACAGGAGATGGTCAGACTGCAGACATAGTACAGGAGATGGTCAGACTTCAGACATAGTACATGAGATGGTCAGAGACTGCAGACATAGTACAGGAGATGGTCAGACTGCAGACATAGTACAGGAGATGGTCAGACTGCAGACATAGTACAGGAGATGGTCAGACTTCAGACATAGTACATGAGATGGTCAGAGACTGCAGACATAGTACATGAGATGGTCAGACTGCAGACATAGTACAGGAGATTGTCATATACAGCAGACATAGTACAGGAGATTGTCAGAGACTGCAGACATAGTGCATGAGATGGTCAGAATGCAGACAAAGTACATGAGATGGTCAGACTGCAGACATAGTACATGAGATGGTCAGAGACTGCAGACATAGTACATGAGATGGTCAGACTGCAGACATAGTACAGGAGATTGTCATATACAGCAGACATAGTACAGGAGATTGTCAGAGACTGCAGACATAGTGCATGAGATGGTCAGAATGCAGACAAAGTACATGAGATGGTCAGACTGCAGACATAGTACATGAGATGGTCAGAGACTGCAGACATAGTACAGGAGATGGTCAGAGACTGCAGACATAGTACAGGAGATTGTCAGAGACTGCAGACATAGTACATGAGATGGTCAGAGACTGCAGACATAGTACATGAGATGGTCAGACTGCAGACATAGTACAGGAGATGGTCAGACTGCAGACATAGTACAGGAGATGGTCAGACTGCAGACATAGTACAGGAGATGGTCAGACTTCAGACATAGTACATGAGATGGTCAGACTGCAGACATAGTACATGAGATGGTCAGAGACTGCAGACATAGTACAGGAGATGGTCAGACTGCAGACATAGTACAGGAGATGGTCAGACTTCAGACATAGTACATGAGATGGTCAGAGACTGCAGACATAGTACATGAGATGGTCAGACTGCAGACATAGTACAGGAGATTGTCATATACAGCAGACATAGTACAGGAGATTGTCAGAGACTGCAGACATAGTGCATGAGATGGTCAGAATGCAGACAAAGTACATGAGATGGTCAGACTGCAGACATAGTACATGAGATGGTCAGAGACTGCAGACATAGTACAGGAGATGGTCAGAGACTGCAGACATAGTACAGGAGATTGTCAGAGACTGCAGACATAGTACATGAGATGGTCAGAGACTGCAGACATAGTACATGAGATGGTCAGACTGCAGACATAGTACAGGAGATGGTCAGACTTCAGACATAGTACATGAGATGGTCAGAGACTGCAGACATAGTACAGGAGATGGTCAGACTGCAGACATAGTACAGGAGATGGTCAGACTTCAGACATAGTACATGAGATGGTCAGAGACTGCAGACATAGTACATGAGATGGTCAGACTGCAGACATAGTACAGGAGATTGTCATATACAGCAGACATAGTACAGGAGATTGTCAGAGACTGCAGACATAGTGCATGAGATGGTCAGACTGCAGACATAGTACATGAGATGGTCAGAGACTGCAGACATAGTACAGGAGATGGTCAGACTGCAGACATAGTACAGGAGATGGTCAGACTTCAGACATAGTACATGAGATGGTCAGAGACTGCAGACATAGTACATGAGATGGTCAGAGACTGGAGACATAGTACAGGAGATGGTCAGACTGCAGACATAGTACAGGAGATTGTCATATACAGCAGACATAGTACAGGAGATTGTCAGAGACTGCAGACATAGTGCATGAGATGGTCAGACTGCAGACATAGTACATGAGATGGTCAGAGACTGCAGACATAGTACAGGAGATGGTCAGACTGCAGACATAGTACAGGAGATGGTCAGACTTCAGACATAGTACATGAGATGGTCAGAGACTGCAGACATAGTACATGAGATGGTCAGAGACTGGAGACATAGTACAGGAGATTGTCATAGACTGCAGACATAGTACAGGAGATTGTCATAGACTGCAGACATAGTACAGGAGATTGTCATAGACTGCAGACATAGTACAGGAGATGGTCAGAGACTGCAGACATAGTACAGGAGATGGTCAGAGACTGCAGACATAGTACAGGAGATAGTCAGAGACTGCAGACATAGTACATGTCTGCAGTCTGACCATCTCATGTACTATGTCTGCAGTCTCTGACTATCTCCTGTACTATGTCTGCAGTCTGACCATCTCATGTACTATGTCTTCAGTCTGACCATCTCATGTACTATGTCTGCAGTCTCTGACCATCTCATGTACTATGTCTGCAGTCTCTGACCATCTCATGTACTATGTCTGCAGTCTATGACAATCTCCTGTACTATGTCTGCAGTCTATGACAATCTCATGTACTATGTCTGCAGTCTATGACCATCTCATGTACTATGTCTGCAGTCTCTGACCATCTCATGTACTATGTCTGCAGTCTATGACAATCTCCTGTACTATGTCTGCAGTCTATGACAATCTCCTGTACTATGTCTGCAGTCTATGACAATCTCATGTACTATGTCTGCAGTCTGACCATCTCCTGTACTATGTCTGCAGTCTGACCATCTCATGTACTATGTCTTCAGTCTGACCATCTCATGTACTATGTCTGCAGTCTGAACATCTCATGTACTATGTCTGCAGTCTCTGACAGTCTCCTGTACTATGTCTGCAGTCTGACCATCTCATGTACTATGTCTGTAGTCTCTGACCATCTCATGTACTATGTCTGCAGTCTCTGACAATCTCATGTACTTTGTCTGCAGTCTGACCATCTCATGCACTATGTCTGAAGTCTGACCATCTCCTGTACTATGTCTGCAGTCTGACCATCTCCTGTACTATGTCTGCAGTCTCTGACCATCTCATGTACTATGTCTGCAGTCTCTGACCATCTCATGTACTATGTCTGCAGTCTATGACAATCTCCTGTACTATGTCTGCAGTCTATGACAATCTCATGTACTATGTCTGCAGTCTATGACCATCTCATGTACTATGTCTGCAGTCTCTGACCATCTCATGTACTATGTCTGCAGTCTATGACAATCTCCTGTACTATGTCTGCAGTCTGACCATCTCATGTACTATGTCTTCAGTCTGACCATCTCATGTACTATGTCTGCAGTCTGAACATCTCATGTACTATGTCTGCAGTCTCTGACAGTCTCCTGTACTATGTCTGCAGTCTGACCATCTCATGTACTATGTCTGTAGTCTCTGACCATCTCATGTACTATGTCTGCAGTCTCTGACAATCTCATGTACTTTGTCTGCAGTCTGACCATCTCATGCACTATGTCTGCAGTCTCTGACAATCTCCTGTACTATGTCTGCTGTATATGACAATCTCATGTACTATGTCTGCAGTCTCTGACCATCTCATGTACTATGTCTGCAGTCTCTGACCATCTCATGTACTATGTCTGCAGTCTATGACAATCTCCTGTACTATGTCTGCAGTCTATGACAATCTCATGTACTATGTCTGCAGTCTATGACCATCTCATGTACTATGTCTGCAGTCTCTGACCATCTCATGTACTATGTCTGCAGTCTATGACAATCTCCTGTACTATGTCTGCAGTCTGACCATCTCATGTACTATGTCTTCAGTCTGACCATCTCATGTACTATGTCTGCAGTCTGAACATCTCATGTACTATGTCTGCAGTCTCTGACAGTCTCCTGTACTATGTCTGCAGTCTGACCATCTCATGTACTATGTCTGTAGTCTCTGACCATCTCATGTACTATGTCTGCAGTCTCTGACAATCTCATGTACTTTGTCTGCAGTCTGACCATCTCACGCACTATGTCTGCAGTCTCTGACAATCTCCTGTACTATGTCTGCTGTATATGACAATCTCCTGTACTATGTCTGCAGTCTCTGACCATCTCATGTACTATGTCTGCAGTCTCTGACCATCTCATGTACTATGTCTGCAGTCTATGACAATCTCCTGTACTATGTCTGCAGTCTATGACAATCTCATGTACTATGTCTGCAGTCTATGACCATCTCATGTACTATGTCTGCAGTCTCTGACCATCTCATGTACTATGTCTGCAGTCTATGACAATCTCCTGTACTATGTCTGCAGTCTATGACAATCTCCTGTACTATGTCTGCAGTCTATGACAATCTCATGTACTATGTCTGCAGTCTGACCATCTCATGTACTATGTCTGCAGTCTCTGACAATCTCCTGTACTATGTCGGCAGTCTATGACAATCTCCTGTACTATGTCTGCAGACTCTGACCATCTCCTGTACTATGTCTGCAGTCTCTGACCATCTCATGTAACAGGAGATGGTCAGACTGCAGACATAGTACATGAGATGGTCAGACTGCAGACATAGTACAGGAGATGGTCAGAGACTGCAGACATAGTACATCTAAACACGTGGGCAGGACTTTACAGCGTCAGTAGTGACCATAGTAGTCCGTAGTGTCAAATAACTAGTGACATAGGTGTCGTGAGCAGCAGCAGTATTAGTAGCAGTAGACAATATAGTGTGTAATGACTCGGGAAAAAGGTGCCATGAACAGCAGCAGCAGCAGCAGTGGTAATAGTAATATAGAGTGGCAAATAACTTGTGACATAGGTGTCTTCAATGATGCAGAGGACTGATGGGAGAAAGTCATGTGGTCAGATGAGACCATAATATAACTTTTTGGTCATAATTCCACTAACCGTGTTTGGAGGAAGAAGAATGATGAGTAACATGCCAAGAACGCCATTCCTACTGTGAAGCATGGGTGTGGTAGCATCATGCTTTGGGGGTGTTTTTGTGCACATGGGACAGGGTTACTGCATTATAATAAGGACAGGATGTTCGGGGCCATGTATTGCGAGATTTTGGGCAACAACCTCTTTCCCTCAGTTAGAGCTTTGAAGATGGGTCGAGGCTGGGTCTTCCAACATGACAATGACCCAAAGCACACAGCCAGCATAACCAAGGAGTGGCTCTGTAAGGAGCATATCAAGGTTCTGGCGTGGCCTAGCCAGTCTCCAGACCTAAACCCAATAGTGAATTTTTGGAGGGAGCTCAAACTCGGGTTTTCACAGCGATAGCTCAGAAAACTGACTCATGTAGAGAAGATCTGTGTGGAGGAGTGGGTCAAATATCCCTCCTACAGTGTGTGCAAAGCTGGTAAAAAACTACAAGAAAGGTTTGTCCGCTGTAATTGCAAACACAGCCTACTCTACCAAATATTTACATTGATTTACTCAGGTGTTCAAATAATTTTTTTCAGCACTGTAAATAGATCAGGGAATGCATGACAAGGGACCCTTCAGTGCCCTGAACCGACGGCGGGTGCCAGAAACTCACCGCCGATCCAGGACTCATTCATCTTTATGAATGTGAGTCTGTCCACGGAGTCTGTGGACAGACGGGTCCTCTTGTCCGTGACCACCCCACCTGCCGCGCTGAATGTCCGCTCAGATAGTACGCTGGAGGGGGGGCAAGACAATAGCTCCAGCGCATACTGAGCGAGCTCGCGGCAGGTGTCCAATCTGGCAACCCAGTACTCCATGGGGTCGTCGGTATTCATACTCTCCGAAGCACCGGCGGACGCCATGTAATCTGCCACCATGTGGGCCAGACGCTGGTGGTGACTGCTTCTGCTGCTGCTGGTACTGGGTTGATCCGATTGGAAGAACATCCTCATCTCTTCCATTAGGTCCCCTGCTCGGCTGCTGCTGGGTGCAGACACCTGCTGGGTGAGATGAGGGGCGACAACTGGAGGACGGGGAGTTGCCTGCTCCAAACGGCTGACAATGCCTGCCTGCAGTTCCTCCATCCGGCGCTGCCTCCGACTGGCTGGGATGAACTGCTCCACTTTCCCCTTGCACCTGGGATCCAAAAGGGTGGCCATCCAATAATCATCCCTGCCCTTGATGGTCTTAACCCGGGGGTCCCTCCTGAGGCATCTCAGCATGTGGGCAGCCATGGGGAAGAGCGCAGCCCGCTGGGACTCCTCACTGCTGCCCAGGTCAATGAGGTCAGACTCTTCTTCCCTGAGACGCTGCTGATCACGCTCAGAGCTGCCCAACCCCCGGACTATCGGTGCCCCCAACACCTGCTGTCCCTCCTGGCCAGGCCCTGACTCCAGGACGACACCAGCAACCTCGTCCTCATCATCATCATCCTCCTCCTCCTCCTCGTCCTGGCCCTGGTCTCGGTGGAGCAGTGCTGCCTCCTCCTGCTCCACCAAGGCACTCTCCCCAGCTTCGAGCAGGCGATCTAGTGTCCTCTCCAGCACGAACACTATAGGGAGCACGTCATTAAGGCCGACATGCTCCCTGCTGACCATCTTGGTCGCCTGCTCAAAAGGGCCCAACACCTGGCAGACCTGGTGTATCTGCCCCCACTCCGCACAGGTGATGTACGGGAGTGTTGATGCTGGGCCGGCAGTGGGTTGCTCCAGCAGGTACTGCCTCACCGCCCTTCGCTGCTCCCACAACCTCTCCAGCATTTGGAGGGTGGAGTTCCACCGCGTTACACTGTCCACAATCAGCCTGTGAGGGGGCAGCCTGTTGACCCGCTGCCACTTGGACAGGGACGCGGTAGCGGTTGGGGAGCGCCTGAAGTGGCTGGCAATCCTACGCACCCTTAGCACAATGTCACTCAACCCAGGATAGGTGCGCATGAACTTCTGCACCACTAGGTTGAGGACATGTGCCAGACAGGGCACGTGAGTCAGACTGCCAGCCTGAAGGGCGGAGAGTAGGTTGCTGCCGTTATCACAGACAACCATACCTGCCTGGAGCCTTCGTGGTGTCAGCCACTTCTGGACCTGAGCCTGAAGTGCGGTCAGCACTTCTTGTCCAGTGTGTCTCCGGTCCCCTAAGCTAACAAGCTGGAGCACGGCCTGACAGCGCACGTGCACCACACCTGAGTAGCTACGGGGGCGCTTGCTGGGAGGCTCAGCAGCTGCGGAGACAGAGGCTTGACGGAGACCAGCAGTTCTCCCCTGGACACCCCGGGGCGGCACCACAAAATCTGTTGCCGCCGATCCCTCCCCGGCGCCTTGGAGGGAAACCCAATGGGCAGTAAAGCTTATGTAGCGCCCCTGCCCATGCCTGCTGGTCCAGCCATCCATTGTCAGATGCACCCTGTCGCTGACAGCGTGATCCAGCGACAGGGTTACATTCTTCACAATGTGCTGGTGTAGGGCAGGGACACCAGTCCTGGCAAAGAAATGGCGGCTGGGGACACGCCATTGTGGTTGGGCCTGCTCCAA
Organism: Rana kukunoris; assembly: GCA_029574335.1. Lineage (NCBI taxonomy): Eukaryota > Metazoa > Chordata > Amphibia > Anura > Ranidae > Rana > Rana kukunoris. Next base: position 215,909,544 of record CM056059.1, on the reverse strand, counting down.
CATCTGTCTGAAGGGGTTGCTGTCAACGATATTGAAGGGAAGAAGATGTTGGGCAATGACCCTTGCCAGGAGCCCATTGAGGGAACGCACACGTCGGTCTCCGGTGGAGAAGGGAGTGTGGCGTTCAAAGGCGTCTGAAATAGTCGCCTGGCGCCGGACGGCAGTGCGGGACACGGACGCGGAGGGTGCTGTCAAAGTAGAGGTCTGGTTGCCGGTACCAGTACCACTAGTAGAGGGAGCGGGGGGGCATGACCTGCTGGGAAGAGATGAAGCTGTGGCAGGGGCTGCTGTACCCTGCTCACTTGTGGTGGTGGCACTGCTACCACCACCACGCTTCATCTCGTCATGCACCCGCCAGTGATTTATCCTCAGGTGCTGGTTCAGGGCTGTGGTACCCACCCGAGCCAAATGCTTCCCTCTCTTCACCCTGACTGAACAGATCCGGCAGATGGCCACTAGAGGGTTGTCTGCCACCAGGGTGAAGTAGGCCCAGACAGGTGACTTCAGCGTCACCCTCCCGTCAGATGGGGTAACGCTGACTTGCACCTGCTGGGACTCGGTACGCACAGGTGGAGCTGCCTGCTGCTGCTGCTGCTGCTGCTGCTGCTGCTGACACCTCCTGCTGCCATCCCCAGTGGAGACCCTGACGCTGGTCTCCCTGGTGGTGACCTGGCGCACCGTTTCCACAGGGTGCCTACCTTCCCCGTCGTCACTGTCGCAGTGAGCCGACGAGACAGATGGCAACCATGATGGGTCACCCTCCTCGCCCCCAGAGATGTCAGACCAAGGGCTGTGATGTTGTGGTATGAGGGAACCAGCTGACATGGAGCCGATAGCCTGGCTCCGCTGTTCCCTCACCCACGCCTGGGTCTGACTAGGTGCTGATGTTTCCTGCACCAAAACAGCACCACCACTTTGAAGGGATGTCTCTGGGATACTGACGGCAGGTATCCCATACTCATCGTCCATCCCTTCAAAAAGGTCCTGACCATCAGGACAGAGCGGGAGCTCTGCCCGATGCATGGCCTCCACCAAGACATCCCTCTCACTGTCGCTGTCGAACAGTAAGATGCTGGACTCTTGGGGGCTGGGGGGGGGTACTACAGGCAACGGTGTAATAGTGGAACTACTGTGAGTCGGGACCGACGACTCAGTGGCACTGCTGTGCCCCATGTAGTCCACCACTCCTTGAGCCTGAGATGGCAATATGGGGCGGCTGCCAGATGCAAAAAAATCACGCATGAGGCGGACTCCCCTTCCACCTGATCCTCTAGCAATAGTAGGGGCACGAGAGGTACCCCGTGCTGGCAGCGACCCAGCACTGGGAGTAACTCCCCTACCCCTGCTGCCACGGCCACGGATGCCGCTCATAATTGCTGATGTGTGTGTGTGGGGGGGTAAACTTTATTGGGGGAGGGAAATGTGTGTAAAATGTTTTTTGGTGTTTTTTTAAAAGACAGGCACGCAGACAAAGACCTACACAGACAGCTACTAAACTTTAATAAAACTAGTACACCAAAGACAAGAACTACAAAAAATAAAAATAAATGCACTCAACAAACACTAACTGCTTACACAAACGTATATGACTATAAACTAAGGCTACTTTTTTTTTTTTTTTTTTTTTAAAACACTAACTGACAAGGACTACAACTACCAAAAAATAAAGAAACACTAACTAATAACTTTTTTTTTTTTTTTTTTAACCAAGAAAACACAGACACTAAACACACACTAAAGTAAGCTAGCTGCAATAAATGTACACCAACAGTATGTACACTTACTATACAGAAATCTAACTAAAATGAACAACACAAAACCTAGCTTTTAAAAAAGCTCTTGGGCCTTTCAGGAAGCAGGAAAATCTGCAATTAAATGAATAAGAAGCAGTCAATAGCTAAGCTGCAACTTACTACACTAACAGAAGTGTAACAACACAGCAGAAAAAAAAAAGAGCTTTTAAAAAAGCACCTGCGCCTTTAAGGAATGAGGAAATCTGCAATATATGCAATTAAATGAATAAGAAGCAGTCAATAGCTAAGCTGCAACTTACTAAACTAACAGAAGTGTAACACAGCAGAAAAAAAAAAGAGCTTTTAAAAAAGCTCCTGCGCCTTTAAGGAATGAGGAAATCTGGAATATCTGCAATTAAATGAATAAGAAGCAGTCAATAGCTAAGCTGCAACTTACTAAACTAACAGAAGTTGAACAACACAGCAGAAAAAAAAAGAGCTTTTAAAAAAGCTCCTGCGCCTTTAAGGAATGAGGAAATCTGGAATATCTGCAATTAAATGAATAAGAAGCAGTCAATAGCTAAGCTGCAACTTACTGAACTAACAGAATTTGACCAACACAGAAGAAAAATAAAGGGGCTTTTAAAAAATCTATAGGGCCTTTCAGAAATCAGGAAATCTGGAATATCTGCAATTAAAGCAATAGGAAGCAGTCAATAGCTAAGCCTGCAACTTACTACACTAACAGAAGTTGAACAACAGAGCACAAAACAAAAATTAGCTTTTAAAAAAGCTCTTGGGTGTATTGCTTTGCAAAAAGCAGTTTAGGATTATGAGCTGGAAAATATCCACTGGAATCAGTAAGTACTGTAGCAAATAGCAACCATAAAGGACAATGCTGATGATGATGATGCAAGATGCAAAATACCAGCAACACAGAAACAGTCTCCACACTCTCTAGCCAAGTTCTGGATCTGCAATGAAATGCTGCTGGGAGTGACCTTATATAATGCCCATACAGGCAGGTTCCTATTGGTTGCTAACCTATGACGAGTGTGGAAGGAGAACTCTGATTGGCTCTGATGCAGAAGGGCGGAGTAAATAATCGCGCAATATCCCTATTGCCGAATATTCGCATTGCGAATATTCGGCAATATAAAAAATTCGCGTCAACTACTCGGACCAAGGTCTCTAATAATAACAGCAATGCTTTTAGACGTCGAAGGAGATCACTAGGATGTGATCTATTTTAATAATGAAACTGAAATAATCGTTCTGAGGCGGAAGAAAAGATAATCGCGCGATATCGCTACTCTCGCGTAATCGCATTGCGAATTTTTCGGCAATAAACAATGATCGCGCGATAAGCTTAGTGACGCACATTCGCAATGCGAATATTCGGTAATATAAAAGGATCGCTGCAGCTACTCGGCCCAAGGTCTCTAATCATACCAGCAATGCTTTTAAACGTCGACGGGGATGTCTAGGATGTGATCTGTCCTAAAAAAAAATTGGAAAAATTCGAATATTCGAAATAGCGAATATTCACCGCGAAATTCGGAATATATCGCGAATACTCGAATATGCCATATTCGAGCCGAATATTCGCAATACGAATATTCGTGAGCAACACTATTAGGCAGTAGTAACCCCTGCAGGGGAAGTAATCATTAAACAGTTTGAACAATAATAGCGTAACCTAATCCTACATCCTCTCACCAACCACAAAAATAAAGTTACAACAAAGTATATTACATATTTCTTATTTTATTCCCTGTGAATGGTCTTCACAACATGTACTAGGCAGATGAGAGGAGTGACGACCCTGCTGATACCAATGAAATAACACAGTAGCAAATATCCCTAAAGGTAAATTTAAGAGAATGCCATTAATAGTGAGGCCTACCTACTGTTAATAGGCTCTACTAGACTACTAGGTTGAAAAACGGTGATGCAGATGGGGAGAGTTCTACTGGTGGCAGTAAAGTGCCAGTGACAGCAAACACTCTCAATACACATAAGGGTGGCCAAACACCTATCACAACTCATGTCGATGTCATTCGAATATCCTCTGGTCAACAGTCTGTCCTATGATAAAGCCTCCTGTAGGCTGGATAAAGGTGCATGAAAGGTAGATAGCACTGGATTCATCACAGTGGAACAAACAGGAGGTAGTCCTCACAGTTTCTGGCTACAGCTTTTCCTATGTTGGCCTCTGTGCTACTGGCATAACTATGGGGGTGTCAGTCAAGAGATAGTCTGTGATTTTCACCTCATGGGTCCCCACTTCTCTGATACCTTGGAGTTTTCTTTCCATACAAAGTGTCTCTCTCTCTCTTTTCAGCCTTCCTTTAACCCTCCCTCTTTGAGTCCCTCTGAAGGGCTTCCTGAAGCCTTTTTTCTCTGCAGACTGTACTCTGTTGCATCCTATCTCTATTAAACTTGTGTGTTGGTGGGTGGGCAGGGCTGTCTTAATTAGAGGGCACACCTGGGCACTGCCCAGGGGCCCCAGCTGCATGGGGGGCCCCTGCACTTTCCCCAACGCAGCTGGTCCTTGAGCCCACGCTGCCTCGAAATTGGAGGCCCCCATAATGGCACTGAAAGTGATAGATACACAGAGGAGGAAGTTTGCCTCCTACCTACTTTATGTCTGTTTACCTGCACTGTCATCATTGTAGGGGCCCCAGAGCATTACTTTGCCCAGGGGCCCATGATACTATTAAGACGGCCCTGTGGGTGGGACTTACATTCAGGCCACCAATGTGGCCAATCGCCATTCCTACCTCTCCTTGCCATACTATACTATCATTGTGAGGGAGAAGTCAAAGGCTGCCGTGCAGCTGTGTGGCCATGTGGCTACAGAATACCTGAGCTGTGCAGCTCCTGCAACCTAAAGGGGCTGCCAGCCAGGGCTATACATTCCCTCCCATGAATGTCTTTGGTGCCCAAAAAAGTTTTTGTTTTAGTTACAAACTAACTAAGCTTATTTTATGAACATTCCTAACACAAAATGCGGGTGGTGGAAATTCCCACCACAGTGTTTTGATTACATAATAATGTCAAACTTAATTTTATATAGCGCATTTAAAGGTATCTTCTCAAAGCACTTTATAAAGGAAACACAAGAAAGACACAGGATAAAACAAAGAAAAAAAGCTTGTCTAAGGAAAAAACTTTTATAGATTTGATCTGAATCAGTTTAGAGAAGATGATGACAGTAAGATAGGAGAGAAGCAGCCAAAGTAGAATCTGGTTTAGAGTGGATGTATATCGGAGGGTCACCAGAATAGTAGTGATAATTGAGTCCATGTGATCTCAGCAGTTGGCCAAGTGGAAACATGGAATTATCACATTCTGTGTGTCGGTGGATCTGTGTACTGTGATAAGGGCTTTATCAAAACTGCTTCCTCTGGAATCATAGGTATGACTCCCTTCCACTGGGATTTGGGCTACACTAGAAGCTGTTTGACTTTCCATTAGAAAACCTTGGTCACTAGCAGGGTGTCCCCTTGTCCACTTGTGTCAGGCTTCAAGCACAGGAAATACATTTACATGGGACCTTGTCTCTGGTGAGTCACTGGGGTGCTGTAGTGGGTAGAGTCTCCCCTAGTATACAATGTAGGGTTGTCTCGAATCGATACCACTTTTTTAGGACCGAGTACAAGTACCAATACCTTTTTTCATGTACTCGCCGATACCGAATACTGATACTTTTTTTTAATGTGTCCCCAAATGCAGCCATATCCCCTATATATGCAGCAATGTCCCCCACAGATGCAGCCATGTCCCCCACAAAAGCAGCCATGTCCCCCACAGATGCAGCCATGTCCCCCACAGATGCAGCCAGGTCCCCCACAGATGCAGCCAGGTCCCCCACAGATGCAGCCATGTCCCCCACAGATGCAGCCATGTCCCCCACAGATGCATCCAGGTCCCCCACAGATGCAGCCAGGTCCCCCACAGATGCAGCCATGTCCCCCACATATGCAGCCATGTCCCACACATATGCAGCCATGTCCCACACATATGCAGCCATGTCACACACATATGCAGCCATGTCCCACACATATGCAGCCATTTCCCCCACATATGCAGCCATGTCCCCCACAGATGCAGAAATGTCCCCCACATATGCAGAAATGTCCCCCACATATGCAGAAATGTCCCCCCATATGCAGCTATTCAAATGAAAGCTGTATTGTTCCCCGCGCTGATCAACTAGACAGCGGCGGCGGGGGGTAGGGCTTGACTTTCTCTCTGAGGACTGCTCTTCTCCGCTCCCCTCCCCCTCGCCGCCCACTCTCTCTCTTAAGAAAAAAGAAAAATATCGGGTCTGGCATCGGGAGCATTTGCGCAAGTACAAGTACTCGCGCAAATGCTCAGTATTGGTCGCGATACCGATACTAGTATCGGTATCGGGACAACCCTAATACAATGCAAACATGGATATCAATAACTCAATTTCAGTTATTATACAAGGCCAGCAAACCCTTTGGATTCTAGGTGGTTATGTTCATCACAAAAGCCACTACTACGGTACGTCTCTTATTTTTTTACGAAAAAACAGCTGCCGTGTTGAGTTCTTTTGAGGGGACAGCAAATTTACACTACTTTACATTGGAGCAAAGTTACATTTACAGTATTTCAGTGTAGTCACATGAAAAGATATAACAAAATATTTATATAAATGTGAGGGGTGTACTCACTTTTGTTAGATAATGTATATATCTATATATAGATAAACACACACACACACACACACACACATGTGTTTGAGCTTTAGGGCGCACACCCTAATGCAATAGGCTGTATAAGCCTATGTACTGTGTGTTTGTAACTTTTTCCTACAGTTTTCTCTTTAGCAAAACTAGCAGCTGATACAGCATAGTACACAAATCAGTAAATGTGATTGCAACTTTCCTCCACAAGAGGGCAGCAGTGTACAAACATGGAAACAACAAGCTGAATTCTTTGAACGTATAAAAAGACATAATTTATTTCAGTTAATGTTCATGGAAAACATAAAATGTGTTTTTGCACATAGAGGTTATCACCTTGGTTATTTATTTTTTTAATCAACATAAGGGACGTAATGTTACGTATACTGAATGGGAAGCATCACTGGTGCTGATGACAGTTGCAGTGGCGGTGCGTCCATAGAGGGTGCCAGAGTGCCGCCCCCTCTGGCTCTCACACTGCCACTTATACAATACATAGATTCATGCATTGCATGAATCTATGTATTGTTTCCGCCGACTATTCAGATGGCCGGCCCCCTGGCGAGAGCCGGCCATCTGAATAACGGCAGCTGGTTGGCTGTGGAAGTGCCCATCAGAGCAAGCAGCTTCCAAAGCTTCCAAAGCTTATCAGAGGGATGCACAGGGGGTGCGTTCCTTGGATAAGACTGACAGGCGTCTCTGCCAATCAGGTTCACCGGTTCTGGTTACCGGTAACCTGATTGGCTGAAGCGTCATCGAGGGCAGAAGAATACATCGAGGGACGAAAGAAGCAGGGTGGCCGACTCCAGAAAGGTAAGTGCCAGACGGAGGGGGTATTTTACAGGGCACAGTGGCAGCATTTTACAGGGCACAGTGGCTATCATTGATGGGCACAGTGGCTACAATTGATGGGCACAGTGGTGACAATTGATGGGCACAGTGTTAACAATTGATGGCACAGTGGTAACAATTGATGGCACAGTGGCTGCGTTTGATGGCATGGCACAGTGGTTGCGTTTGGCATGGCACAGTGGTGACAATTGATGGACACAGTGGTGACAATTGATGGCACATTGGTGACAATTGATGGCACAGTGGCTGCGTTTAATGGCATGGCACAGTGGTGACAATTGCTTAGCATAGTGGTGACAATTGATGGCACAGTGACTGCGTTTGATGGCATGGCACAGTGGCTGCGTTTGGCATGGCACAGTGGTGAAAATTGATGCGCACAGTGGCGACAATTTAAGTCACAGTGTTGACAATAGTGGCTGCGTTTGATGGCATGGCATAGTGGTGACAATTGCTGGGCACAGTAATGAAAATGAATGGCACAGTGGTAACAATTGATGGCACGGTGGTAACGTTTGATGGCAGAGTATCTGCGTTTGATGGCATGGCACAGTGGCTGCGTTTGATGGCACAGTGTCTGCGTTTGGCATGGCACAGTGGTGACAATTGATGGGCACAGTGGTGACAATTGATGGGCACAGTGGCAACAATTGATGGCACAGTGGCTGCGTTTGATGGCATGGCACAGTGGTGGGAATTGATGGGCACAGTGGCGATAAATGATGGCACAGTGGCTGTGTTTGATGGCATGGCACAGTGGATGCATTTGATGGCACAGTGGCAACAATTGATGGCACAGTGGTGACAATTGATGGCACAGTGGCTGCATTTGATGGGGACAGTGGCTGCATTTGATGGGCACAGTGGCTGCATTTGATGGGCACAGTGGTTGCAATTGATGGGCACGGTAGCTGCGTTTGATGGGCACAGTGAGGCTGCAATTGTTTCTTTTTGTTTGTTTGCGCCCCTTAAAAAAAATTGAGCGTCAGCCGCCACTGGACAGCTGTCTTAAATATTCCACTGTTTCGTTTGCCTGTCCCCCACCCTGATGCTGCTCGAGTCAAAATAGCCTCTGGACCTGTCATGCTGATTTTACCCACCCTTACCGCACCCCTCCTCCATTCATGGAATCTGTACTATAGCTTTTATTAAATTTATTTATTTATTTTATATCTTAATTTTATTAACAAATATTTTTTCTGGATGGACTGCACAATGAGTCTTCCTTCATTTTATATATACAACATGGTCCAATTCTAGGAATAGCTGGCTCGAGGCCCACAACGAGATCCGAACATATTATCCACTCCGACACAGTGCCGCTGAACCTGGGAGGTTGAAGGAAGCTCTGCAACTCACGCTGTTCATAATCTCTTAGAATCTGGAGATCATAGAGATTTAGTAAGAGGTCACTAATTCTACTTTTGAGCACTGGTGGAACACAGAAGCACAAGAGATACGCCGTCGTATCTCTGCGTCTGTGCCCTCCTATCTATGCGACTGATTTATAGAATCATTTACTCATAGATTTCTAATTACTGTATATCTGACTGGCGTAAGTCTCTTACGTCGTCGTATCTAACTTACATATTTACGCTGGACGCTAGGTGGCATTCCCGTCTAAAATATGCAAATGAGCATTTTTTGCTGATGGAGGGGGGTTGATGACAGAGTAGGGGGCTGACAGGGGGGGTGGCTGACAGGGGGTTGGCTGACAGGAGGGTTGGCTGATGGACGGGGTGGCTGACAGACGGGGTGGCTGACAGACGGGGTGGCTGACGGACGGGGTGGCTGACGGACGGGGTGGCTGACGGACAGGGTGGCTGACAGACAGGGTGGCTGACAGACGGGGTGGCTGACGGACGGGGTGGCTGACGGACGGGGTGGCTGACGGACGGGGTGGCTGACGGACGGGGTGGCTGACAGACGGGGTGGCTGACAGACGGGTGGCTGGCAGACGGGGTGGCTGACAGATGGGGTGGCTGACAGACGGGGTGGCTGACAGACGGGTTTGCTCACGGACAGGGTTGCTGATGGACAGGGTTGCTGACGGATGGGGTTGCTGATGGACAGGGTTGCTAAAAAGAGGAGGGGGCTGACAGAGGAGGGGGCTGACAGAGGAGGAGGCTGACAGAGGAGGGCGGGCTGACAGAGGAAAGGGCTGACGGACGGGGTTGCTGACAGAGGAGGGCGGGGGTGGGCTGACAGGGGTGGGTTGCTGACTGAGAAGGAGGCTGATGGAGGGGGGTTGCTGACAAAGAAGGGGCCGACAGGGGGGTTGCTGACAGGGGGTGGCTGACAGGGGGGGTGGCTGACAGGGGGGTGGCTGACAGGGCTTGCTGACAGAGAGGGGGGCTTGCTGACAGAGGGGGCTTGCTGAAATAGAGGGGGCTGACAGAGGGTTGTTGCTTGACCGGACGGTGTTGCTTACAGCCAGGCAGGGGGGCGGGACTACGGGTGGCCACGATCACCCATCGTCACATACATATGTCAAATCCGGACAAGCCCTGTGGCCCGCCCGCTACTGTGTCCTGTCATCACTACAGCAGCGGCGCCGGGCTCCTGAGAGGCAGCGGCAACAGGCTTCTGAGAGGCAGAGGCGCCTGCCCTTCTCACTCGCTGACTGCTTCCGCTGCGAGTGTCCTCACAGGCAGCTCGGCGCCGTGCTCCTCACAGGCAGCGGGCGTAATGGGCTGGCAGGGGCGGTAGAATGCCGCTCCCCTAAAAGTGCCGCCTGGTACCCATGGTACCACCTGGTCCCATCATAGGGCCGGCCCTGTCCCTACATATGTTATACTTATATATCTAATGACTTCAGTTTGCTGTGACAAGACAAGCTATCTGCCAATTTATAGCAACCTCCCACGACACAAATTTCAGGCTGCTTTTATCTCCCATCTCGGAGAACTTGTCAGGAGTTATCATGCTGATAACTGAGGAACGAAACTGCAGAAACACACGGGACTTAGTGCTTTGGAGAGAGATAAGTAAACACTACATATATACAGTATGGGCCAGATTCTCATAGATTAGCGCTGGCGTAGCGTAAGCCATTTACACTATGCCGCCGCAACTTAACAGAGCAAGTGCCGTATTCTCCAAGCACTTTCTCAGTAGTTTGCGGAGGCGTAGTGTAAATGGCCCAGCATAAGGCCGCGTAATTCAAAGGGGACGGCTTGTATTTAAATTAAGCGCATATACCTCATGTCGATCGAACTGCGCATGCGCCGGCCGGGGAAAAAGCCCAGTGCGCATGCTTCAGCTCACGTCGGAAAGCGTTGTTGAAACCGACGTCAAAACGACGTGATTGGCATTTACGCAATGCCCTATTCGCGAAAGACTTAGTAAAATGACGTAACCGACAGAAAAAGCCGACGCTGACCCGACGCCATACTTAACATGGCATCCGACGGCACCCGAAGACAGGGCTCGACAAAATACGAGCACCCAATCGCAATTGCGACTAGAATTAGCGTCCTGGCGCCCGGGGAAGCTGCAGAAGGCCACAAAGCCGCGGCCTTAATTACCGGGCAGTGCGGGCCGACGCGATCACGCAGATGGGAGGTGGGGATACACGGAGACACAGGATACCCCATCCTGTGTCTCCGTGCGCCCCCACCTCCCCCGTTGCGCGATCGCAGCGGGCCGCACCGGCCGGTAATTGAGGCCGCGGCTTTGCACCCTTCTGCAGGCCTAAGCTTCCTTCTGTGATCTGGCACCATCTTGTAAACCAGCAATCCAGCAATTCTAATGGAGCTTCCCCAGTGTTTTCACTGCCATCTCCTTCCCTCTAATTAGATCCCCAAACATTATATATATTTATTTATTCCAACATCCTAGAGAATAAAATAGCGGTTGTGGCAATACTTTCTGTCACACCGTATTTGCGCAGCGGTCTTACAAGCGCACTTTTTTGGGGAAAAAATACACTTTTTTTTATAAAAAAAATAAGACAACATTAAAGTTAGTCCAATTTGTTTTTATAATGTGAAAGATAATGTTACGCCGGGTAAATTGATACCCAACATGTCATGCTTCAAAATTGCGTCCGCTCGTGGAATGGCGACAAACTTTTACCCTTTAAAATCTCAATAGGCGATGTTTAAAAAATTCTACAGGTTGCATGTTTTGAGTTACAGAGGAGGTCTAGGGCTAGAAGTTAGTCATTTTGTTTTCGTCCGAAAAATAAATGTATTTAGTTACTCCCGAAATTTGTTTTTATTTATTTCATTTTTAGTTTAAAAAAAAATGCATTCGTCCGAAAATTCCAATTAGTTAAGGTCGAATCTGTCATTGTAGGCTTATGGTGTCTGTCGAATGTTCTAAGAAAAAAAAAAAAGATTTGACAGAATCTTTAAAAAAAAAAAGAAGAAGAAGAAAAAAAAAAAAGAGATGTCTCTCTATGTCAAATCTTTTCTCTCTATGTCGAATCTTCTTCATGTCTCTATAATGTCGAATCTTTTCTCTTTATGTAGAATAATATTGGACTAATAGATTTAAGGTAGGCACATTCGACCGCAACAATAACGAAAATAAAGTATTTGTTTATGTCGGATCTTTCGGTTTTCGTTCTCTGTGCTTTCGGTATCGTTTGTTAAAACGATAACGAAAATATCTAAAATTAAGACGAAAATGCATTCGGACCCAAGACGAATGCACATGTCTGCTATAAGTATTGCGCTCGCTCTACCAATCGCAGCGATACCACACATGTGTAGTTTAATAACATTTACATATGCGGGCACTACTCACGTATGCGTTCGCTTCTGCTCGCAAGCTCAGCGGGACGGGGTACGTTTTCTGGCTCCTAACTTTTTTAGCTGGCTCCTAGATTCCAAGCAAATTTGTCAAACCTTGGCCTTAGAACCAATTTGCTTTACTACTGTAATAAATAACTAGCTGCCATGAGTGGGATAATGCTTAACAATAAATGTTTAATTAGAAGAGGACATAGGAGCCTGAACTGCCCTTCTTCCGAACTCAACAGTCATGAGAGCTCCTGGACCAATATGGTAGTGTTTGAGGAACGTATGGTGAGAAGACCAGGTGGCGGCCCTGCGCACCGTCTCCAACAAACCATTAGTCCTTGCTGCCCAGGAAGCCGAGACTACCCTTGTAGAATGAGCATTCACTCAGGATAGAGGATATTATTCACCCTTTAGGCCCTCTGGATTAACTTCACAACCCAAGCTGCCAGGGTTCTGATGGAAGCTTCTTTGCCCCTGTATTTACTGAACGGTACAATAAAAAGTCTCTCTGAAGGGGTCAATGGCTTCTAGGTAGGCCCGGAGCACTCTGGATACATCCAGCTCACGACGAGACTCTATTTTTTTTTTTCACAATCAAAGTTTATTTGAAAGTTCGAACAGAATGAACAATGGACATAACTGTTACATTACAGACAGAAATCTGAATCAAAGAAATGAACAATCTATGTCAGTGCATAATAACAAACGTTAACAAATAACAAGGTCAGAACAAGGTTGGCGCAGTATACAAAGGATCACCAAAATATAGTATATGAGATGAGGGGATGGGGGAAAAGGGGTGGTAGAAGAGGGGAGGGGATGAGTGGAGAGGCAGGGGGCGGGACTAGAAAGACGGGGGAGGAGGAAGGTAAAGTACAAAAGACATATTGGCTAAGAGATAAGTACATTACAAATCATGGTAAAAACAGATCCAGACATGGTGTTAAAGGCCTAGGAAAACACAGGAGATGAAATACAATCTTAGAGGACTAACGACGAGACTCTAAACCTGTGTCTGTAAATACTGGTAGTGCTCAGGATTCCAACAGGTGGCTTGGAGTAGCGACCTTAGGTGTGAAACCTTGAAGAGGGCGAAGTTCCACCCTGTCGGGGAAGAAAGATGTGGCCGTCACCTATGCCTAAGGAGTCAAGTTCCGAGATTATTCTGCCAGATGTAATGGCTAGCAGGAAAGCAGTGTTTTGTGTCATTTTCCATATTGCTACTTGTTCCACTGGAGCAAAGGGATGGTCAAATAGAACTCCAAGGACCAGGGACAGATCCCACTTAGGAAAGGATCGTCTGACAGGAGGAAAAATCTTCAATACTCCTCTGAGGAAAGTGACTACCAAAGGATCCTCCACCCATCTCTTATTTGTTGCGGCCGAGATTGCTGCTACCTGCACTTTGAGGAAGCTCAGACCAAGCCCCAGATCAAGTCCTGTCTGAAGGAAACCTAGAATATTGGACGTAGAGGGAAGGATTGGATCAAATCCATCTCTGGTAGCAAATGACAAGAACTTGTCCCAGATTTTTGAATATATGGCATAAGTTGCAGGCTCTGGCTTTTAGAAGGGTTGTTAAGACTCCTGGGGAACACCCTAGGGACTCGAACATTCGCCTCTCAACCTCCAGATTCGAAGATTCAACTTCTGAGGGTTTGGATGAACTAGACTGCCCTGCAACAGAAGTTGAGGGAAAGGAGGGATCCTGATTGGAGAGCTCACACTGAGGCACATGGCTAGAGGGAACCAGGGTCTCTTCGGCCAATATGGAAGTACTGCCACCACCTAGACTGACTCCCCGAGGAGCCTCAGGAGGAATTTGAATATTAATGGCCTGGGAGGAAAGGCATGTGCCGTGATGAACCTCCAGGAGCATGACAGGGCATCCACTGTCTCGGCTTGTGGATGCGGCATCTAAGAGAAAAATCTGTCTAGCTTGGCATTCTTCGGGAGACAAACAAGTCTACCTGAGGGGGGATCCCAAATGCTGGCAATCTGTTTGGAGACGAGGGGGTGGAGAGCCCACTCGTTGTCCAGGAAGTTTATGGACAATGTGTCTGCTTCCGTGTTCAACCTGCCTGGTAGATACATTGCTCTGGGGTCCAGGAGGTTCTTCTCTGCACAGAGCGTGATCAGTGCCACCTCCTTTAGGAACAACCTGCTGCGAGTGCCTCCTTGCTTCTGCAGATAAGCGACAGCTGCCATGTCGTCTAGGCATAGAAGTATTCTCTGGCCTTTGATTTGGGATGCCAAAGAAGTTAGTGCTAAGAAGGCTGCCCTAATCTCCAAGATGTTGGATACCACTTCCTGGGTAGAACATGACCATCTACCCTGTATTCTGGTTTCCCCGCAATGGGCTTCCCAGCCCTGTCCGCTTGCATCGGACATAAATGTGACCCAAGGTTGGGGACCCAGGTGACAAGGTTTGGAGAGGTTTTCTGGAACTGTCCACCAGTGAAGACTCCTGTGCATTACTCCCGTCAGCAGTATTGTCTGAGATAGTCGTTTCTTCCACTGCGCCAAGAAACCTGTCAAGAACTACCTCAAGTGTTAATGGGACCAAGGAACCATGGGTATACAAGAAGACATGTGCAAATGAGGCTCAGGCATTCTGAAGCCGTCAGATATGGGCTCCGGATTACCTTGATCATTCTCTGGGTGACAATCCTTGCCTTTGGTGATGGTAATAACACTGTCCCCTCCTGAGTGTTTAACATTGCACCCAGGTAGATCACCTGCTGTGTGGGTGCTAGTTGACTCCTATCGGAATTCATTAGCCACCATAGCTCTTTTAGGGACTGTAGAAGAATTTCCGGTGACATACCAACTGATCCGGATTGCTTGCTAGGAGAAAGATGTCGTCCAAGTAGTGGTATATCCTCAAGCCCCTCTCCCACAGGGGAACCAGAGCGGATATTAATATGTTGGTGAACACCCTGGGAGAGGTGCACAGACCGAAAGGTAGGGCTTGAAACTGTATGTGGGTCCATCCCACTGCAAATCTCAGATATTTTGAATTGCAGGTAGAATTAGAGCGTGTAGGTACGCATCCTGCCGATCGACTGAAATCATCCAATCTGATGGCTGGACTGCCTGAATAATCGTCTGCAGGGACTCCATTCCAAAGCTTTTGGGGGCGGATATACGAGTTGAGCCTCTGAAGGTCTGTCATCTGACCTCTTTGGGACCAGAAATAGGGTGGAGTAGAATCCTGCGAAGTGCCCTGCCAAGGGAACCAGAACAGCCGCCCCCTGAAGCTGGAGTAACGTTAGGAAGTTTTACAGAGCTTGAGCCTTCGGCAGAGAGGATGGAACCTCTGTTCCTTTGAAAGAATACCGAGGTGGGGGTTGGGGATGAGAGAAATTCCAAAGGTGCCCCCATTGAATTGTTGACAGAACCCAGGGGTCCTGACAGCATGTGGCCCAGACTGGGACGAAGAAGTTTAGCCTGGCTCCCACCGGGAGTGCCCTACTCTGGCATCAAAAAGACTGCTTCTGCTCCTGTGGAGCGGAAAAGGTCCTTCATCTTCCTGTTCAAAAAAGAATGTCTTTCCAAAGTCTTTGTTGTCTCTGGGCTGTCTTGACTGCCCAAAAATCCCTTGAATTTGCCTGGCGGAACCTAGAGGAACCGCCTTCTGTCCTTGGGAAGCATACCGGACTTCCTTCCTGACAGCGCCCAGAGGCGATTTAGTTAGCATGTGCCGCGATATATATGTTTTTCATTCATTCATTCAGCCTGGAGATAGCTTTATCCGTTTTGTCTCTGAATAGTGCTTTCCCATTGAATGTGATTTTGCACCAATTTTGTTTGGAGGATAAGTCAGCCGTTCAATCTTTCAGCCAGAAGGCTCTCTTCACCATTACTGAATGCAACATGGATCTTGCAGAGCACCTGATCATGTCAATGGCAGCTACCCTGACAAAGTCTGCCGACAATCTAAGCTCTTCCAAGAGAGCCATCTCAAATTATCTGTCCAAGATCTTATGGCATTTGATACCGATGTGAGGGCGATAGATGGCTTACACGCTGCTCCCGCGGCTAAGTAGCTCCTCTTCAGCTCCAGGTCGGTTCGCCTGTTTTAAGGGTCTTTAAAGGAAGCGGAATCCTCCATTGGTAACGTTTTTTTTTTGTTTGTTTTTTGCGAGTCGCACCACCGACGCATTTACCACTGGCATGGAGTTTAGTGACTGCCTTCCCGACTTTGTTAAGGGGTATAGTTTATTGAACTGGCCCAATGAAAGTTTTTTTGACCATTCATTCTGAATGACCTGACAAATGTGGTCGCCCATCAACGAGAAGAGAACCTGCTTCCTTTTGAGGAATGGGCAGCAACTCGTAGATTCTTGGGGAGGCTCTTCTGCATCTTTTCTGGTGATTGCAGTTTGACTGCCTGGATGAACAGCTTTACCAAGGAGAGACTGAAGCCAGAAGGTTCTGACTCCTCTGAAGAGTCCTCTGAAGAATCTTCAGGTGATGAATCTCTAGGTTCTGTATTCTGAACCTGGGATATCTGCTGAACTGGTTGAGCGGGTACGAAAGTCGCAAGCTCAGAGAAGGAGACCTTCATTGTTCACTTGAGCAGATCTACAGCGTGCTGATTTACTAGCTTGCGTCCATAAAACAATCCCTACAGACCACTCTGTCTGGTAGTGGTGTGGCCCCACCTGTCCAGCATTTCTTCTTTATATAGGTCCTAGGAGAGGGGAAAGGATCTTGTCCTCTGGATCTTGAACTCTCTGATATATGACGTGAAGAATGGGACCTGGGACCAGTGGCGTGAAGAATGAGACCTGCTGTCTGAGCTGTCATCATCACAGTGTCTTGAAGATTTTCTGGACCTCTTGGAGTGGGCAGGGCCACGATGTAAGGAACTCACATTAGACCAGTGAGCGCACTTTTTATTTTTTTCTTCAATACTCACATATAGTTGGTCACATACCTAATAGGAGTGTGAGGATCTTTGTTGCAAGATAAATGATAGACATGTGCAGACTGGAATATTTTGTTTCGTTTTTTCGTTTTCGTTTGGAAAATACATTTATTTAGTTACTCCCGAAAATCGTTTTGATTTATTTCGTTTTTCATTGGGGAATAGCTTTCGTCCGAAAATCTAATAATACTTGGTTTCTGCCGAATGGTCAAAGGAATATTTGACGGAACGTTAAATCTTTTTGGTTGATGCCAAATGGCAAAAGAATATTCGACGGAACGTCGAATCTTTATGAATCGTACATTTCCGTTTTCCGAATATTCCGCCTACAAGAATTCTAATGTTGTATGACTAGTAAATAATGTCGAATCTATTTTCTCATAAATCGAAATCTATTCTCTGTAATGTCGAATCTATTATTTCTATAGTGTCTAATTTTTTATCTATAATGTCAAATCTTTCTCTATGATGTCGAATCTTTTCCCTATAATGTCGAATCTCTTCATATCGAATTTTTACCGCAACAAAAACGAAAATAAAGCATTTTTTATGTCGGATCTTTCGGTTTTCGTTTCTTGCACTTTCGTTATGGTTTGTTAAAACGATAACGAAAATACCTGATTTTCGGACGAAAATGCATTCTAACGAAAACGAATGCACATGTCTAATAAATTACTAATTGCTGAGTTAGGCAGAAGGATCAGCTGCGGAAATTTAGTAAGAAAGGGGGGAAAAAAGGAACTATGGAGCTTTTGTCACATTTTTTTTTTTTCTTAATCACCATTTTTTTGAGAATAAAAACAAAAGGTACCTACCACAGAGCAGTGTCAGTGAAACCTAGCAGAGCACAGCTGAGGAGACTCTGGCAGCTAACCCTGAATCTGAACCTAATTAGGCTCAGGTGGATGGGCTGATCCCATAACCACCATTGCAAATTGTTTCTGGAAGAAAAGGGCAAATCTGGTCCTTTTTCCAGAATCCAAGATGGCCGCAGTGATGTCGAGTGATATACAAAACAAACAAAAAACTGTAGCCCACCGCTAATTTCAGGGGAAACAAACAACAACTGTAAGCCTGTCAGGATAAAAGGCACCTGCCCCATCAAACTGACCGGACTTAAAGGGAGCATCACAAAAAAGACAAAAAGCACACATTTATTTATTTATTTTTAAAAGGAGACAGGCAAGTTAAAGGAAGGAAGGAAGGGATGGGAGAGGGGAGAGACAAAAAAACAATATATGCCTAAAAATAAAATGGAAACCACCAGCCTGGAAAGATGTGAGCTGATCCTTTTGCGACTCCACTGCATTCATCATAGATGTGATAGCAGACTTCGTTCCTGTGAGGAAACTCTGCGGAAAGACCCCACCAGATCCACAGAGGGGTTCCCAGTCTTATCAGCGCTGTGAGCGGCCCAAGAACAGGGACTGCGCACGGGAAAGGCTAAACCCGGCGGATGCTGCCGACTGCAGAGGTATGAACATACATCTACTCTTCACCAGCACAAGAAGGTATGAGGGGAAAAAGGAGAATATTGGGGGAGGGGCTATGCCTTTAATTTATGCTATTCACTAGCCCTGAAGGAGGAGTCGAGGCTGAGCTCTATCACAGGTATGCTGCCATGGAGGCACCAGGAAAGTTTTTTTCCTTGATGAATTCTATGCACCATATTTACCAGATTTGAAATGAGGGTAACTCCCCAACGGCAACACAAACACACAGAATAGGGCAGGGCTCAAAATTTCAACCCCTGAGCTACTAGCCAGGTCTCAAGAGTTACTCGCCACCAGTTGCCCCACCTAATTGATACACTGCCCCGTACCTTTGCGTACCTTTGCGCCCCTGAACATGCCCTCGTAGATTATCTCATGGAATTAAACTGTTAAATGTTTTATGCAGAATCAAGTTACACAATTAAATTATTACCTACAACAACTTTAACAAAATAGGACAGGGCATGGGGCAGACCAGAGGGACAGGACACTGGGGGCAGGCCAGAGCACTGCGGGCAGACCAGAGGGACAGGGCACTGCAGGCAGGCCAGAGCACTGCGGGCAGACCAGAGGGACAGGGCACTGGGGGCAGGCCAGGGCACTGCGGGCAGACCAGAGGGACAGGGCAATGGGGGAAGACCAGAGGGACAGGGCAATGGGGGAAGACCAGAGGGACAGGGCAATGGGGGAAGACCAGAGGGACAGGGCAATGGGGGAAGACCAGAGGGACAGGGCAATGGGGGAAGACCAGAGGGACAGGGCACTAGAACCGGGTCTCTTCCCCATTCTCTTGCTGTC
The DNA here is from genome assembly GCA_029574335.1 of Rana kukunoris. NCBI lineage: Eukaryota > Metazoa > Chordata > Amphibia > Anura > Ranidae > Rana > Rana kukunoris. Next base: position 215,890,269 of record CM056059.1, on the reverse strand, counting down.
TCCTCTGCAACTGCAACTCCAATCCATCCTCTCTCTCTCTCTCTCCCTCTCCTATTCATCTTATCAGGAGCCTGTGTGTGCTGCTCCATGCTTGCATGTCCCCACTTTCCCCTTTTATTCAGGCTGGCAGTAAGTAGAGGATCTGCAGCACAGCGGGAGGGAGTACAATCCAGCACCAAGATCCACACAACTGCACAGCCATTGACACCATAGCACAGCGCACACTGACACCGCACAGCATACATTGAGACCAGTCTGCTTGCAGTGTTCAGGCTGAACTTCTGGACACTTACATAGAGCACAAGGAGAAGAAAACTGCACAAACTGCGAGGCTGCCGCTCTCATGTCAGGGCAACTTTCAGTGAGCGCTGCACTGCCTACCTGGGACACCCAGAGTGGTAATTTTCTCAATCGTCCACCTCACTCATTACTTCCTGCTCCCTGCTCTCCAGTTACATTGGTTGGGGGAAGGGGGCAGGCTCAGAGAGGTAATACTGTTAGGTCCCATGGCTTAATGAGAATTGTAAGGAGAGCACCTGTGTACTGCTCTGCCTATCCGCGCCTCACCAGACTACTTTTCCTGAGCATGCACCTTTCCTCTTCGGCCACCAATCGCATCAGGGCTCCAAGTGTAGGCACAGATTGGAGGGAGATTGGTCATGCAGTCCTGTCATCACTCGCCCCCAGCTTAAATCCACTCGCCAAATGCTAGCAGGCGAGTGGAAATTTGAGGGCTGGAATAGGGGATGTATAGAACTTGTTCATATTTATATTTCTGTATTTCTTTAAAGTACTCAATGCAATTTTGGAGGGTAAAAAGAAAAATATGTGATGTAAATACAAAATAAATAAAATAGTGACAACTCGTGGGAGTATTGCATATCACACCAAAAATATATATATTGCCATGGAAGTGGTATGTGCAATCTAGTGGGTACAAAAGTTATAACACATATATCACAATAACATTAATATGTACAACCAGTGACCTCTAGTGGTTACAAAACTTATAACACACACACATACAGTATATATATATATATATATATATATATATATATATATATATATATATATACTGTATGGGCCAGATTCAGAAACACTTTAAGCCAGCGTATCTATAGATACGCCGCGTAAGTTAAAAGATGCGCCGTCGTATCTATGCCCTGTATTCAGGAACCAAGATACGCCTGAATTCTAGCTTGATACGACATCGTTACTTAGGGCCAGATTCAGGTAGATGAGAGCATCTTTGCTCCAGAGTAACGCTTCTCATTTACGTTACTCTGACGACCCTTTCAGCGCAAGTACTGTTATTCACATAGCAGTTGCGCGTAAACTTGCGCCAGAGTAACGATAATGCGCTGGCATAACCCGACGCAAGTGGAATTGGGTGTGATCATATGTAAATGATGGGCGGAGCCCAGCGCAGAGGCTTACGTTCAGCGCATCATCCACGGAGCATGCGCAGTGAGTGCGGCTCCACTCGCCCCCTTGTGCGCATGCTCACAACTTCCGTCGGCACCACTTCCCGGGAAACGTCAGCGCAATGCCTTCCGTTGGGCGCTTAAAAGCGCAGGCGGAAATGCCATTCCAGCGCAAAAGTAGTTCCTTTCCCCCCACCCCAGGGAAGATACTTTTGCTCAGTGATGGCTGCTCCCGCTACCCCCAAAGAGAGGAGGAACCTCAATTTTAATTCCCAGGAGGTCTCGGTCATCATATCAGCAATGGAGTCTGTTAATGATTTACTCCATGGGAAAAAAAGCCGGAAGACCAGCCGGGAGAGAAAGCAGGGCATCCTGGAGACCATTGCTGCCAGGGTGAATGTCTTGGGGTACTCCACCCGGACTGCTTCTGACATTCAGAAAAAAATTAATGACTTGCGGCGCAAGGTCAAGGGCAAGGTGGCCACCATCAGGAGGCATGAGAGGGGCACAGGTGGTGGTCCCCCATGTCCTGTCAGCCTGACCGCAGAGGAGGAGGTGGTCGCACGCTGCCTGGACAGGGAGCAGTTGGAGGGGGTCCCTGGATATGACTCCATGGAGGAAGGTTCCAGGACAGGTAAGTGTTTTTTATCCCCTATTTGGTGTGTTGCATGTGGGGGGGGGGGTACATGTGCCAAGTGTGTGGGACCACCAACATGTGTCTTCTTTGTGTCATCCACAGATGACGGAGCTGGGCCATCATCTCTTGGCGGCCAGTCCACCCCAACCTCCCAACGGGATCGTGATGATGAGCCCCTGGGTGCTGAAGAGACCGAGGTGGAGGAGAGTGCCCACACCACCTCTGCAGAGGTGGTTGTGGAGGAGCCTGTCCCTGAACAGGACTTCATCTTATTGTTGGAGGAGTCCTCCTCTTCAGCAGGGCCCTCTGTCATCCCCTCCCCCATCCTCGGTAGCCCCTCAAGGGCGACTCCATCCCCACGGGGACAACCTTCTCCTGCCCCCAGGAAGGCCACCCGGAAGACCAGGGGGGTGTGTGATCTGGTCGAGGACCAGGTGCTGTTGGACCACGCCAAGCAGACCCAGCAGATGGGGGAGATTGCTGGCCACCTGGACCGGGTCGCTGACAGCCTGGGCTCCATGTCGCAGCTGCTCAGTGGTGTTCAGAACCTTGTTACCAGCCTGGGGGAGGTGCAGGCTGATGTCCGGCACCTGACAGCAGCTGTACATGCCAACACTGCTGCCATCCGGGAAGAGGGGAGGCAGCGGGAGCGTGACCAGCGGCATCAAGTCACCCGCCAGTTGAGGATGCAGGCCCAGACTAACCTCTATCTGAGCCGGATTGCAGTGGCCTTGGAGGGCATGCAGCCAACAGCTGCCCGGAGTGGCCCACCCGGGGATCAGCCTCCTCAAGATGCCCCCACACCCCCACCCACTCCCTCCAGGCAGCTGAGGAGCCCGAGAGTGCCCCCAAGGAGGAGCCCCCGTCATCCCAGATGAGGGTTTTTTTTTATTTGGTTTATATTTTTTGTTTTTTTATTACTCAGGTTATGAGTTTTTTGTTATTTTTATACTCAGGTTATGAGTTTAAATTTTATTTTCTTGCTCAGGTTATGAGATTTTTTATTTCTTTTGAACTGCACACGGTCAGGAGTGCAGGGGACAGTGTGAATGGTGTGTGAATGTGAGGGGGTGGCACTCCTGACAGTAAGGGGTGTCACCCTCGGCCGTGGTGGTGAAGTTAACCCCACGGCTGTATGAATGACGTGTGAAAGGTGTATGAATGGACAGTGACATCATTGGGGCCTTGACGCTGGCGTTGCTGCTCCCAAGTCCTACATGCTGGACTTGGGCTAATCCAATGCGATGTGGATGTGGTGTGTGTGATCTAGGGACATCAGTGGTGTACACGCGTGCATTGTCCATGTGATCAATGTTTTGGTTTAGTGTCCAAAGATGCCTACGGCGAGGACCCTCCTGACTGCTCTTCCATCAGCAGACTGGTTCTCCTCTGGCAGGTGGGGACTGTGTGGGTCGGGGGTCAGGTCATCACGCATGTCAATCTGCAGGCCTTTTCTCATAGCAAAGTTGTGCAGAATGCAACATGCAGCGATGATCTGACACACAAAGGTAGGGGAATACAATAGGGTCCCCCCGGACTTATCCAGGCAGCGGAAACGGGACTTCAGGAGCCCGAATGTTTGCTCCACCACTGCACGAGTTTTGATGTGTGCTTCATTGTATTTTCTCTCTCCTCTGGCTTGGGGGTTGCGGAAAGGAGTCATTAGATGGGGTCCTAGTGCATATGCAGAGTCACCTGTAAGGGAAAAGACAGGAGGATGTTAGTCATGCATGTGCCACTTCTGATGTGCATCACGGGAGGGGATAGTCATGCCTGACTCCCATGTCACTCACCAACCAGCCAGCTGTCCCCATACATGTTCTGCTCGAATTCTGCTGGGATGGGACTCTGATTGTATATGAAGCTGTCATGGCTGGACCCGGGGTGTTTGGCACGGACGTGCCATATGAGGCGTTGGGCATCGGCTATCACCTGTACGTTGATGGAATGCCAATGCTTCCGATTGCGGTATATGTGCTCTGTGGCACTGGGGGGCTGAAGGGCCACATGTGTGCAATCAATGGCCCCCACAGTGCGTGGGAATCTGGCAATGCTGTAGAAATCTGTCATTGCCTTCAGCCGCAGGTCCTCAGTGGTGGGTCTGATGAACTGGTTGGACATGCGTCTGAGGATTGCAGGGACAACCTGGTGCACACATCTGCTTATGGAGGACTGTGACATCCCAGCCACCACTCCACTTGTACGCTGGAATGATCCACTTGCAAGGAAATGAAGTGTTGCCAGGACCTTCACCAGTGGCTGCACTGCTTGTGAGCGGTGTGTCTTGCTGGTGATGTCACCCTGCAGGGTTGTGGTTAGTTCAAGTATTGCATCTGGGCTGAATCTGAAGAGGCGATACACCTCCTCATCACCCATGCCAAAGAGGTTCATACGCGTGCGGTATATCCTCTCACGTGCCCGCCTCCTCCGTAGCGAGGGACCCAGTACTAGTCTTAGGACCACGAGTGCCCCCGGCATGTTGGCACACAGAGGTGTTGTCCTTTCAAGTGTGGTTGTTCAGCTTGCTAGTTTCGTCGGTAACGCTGCTGTAGCTGCTCTCCTGCTGACCTGTGACCGTCTGGAGTAAAGATAAAGCAGCCTTTTGTAGAAATAACTTTGCGCCGGACGGACGAGATACGCGCGGCGCATGTAGCCAGCGTATGGTGCTAATCCGTTCGTGAATTGGGAAAAATCCCTCATTTGCATATTTGCAGGGGAAATCAATAGGCGCGACTGATGCGCCAAGCGAAATTAAGCGCTGACGATACTCTGGCGTCGGAACGTTCCGCCGGTCGCAAATGGCCCGTTATTGGGCGCATCTAGTTTGGTGGGTACGGGCACATAGAAACGACGGCGCATCTTCACAGTTACGCGGCGCATATCGAATTACTCCAGCGCAATTCTACCTGAATCTGGCCCTTAGTTGCATATTTATGCTGGCTGCTAGGGGCGCTTCCGTAGATCTACGCAGAGAATATGCAAATGAGCTAGATACGCCGATTCACAAACGTAGTTGTGCCCGGCGCATTGATATACATTGTTTACGTAAGGCGTACGACCGGCGTAAAGTTACCCCTGCTATATGAGGTGCAGCCAATGTTAAGTATGGACGTTGGAACAGCCGTCAAATTTCACGTTGTTTATGTCATTTACGTAAGTCGTACGTAAATGGGGATGGGCCTAAGTCACGTTCACGTTGTATGCAGTGTTTAACGTATCTTAGGCATTCTATCCGACGTGAATTTTTTGAGCATGCGCACTGGGATATGTCCACAGACGGCGAATGCGTGGGGTCACGGCTCATTTCAATACAACACGCCCACTGCCTTGATAATTTGAATTACGTGGGCTTACGCTGGCCCATATATGCTACGCCGCCGTAACTTAGGGTGCAAGTTGTTTCTGAATACGGTACTCGCCTCTCTAAGTTACGGCGGCGTAGCACATATGAGATGCGCTACGCCCGCCTAAAAATATGCCAGTCTTTCTGAATCTGGCCCTATATATATATCTCAAGCAAAGTTCAATAATCCAGTGATATCTTCTGTGAACCAATGCTGTCCACACACAATCCAACTGTGAATGATAACAAATGAGTGACTTAACACCATGTGGAGCCTCCACCAGTCACACTATGCACTCACCTCCCAGAGCGGCCCCCAAATGGACCAAGTAGCACCTTCCCTTTGGGGTCTCAATAGTGAACTCCTACAAGCGTGATCTCTTATATAGGTCGGCAACAAAGGGTAAAAAAGGAACTAGCATAGTGTAATACTGTAAAAGAAAATGTATTTAAAACACAAGCAACTATTCCACTCACATTTAGGAATGCACTATCCCTAGCGCATACAGGTGATGAACTTGAAAATATACAGATCTGTCCCTGGGGTCACAAAATCGTCTGCAAGTCCTCGGCCCTGCTACTTTCTACAAACGATGCAGTTACATCGCACTGTTTTTTTAATCAGTGATGGTGCAATCATACACATTCAATGACATCTAAAGGTACAGGCCTATAGATAAGTGTTTATTATAAATTATTCTTTGCAGTGGTATACCAGCCATAGCACCTTATACAGCTGTTATGGAGCCTAGGGAAGGAGGCGGTGTCCCATTAGTGAGGCTGTTAATGTAAACTGTGAAGTTTCCAGTAGAGAAGGACCAATGTGAGACCTCAGGATTATGCCTGTTTCAGTAAAAGAAAAAATCTCAGTTTCTCCTGATTCAAAACCTTATCGGACAGCAGAGGTACAGTATATTACCAAAAGTATTGGGACACCTGCCTTTTCACACACATGAACTTTAATGGCATCCCAGTCTTAGTCCGTAGGGTTCAATATTGTGTTGGCCCACCCTTTGCAGCTTCAAATCTTCTGGGAAGGCTATTCACAAGGTTTAGGAGTGTGTCTATGGGGATGTTTGACCATTCTTCCAGAAGAGCATTTTGTGAGGTCAGGTACTGATGTGGGAGAGAAGGTCTGGCTCACAGTCTCCGCTTTAATTCATCCCAAAGCTGTTCTATCGGGTTGAGGTCAGAACTCTGTGAAGGCCAGTCAAGTTCCTCCATCCCAAACATCTTTGTCCTTGTTTGTGCACAGGCGCACAGTCATGTTGGAACAGGAAGGGGCCAACCCCAAACCAAACCATTCCCACAAAGTTAGGAGTATAACATTGTCCAAAATGTCTTGGTATGCTAATGTCTTAAGAGATCCCTTTACTGGAACTAAGGGGCCAAGCCCAACCCGTGAAAAATAACCCCACACCATAATCCCCCTCCACTAAATGATTTGGACCAGTGCACAAAGCAAGGTCCCTAAAGACATGGATGAGCAAGTTTGGGGTGGAAGAACTTGATTGGCCTGCACAGATTCCTGACCTCAACTCAATAGCACACCTTTGGCATGATTTAGAGAGGAGACTGTGAGCCAGGACTTTTTGTCCACATCAGTTTCCTGACCTCACAAATGCACTTCTGGAAGAATGGTCAAACATTCCCATAGACACACTCCTAAACCTTGTGGATAGCCTTCCCAAAAGAGTTGAAGCTAATATAGCTGCAAAGGTGGGCCAACTATTGAACCCTACGGACTAAGACTGGGATGCCATTAAAGTTCATGTGTGTGTGTAAAGGCAGGCGTCCAAATACTTTTGGTAATATAGGTGTAGTTCTATAAAAACGTTTAAAGAAGCTAGAGTTTAAAAATTCTTGAATCAATGGATTTTATTTCGCGCATATGGAAAATAGTATCACAAAATAAATTCATAAAAAACATAAGGTTTATTATACAAATATTAAAATTGTATATAGCACCATATTCAGTGTTTGCAAAAAGAAGTTCACAAATTGTATTTAAATTCAACATCCACATGTTAGCTCAACAGCTTTTGAATGCTTTAAACATTTCAGGAGAACGAGCGGCTGGCAGACTGGCACAGGAACAGCCGGCTGGCAGACTGGCACAGGAACAGCAGGCTGGCAGACTGGCACAGGAACAGCAGGCTGGCCGACTGGCACAGGAACAGCAGGCCGGGCAGCAGACTGGAAGTCATCAAGCCGGGCAGCAGACTGGAAGTCATCAAGCCCGGCAGCAGACTGGAAGTCATCAAGCCCGGCAGCGGACTGGAAGTCATCAAGCCGGGCAGCGGACTGGAAGTCATTAAGCCGGGCAGCGGACTGGAAGTCATCAAGCCGGGCAGCGGACTGGAAGTCATTAAGCCGGGCAGCGGATTGGAAGTCATCAGGCTGGGCAGCGGACTGGAAGTCATCAGGCTTGGCAGCTGACTGGAAGTCATCAGGCTGGGCAGCGGACTGGAAGTCATCAGGCTGGGCAGCGGACTGGAAGTCATCAGGCTGGGCAGCGGACTGGAAGTCATCAGGCTGGGCAGCGGACTGGGAGTCATCAGGCTGGGCAGCGGACTGGAAGTCATCAGGCTGGGCAGCGGACTGGAAGTCATCAGGCTGGGCAGCGGACTGGAAGTCATCAGGCTGGGCAGCGGACTGGAAGTCATCAGGCTGGGCAGCGGACTGGCAAGCTGGCACAGGAACATCAGGTTGGCAGGCTGGCACAGGAACATCAGGTTGGCAAGCTGGCACAGGAACATCAGGTTGGCAGGCTGGCACAGGAACATCAGGTTGGCAGGCTGGCACAGGAACATCAGGTTGGCAGGCTGGCACAGGAACATCAGGTTGGCAGGCTGGCACAGGAACATTAGGTTGGCAGGCTGGCACAGGAACACCAGGGTGGCAGGCTGGCACAGGAACACCAGGGTGGCAGGCTGGCACAGGAACATCAAGCTGGGAGGCTGGCACAGGGTTGAAAGTTTGAGCAACTGGCACTGAAACGGGCAGAGCAGCTGGCACAGGCAGAGCGGCTGGCACTGGAGCAGGCTGGTCGGATGTCACAAGCTAGGCGGCTGGCACTGGAACAGGTTGAACAGATGGTACTGGGACAGATGGCACTGGGACAGGTTGAGCAGAGGGCACTGGGACAGGCTGGGTAACTGGCACGATGGTAGGAGTTGGGAAATACTTCCGTTTATTTTTGGACTTAGTCACTGCAGGTTTGTTAACAGAAGTGATGTATGAAGAGGATGGAAATAAGTAGGAGGAAGGATTGTAATATGGCAGAGACACAGGGATGGTGACTGGAGGAGTAGTTACAGGTGGATTAAAGGCAGGGTAGGTACAATTAGTAGAAACTGGGTAGTAATATTTGGTAGGAAGCGGAATTAACTGGGCTATAGCTGAGGTTGTCATTGGCAATGGACGGCTAGATCCTTGGGAAGGTAAATGGTTAATGGCAGGGCTGGGATGCAGTAGCTTGGCTGGGATCAGGAGATCTGACCATGCCTGCAGCACAGGTTGAACAAAGGCTGGTTCACACACACCTTGTTTAATCAGAGACTGCACTGAACTAATGCAGTCAGATAACTTCTGCTGGGAACAAGAGCAATAGTGTTCATCAAAGGAGGCTGGATCATCCTCCATCAACCATACCAGGGATTCAACTTGGTCAGGACTGAAGGGGGGAGAGAAGTCGTCACTACCATAAGGAATAACAGATGGAGCCAATTCAACACATAACTGAATCAATGAGTGAATATCGTCAAAAGACATATAACCCTGATCCACCAAAGAATGAGCTGATCGGATGGTTTCCATCAGCTGATCCCTTGTCCACCCCTCAAAAACCTGGCGACAATACTCCCCATCCTCCTCAGCCAGTAGGGAAAAGTAATAGATTTCATTGAAATCCATGCTTCAGAAAAACGCACAACAGCAGGGTGGTTCCTTAATGCAAGCACGTCTGGTCTAGGAGGGCCCTGGTATACTGTCAGGGATTAGAAATAGACCAGTACTATGTGATTGCAAAGAGGAATCCAAACAGATATAGGTAAAAAGGGTGATTTATTTAAGAAGATGGGGTAACACCCCACCACCTTCAACAAGTTCAGTGCAAAACAATCAATGACCCACAGTGACAAAAACAACACTAAGACAACATGTACAGCAATGGGAAATACCAGAATCATAAACAGGCCAGGCCGAGGTCATACACGTGGGATCAGGAAGTAGCTGCGGACGGGGAATGGGCAGGAAGGAAATGTCCAGGAGAGGGATCAGGTCAGGACAGATCGGGTCGGGTCAGAAGTCCAGAACGGGGATAGCAGGGTCAGGAATCAGGGTTTCGGTTAATAGACAGATACCAGGGCAAGTTCTGCTTGAACCTGCCGGGTATAAATAGGGGCGTGTTGATTGTGTTCAGGTCACACCTGAACGTAGCAAGGGCCAGGTGCTCCACACTGCCAGGGTCCATCCGCTGGTGGAGGTCAGTACTGCGTCCCAAAGGTGATATACCAGCAGGGGGAAGTTCCCCTGACAGCTCCGAACTGCCAGGAGACCCCTGCTGGTGGGACGCAGCACTGCAAGACAGAATTTAAATAGCACCAGCGGATGGAACCTTTCCTGACAGGTTCTGTTTGTGAATGATTTTGGAATGTGGGGTGACATTCCTGCCGAAAAAGGGGTGTCACCCTCATTTGTGGTGGAGAAGTGATCCCCAGGTCCGTGGGAATGGTGTATAAATGTACAGTGACATAATTGGAGCCGTGGCGTTGCTGCTCACAAGTCCTGCATGATGGGCTTGTGCTAATCCAATTTGATAAGGATGTGATGTGTCTGTGCTAGGGACCACAGTGGTGTGCATGCATGCATTCTCATTGTGCCAGGATTAATGTGTGTGTTTAACGTGCAAAGATGCCTAATGTGAGCTGGCTCCTGGCTGCTCTTCCCTCAGAAGACGGGGTAGCCTCGTTTAGGGGGGATTGTCTGGTTCAGGGGTCAGGTCATCACTTATGTCAATCTCCAGGCCCTTTCTCACTGCGAAGTTGTGCAGCATGCAACATGCACCAATGATCTGGCATACAAAGTTCGGGGAATACAACAGGGTACCATGGGGTGTTCCGCATAGGAGTCATGAGATGGGGTCCCAGTGCATATGCAGAGTCACCCTGAAGGGATAAGACAGGAGGATGTTAGTAGTGCATGTGCCCCTTGTGATTTCAGCATCATGGGGGGGACAGTCATGCCTGCCACCCATGTCACTCACCAACCAGCCAGCTGTCCCCATACATGTTCTGCTCGAAATCTGTGGGGATGGGGCTAGGATTGTATATGTAGCTGTCATGGGTGTCATGGGTGGTGTAATGTGTTGGGCTGGTGATGTCCTCCTGCAGGGTTGTGGTTAATTCCAGGATGGCATGAGGGGTGAATCTGAAGATGTGATACACCTCAGAATCACTCAAAGATGTCTATGCGTGTGTGATATATCAAGTGAAGAGTGAGGCACTTGTATCAGATAAGAATATTGTATTAGATTATTATATCCATCAAGGTTTTAAAGGGCTATTGAAAGATAGTGAGACTGTGTTTGTAATTTGTATGTATGTTATGTATTGATGTATATATGTATGTATATATTTTTTTTATTGTTTATAAAAGCAAATAAAAAGTTTTTGAAAAAAAAAAAAAAAACCTTTCCCGTGCCCTCCTCCGTGCCCTCCTCCTTCTTTGCTCATCTAAAGTCAGTAGTATAGCTATGAGCATGGATGCCTCTGGCATGTTGGCATACAGTTTGTTGGGCAGCAAGTGTGACTGCTCAGCTCCTCACTAACAGTGTTGCTTTAGCTGACATGTAGACGGATTGTCTAATTTTATTCCACCTTTTATATGGACTAATTTTAGACAGGACGTGCAGCTGTTGCGCACAGCGCGTAGCCTGCACTGCACCAACTTACTTTTGTGGATCCCCGTAACTCCCTCATTTGCATATTTGAATAGCAAATCAATGGTGTGTTTGGCGCAGTTTTGCGTGCACGGATGCGCCGGTCTATCGAAATTATGGCAGTCGAAAAAAATTAGATTTCATGCATATATTGTTTTGGGGATGCGGCGCATCGATACGCATGCACAGATTTAGACTTACGCCACGCATCTCCTGGAACGCTGGCGTAATGGCTCTGTGAATCTGGCCCAAAGTTTTTCAGGCTCTAGAAAAAACAATGTTTTTTTCAACTTCATCATTAAAACAGCCTTGCCCACACACGATCATGAAAATAAATGCTCTAGCAAAGTGCGGTGACGTACAACACGTATGACAGCACTATAAAGGGGAAGTTCCATTCGGATGACGCCACGCTTGGGGCTGCTTTTGCTGATTGTGCATTAGTAAAAGACGATTCGCACTTTTCAGTCTGTTACAGCGTGATGAATGTGCTTACTCCATTACGAATGGTAGTTTTACCATCTCATAACTTGCTTCTGAGCATGCGTGGGTTTTTCACGTCGTTAAAGCCTACACACGATAATTTTTTACAACCCGAAAAACTATATAGTTTAAAACGTTGTGAAAAAATAGATCACGTTCGAAAAAAAATAGGGGCGTTTTTCAGAACCCGAGAAATGCTCTTAAAGGGGTTGTAAAGACAAAAATATTTTCCTCTTAAGATAAAGCCTGACAGTAGCTGATAAAGTAAAAAGTAATGTTTTGCATTATAACTAGTTTGATACCTGTTGAAATCGAGCTGTTTTATTCACCTCTGTCACTCCTGAATCGTTATTCTCACTGACTTCCTGGTTTGCGGTGTGCGTTCATTCTTGCTACATCACGGCCTAATGGGAACTACATTTCCCATTAGGCTTAGCCTCCATGCCTGTGAGGGTTAAGAGAGCATCTTCACGCAGGGCTGTAGTCATAGGGAGGGGGTGAGCACATTCTGCTTTCCACCATGCAGGTGCTGGTGGAAAGCAAGAAGAGGAAACACAGGAAATGGCATTTTCAAACCTGGATTACTGTATTTTGGAGGTCAAAAGGAAAAACGAGGTAAGTGATATTAAAATGCTCTAGCTTACAGCAATCAATTGATCTAATAAAAAACGAACCTTTAGTGTTCCTTTAAGCCCACACACGATAGTTTTAAATTACATTTTTTTTAAACGTTGTTTTTTACAACCCGAAAAATGATCGTGTGTACGCGGCATTAGGGTAGAACAAATCTACATGCACAATTTTGAAACTTTGACATGTGTTTGTAAAACTATACATATCACAACTACTTTGTGTATCCAGGTGGATTATACCACGTTTTTTTTTTCAGGACAAATTGGGCTTTCTTTTAGTGGTAAATGGTAATGGATATCTCCTATATTTTTTTATTATCAAAGGAAAAAAAATATTCTGCTACAACAAAGGGCTGTGAGTTCCTGCCTGTATTGCTAAAGACTGACCGGGGCCTGTCAGACTATTTTACAGTGATTCAACTTAAGCAAACAAGTGTGTGCAGTAGGGATGAGCTCCGCGTTCGATTCTAATGTATGTTTCGACTCGAACATCGTCTGTTCATACGTCCGTCGAAATTCGAACAAAACGGGTCGTTCGCGCCAAATTCGAGTGATGCGTCACCGCCCATAATTCACTGCGGCATTGCGCGCTCATGATGCATGCACTATGGCCCGCATGCTTGGCCAATCACAGCGCGCAAAAAACGGAGAGCCATAATTGGCCAAAGCCAGGGTGGCTCTGGCCAATTATGGCTCAGGGGGTCTAGTTCACGCCCCACACTATAAAAGGCTGCCTGCAAGGTGGCCCCGTGTAGTGTGTTGCGGCGTTGTTAAAGAGATCAGTCCTATAGAGAGAGAGAGAGAGAGACAGTGTCTTTATTACTAGATAGATAGATAGAGCAGGCAGGCTAGTCAGTTTAGTTAAATTTACAGTGTGTAGAGGATATATATACACCCCACACTGTATAGCTTAGCTAGATCAGTTCTTCCTAATGTACTGGCAGGCAGGTGATTGTGCTATTTAAAGATGTTATCACAGGTATAGACACCCAGCAGGTACATTATTTAAAGGAATTTTTCATTTTTTCATTTTTTCATTTAACCACTTGCTTACTGGGCACATATACCCCCCTCCTGCCCGGGTGAAATTCCAGCTTCCGGCACTGCGTCGCTTTAACTGACAATTGCGCGGTCGTGCGACGTGGCTCCCAAACAAAATTGACGTCAAAGACGTTTTACGACAACGACTTGCATATTAGGCTTTAAAATTAGCACTTTTGAATTCGAACGTTCGAGTCCTATAGACTTCAATGGGGTTCTAAATGTTCGCGCAAACGTTCGGTTCGTTCGACGGTTCTGGTGCGAAATGAATGCGGGGGGTGTTCGGCTCATCCCTAGTGTGCAGGAGGCAAGAGAAGGAGACTGTATATAGACTGTATACAGGGCAGGACTTAGGGTGGTGGGAGCCCCTGGGCTTGAGTGTTGATTGAAGGGGCCCCCTGGAGCCAAGAAGCAGGGGGAACGAAGTTGTTAAGCAGGAGGGGGGAACGATCACAGTAGCTGAGCCGGGGGGCTACCACTGGACTTCTTGCCTCTTCATCCACAACTGCATGACTCTTCCTGCATCCTCCTCCTGTGCTGCATGGCTCTTTCTGCTTACTCCTCCCGGGGCGGGCCCATGGGCCTAAGCCCAGTCAAGCCCAATGGTAAGTCCGGCCCTGACTGTATATAGGAAGATGTCCCTGAAGTTTTTCTAAAAGTTTTCCTGAAGTCAGGTGGGTATCCCATAACCTCCCATCCCTATCCAAGTTTTTAAACTCTTAATAAATAACAAAAACAAAGTCATGGACTGTTCTCTATGCTTGTAAAAATTCAGTGTGCCTGGCTGTGCAGGAGTGAAGGATCCAAAAGCTTAAATACATTTGGGGGAATTCAGTAAAGCTGCTGATCCATAACCTTCCACCAAAGAACAACCCAAATTATATTCTCCTGCTCCTGACGATCACAACAATGCTACATATTATTATTATATTATTATACACGTTTTATATAGTGCCAACAGTTTGTGCAGTGCTTAACACAATAAAGGCAGACATTACAGTTACATTACAATTTGGTACAAGAGGATTCAGAGGGCCCTCCTCATTAGAACTTACAATCTAATATGTGTATATTAGTTGTTGTTTGTACCTGTAGTACAGCCCGAAAACAATAGTGCCCATTTTACTTTTTTTTGTGTCATACCTAAAACACACTGACAATGATACAAAAAAAAAAAAAAATACTGTCACTAAAAATACTGTTAAAAAAAATCTTGACCCTGACCTTACACACTCTGATGTTGACCCAAACACTAACCCTGGCACCTGACCTAGATCAAACCTTGATCTAGGTTTTATTTTGTATTTTTTTTAATTTAATTTTCCTATTATTATTATTATTATTCTTTTAAGTTTTTACAAACATTTTTTTTCTCTTTTTCTCTGCAAGGAGAGAGATACTAAGTATTCCTCTTCTCCATTCAAAGAAAGAAAATACGGGGCAGGCCAATCAGTGGCTATCATAGCATTCAGGTGAATCAGAAGTTGCGGGTCCCGATCATTAGTACGTTGCCCGGAGCTTTCTTAATGAGAGCCCAGTCTCTGTGCTGGGATCACGCCATGTGTGTGTGTGTGTGCGGGGGGGGGGGGGGAGGGGGCTTTGGGGGGTCACATTTTTAAGACTAGTTAGGCTTTAGCTGGAATTCTACTTTAAGGCGGCGTACACACGATCGGATATATCCGATGAAAACGGTCCGCGGACCATTTCCATCGGATATGTCCGATCGGGAGTTTGATCCGATGGCGTGTACACACCATCGGATCAAATTCCCCGCCGCCGGACGGCGCGGTGACGTAGTGGTGACGCGGCGGTGACGTTGACGCCGCCACGTCACCGCCACGTCACCGCACCAGGAAGTAAAACACTTCCGCGCATGCGCCGAATCCATTCGGCAGCGGCGGGCGGCGGTGGGAGCCGACATGTCTGCTGGTAAGTGTACTAACCAGCAGACATGTCGGGCGGACAGATTCCCACCGGATAGATTTCAAAGCATGCTTTGAAATCTGTCGGGTGGAGAAATCTGTCCGCTAGCCCATACACACGAGCGGAGATGTCTGCTGAAACGGTCCATCGGACCGTTTTCAGCGGACATATCCCCTCGTGTGTACGCGGCCTAACACAATCCCTGGAATTCATAAAGACTGGTGCAGACAGATTTTGCAGAAGTGTTTAGCATGCTTTCTAAAAGTGGCACAGTGTACCTGTCTAGAACTTATACTTCAATTTGGGGCCTTCTGCACCACTTTTAGAACACATGAGACACTTTGCCAAAATCAGCCTCTGTACAACAAAAGAAAGTTGGTCTTAATTATCTCCACTTTCACTAGATATGTACTGTCAGTATTTTATTATGAATTTGGAGCAGATGTTGGGCCTCAATGTAGAAGTGGAGCTAATCAGAACTACATAAAAAAGGTGCATGAATCGCTCTCAGAACCAAAACTGTTGCAGATGTTTTTTTTAAGTAAGCGCAACATATTAACAAGAGCAATCAATGCCAGAAAAGTAGATCAGCAGCTTTACTGAATTCCCCAAATGTATTTAAGCATTTAATAAGTATAACTCCCGCAGGGACTGCTGATGAACTTGGATCCTCCACTCCTGCACAGCCAGGCACACTGAATTTTTACAAGCACAGAGAACAGTCCATGGCTTTTTGTTGTTTATTAAGGATTAGCTTGGATAGGGATTGGAGGTTATGGGATAATACCCACTTGACTTTAGCAAAACTTTCAACAAAACTTTCAGCAAAACTTCAGGGACATCTTCCTATATACAGTTTATATACAGTCTCCTTCACTCGCCTCCTGCACACACTTGCTTGTTTCTGCTGAATCACTGTAGAATAGTCTGACAGGCCTCCAATCAGACTTTACAGGCAGGAACTTGTAGCCCTTTTTTGTGTAGCAAAAACAGTGAAACAGCCTGTTATAGCCTCTTCTGTGGCCTCTGATCCCAGATGACCTTTCACTAGCCCCCCAGGCTAACTCTCACACCAGTCCTCCTTACTGACTCTTCAGCCCACCCCAGTGACTCTCAGGAGATCTCTCAGGGAAGGATGAAGACTTAAGCACACCGCTGTCTTCACAGAGACTGGCTACATGTGGCAGTCTCCCCCCTTGTTATTTCCTAACAGTGCTGACCTACTCACTCTGTCCTCTCTTGCTCCCGTGCCTCCAGGAAGGGCAGTGTTATGGGAGAATCCCTTCAGCACCTGAGCTCTGGCCGAAGGCAAGACGCCCGCAAGACTAGGGGGCATCTCTGAGGGTTATCAACAGTGTCCTTAGCACTGTATTTCCATCTTTCATCTGACTGCCCATGCTGGCTTGGCTCATGTCTATTTATGAGGTATGGTCTGCCCCCTGCCAGCTTCACTAAACCAAACTTCACTAAACCCTGACCCAGATACCATGGCTCAGACTAAGTTCTAGCACACACACTAGGGGGTGCTACAATAGATTGATTACAGATGAAAGCTCACATCATTTTCCAATGCCCTACCCCTAACATTGCCATCGTGGAAGGAATGATTTGGTGGGACCAGGAACAATCATTTTCACCCTTGGTTTCAGAAAGGCATCCCAAGTCTTTTTTTTTTTTTGGCAGTGTGCTAATTATTAATGATGAAAACTGATAAGACTGTGGTGATGGATAAATGGTTGAAGATTTTTGGTGCGTAAAGAGGAAATATGAATAAGGTTAGTATCTGCAAACAAGATACTTCCTTAAACTTAAATGAACGTCACAAAAGCTCCATGATATATTGGTAAAGGGTGTTTATTTTTTTTAATTAATAGTCATCCTTATTCACTCCACCCAATTAGGCACACGGTAATGGGAAATGAATGTGTTGAAATCTATTGTTATTTAAATTCCTTAATTTGAAGTGTAAACGAAGTGACAGTCCAAAAAAAATCACTCACTGGCAATGGGTGGCAATGCACCAATTATCTGACAGCAATCTATATTAGTTTTCTCCAAACCATCACCTCATTTCATGTCCATTTTCTTTTTTCCCCACACCCCCATCATTCTTTATCTTAAAGTCTCCTCTCCTGTCCAATAGAAGCCTTCTTCACTTTTAACAAAGCTAAAAAAAAATAGAAAACGATAAATCTATATAAATTCTGAGTTTAACAAAGTCAATATGAATATTTGTTGGGAATGGAGAACCAAAGAATATATTGCAAATGCTTAGCAGTGAAACTCTCCCTAAAGCCACCCCTTCAAGTTGTCACAATGGAGTTGGCTTTGTATATGTCTACAATACATCCAGCATTAAAGAAGAACTTTACTAAATTAAGTTTCTATATAAACTGATCCTATAACATGCAATGCCAGAAAAACTAAAACCTTTTTTTTTGTAAATAAAGCACGTTTCAGGTTTAGGAGTAGGAATGAGCCAAACACCCTATCCCACAAAAAATTGTGCACGTAAGCACAGTTACAGTCTATGGGATGCGACTATGAAAAATCAAAAGTGCTAGCTTTAAAGGCTTATATACATTTTATTACAATAAAAAGAGTTTGGGGACCCAGGTCCTGCCCAAGGGGTCATCTATCAATGTAATTTTTTTTTTCAAAACTTCAGATTTTTTCGGGAGCAGTGAATGAATGAGAACTTATATAGCGCGGCACATGCGAACTGAATCGCCTCTGGGCGCTTGTTGTTCCTGTCTCCTTTGATATCAAAAGAGAAAAGTCTTGACCTTTTTCCTAAATGCTAGGTGGTTCTCCTCCAACCGAATGCTGGTAAAGCGTTCCATAGTCTGGGACCCTGGATCGCAAATCTTCTTTCTCCTTTGGACTTGAAGTTGGCTTTCGGAACCTGGAGCAGGTTCTGATTCGTGGATCGCAAAACGCGATTTGGATTATGCGCTTTTATTAATTCGCATAAGTAAAGGGGGGCATTCTCATGGACACATCTATGCGTAAGACAGAGAGCTTTAAAAGCGATTCTGTCTTTAACTGGCAGCCAATGAAGGGCTCTCAGTGAAGGTGAGATAGATTCCCAGGGTTTTTTCCCAGTCACAAGTCTGGCGGCCGTATTCTGAACGACTTGCAGACGAGCGATTTGGTATTTGGGGAGACCGAGGTAAAGGGCATTTGCATAATCCAACCTGGAGTTTACAACTGCTCCCACCACGACCGCTAAATCTTCTTTAGGGATGAACGGAGTGAGTCTGCGTAGTAGGCGCAGTAGATGGTGAGATCCGCTGACCACTGACCCTATTTGTGCGTCCATTGTCATAAAGGAGTCAAAAATGACCCCTAGGCTTTTGACTTTGGCGCTAGGGGTGATGAGCTTGCCCAAAATAGGCGGGGGGGTCCACGCTGTTGAGGGTTGATTCCTTCGCTTGGCGTGAAACAGAAGAAGTTCTGTTTTCGCTCCATTGAGTTTAAGATAACTCTTTGTCATCCAGTCCTCTATCAAAGAGAGGCATGTCTCTAGATTGAGGTGGTGATCCTGTCTATTGCAGATGCGGAAATACAGTTGCGTGTCATCTGCATAAGAGTGATAAAGCAGATTTTGGCTGCTAATAATCTCAAAAAGAGGACGAAGGTAGATGTTGAATAGCACTGGTGACAGAGGCGATCCTTGAGGGACTCCGCATGTTACTGTGCGTTTTTCAGACGTAAAAGGTCCTAGATTCACTGTTTGCGATCGGTTTTCCAAAAAAGAGGAGAACCAAGATAAATCGCCTTCTGCGACCCTGGCTACTTCAGAAAGCCGAGTCAGTAACAGATTGTGGTCTACAGTGTCAAAAGCTGCACTTAGGTCCAACAGAACCAGGAGACAAGATTCTCCTTCGTCTGCGGCCTTGAGAACATCGTCCCATACTTTCAGTAATGCTGTTTCCGTCCCATGTCCGGGACGGAAGCCTGATTGCAATGGGTCAAGTAGCTTGTAGGTCTCTAGATGCAGTTGCAGCTGTTGTACCACTACTTTTTCCATTATCTTAGAGAATACGTTGAGGCTTGTTATGGGACGGCGGTGGAGTGGGTCCTTGGGGTCCAGGGAGGGTTTCTTCAGGATGGGTTGGATTACACCCTCTTTGAACTGTGAGGGCACTATGCCTTCCAAGAAAGACTGGTTGATAAGCTGCGTGATGGGAGGAGCCAGGATGTCGGCGCATTCCTTCAGCAGTTTTGTGGGGATAATGTCATTTGGTGCTGCGCCATTGCGCAGAGTACAAATGACATTCTTAGTGGACTCGATGGAGATGGGTTCCAGGGTGAACTTACCTGATATCGGAGAATTACTATGGGTGCTGTGTGAGAGGCTACAGGGGGGGCTGAGGGGAGAAAAATTTTGCTGAATGCTTTCACGGATTGCCTCGATTTTATTAACGAAATAATCCGATAGCTCATTGCAAAATTCTTGTGTGTCCGAACTGGGGGCTTCAATGCATCCTGGTTTCATGGTCTGGGTGACCATCTTGAAGAGTTCGCGGGGGCGGTTTTGGGCACCGTTGATAGCCTCCGAAAAATAATTCTTCTTGGCTTGGAAAATTCCTTTGTGGTATTTTCTTGTGGTCGCCTTGTAGATGGATAGGTTTAGCTCAGAAGAACATCTTTTCCAGGCAGATTCTGCCCTTCTGCGTTCTTGCTTCAGTAACGACAGCTGGTTGTTAAACCAGCTGCGGTTGTTTTTCCGAATGCGGGTTATTCGTTTCGGCGCTACCAAGTCGGCTGACTGTAGCATGGCCGAGTTTATGGCTTTCAATGTTTCAACGGCCGTTTGCTGCGGCTGGGTTGTTTCTATTTTTTTCCTTAAAGTCGTTTTGAAGAGTTCCGAGTGGAGCTTCTTCTGACATCTAGTCCAGTGTGTTGCCACTGGATTCGATGTTTTTGTTGCGGGGGGGATGGTGGAAATACTGAATATAATTGCCTGGTGGTCTGTCCATGGCAATTTTTCATTTTCCCTAATTTTTATTTCCAGAGCTTGTCTGAAAATAAGATCGAGTGTGTGACCTGAAGCATGTGTAGGCCCACATACTAGTTGCTGCAATCCTAATCCTTCCAGGTGGTCAATACAGGCGTCGGCAATGGGGTCTTGTGAGGAATTGGCCCAGAGATTGAAATCCCCTAACAGCAAAAGTTGTTTACTGTTGAGGGTATAAGTGGAGAAGAAATCCGTCCATGATGAGAGCAGCTGCGATTTTGGGCCGGGTGGCCTATAGCAGAGCAGAATGTGGACGGTCTCCTTTGAACTTGCTTGCAGTTGCAGAGTAAGGGTTTCCATGAATGGAAGAGGGTTTTGGCGGACTGGTTTGGTGATCGTAAGATGAGTCTTGTGGATCACCGCCAGGCCGCCTCCTCTTTGCCCTATTCTGTTTTCCGTTATGATACGGTAATTTTCTGGCACCAATTCTCCTAGAATGGTGTTACAGTCGGCTGTGAGCCAGCTCTCTGTAATAAAAAGACAGTCTAGATCCTTTTGTTGAATGAAGTCGCGGATTTCTAGTCGGTGTTTTACTGCCGATCTAGTATTGATCAGAGCACATGATATGTGCTTGACCTGGGGTAAATGTCTGAAATGTCTAACCGTCGATCTATGATTGGTTCTCCATAGTCGCTCAGTTCTTAGGGCCTTTCTGGTGATGGCTGGCAGTATTGCGGCGCATTGCCTCAAACTCCAAATGGTCTCGGCAGAATATTGCCTACATGCCATGTTCGCCAATACACCAGGGGGGGGAGGGGGGGGATTTTAGGGCAGTGGGGAGAGGAATTGGCTAAACTCCTCTCTCCTGGCTTGGTCCAGAGGAAGGCAAAAAACCCTGGCGGCGCTCGGCCAATATGCTCCGGCAGGGAAAAAATTCCTTCCTGACCCCTGTAAGAGGCGATCGGGTAACCCCTGGATCAAGTTGTAGTGGTGATTAAGATTTGGGGCTGGGTGCAGCAAAAATGGCCTGCCGATCGGTAGCAGGATCCAGACTGGTAAAGCTTCCAGATTGGGTGGATCGGTGCTACTATTTGGGGCCAGGATTACTAGACCGGGGTGTGAGGTAACTTTCCTGGGGGTATGGGGTGGGGTTCAATTCCGTTTTCGGACTTTGGTGGCGGTTGGAGGGGGTGAGAAGCGGCGCGCCACTAGGCCGCGGGTGAAGCCGCGGCCTTTCCTAAATTGCGGCTGCCGCGATTGCTTCCAGGCCGGCGCGGATGTATCGAAAAACGCCGGCCTGGAAGCCAGAAATGCCAGAAATGGCTGAAAATTGCCAAGGATTGCAGGGCAGGTGGCGGATGGGTAGTGAGGGGGTATAGGAGGGGAGATGTGGATAGGGAGATAGCAGGGGCTTTTAAGTGGCAGCAGCTGCTGTCCTCAAAAGGACGGCCGTCTGCAGCCTCAGTGAAAGGCTTACCTGCTGGAGAAGGGTGACGGAGGGAAGCCAGGGGGGTCAGGTGAAGCAGGGGGAAGCCAAGCGGTGGATTGCAGGAGGAATGGAGGGATAGTGCAGGCTTGCCTAGCAGTGTCTGTCACCGTCTGCCTGTCTGGTTTCTGGCAGGTGGGGGCTCCAGAGGGAGAGAGAAACCAGGGGATCCAGGGGCGGCTCGAGGTCGGAGCGGATCTGACAGTGGAGGCTGATGCTGGGGGAGGAGAACCCTGCCTATCTGGCTCCAGGAGCCGTACGTCCTACTCTTAGGACGCACGCCGATTACTACTGGAGTCAGTTCAAGCCCTGGGGAGGAGTCACTCTTTCAGACTCAATCCTGGAGAGCAGGAGAATAGGTGTGGTCCTGGAGAGCACAGTGTTCAGTGTTCTCTTTTTTTTTTCTTTTTTTTCAGTGATTTTTTCAGTGATTTTTTCAGTGATTTTATTAATGCTTAAAGTGAAACAATAAAAATGAAATATTCCTTTAAATATCGTGCATTGGGGTCAACTTAGTCTGCCTGTAAATTAGCGCATCTTTCCTATGTTTATGACAGAAAAATTACATTTTTAAAAGGAAAAATATAATTTAAAACTGCTTGTGACTATAATGTATTGTTGGATCCACGCAATATAGAAAAAAATCATTGAAAAAAATCAATACCAGGCCCTTCAGGTCTGATATGGATATTAGGGGAACCTCGCACCAAAATTTGAAAAAAAAAATGGCGTGTGGGTCCCCCACCAGACACTATGGGCCAGATTCAGCAAGACTTGCGCTGGAGTATATCGATATGCGCCGTGTAATTGTAAAGATGCGCCGTTGTATCTATGTGGCCGTACCCACCAACCTAGATGCGCCAGAAAACGGGCCTTTTCCGATCGGCTTAACTTTCCCTCGCCAGAGTATCGTTAGCTCATATTTTCGCTTGTCGCATCCGTCGCGCCTATTGATTTGCCATGCAAATATGCAAATGAGGGAGATTTCCCGATTCGCGAACGGATTAGCACCATACACTGGCTACATGCGCCGCGCATATGTCGTCCGTCCGTCGCAAAGTTATTTCTACAAATAGCTGCTTTATCTTTACTCCAGACGGCCACAGGTCAGCAGGAGAGCAGCTACAGCAGCAGCGTTACCGACGAAACTAGCAAGCTCAACAACCACACGTGCAAGGACAACACCTCTGTGTACCAACATGCCAGGGGCAGTCGCGGTCCTAGCACTACTGATGGGTCCCCCGGAACGAAGGAGGCGGGCACGTGAGAGGATATAACGCACACGCATGAGCCTCTTTGGCATGGGGGATGAGGAGGTGTATCGCCTCTTCAGATTCAGCCCAGATGCAATACTTGAACTAACCACAACCCTGCAGGGTGACATCACCAGCAAGACACACCGCTCACAAGCAGTGCAGCCACTGGTGAAGGTACTGGCAACACTTAATTTCCTTGCCAGTGGATCATTCCAGCGTACAAGTGGAGTGGTGGCTGGGATGTCACAGTCCTCCATGAGCAGATGTGTGCACCAGGTTGTCCCTGCAATCCTCAGACGCATGTCCAACCAGTTCATCAGACCCACCACTGAGGAGCTGCGGCTGAATGCAATGACAGATTTCTACAGCATTGCCAGATTCCCACGCACTGTGGGGGCCATTGATTGCACACATGTGGCCCTACAGCCCCCCAGTGCCACAGAGCACATATACCGCAATCGGAAGCATTGGCATTCCATCAACGTACAGGTGATAGCTGATGCCCAACGCCTCATATGGCACGTCCGTGCCAAACACCCCGGATCCAGCCATGACAGCTTCATATACAATCAGAGCCCCATCCCAATGGAATTCGAACAGAACATGTATGGGGACAGCTGGCTGGTTGGTGAGTGACATGGTTGGCAGGCATGACTGCCCCCCCCCCATGATGCACACATCACAAGGGCCACATGCATGACTAACATCCTCCTGTCTTTTCCCCTACAGGTGACTCTGCATATGCACTGGGACCCCATCTCATGACTCCTTTCCGGAACCCCCAAACCAGAGGAGAGAGAAAATACAATGAAGCACACATCAAAACTCGTGCAGTGGTGGAGCAAACATTTGGGCTCTTGAAGTCCCGTTTCCGCTGCCTGGATAAGTCTGGGGGGGCCTTATTGTATTCCACTACCTTTGTGTGTCAGATCATCGGTGCATGTTGCATTCTGCACAACTTTGCCATGAGAAAAGGCCTGCAGATTGACATACGTGATGACCTGACCCCCCAACCAGACAGCCCCCCCCTACCAGAGGAGACCCATTCAGCTGATGGAAGAGCAGTCAGGAGGGTCCTCGCCGTAGGCATCTTTGGACACTAAACAAATACAATGATCACACGGACAATGCACGCATGCACACCACTGATGTCCCTAGATCACACACACCACATCGCATTGGATTAGCCCAAGTCCAACATGTAGGACTTGGGAGCAGCAATGCCAGCATCAAGGCCCCAATGATGTCGCTGTCCATTCATACACCTTTCACACGTCATTCACACAGCCGTGGGGATAACTTCTCCACCACGGCCGAGGATGACACCCCTTACTGGCAGGAGTGCCACCCCCTCACATTCACACACCATTCACACTGCAACATGTGCAGTATCAATAAAATAAAAATCTCATGTCCTGAGCATTAATAACAAATAAAAAAAAAATCTCATGTACTGAGCATTAATAACAAATAAAATAAAAATTTCATGTCCTGAGCATTAATAACAAAAAAAAAAAAAAATCTCATATCCTGAGCATTAAGAACCAAAAATAAATATACACATCATCTGGGATGCCGGGGGCTCCTTCTGGTGGCCCCTCTCTGGCTCCTCAGCTGCCTGGATGGAGTGGGTGGGGGTGGGGGGGCATCTGGAGGTGGCTGATCCCCGGATGGGCCACTCCTGGCAGGTGTGGCCTGCATGCCCTCCAAGGCCATGGCTATCCGGGCCGAGGTAACAGTTTGTCTGGGCCTGCATCCTGAGCTGCTGGGCCTGCATCCTGAGCTGCCGGGTGACCTGGTATTGTTGGGCCCGCCGACTCTGCCTCCCCTGGTCCCGGATGGCAGCAGTGTTTTCCTGGACGGCTGCAGTGAGGTGCCTTATATCACCCTGCACCTCCCCCAGACTGGTCACCACTGCAGCACAGTTGCAGCTGACATCCTGCACTGCATTGGATATCTGGGCCACGGAGCAAAGGTTGTCAGCCACTCTGTCCAGGTGCCCAACTATGTCCCCCATTTGCTGGGTCTGCCTGGTGTGATCCCTCGCCACCTGGTCCTGGACCAGATCAGACACCCCCCTGGTCTTCTGGGTGGCCTTCCTGGGGCCAGGAGATGGTTGTCCCCGGGGGGATGGAGTCGCCCTTCAGGGGCTTCCTAGGATGGGGGAGGGTATTACAGAGGGCCCTGCAGAAGAGGAGGACTCCTCCAAAAATAAAATAATGTCCTGCTCTGCCACAACAGGCTGCTCCTTAACCACCTCTGCAGGTGAGGTGTGGGCACTCTCCTCCTCCACCTCGGTCTCTTCACCACCCAGGGGCTCGGGCACAGGATGCGGTTGGGGGGATGGGGTGGACTGGCCGCCAACAGATGATGGCCCAGCTCCGTCATCTGTGGATGACACAAAGCAGACACATGTTGGGTGGTCCCACACACTTGGCACATGTACCCCCCCCCCACATGCAACACACCAAAAACACACCAAAAAGGGGGTAAAAATCACTTACCTGTCCTGGAGCCTTCCTCCATGGAGTCATATCCAGGGACCCCCTCCAACTGCTCCCTGTCCAGGCAGCGGGCGACCACCTCCTCCTCCGTGGTCAGGCTGACCCTCTCATGCCTCCCGATGGTGGCTACCTTGCCACGGACCTTGCGCCGCAGGTCACTTTTTTTTTGTATATCGCCAGCAGTCCGGGTGGAGTACCCCAAAACATTCACCCTGCCAGCAATGGTCTCCAGGATGGCTTGCTTCCTATCCCGGCTGGTCTTCTGACTTTTTTTGCCGTGGAGGAAGTCATTAAAAGTCTCCATAGCGGAGATTATAACAGAGACCTCCTGTGAATTGAAATTAAGGTTTCTCCTCTCTTTGGGGGGAGCGGGAGCAGCCATCTCTTTGCAAAAGTAACTTCCCTGGGGTGGGGGGAAACGGAAATACTTTTGTGCCGGAATGGTGCTTCCGCTAGCGCTTTTAAACGCCCAACGGAACACATTGCGCTGACGTTTACCGTGAAGTGGTGCCGACGGAAGTTGTGAGCATGCGCACAGGGGGCCGAGTGAAGCCTCACTCACTGCGCATGCTCCGTGGATGATGCTCTGAACGTAAGCCTCTGCGCTGGGCTCCGCCCATCATTTACATATGATCACACCCACTTCCACTTGCGTCGGGTTACGCCAGCGCATTTCCGTTACTCCGGCGCAAAGTAACGGACAGGCGCTTGGTGAATACTGTACTTCACTCGCTAGTTTGCGTCAGCGCAGCGTATATGCGCTGCGATACGCTGGTGAAAATATGCACGCATCTACCTGAATCTGGCCCTATATTCTTTGAACAGCAGTACTGTATATACACTATACTGCCTGCCCTATATGCTCTGCATAAAAATTGGGGCTTAGTTATTGGTGGTGCCAGAACACTGTAACCCCTCACAGTTACTCTTGTTAAGTGCAGGAACAGGCCCTGCTGTGAAATATTATATAAAATATTGTAATTACATGCCCCTGTTAAACAGGGGCTGACAAATTGGGCCTTGGATAGCGGTGGTGCCACAACACTGTAACCCCTCACGGATACTCTTGTTGGGCACAGGAACAGGTCCTGCTGTGAAATATTATACCAGAAATTAGGCCTTGGGTGGTGGTGGTGGTGCTCTAAACCAAAAATATTGTTGGAAGCCAGCATCATCAAGATTGAGTTGGAATAGGATAGTCAGCATAGGCAGTCTTCAAGTCATCCCAAATCCATAGCAAATTGAATCAGTTACATCAGCATCAGGTGCTTGATAGCTGCTGATCCAAGACTGATTAATTTTTATGACTGTAAGCCTATCAACGGAGTCTGTGGACAGGCTGCATTCAGAAAGCACGCTGGATGCAGGACAGGCCAGTTGCTCGATTGCATATTGAGCAAGTACTGGTCAGTGGTCCATCTTCAAGACCCAGTAACCCAGTGGATGCTCTGTTGAAATGGTCTCCAAGTTTGCTCTTGCCCCTAGATATTTCTGCACTGGCGATGGTTGCTTGAACTGAAAAGACCTTGGCACTGAGGACTAAAAAATTGTTTAAAGGCATCGGTCAGCCGGCCACCTTCCCCACTGCTCTTCCTCTGACTGAACGAAGCCTCGGCAACACGTTGTCCAGCACCAGGAAATGGTAACCTCCCAGGGTCTTGAAATGCATTATATAAACCTTTCTTCAAGGCCCCCCAAAGATGTTTCAACCTCTGCTCCCTCTGCAAAGGCAAGATAAATTTGGCAACTTTACCCTTGTAACGTGGATCAAGAAGGGTTGCCAGCCAGAAATGATCCCTCTCCTTGATACCACAAATCCTAGGGTCCTTTCGCAGGCTTTGCAGAATCAGGGAGGCCATGCAGCATACGTTTTCAGAGGCATTAGATTCTGAGTCCTTTGGGTCACTAAGGATCACATTATCGGTAACTACCTCCTCCCAGCCACGTACAACTCCTTGGTTTTCTGGGGACTGAAAACTTGAAGACTGCTACTGAGTGATATGCTCTACATCCATGCTGACACAATCCTACTCCTCCTCCTCTTCCTCCTGTGTGTTTGGCGGGCCTGCAGGAATGCTTTCTGGATAAAGGGGGCCTTGAGAGGAAAGGAGGTTCTCCTCTTCCTCTCTCTGTTCTGCCTCAAGTGCCCTGTCCATGATTCCACGAAGCGTGTGCTCCAGCAGGAAGACTAGAGGGACAGTGTCACTGAAGCATGCATTGTTGCTGCTTACCATCCTTGTGTCCTCCTCAAATAGTGACAGAACAGTTCATGCATTCTCAAAACTGAAGTCAAGCTCCCCTGACCCTGTCCTGGTACCATACTCACACAGGTATGGATGGCCCTCTGCTGTGTGTGTAGCCACTGCAGCATTGCCAACACTGAATTCCACCTGGTGGGCATGTCACAAATAAGGTGATTGGTGGGCAGGTTGCTTTCCGTTTGAATGTCTGCCAACCGAACACTGGCATTGTATTAACACAGACTTTTCTGTCCTGCCTCAGGAGATCTTGTAAGCCTGGGTACCTGGTCAAGAATCGCTGCCCCACCAAATTCAGGACGTGTGCCAAACATGGAACATGGGTCAAGTGACCCTGATGAAGGGCAGAGAAAAGGTTGATGACATTGTCGCATACAACCATCGCTGGCATGACGTCAACCACCTCTGAGCCTGTCCCTGCAGAGCTAACAGAATCTCTGCCCCAATGTGACTCCTGTCCCCTAGGCAGACCAACTCAATCACAGCATGGCATCTTTTAGCCTGACTGCTTACATAGCCCCTTGAACGCTTATGGAGCGCTGCTGGTTCAGAGGACAAATCAACAGAAGGGACCATAGAGCAGGGGTGTCAACTCAATTTTTTATCGTGGGCCACATCAGCATTATGATTGTTCTCAAAAGGACCAGTTGTATCTGTAAGCTTAGATGTCCAGTGCATCCCTTCCCCTTACATTAAGGTGACCAGATATCTGTCCCTGGATTGAGGACACTGTCCCCTGACCAAGTCTGTCCCCAGTTTTGTCCCAGTATTTTATTCGAACCGGGGGTGTGGAAATTTCAAAGACAGTCAGTTCAGAATTCAAGAAAAAAATCTGACACACCCCCGCTCCACCGCTCCTACTAGATTAGGGGGGGTTTATTTTTTTCCATTATCTGTTCCCCTTTCCGATGATCATGTGCTGGTTGGAGTGGAGTGAATATTTCTCCAGTTTTGGGCGCTCGCATGTTCTTCTGCCTTGGCTCAAGTCCCGGGCAGGCGCCTGCCTGCTTATCTTTTTGTCTTTGCTAGTGGAGTGATCTTCCTCCGCTCCCCACCCAGTATTAGCTGAGGCCCAGAGAGTAAGACATGACAAGCTGTGAGGCAGCGGCGGCAATTAAAAAAAAAAATATGTCCCTGGATTTCATTTAAAACATCTGGTCACCTTGCCTTACATTAGATGTCAAGAGCCACCCCACCATCAGAAGTTGAATTCCCCACCCTCCCTTACATCACAGTGCAACCCCCCCCCCCCCTTTTCTTATGCTGCTGCTGTTTTTTTTTAAGTAAGCGCAACATATTAACAAGAGAAATCAATGCCAGAAAAGTAGATCAGCAGCTTTACTGAATTCCCCCAAGTGTATTTAGGCATTTAATAAGTATAACAAACTCCCGCAGGGACTGCTGATGAACTTGGATCCTCCACTCATGCACAGCCAGGCACACTGAATTTTTACAAGCACAGAGAACAGTCCATGGCTTTGTTTTTGTTATTTATTAAGGGTTTAATACAGTAGTGTATTTAGGTTTTGTGCTGCCCTAGGCCTGACTAAACTCGTGCACCCCCTAATTTAAATATGGCCCACTACTTCCTGTCAAGGCCCCACCCCTTGCTGTTTAAGATCTGCGAGTGGGGACACTAGTTCCGAGGGTGGGGCAATGGATTCCCCTGATTTACATAGATTTCCTCTCGCTTCAGGTATTTTTATGGGGCAGAAAGTGAAGGGAAATCTCTGCAATGGGAATGGTAAAAAATAAACTGACAGGGGCTATAACCCTTCCTTACTCTATCCAAAATGAAAAAAAAAGTGTTGCCAATAGTTGTACTTTAAGCACAAATTTCTGATAATTTATGGAGAGGACTAAGAAGATATAATCATGCCAATGGTGCAGCAGAAACATAGCACAGTGAGGAAGGTTTGTGGTCCAGGATGATAGTGACAGTCAAAATTAGAAGCGGCACCCCCCCCACAGTTGCGGAATTCCAGCCACTTTATGGGGGCACTAGACTAATTTGCCTCACAGTGTAGCGCAAACCGGCTGCAACTCTTTTTGTGCTGCCCCCTTGCAAAGTGCTGCCCTAGGCCTGAGTCTTGTTGGCCTAGGCCAAGATACAGCGTTGGTTTAATAGCTTGGATAAGGATTGGAGGTTATTCAGCAAAACTTTCAGCAAAACTTCAGGGACATCTTTCTATATACAGTCTACTGTATATACAGTGTCCTTCACTTGCCTCCTGCACACACTTTCTTTCTTCAGCTGAATCACTGTAGAATAGTCTGTGCATCCCCTCCCCTTACATTAGATGTCATGAGCCACACCACCATCAGAAGTTGAATTCCCCACTCTCCATTACAAAAGGCATCCCCCTTGCCTTATGTTGCTACTGGGGAGAAGCTGGATGCATAGCTTGAAAGCAAACAGTAAGGGTCTGGAGGGGAACCAGGGGAGGGCTGGAGCTCTTCTGCAACTGCAGGAGAGGAGGGAGGGCCACATGAAATGGCCTGGAGGATCGGATTCGGCCCGCGGGCCTTGTGTTTGACACCTGTGCCATAAAGGAAGAAGAGGAGGAGATGGATGAGAGAGCTGTGGCAGAATCACCACTAGCATTTTGAGAAATGGTGGTGGAACAAGCTCAAACAATACTGAAACCTGTCCTGCATCCTTCCCAAATGTATTCAGCCACATGTCTTTAGTAAAAAAAATTGCAATATCAAAAAAAAACTAGCTACCTAGCGGCAACAGTGACACTAATACAGCGATCAGAAAACCGATCACTTAGTGACACTGGCAATAGGGGGTGAAAGGGTTAACTAGGGCAGTGATCAAGGGGTTAAACCATGGGTCTTCAAACTATGGCCCTCCAGTTGTTCAGGAACTACAGTTACATGCCTAGTCATGTCTGTGAATGTCAGTGTGTTACAATGCCTCATGGGATGTGTAGTTCTACAACAGCTGGAGGGCCGTAGTTTGAGGACCCCTGGGTTAAACCTTTATTAGGGGGGTATATTAGGAGGGATATTGCAACCTAACACTAACTGCCTGTCACACTAACTGTCACACTGACACTAAATGCGCTGATCAGTAAATATATGATCACTGCAATCAGTGACACTGTGATAGGGGGTGATCTGAGGGGGTTAAGTGTGCCTATGTGTATGGTGTCAGTGTGCTGTTGTGCAACTCACTTGTGATGTCTTCTCTCCTCTCGCCGGAACGAAAATACAGCCGAGAGGAGAGGTGACACTACTTCCTCTGCCTGTGTTTACATTACACAGGCAGAGGGCGGGCAGAGGGGGGGAAAGCGGATTCGCCGGGAGCTATCACGAGGGGGTGAACAGAAACGAACAGCCACCCCCTCATCCCGGATCGCTCCCAGAGGCTTACCGACCGCCGTATGTAGCAGGGGGGTCCCGATCGGACCCCCGACCCGCGGGAAGGCAGGGACGTGCGGCGGTCGTTAAGCGGTTAAAATAGCTCAACACACAGCCATTAATGTCTAAACCGCTAGGAACAAACGTAAGGAAACCCCTAAGTAAAAATTTCCAAATTGGGCCCAATTAGCCATTTTCCTTTGCCGGTGTCATGTGACTCATTAGTGTTACAAGGTTTCAGGTGTGAATGGGGAGCAGGTGTGTTAAATTTGGTGTTATCGCTCTCACTCTCTCATACTGGTCACTGGAAGTTTAACATGGCACCTCATGGCAAAAGAACTCTTTGAGGATCTAAAAAAAAAGAGTTGTTGCTCTACATAAAGATGGTATAGGCTATAAGAAGATTGCCAAGGCCCTGAAACTGAGCTGCAGCATGGAGGCCAAGACCATACAGCGATTTAACAGGACAGGTTCCTTTCAAATTAGGCCAAAGAAGTTGAGTGCACATGCTCAGCATCCTATCCAAAGGTTGTTTTTGGGAATTAGACGTACGAGTGCTGCCAGAATTGATGCCGAGGTTGATGTGGTGGGGGGTCAGCTTGTCAGTGCTTAGACCATACGCCACAGCTGCATCAAATTGGTCTGCATGGAACTATGTCCTGTGGCCTGATGAGACCAAGATAAACTTATTTTGTGTCAAGAGTATGTGGTAGCAACTAGGTGAGGAGTACAAAAACAAATGTGTCTTGACTACAGTCAAGCATTGTGGTGGGAGTGTCTTGGTCTGAAGCTGCATGAGTGCTGTCGGCACTGGGGAGCTACAGTTCATTGAGGGAACCATGAATGCCAACATGTACTGTGACATACTGAAGCAGAGCATTATCTCCTCCCTTCGGACACTGGGCCATAGGGCAGTATTCCAACATAATAGCGACTTCAAACACACCTCCAAAACGGCCACTGCCTTGCTAAAGATCACTTTCTGTGATGCTTTTTTTGCATACAATTTTTGGACGTATCTATGATCCATGGTGTGCTGGCGAATTTGTTAATTTGTCTGATGGTTCCAGTGCCCAGCTGGTGATCGTTTCAGCACCCACCTATTTTCTATGAGCCGTTCCAAAAGTCCAGGAACGTGTGCGATTGGAATATTGACTAGACTGCCTTGCTAAAGAAGCTGAGGGTAAAGGTGATGGACTGGTCAGGCATGTCTCTAGATCTAAACCCTATTGAGCATCTCTGGGGCATCCTTAAACGGATGATGGAGGAGCGCAAGGACTCTAACACCCACCAGCTCTGTTATGTCGTCATGGAGGAGTGGAAGAGGACTCCAGTGCAGGGCCGTCTTTTTTTTTTTCTTAACTTTTCTTTATTGTTTCTCATCATACAAAATGTGTGTATTCATTTACAACAACACATACTGTAGTAAAAGTGCATATTATACATAAATAATTAAATAAATACCAACTTCAAAATCCGTGTACATTCTGTACGTTAACCTATTCCCTCCCACCCTCCCTCCCACCCCCCCTCTAACCCCTCCCCCCGTACTGACCCCCTCTCCCCTCCCAGGTGTCAATTCTACTAAGGTTTTACTTTACCATTCCTTTATATAGGTATATTTATCTAGGTTTTTCTTAGTGCCGTACCACTGAGATAGGGGGGCAGCCAGGGGGGGGGGGGCCTCCAAGCTACCAATGCAGATCTAATCCCTAGAAAGAAGGGTCAGATTCAGGTCCTTCCTATATTTAGTGCCTGTTTATTGGGGGGTTATTATTTTACAGTGTCGGGGGAAGCTGACGGTTATATCGGTATTCTATCTCTAAGCGAGGGCTCCTATATCTCTCAGCCATAGTCCCCAGTCTCTCTCGAACCTTTTATAGTTTCCTTGTTTAATAAAGGCCACTCTCTCACTCCAAATCAAAGTATTGATAGTTTCGGTCCAATTCCTAACAGAGGTGGGGACGTGCGCCTGCCATCTCTGAGCAATTAACTTGCGTGCCTGAAAGAGGCCTCGCAGTACGCCCTCTAAAGTTCCCGGAGGAATTCTATGGTCCTCTATGTCCCCTAGGAGGCAAGTTCTAGCATCAGGCTCTAGGGAGGACTTAAAGATGTTGTTAAGTTTATTAACAACTTCTGTCCAATATCTGAAAAGCTTGGGGCATCTCCAGAACATATGGACAAGGTCACCTGTAGCATTGCATCTAGGGCATACGTCGCTTCGGTTCCATCCTATTTGGAGCATTTTTTTAGGGGTATAATAGACGCGATGTAGTAAATAGAGGTGGGACAATCTCTGTGCCGGAGCGATGGATACCAGAGCCCCTCTCTTTAGGATCCTATTCCACTGCTCTGTTGTTATCAATCCCAGGTCTCTTGCCCATTTTTCTCTGCTCCTAGTCACGCCTGACTGGTTTATGGCCCTAGCCCCCAGTTTGTCATATAGCACTGAAATTAGGCCTTTCGCTGTGTTAGCCTGAGCTATTTTAATAAGAATGGGAGTCTGGATCCTATCAGCCGGATAGGTCTTAGTCTGGGTCTGAATGGCATGCCTGATTTGAAGGTATTTGAAAAACTTCTTATTTGGTATATTAAATTCAAGTTTTAGATCTGAGAATGATTTCATAAGGTTGCCCTCATATAAGTGGGTTAATCGTGTGATTCCCTGGCTCTCCCAGATTTTACACTTTTCTACTTCCGCTACTTCTGGCAAGTTTTTATTGTTCCAGAGGGGGGCCAACTCAGTTATCCCAGAATAACCCAGTAAAGCCTTTGTTGTCTGCCACACTTTGTTTAATAGTTTTATAGTCGGGCATTTATGGGCAAATGAGTTTGCCTCCAAGACTTCTACCAATGTTTTATGTGGGGCCTCGGTTAGTATTAGTCTGAAGTAGGGCTGTGACTGATTAACATTTTTGTGTTCGATTAATCGATTTTTTTTTTTAATCGATTAATCGACTAATTTCGATTAATTAACGCACATACAGATACAACTACTTTTAGCTGATCTCCTTGCATTGCAACTCTGCATTAGTCAGTGGTAAATGTGGTGGGGGCAGATGTGTATATTCTTGCAGTATGGGGGCAGATGTGTATATTACAGCATCTACCCCCATGCTGTAAAATACACACACATCTGCCCCCATGCTGTAATATACACACACATCTGCTGTAATATTTGCCCACATGCTTTAATATACACATCTACCTCCCATACTGCAAGAATATACACATCTGCCCCCATGTGTACATTATAGCATGTGGGCACATGTGTATATTACAGCAGATGTGTGTGTATATTACAGCATGGGGGCAGATGTGTGTGTGTATTTTACAGCATGGGGGTAGATGTGTATATTCTTGCAATATGGGGGCAGATGTGTATATTAAAGCATCTGCCCACATGCTTTAATATACACATCTGCCCACATGCTTTAATATACACATCTGCCCCCCATGCTTTAATGTACACATCTGCCCTCATACTGCAAGAATATACACATCTGCCCCCCATGCTGTAATATACACACATTTGCCCCCATGCTGTAATATACAGTTTGCCCCCATACTGCAAGAATATAAACATTTGCCCCCATACTGCAAGAATATACACATCTGCCCCCATGTGTACATTACAACATAGGGGCAGATGTATATATTCTTGCAGTATGGGGCAGATGTGTCTATTACAGCATGGGGCAGATGCTTTTCTTTACACATCTGCCCCCATGCTTTCATATACACATCTGCCCCCATGATTTTCTATACACATCTGCCCCCATGCTTTCATATACACATCTGCCCCCATGCTTTTCTATACACATCTGCCCCCATGCTTTTCTATACACATCTGCCCCCATGCTTTCATATACACATCTGCCCCCATGCTTTTCATATACACATCTGCCCCCATACTTTTCATATACACATCTGCCTGCATGCTTTCCTATACACATCTGCCTGCATGCTATACATGATGGTTGTCCTCTCTTACCTTCTTAAGGCAGGAGGACCCGTCCGCAGAGTAGCTGACACTGACACGTGCACGATCCAAGCAGGCGGGCGGGTGATGATGACATCAGCGCGCCGCTATTTGCTTGCCGCCGGGTGGACCAAGATGGCCGCGGCTCCGGAGCTAGGCCGAATCCGCGGTCTTTCGTATCGGCGAGACCGCGGAGCTCACTCCGCGGATCGTCGATCAAAATATTTTTAGTCGATCAAAGAAATTAACGATTAATCGAACAATTAATCGTTAATTTCCGTAGCCCTAGTCTGAAGCAATCATTTCTTCGGTCCGGGATCCCACATCCTGCGATCTGCTGTAGCTGAGATGCCAGGAAGTACATTCTCGGGTGCGGGACCGCCATCTCTCCCTCCCCAACCGGGAGCTGCATGGTCTGCAACCCAATTCTGGCCTGCCTTCCTTTCCATATTAGTTCTCGGAATAATGTTTCCATTTTTTTTAACCATATTTGGTTAACTCAGATCAGAGAATTATGGAGTACATAGAGTAGTTGGGGAAGCCAGATCATTTTATTAGATTACATCTCCCAGGGAGGCGGTTCCAGGTGTCTTTCTTTTGCTTCAGCACTGCAAATAATGGGGCTATATTTTTGCTAGTGTATTCCCTGGCATCTCGGGTGATCCATATCCCGAGATATTTAAATTTTGTTGGAATTTTTAATTGGGGCATTTCGGCTATCATCTGGACTTGTAACGTATCTATAGGGAGCAGGGCCGACTTGTCCCAATTGACCATCAGTCCTGAGAACCCACCAAATTCCTTGATCATTTGAACCACTGGGGCCAGCGAGTTATTAACGTCGCCTATGAAAAAGAGGACATCATCTGCAAATAGCGATATCCTGTCTTCCTTTAGGCCCCTCCTAAATCCCTGAATATCTTCCTTAAGCCTGGTTTTAATGGCTAGAGGTTCCATGGCCAGTGCAAACAGGAGAGGGGACAAGGGGCACCCTTGTCTCGTCCCCCTCTCCAGCTCGAACAGGCCTGAGGCTTTGCCATTTATTTTAGCGCATGGTTTATGATAAAGGAGTTTAATCCACCTAATAAAAGATGGCCAAATCCAAAACTTTCTAGTACCTTCCATAAATAGGGCCACTCCAGGCTATCAAAAGCTTTAGCGGCATCTAAGGCCAGGAGTGCTCTAGGGCCCTCATTATCGGTAGGGATCTGCAAGTTTAGAAAGACCCTTCTTATATTTAAGGATGTTGACCTATTCGGGATAAATCCTGACTGATCGGGGTGAACGAGTCTCTCTATACATTCCTTTAGCCGTGTCGCCAGGACTTTTGCAAGGATTTTAACATCTGTACAGAGCAGTGAAATTAGACGATAGGAAGATGGGTCTAATTGGTCTTTTCCCTCTTTATGGATAACGATGATTGTTGCTTCCATCATGGAGGCAGGGAGATTTCCCTCCGAGAAGGCTGATTCCAGAGTATGTAATAGTTCAGGTCGCCATATCGCTTATAGATTTCTATTGGGAGCCCGTCGGGACCTGGTGATTTATGGTTGGACATCCCTGCCACTGCAAGCTGTAGTTCTTCCAACGTGACAGGGGATTCCAGTTTTTTTTTTTTCCATATCAGACAGATTTGGAAACGGAATTCCTTGGAAGAAAGCTTCCATGCCTTCGTTTTCTCCCCTTGATTTATATAGTGCTTTATAGAAGTTGTGAAACCTATGCCTTATCTCCCTTCCTTCAGTTAAGGTTTCACCTGTGGGCCCCCTTATAGCTCTGATATTGGAGGAAGGGGTGTTGGTCCGAATCAATAGTGACAGCGTACGCCCCACTTTCTCACGCTCCCCAAATTGAGATTGTTTCTGGAAAATTTGATGGTTCTCTGCCTTCCTCATGGTAGCCATTTTATAGACCTGCTGTTTGTCTAGCCATTCTCTTTGGCTGCTTGGGGAGGGATCCTCAATGTATCGCTGTTCAGCCATCAATGCCCCATTTCTGGCCTCTTCTTCCCACTTCCTAGATTCCCTCTGTAGCCTTGCCACCCTTTGTATTAGCAATCCCCTTAGGTATGCCTTCAAGGTGTCCCAGGCCACCCCAGCCGCTGCTGTGCCTGTATTAATCCGGATATACTCCTTCAAATTGTTTAATAATCCTTGTGGGTCCCCGAGTAGTTCTAGCCAATATGGGCTAATTTTCCACTCCCTTGGGGGTGCTTGCTCATTCTTTCTAAATACTAGTTCAAAGTGTGAGTGGTCTGAGACCCCTCTTGGGCCATACTCTATTACCTTCACCATATTTAATAGTTTTTCATTGCCAATAGCCAGGTCAATTCTTGACAAGGTGGCATAGGAGCTAGAGAAACATGAATACTGCCGGGTCTGTGGATGATGGATATACGCCAGATATCTCTTAACCCTGCCTCCTCCATGAACTGAACTAAGCGGCCCCCCAGTTTAGTGTTCGAGTCAGGTTTTGAGGGGAATCAATCTTTCACATTATCAGGGGCTACATTGTAGTCACCCACTGCTATCAGGGGAGTATCTGGCTTATCCAACATAAACTCAACTAGTTTCTGTAGTACACTAAAATTAAAAGGGGGAGGGATATATATATTGGCAAGTACGAAGGGCCTATTCTCAATAGAGCAGGATAGAAAGATGTATCGTCCCTGTTCGTCTATCCAGCTCTTTTCATAGGAGAATGACAGTCCCTTCCCCACCAGTATACTGACCCCTCTTGAGTATGAAGAATGTACTGAATGGTATCGGAATGGAAATTTCCGAGCACCCAATTGGGCCATAGTCTCCCGGGTTAGATGTGTCTCCTGTAAACAGAGTATCCCTGTTCCCATCCCATCCATTGACGCCAGAACCAGTGCCCTCTTGATAGGGTCCCCCAACCCCCGTACGTTCCATGATCTAATTCTCCAAGCCATGGGCAATGTGTAGTAGA
Organism: Rana kukunoris; assembly: GCA_029574335.1. Classification (NCBI taxonomy): domain Eukaryota; kingdom Metazoa; phylum Chordata; class Amphibia; order Anura; family Ranidae; genus Rana; species Rana kukunoris. The sequence continues at coordinate 215,852,072 of CM056059.1, read as the reverse complement.
GAATACACAGGAATAGACCATGGCATGGAGTTGCTCTTCTCCCTCTCCTCCGATTGGTTACTCAGATCAAAACCTCTCCCCTTACTGACGGTGTTAAGGATGTTTAAGATACTTGGAGTACCTCCTTCCCCTAGCTTGACCTCCCACCCCATCCCTCCCCCCTTCCCTCCACCCCCCTCCTCTCCCCTACTAAGCCCACTCCTGTGCTTAGGTCCTCCCCCCCCTTCTACTCCCACCCTGCCCATTGGGGCTCCCCTTGGGGGCCTCTCCTGTGACCTTTCCTCTCTTACCCGCTCTCCTCACAACCAACATTCAACCACTAGTGCACCACCCCTGTCCACCCTCTCCCCATAGCGAAAATCTCTCCTCACCCCTCCCCCCCTCCCCTTGAACAAAACTAAGCAAAGCTAAGCAAATTTCCTGATGTCCCATTCCCCGAAGGGCTCCCCTGGGTACAAAGGGACCTATGTCCCATATCACATGTTACCCCAATTGTACAATTGTATAGAGAAGGAAAAAAAAAATATATATATATATATATAGGAAATGTACAAATGTGTTACCCCAATTATACAAATATATGGGAAGAAAAAAAGATGTATAGGAAATACATAGTAAAAATAGTGTCACAAACTATTTAAAAATGTCACAAAGTTCAGAAAAGTCTCAATACATTAGCGGTGTATAGTGTGTAGTGAAGGGGGGCAAAAGGGACAAAAACGGGAAGAAAAAAAAAAAAAAGAAATGAATAAAAAATGTGTAGGGGTTAAAGAAACCAGCTAAAAAAAAAAAAAAAGGCAAGCTCAGCAAGGTTGCTATTTTTTTATCGACTATATTATTATTATTGTGACTAGATTGTGCCTAAGTATGCAGTAAAAAGTGATAATTTAAAGGACCCAAAAGGCGTCTTTTCATTGATGCTACCAAAGTGAACCAGCAAAGATTTTTTAACTGTGGCGCCCAAAAAAAAAAAAAAAAATTCTCCTCTTTTTTTTTTTTTTATTTATATAAAAAAAAACAAAGAAAGGGGTATCCCTACCGGGAATAAAAGAGGTGGGGGAGGTGAGAAAAAGCATAATTATTCTTGCAGCCTATAGGGCTTATAAGTCCTTGCGGATGCCCTCCAGCCATCCTGATGCTTCATTTGGCGTGTTGAAAAAGAAAGTCCTGCCCAGTGCTGAAACCCGTAGACAAGCTGGATACACTAAGGCGTATATCAAATTATGTTGCTGTAGAGTACGTTTAACTGGGCCAAATTCCGCTCTCCGCTTTTGTAGTTCTGGGGAGAAATCCGGGTAGAACGAGACTCTAGTGCCATTGTACATAATGTCCCCCTTCTCCCTAGCTTTCTGGAGCAAGGTGACTTTGTCGGCATAATTAAAAAATTTAAAGAGCAAGGATCTAGGGCGCCCTCCTGGTTGTGGGGGTTTGGAGGGGACCCTATGGGCTCTTTCAATAGAGGAAAAGGGTGAAAAAATAACAGTGTCAAAGATCTCTCTGAGCCATTTCTCCATAAATTTTATAGTGTCGGAGCCCTCACACTGTTCTGGGAGACCAATCACACGAACATTGCTCCTGCGAAGTCTGTTCTCCATTTCATCCATTTTTGATGCTTGGAGATTGTTTTTTTCCTGTAACCCCTTTAGTTCATTCCTCATAGGGTGCAAAATGTCCTCTAGGGTACTTGTTCGCTCTTCCAGATTAGTGACCCTTTCGACGACTTTACTCATATCCTGATGTAATAAAGAGAATTCATCTTTCAAGCTCTTAAGTTGGTTATCAAAGCCAACCATGAGTGTTTTACAGTCATTAACGGCTCTTAAAACATCTTTCAATGTGGGCTCCTCAGTTGGCTCCGTAGCAGCTCTAGCCGGAGATCCAGATGTAGCCGCAGCAGCCAATGTAGTAGCCGCCATATCAGTTTTCTCCTCTCCAAGTTCCTTAACAATTTGAGTCTTGGGCCCAGTTGGATTGGTTAAATGTGTTGTTTTGGAAGCTGCTGGTTTGGAGGTTACTGAGCCTAAGCTTCGCCTATCCGCTGATGTCCCTGTCGTGCCCTTGGATTGGGCGGCTGTAGATGATAACCCCCCCTGTATAGGGGAATGGTTAGTTGACTTAGGGGAATGAGCAAAGCGCTCTAGTTTGGCTGCAGCGGCCTGGCTGCCTTTCTCTCTCTCTTTAGTTGATCTTGTAATAGGGGCACCCTCTGAATGAGGCGCACCTTTACTTATAGTAAACATATAGGACGTGGCTAGTTCTTGCCTTTCTTGAGGGGGGGATCAATAGATCAATAGACGGCCAACTAGCTCTATTATTTGGCTTGTTTAAGGGAGCCCGCCCACACACTCGCTGATAGTGTATAGAACAGACATAAACTGAAAAAGTGTATGGTTGATATTTCACTTCCCTTTCTCCCTGTAACTCTCCTTCTCACCTCCCTTCAATACTGGGGTTCAGATAAGCACAAAGTAGCTGGTTAATTTTTACATTTAGGTTTGTTAAATTTTTTGTTGGTAAGAGTGGTAATCAGGACGGTATGCAGGCAATCTCCCACACAACCTTAAGAAGCAGTCAAGAGCTGTATATATATATATATAGAAAAAATATATCTCCTAGAAAGTCACTTCATGTGGCTTAATATGGATAGTTTGTCAGTTTGTAAAAGCAAGTAGGGGTATATAAATCTTTACCTCTGTCCAGGATCTGGACCCGAGTCAACTTCGCACTCTCGCCATCCTGCTGCAGGGGCCCCTCCTCAGGGGTTCAAACCCCCACCGCCAGCTAGTAGATATGGGAGAAAAGTGAAGATATGCAGGGATGTAGGCTCTCTCAAGGTCTGTGAGTTACACTGTCTATAACCTCCCTGAACAGGCACTCCGTAGGATCTTCTGTGTTCCTGGTTCTCCTGGTTCTTTAATGCGGCAGAGACTCACAAGTGCACGCTCCAGGCTCCGCCAGACTCCACCGAATAATGGACAGTTCGATCAGGCGCCGCACACCGGACAATTCCATCAGGTGCCGCACACCGGGCGATTCGATCAGGCGTCGCACACCGGGCGGTTCGATCAGGCGCCGCACACCAAATGTTTTGATCGGGCGCCGCACACCGGGCAATTCGATCTGGCGCCGTACACAATCCTCCGCTCAGAGCTCCAGGACTGTGGCCTTTGCTGGGGCCCTCCCATGCAATTTTGCTCTCCACCTGGTCTGAAAAATACAATAAATATCAGCTAGACTTAAAATCAGAGCTCCAGGACTGGGGCCCTCCCATGCAATTTTGCTCTCCACCTGGTCTGAGAAATACAATAAATATCAGCTAGACTTAAAATCAGTTTACTGTATCAGATCGGGCAGTGATTGCGATTGGTTGCCAGAGGTTATAGCATATCATGACCACTTACTGACTGGTTGCTAGAGGTTACAGCACACATTATGGCTCACTGATTAGTTGCTAGAGGTTACAGCACATGACTTCTTCTTGTTGATTGGTTGCTAGAGATTACTGTATAGTAAAACTGCTAACTAATTGGTTGCTGGAGGTTACAGCACATCACCTCTTTACTGCAGAGGGGAATGCTATACATATGATTGCCGCCTTCATTTACATATGAATGCCGCAGTCCTCAGCTATTTACATAGGAGTCCTGGCACTATTTACATATGAATGCTCCCATTATTTTCATATGAATGACAGTTATTTACATGTAAACACAGGGCCAGATGAGTCATCTGTACACAAAAATAGGGCAGGGCAGAGCAGCACTTCACACTGAGATATCATCAGAACACAGCACAACACTAAAACTTCAAGGGACAATGGAAATTAAACTGGGATAGTTGGTAAGTATAAGACAGCTGCTTTGGGCCCCATAACAATGACAGGGCCCAGGGCAGCTTCCCCTTTTGCCCTGCCTTAAAGACGGCCCTGCTCCAGTGGAAACCTGTCAAGTTCCGGTTAACGCCATGCCCAAGAGGGTTAGGGCAATGCTGGAAAATAATGGTGGCCACAAAAAATATTGAATCTTTTGGCCAAATTTGGACATGTTCACTTAGGGGTGTACTTAATTTTGTTGCCAGTGGTTTGGACATTAATGGCTGTGTGTTATTTTGAGAGGGCAGCAAATTTACACTGTTATACAAGCTGTACACTCACTACTTTACATTTTATCAAAGTGTAATCTCTTTAGTGTTGTCACATGAAAAGCCATGCACCATGATTGGCCAAAAGCACCCTGCCTTTGGTTAATTATGGCTCTCAGCAGAGTGCGCTGTGATTGGCCGAAGCACGCAGGTCAGGTGCATGCTTTGGCCAATCACCATACAGCAATGCACTGCAATCTCGCAGTGCATTATGGGGCAGTCTGTGGTGCTCAAATTTCCTGCAAATGTCCCATAATGTTTGCTAATGTTTGACCTGAACATCAAGCTCATCCCTATTTAGGAGATGTAGAGGATGGTCAGGAATGCAGACATCCATGCAAATATCCCTAAATAAGAAAGGTGAACTAGGTTGTGTTCAAGTCAGACATCTCTGGTGCTGGCTTTTTAGAAGGAAAACAATAGAGGCCGGACAAGTTATTCTAATGCCCTAGAGTCAAAGGGCACAGCTGTGCAGGCCCAACACTACAAAAGCCCTAGACTTTTACAAGAGCTCTTCATAGGTATGTGTTGCAAACCCTGAGGTGAGGTGGAAGAGTATAGCCATGCAGGCATAACACAACACTATAGAAGCAGAATACTGGGCTTCCCATAGGACTGCCTGTCTGGCAGTCCGGGGACAAGGTCATCCAGGACACAGGGCGATGATGTTGAATTACGCCCCCTCTGCCAGGTGGAGTCCCCCTTTACATCAGGTGTCCCCACTAGAGTCCCCCTTTACATCAGGTGTCCCCAGTAGAGTCCCTCTTTACATAAGGTGCCCCCAGTAGAGTTTACCTTTCTTTACATCAGGTGTCCCCAATATAGTCCCCCTTTACATTAGGTGTCCCCATTAGAGTTCCCCTTTACATCAGATTTCCCCAATAGACTTACCCTTTACTTCAGGTGTCCCCTATAGAGTCCCCCATTACATCAGGTGTTTCCAATAGAGTGCCTCTTTACATCAGGTGTTACCAGTAGCGTGCCCCTTTACATCATGTGTCCCCAATAGAGTCCCCCTTTACCTCAGGTATCCCAAATAAAATCCCCCTTTACATCAGGTGTCCACAGTCTTCCAATTTGTTTTCCCCCTTTTCCCCCTTGTACTGGCCGATCTGTACTCACCCTCAACATTGCGCCTGGGGCTGGTGTCTGCTCTGCCCCCACTTGTCCTGGCTCTGCTGCTGGTGCCTGTTATTATTCCCACCACCCGGCTTAGGTGAGGTGTGCAGAATGCAGGGCTGGTCAGGGGACATCTCTCCCCATTGGCCCATTGTTTTTATTGGGCAACCTGTTCTTTTTGGGCAGCTGGGTCTAACTTAGGGTAAGGTCCTGGAGATGCAGCTTCAATAAGCCCATATGTTAATCCAGCCCTGCCTGCCCAAACCACCATAAGCATAAGCCTCTAAACTTTCATACAAATACTCACCTACAGTGATACAGCCCACACCTAATCACCCTGAAGCCTGCATGTACTGTTTTCTGTGTCCCTCACTCTCTGTACTTTCAAGTCAGAAATTTTAGCAACAATATAATGGTAGACATGCTTGTCTTAAAGGGGTTGTAAAGGTAAAATAATTTTCCCTAAATAGCTTCCTTTACCTTAGTGCAGTCCTCCTTCACTTACCTCATCCTTACATTTTGCTTTCAAATGTCCTTATTTCTTCTGAGAAATCCTCACTTCCTGTTCTTCTGTCTGTAACTACACACAGTAATGCAAGGCTTTCTTTCTAGTGTGGAGAAAGCCTCTTGAGGGAGGAGTGTCAGGACACCCACTAACACGCAGCTCCTTTCTCTATCTGCAAAGTAGAGAGCATCCTGACACTCCTGCTCGCCACCTCCCCCCTCAAGAGGCTTTCTCCACACCAGGGAGAAAGTCTTGTATTACTGTATGGAGTTACAGACAGAAGAACAGGAAGTGAGGATTTCTCAGAAGAAATAAGGACATTTAAAAGCAAAATTGAAGGATGAGGTAAGTGAAGGAGGACTACACTAAGGTAAAGGAAGCTATTAAGGGAAAAAAATAGTTTCCTTTACATCCCCTTTAAGGAAACAGGGTCCTGCTAAAGGCCAAAGAAACTTTAGCCAGCTATGAATTCTGACCCAGGCTTCGTGGCAAGAATAATGACGATAGTGTTGCTACAACTTACAATAAACGGAATCATTCTATCCAGCTAATCACTCATGCTGCATTGTAAAGACTAATAATACAAAAGAGATTCAATTAAAATTTGGCACCAATGAAGCTTTGTGTTACAGGAAAACAAAATCTATCCACCAGAACTGTTTGAAATTTTAGAAAGCCATTGGAAAGGTGCCCAAGAAATTACTGTAAACCCCTGTCATTAAATAAATGAGATTTCAACAGACGCATGCAGCAACTGTCCTGTTTGTGAATCAAAGACAATAGTTGAAAATTATTTTAGGAAAATACAACTGTGAACATTTACTGACTTGGCTGGAATTGTAAATATGCAGATTCGATGCTGTTAATAACAATGTTGCAGATTTCCTACTTTTACTGGTGTGTGTCCTATGAGCTTCAAATTGTACTTCACATACATTATGAAAACATGTAGTTAAAGTTTCAAAAAACATGACCTGTACAGGAATAGGGTTTACACTCTCCTGTCTAAACTCCTATTCCTTTAAGGCCTGTACACACGATATGAAAATCGAAAGTAAACTATCTGCCAATTTTCAGATTGTCAGTACAATGCTTTCGACAGCCTATTTCGTTTTTCATCAGACAAAAGCTGGTTGTGCAGACTATAACGTTTTTTTTTTTTGTATGTGAACGCAACATCTCATTTTCGTTTGATTAATGCGATTTCGTATGAAAAAAATCGTAAGAGTAAGATTAAACATGCTTAGAAACGATGGAATACATACAAAACAATTCAACATGTCACTTCTAAAGTTGAATTCTGTCATAGAAGAATTTTCGCATGGTGAGTACCCTATTTATTTTCAACATGAGACTAGTATTGAACAAAAAACTGACGGACGGACAGTTATCCGAAAATCTGATCATGTGGACGAGGCTTAAAGTGGGATTCCACCCTCAGTTTTTTTTTTAAGTCAGCAGCTACTAACAGTGTAGCTTCTGACTTTTAATAAGAACCCTTACCTGTTCTAGTCGCCCGCGATGTCGGTCCCCTGGCGGCGATCGCTCGGTCGTGGTGCCTCCATCCCTCCTAAGGGAAACAGGTAATTAAGCCTACAGCTTCACTGCCCGTTTCCTACTGCACAAACGTGACTCGCCAGGCGCTTTGTGAATGGACGGCTGCCCCCTGGGATACACACAGTTCCCAGAAGGCAGTGCGGCTCATTCACAAGAAAACACGGCGATGTAGGATGAGCTAGAAGATCCACCGCGGTGGAAGAAGAGGCTGAAGAGCTACTTCCGCCTAGCAACCACCCTTTCAGGTGAGTATAACATTTTTTTTATTTTTTTTAATGATTTTTATGGATAAAAAAACAAACAAAAAAACAGGTGGAACTCCACTTTAGGTAGACAAACAGACAGCAGCCGCCATCTAGAGGCTGTTATGAACATAGCAACATCGAAAATACCAATACATATTGGAAAAGGAACCTTTGTTTTGGCATCTTCTTCCAGAATGAGAATCATAACATCAAAATAATAGAGTTAAAGTGGATGTAAACCCACTCTAATCCTTTCTGAACTACTGCCATAGTGGTTCTCTATAAGGATATAGATGCCTCCTGCATGTATCTTTACCTGTCAAATGTCTCCCCTCTGTCTGTTATGAGACACGAGCTGTGGTCTTTTGTCCATAGCTCGGTGGGTGATGACAGTAGACTCCCCACCCACCTCTACACTCGTCTTGTTAATATGCATTTTCTCCTGTGTATTTCTGAACTTCTGCTATGATCACCAACATACAGTCAAAACCCAGAAAAGTCTCCACATGACTTCAGCATGCCCAATCATGCTGAGATGTGGAGCAATAAATCCGGGAGCGCTGGAGAAGAAAGGAGGGGGGATGGGAAGTACACAGAATGCCACTCTCTCCCTCATGAGATAAGGAAATCACCTGTCACTCACAGCAAGGGGATAGAACTGACTACTATTTATCTGTGTGCCAGTTTTTTATCTCACTGAATAAAGTTAAGAGGGTTGCTCAGAGCTGGATTAACTCTTTGTGGCAAGACTGGGTACAGATGACATGAAATCTACTGTACACAGTGCAAGCCTTAATTAAAAAAATAAAATAATTGGGTTTACATCCACTTTAAGCATTGTTGTTTGAGTTACCTAACCATGTATGCCAGGGTTTCAAGGTCTTTTCCCATAAAATATATTTATCAGATCTCATGGCCATTAGTTTCTCAAACAGGGAGTTAGTTTTGACCAGCTCAATTACTTCTGAGGGGTTAGGGGTCTTGGCCGTCTGGGACTCCCCTCCCCATTGGCTGAGACAGCAGTGTGGTGCCAGTCAAAGTCAGTTAGCCAATGAGAATAAAAGGGGCGGGGCCGGGCTGCAGCTCTGTGTCTGAATGGACACAGGGAGCTGTGACTCGGCTCAGGTGCCCCCATAGCAAGCTGCTTGAATGGATGAAAAATGGACAGACAGAACGCCTATGTGAAAGGACTCTTATTTTCAAAAGGTAACAGTTATTTTCAGTTGATTTCAACAAGATTTGAAAATTATAGTCACATGACAAAAAATAAAAATCCTTATCCTTGAGCTACATTTTTGTAAAATTAACTCATAGCATCCTTCTTCAGCAATATAAAAACGTATTTACCTTGTATAGCCAAATGCTAAACTTGACTGAACACATTTACATGTGCCTAAACGCATTTGACAAAAGGCGGCTTAGGTGCGTTTTTAATGCTGATATTTGCATATCAGGAGAAACAGAGTTTACAATAAACCAGTGTGCATCAGGCTTTACAATCCAGGCTCCATGGTGTATATGAACATTACGTCTCGCCAATGAGCTGAAAGCTGACCCAGGAAGTACTAAAACTGTTAAATCATTAGTAATACTAAACCAGGAAGATGCAAAGGGATGTTACTAAGTAAAGGGGATGTGGGTACCCCAAAAATAATTAGCTCGTAAGTCAAATAAAACAAACATTAATGCATATCAAAAAAGTATTTTCTTATTGCCTGGGAAGTTTGTCGGGGGGGGTGATGGATGGTGGAGGCTTTATGCCGCGTACACATGATAATTTTTCAGGTTGTAAAAAACTAAGGCCCAGATTCACAGAGCGATTACGCCTGCGCAACAGGAGATGCGCGTGCGTAAGTCGAAATGTGCGCGTGCGTTTCGATGCACGGCATCCCCAGAACGAGATACGGAAAAAATCTACTTTTTTTTGTCCTTCGTAATTTCGTTAGACTGGCGCATCCGTCTGCGCAAAAGTGCGCTAGACAGACCATTGATTTGCTAGTCAAATATGCTAATGAGGGACTTACAGGATCCACAAAAGAACGTTGGGGCAGCGCAGGCTACGCAGTGTGCGCAACAGCAAAATGTCCTGTCTAAAATTAGAGCATATAAAAGCTGGTCTAAAAAGAGAAAAAAAGTCTACTTGTTAGATAAAGCAACACTGTTAGTGAGGAGCTCAGCAGTCACACGTGTTGCACAACAATCTGTTTGCCAACATTCCAGGGGCATCGTCACACATAGCTATACTACTGACTTTAGATGAACAAAGAAGGATGAGGGCACGGAGGATGGCACGGATGATGGCACGGGAGAGGATATACCGCACCCGCATAGACCCGTTTGGCATGAGTGATTCTGAGGTGTATCGCATCTTCAGATTCACCCCTCATGTCATCCTGGAATTAACCACAACCCTGCAGGAGGACATCACCAGCCCAACACACCGCTCACATGCAGTGCAGCCACTGGTCAAGGTCATGGCAACACTCCATGTCCTTGCCAGTGGCTCTTTTCAGCGTACAAGTGGAGTGGTGGCTGGGATGTCACAATCCTCCATGAGCAGATGTGTGCACCAGGTTGTCCCTGCAATCCTCAGATGCATGGCCAACCAAATCATCAAACCCACCACTGAGGACCTGCAGCTGAAGGCAATGACAGATTTCTACAGAATTGCCAGATTCCCACGCACTGTGGGGGCCATTGGTTGCACACATGTGGCACTCCAGCCCCCCCAGGAGACAGAGCACATGTACCGCAATCGGAAGCATTGGCATTCCATCAACGTACAGGTGATAGTCGATGCCCAAGGCCTCATATGGCACGTCCGTGCCAAACACCCAGGGTCCAGCCATGACAGCTACATATACAATCAATGCCACATTCGAATGGAATTCAAACAGAACGTGTATGGGGACACCTGGCTGGTTGGTGAGTGACATGGGTGGCAGGCATGACTATCCCCTCCCATGATGCACACATCACAAGGGGCACATGCATGACTAACATCCTCCTGTCTTTTCCCTTACAGGTGACTCTGCATATCCACTGGGACCCCATCTCATGACTCCTATCCGGAACCCCCAAACCCCAGGAGACAAAAGATACAATCAAGCACATGCCCAAACACGAGCAGTGGTGGAGCGCACCTTTGGCGTCCTAAAGTCACGTTTCCGATGCCTGGATAAGTCTGGGGGTACCCTCTTGTATTCCCCAAACTTCGTGTGCCAGATCATCGGTGCATGTTGCATGCTGCACAACTTCGCAGAAAGAAAGGGCCTGCAGATTGGCCTACGTGATGACCTGACCCCTGAACCAGACAATCCCCCCCTAACCGAGGCTACCCCGTCTTCTGAGGGAAGAGCAGCCAGGAGACAACTCACATTGGGCATCTTTGCACGTTAAACACACACATTAATCATGGCACAATGAGAATGCATGCATGCACACCACTGTGGTCCCTAGCACACACACCCCACATCAAATTGGATTGGCACCAGTCCACCATGCAGGACTTGTGAGCAGCAACGCCACGCCAAGGCTCCAATTATGTCACTGTACATTTATACACCATTCACACGGACCTGGGGATCACTTCTCCCTGGTCCTGGGGAACCCTTCTCCACCAAAATTGAGGGTGACACCCCTTTTCCGGCAGGAATGTCACCCCCACATTCAAACAGCATTCACAACCCAAAAAATAAAAAAATAAAAAAAATTACCTGCAAAAGCAAAAATTTTTCAGCAAAAAAAAAAAAAGAGGAAAAAAATTATTATTGCCCTTTACGTGAGCCACGCCTGGGGCGCCCCCGGCCATGGCCCCGGCTTCTCAGGGGAGACTCATGGGGGAGGGGTAAAACCGGGGAAGGAGGAGCTGCCCCTGATCTCTGCCCACCTGGCGGCCTGCCCTCCAAGGCCACGGCTATTCTGTCCAGGGCAGCACCAAGTGTTGCCGTGTTGGCCTGGATAGCCTGGGTAAGGGCCCTCACATCCTGCCCAATGCCTGCTGATGTCGTCTGCAGTTCGTTTAGGCAGGTTGTGAAAGCCCGGGAGTGGAAGTCCAGGTTCCCCAGCGTATCCTTGATGGAGGACAGGCTCTCCTCCATCCGCACCAATGTCTGGCTGACCTGTCCCAGATGGCGGGTCTGGAGGAACTGGTCCCTTCTCAGAGTGGCGGGCAGGAGATCGGCCAACCCCCTGGTGTTCTGGGATGAAATCCCGCCTCCAGCTAATGCTTGTGGCCGGGGAGAAGGGGAGGCCCTTGGGAGGGGAGCCATGTTGGGGGAGGAGGTGGGGGGGGCTTCCCCTTAGGGAGGGCTGCCTGCTGCCAGCCAGAGGGGAAGAGTCCTCAAAAACCAAATGTCCAGTGCCTGACATGGACTCCTCCTCCTCATGATTCTCCTCCTCCTCATGATTCTCCTCCTCCTCTTGAACCTCCTCCGCGGACTCCGGCCTTGTTGGGGGGGCCTCATTAGGCTGCTGTCCTGGGGATGGTGCGGTCAGGCCAGATGGCCCTGCACCCTCCTGCACATCTGTGGATGACACAAAACATTCACAGGTTGGAGGATCCACACACTTGCCACATATTCCCTTTCACCCCCTCCCCCACACATGCTACACACCTGATATTAAAAAAATACTTACCTGGCACCACGGGCTCCGGACTTGAGTCAAAGCCGGGCAGGCCCTCAACTTCATGCCGATGAAAGGTCAGGGCCACCGCACGCTCCTCCGCTGTCAGCCTAATACGGCATGGTGGGCCCCCTCCTGTGCCCCTGGCATGGGCATGCATTCTGGCCAGCTTCTGTTTGACCAGACACCGGAGGTCACTGATTTTTTTGTCAATCCCAGATCGGGTCCATGTCTCCCCCTCCCCCGCTGAATTGACCTGCTCAGTGATCATATCCAAAATCTCCCTCCTCCTGGCCGGGTTGGTGTTGGCACTGTCCGGGCCGTGGAGGAAACGCCCATATTCGCTAATGGCCCGGGCAAGAATTCTTTTTTCCCCCAAAGAAAAATTGAGCTTTCGTTTTCTCTCTGTCATACTTCCAAAAAAACTCACTCCCAGTCAACAAAAATCACTCACAAAAACAAGCACAACCAATCAAGCAAGAACACACACAAAGAGAAAACTACTCAGCAAGAAACAGTCACAAAAACAAACAGAAAAAAAACAGCAGGAAAACAAACGAACAGAAATATATCAATCAAACAAACAGTCTCTCAAACACTTATCAAAAAACACTTTCAAAGATCTACTAACAAACAATTGATCACACAGAACACTAATCTGACAACTACAAAACACACCGCAACGAACAACAGGACAAAAGCACTTGGTTAAATGGGAAGGGACAAAGGGATGTACTTTTGCAATGCAAGTGCGTTTGTGTCTGTCTATTTATGCTGTTTGCGTAGTTCACAACGTTGCCCTAGTCCATTTCCAATTTCACTGATTGCGCCGCTCCCGAGTTGTGAGCATGCGCACAGCGGAGCTGACCATGGTCTCCTTCAAGCGCGCATGAGCGAGCCGGCCGGCCCTTCATTTGCATGGGGTCACGGCTCATTTCAATGTAACACGCCCACGTCCTTCCCAATTTGTATTACTCCGCCTTACTCCTCTGAAAAAACGTTACGCATGCGCAATTTCCTGCACAAAAGCTACAAGAATAGGGTGATTACGCGGCAAAATTGCGCAAGTCTAATGTAAAGGCGGTGCGCTACGCCGGTCCAATAATGCGCAGATGTACCTGAATCTGGGCCTAAGTGTTTTAAAAATGTAATTCAAAACGATCGTGTGTGGGCTTCAGAGCATTTTTCGGGGTTTGAAAAAATGACAAAAAAAATGAAAAATTCGAACATGCTCTATTTTTTCACGGCGTTTTAAACAATGTTGTTTTTCGGGTTGTAAAAAATGATCGTGTGTTGGCTTCAACGACGTGAAAAATCTGCGCTTGCTCAGAAGCAAGTTATGAGACGGGAGCGCTCGTTCTGGTAAAACCAACCTTCGTAATGGAGTAAGCACATTCGTCACGCTGTAACAGACAGAAAAGCGCAAATCGTCTTTTACTAACACAAAATCAGCTAAAGCAGCCCAAACGGTGGCGTCATCGGCATGAAACTTCCCCTTTATAGTGCCGTCGTACGTGTTGTACGTCACCGCACTTTGCTAGAGCATTTTTTTTTCAGGATCGCGTGTGGGCAACGTCATTTTAATGATGAAGTAAAAAAAAAACGTTGTTTTTTTCTAGAGGCTGAAAAATGATCGTGTGTACGCGGCATTAGAGCTGAAGTGGTTAACATGCTGGCAGATAATATCTATTACTAGTACTTTCTATTTACTCTGCACTATTATGTTCCATAAAACTTTACAACAATGAAAAAACATCAAGTAAAATAAACATACATGGATTAACAAAGCACAGCAAACAAGGAAATTTTAAAAATTGAAGGGCGCTGTTCATTAGAGTTCTATAGAAGTACTTATTTGAAAAAGAGAAGCCTTGCTTAATTATAAAATACAATATTCACATGAACCCTGCCTGGACAAGTCACCAAACTAGACTTTGGTCAGGGACAGAAATGTGGGATAGTCAGGGGAAAGCACAGACAGGTCAAAATATTCTTAAATTGCTAGATTTATATCTAATCTTAATATTAAGGGCCAGATTCAGAAAGAACTTACCCCGACGTATCTCCATATGCACCGCGTAAGTGTCACTATGCGCCGTTGTATCTATGCGCCATACCCAGAAAACGATATACAACATAAAATTGTCTTCTTCCGACCGATGTAACTTTTCTGCGCCGGTGTATAGTAGGCGCATATTTACGAGGGTAACAGCTTGCGCACCCATTGATTTAGTATTCAAATATGCAAATATGCAAATGAGGGAGATACGGCGATTCAGAAACGAACGTTTGTGCGGCGCAGGCTACGCGCGGTGCGCGTAAGCTGTACATCCGGCCTAAAGTTACCCCTCATAAAGCAGGGGTAACTTTGCACCAGTCTTGCACATGTCAGCTGGAGAGCAGCTACAGCAGCACCGTAACGGACGAGCTGAGCAAGCACACTTGCAGGACAACACATCTGTCTGCCAACATGCCAGGGGCAGCCGTGGTCATAGTACTACTGCGTCTACGGGCACGTAGGAGATCACGGGAGAGGATATTCCGAACGCGCATCAACGTGTTTGGCATGGGGGAATCGGAGGTGTATCGCATCTTCAGATTCAGCCCTGATGCCATCCTTGAAATAACCACAACCCTGCAGGATGACAACACCAGCCAGACCAACCGCATACAAGCAGTGCAGCCACTGGTGAAGGTACTGGCAACATTGCATTTCCTTGCCAGTGGATCTTTTCAGCGTACAAGTGGAGTTGTGGCTGGGATGTCACAATCCTCCATGAGCAGATGTGTGCACCAGGTTGTCCCCGCAATCCTCACATGCATGTCCCACCACATCATTAGACCCACCCAGGAGCACCTGCGGCTGAAGGCAATGCAGGATTTCTACAGACTAGCAGGATTCCCACGCACCATCGGGGCCATTAATTGCACACATGTGGCACTACAGCCCCCCCGTGCCACAGAGCACATATACCGCAATCGGTGATAGCCGATGCCCAATGTCTCATATGGCACGTCCGTGCCAAACACCCTGGGTCCAGCCACGACAGCTACATATACCGTCAAAGCACCATCCCATCATAATTCGAACAGAATGTGTACAAGGACAGCTGGCTGGTTTGTGAGTGACATGAGTGTCAGGCATGACTGTCCAACCCCATGATGCAGACATCACACCCTTCCAGGTGACTCAGCATATGCACTTGGGCCCCATCTCCTGACTCCATTCCGGGATCCCCAAACCAGAGGAGAGAGAAGATACAATGATGCACACATACAGTACGTACCTGTGCAGTGGTGGAACAAACATTTGGCCTCCTGAAGTCCCGTTTCCGATGCCTGGATAAGTCTGGGGGGACCCTGTTGTATTCCCCAAACTTTGTGTGCCAGATCATCGATGCATGTTGCATTCTGCACAACTTTGCCATGAGAAAGGGCCTGCAGATTGACATACGTGATGACCTGACCCCAGAACTACACAGTCCCCCCTGCCTGAGGCTACCCATTTTGCTGAAGTAACAGCAGTCAGGAGTTGCCTCGTGGAACATATCTTTGCACGTTAAATACACACATTCATCATGGCACACAGACAATGCACGCATGCACACCACTGTGGTCCCTAGATCACACACACCACATCCACATCACATTGGTATGCTCCCAAGTCCACCATGCAGGACTTGGGAGCAGCAACGCCGCGCCAAGGCCCCAATGATGTTTCTGTCCATTCATACCACATTCATACCACATTCACACACCAGTCACACACCAGACATACACCAAACACACTGTAGCCTACACTCCTCACCGTGTGCAGATACTACAAATGAAAAAATAACTCATAACCTAAGTATTAGAAATTAAATACAAAAACTCATAACCTGAGTATTAGAAATTAAATACAAAAAATAATAACATGATAGTACAAAAAAAAATAAAAAATGAGCACGTGAACAAAAAAAGAAAAGTCAAAAAGGCACTCATTTGCCCTGACAAAGGGCTACGCCTAGTGCCCAGGCTCCTGGTCCTCAGTTGCCTGGGGGGAGCCTCAGGTGGGGGGGTGGGGCATCTGGTGGAGGAACATCCCCCGGTCTCTCCATGGCTGCCTGGCTGCCCTCCAATGCCATGGCAATGCGGTGGAGGTAGGTATTTGTCTCCTCCCCTCCACATGCATGGCAGCTGTATTAGCCTCAAGAGCCACTGTAAGGCTCCGCACCTTAGACATAAGGCCTGATGTTGTGACCTGCAGCTCACCCAGATAGGTCACAATTGCAGTACAGTTAGAACTGATATCCTGCAGGCTGTCAGTTATGGAGCTAGACTGATCAGCCTGCTGGGTGAGTGCCTGCTAGACAGCCAAGGTGCAGGCAGCCTGGGTCTGGGCCGAGGAGGCCAGGCTCTCTGCCACACGGTGCAGGTCACCCACTAATGCACCCATATGACGGGTCTGCCTGGACTGGTCCCTTGCCAGATTCTCCTCCAATGCATCCGGATCACCCCTGGTCTTCCGGGTAGCCTTCCTGGGGGCAGGAGAGGCTTGTGGCCGGGTGTATGGGGAGGCCCTTGTGGGGCTATCCCTGATTGGGGACAAGATCCCTGAGGGGAAATCCCTGATGGGGGAGAATATCCCTGAGGAAAAATCCCTGATGGGGGAGGATATCCCTGAGGAAAAATCCCTGATGGGGGAGGATATCCCTGAGGGAAAATCCCTGATGGGGGAGGAGGTTAGGGAGGGTTCTGGGATGGTGGTCTCCTCCACGATGTAGAAAGCTTCCTCTACAGTTACGTGCTCCTTCTCTACTTCCTCTAGAGGAGAGGTGTGTGCACACTCCTCTGGTGATGGCGTGGGTCGCCCAGCAGCCGACGGCCCAGCTCCCTCCTGCACTATCACGTACCTGGTTATGGAGCCCAATGTGCAGTGAGCGGCCTCTCGTGAGCCTCTGACGCGGGTGCCCCTGGTAGAGCAGACAGGGGGTACGGAGTCTAGAGGGGCACAAGCGCCTGATGGTAAGCTGGTGGCGGACCGGAAGAGGAAGCAGACAGGTGCTGATGAGGTCCTGGCAGGGAACCAATGAACACAGGCACGGTGTAGTAGCGCTTGCTGTAGCGGAGCCAAGGGATTGGCAAACACTGGATCAGGCAGGGAATCAGGAAACCGGAACAGATCCGAAGGGTTAATCAGGTCCAGGCCGGGTCGGTAAGTCAGGCAGGCAGAAAACAGAGCAAGGGGTTAGCGGAATCGGTGGTCAGATCAAGCCGGGGTCGGAGGCGGGCTGCAGGCAGAGGTAGGTCACAGGAAGCCGGGTCAGGTACACAGTAGTCAGGCAGGTAGCAGATTCAGATTAACTCAGGAAACGCTGTCGACTGGTCAGCAAGAAGCAGTGGGAACAGACAGCTTAAATAGCGTTCCTTGGCGCCGAAATGACGTCAGCGCGCGCGCACACGCACGCGCACACACACACACGCGCATGCGCCGGGACTGGTTTCTCCTGACGTTGCCAGTACTGGTGGGATTGCTGGATCTTCTATCGTGACATTGCCCCCCCTCTACGGGCAGCCTCCGGATGCCCAACTGGGCCAACTTACTTGGGTGCGCCCTTTTAAAGGCCTGGATCAGTCTCTGAGCATGAATGTTAGCCTCTGGTTCCCAGGAGTTCTCCTCTGGGCCATAGCCCTTCCATTTCACCAGGTATTGTACCTGGTTACATCTCTTCCGACAATCCAGGATGGATTCCACCTCAAATTCCTCCTCGCCGTCGATAAGTACCGGCTTGGGAGGACCGACATTCCGGTTGGTAACAGGGTCCGGGACTGTGGGCTTGAGCAGTGCCACATGGAAAACTGGATGAATCCGAAAGGAAGCAGGTAATTTTAGTTCGTAGGCCACTTCATTGATCCTTCTGAGTACCTGGAAGGGACCCACAAACTTAGGGCCAAGCTTCTTGGATGGGCAGGCTAATCTTAGGTTCAAGGTGGATAACCAAACTTGGTCCCCCGGTGCTAGGTCAAGTTCTCCTCTCCTCCTCCTGTCAAACACCTCTTTATTATATTCCTGGGTCTTCGCCATTGTTTCCTGGAGTATTTTGTTGTTGGTGGAGAAGAAATCCAAGGTTTCTTGAACCGCTGGTACTGAGCATTTCGGGATATGGTTCGATAGAAACAGAGGGTGAAAGCCGTAATTGGCGAAGAATGGAGATTGTTTGGTAGCTGAGTGGACTGAGTTGTTGTAAGCAAACTCTGCAAGGGGCAACAGGGAAGCCCAATCGTCCTGTGAAAAACTGGAGAAACACCGCAGGTATTGCTCGAGCGTCTGGTTGGTGCGCTCGGTCTGGCCATTGGTCTGCGGATGGTATGCAGATGAAAAGGAGAGTTCGATCTCCAGTGTTAATTGCACCCCACGGTCAGATACGATATTAGCGGGTATGCCATGAATTCTCACTACCTCCTTGATGAAAATTTTTGCTGTTTCAGCAGCAGAGGGTGACCCCACCATCGGCAGAAAGTGTGCCATCTTCGAGAGTCTATCCACCACCACAAAGATGGTGGTATAGTTTTCAGATGGAGGTAACTCAACAATAAAATCAATCGAAATCATCCTCCATGGTTTCTCTGGGACAGGCAGTGGTTTGAGTAACCCCCAGGCTCTGGTTCTGCTACCCTTGTGTTGAAAACAGGTGGTACAGGATTCTACATAACTTTTGCAATCTTGAAGTAATTGAGGCCACCAGAAGGTACGTTGGAGAAGCTCGGCTGTCTTGTGTATTCCAAAATGTCCGGCTAGCTCGTGGTCATGACAGGACTTGAGAGCTGCAATTCGTAGTTGTTGAGGCACAAAGATCTTGTCCTTGTGCCATAGTAAGTCATCTCTTAACTGCAGAGTGGGGTCTGGGGGTGAGGAAATTCCTGAAGAGACCTGTTTGATTTGAGACAGAAGATCTCCCTGTAACATGAGAAAATTGCCAGGGGCAAGGATGGTATCCGGGGACGAAGGAGCTTCAGGCCCATTGAACATCCGGGAAAGTGCGTCATGCTTAGTGTTTTTTAAACCGGGTCTGTAGGTTATATGGAAGGAAAACCGAGTAAAGAACAATGCCCACCTGGCCTGCCGTGGCCTCAGTCTTTTAGCAACCTTTAGGTACTCTAGGTTTTTGTGGTCGGTATATATCAGGATGGGGTGTGCTGCACCCTCCAGGAGGTAACGCCATTCTTCAAGGGCTGCTTTGATTGCTAAGAGTTCCCTGTCCCCGACGTCATAGTTTCTCTCCGCTTCTGATAGCTTGCGGGAGAAGAACGCAACTGGATGCAGAAGAGATTTGGACCCCTGTCTCTGGGAGAGCACTGCTCCGACCGCCACCTTCTAAGATAAAAGGTAGGACTGGATCAGGATGCTTTAGGATGGAGGCAGAGATGAAAAGGTCCTTCAGGGTAGTAAAAGCCGCTTGGGCCTCTGGGGACCACTGGAACCGGGTACCTTGCTTAGTCAGACTTGTGATGGGAGCGATTATGGAGGAGAAGCCTTTGATAAATTTTCGGTAAAAATTTGCAAATCCCACGAAGCGCTGGACTGATTTTTTATCGGTGGGAGCGGGCCAGTCTGTAATGGCAGTGACCTTCTGAGGGTCCATCTTGACACCGTCTATTGAAATTATTAGACCCAAGAACTGAATGCTCACCCGTTCGAACTCACATTTCTCAGCTTTTTCATAAAGACTATGTTGACGGAGCCGAGCTAGGACCTTTTGGACGTGTTTCTGATGGTCTGGCAGGGAGGAAGAGAAAATCAGAATGTTATCTAGGTAGACAATGACGAATAAATCGAGATAGTCTCTGAAAATGTCGTTTACAAAATGTTGAAATGTGGCTGGGGCATTGCAAAGACCGAAGGGCATAACCAGGTATTCAAAATGCCCAAAACGGGTGCGGAACGCGGTCTTCCATTCGTCACCATCTCTGATGCGAACAAGGTTATAGGCCCCACGGAGGTCAAGCTTAGTAAAGATGGTGGCTGCTCCGAGTCTCTGGAATAGTTCAGGAACAAGGGGAAGAGGATACCTATTCTTAATCGTGATTTTGTTTAAGTCCCGGTAGTCTACACAGGGGCGTAGAGAATGGTCCTTCTTTTCCACGAAGAATATGCCAGCCCCTGCGGGGGATGTGGAAGGGCGTATAAACCCCTTCTCGAGATTCTCGTCGATGTAAGACTTGAGAGTGCCCAACTTTAACTCGGTCAGAGGGAATATTCTTCCAAACGGGATTTCTGCTCCTGGCAAAAGTTCAATGGGGCAGTCATAGGACCTGTGTGGGGGTAAAGTCTCTGCTCCTCTTTTACTAAACACATCTAAAAAACTGTGATAGGCTTCTGGGACTAGCTGACGGTTCTCCACTTCAGATTCTAAGCACAGCAGGGAGGGAGGAGAGTTGGCAGGCTTCTGGAGACAATGTTGGCGGCAATAGGAGGAAGAAAAATGGATCGTTCCAGATTCCCAGTCAATATGGGGATTATGGGCTTTCAGCCATGGCATACCCAGAATAACAGGGAACATTGGGGACTCAATTATGTCCAGGCAGAGTAATTCCCGGTGATCTTGGGAGGTGAGTGCGCACAAGGGGATTGTCTCTTGGGTGACAGGACCGGATCTGATGGCCGATCCGTCAGCTAAGTGGACGGCAAGTTCTTGGCGCCTTGGTCGTAGAGGGACTCCATGTCGGGCGGCAAAGGAGGCGTCCATAAAGGCGCTGCAGGCACCAGAGTCAATAATTGCGGGGACCCAAACGTTCCTTCCTGGGAGCTGCAGAGAGATTGAGACAGCCAGGTGAGTGTTATTGTTACGTAAAGCAGAGAAAAGAGTAGGTGGGAGGATTGAACACTTACGGAACTTGGCGGGGCAAGTGTTTACATAGTGCCCGGATCCTCCACAGTACAGGCAGAGATTATTGAGTCGGCGCCTTTGGCGCTCTTCCGGGGTCAGGGATGGCCGAAGTAGGCCTAGTTGCATTGGCTCCGGGATATCGGTGGAGGCTGGTACAGGACATGGAGGAGGCAGGTGCGGTGAGCCTGGTAAACGTGGCATCATCCATATGGGACGTGTAGGGCCGGATGTGCGTTCAGCGCGCCGCTCCCTCAACCGTCTGTCAATCTGAACGGAGAGAAGGATGAGGGCTTCGAGCGTTGCAGGGATGCCCACTCGGGCCAGTTCGTCCTTTAAAGACTTTGAAAGGCCCATGCGAAATTGGTGGCACAGGGCAGTGTCGTTCCAATTGGTGTCGGAACTCCACTGTCTAAATTCGGCCACATAGTCCTCTACTGCCCTGCGTCCCTGTTGTAATGCACATAATGCTGATTCAGCAGTGGCTGCTAATTGGGTGTCCTCATAAATAAGGTCCATGGCTTGAAAGAAAGTGCTGAGAAGGTTAAGGCTTTCTTCCTTGCACTCCAGGAGACGATGTGCCCAAGTCTGAGGTTCGCCGGACAACAGTGAAATAACAAAGCCCACCTTTGTGGATTCAAGTGAAAAAGTCCTGGGTTGCAGAGCGAAGAAGAGTTCGCAGGCGTTGCGGAAAGCTCTGTATTTGCTGCGATCACCAGAAAATCTCTCCGGGATGGGGACTCTAGGTTCCGGTGGCAGCATCACTACAGAGGGGGAGGCCGAGGTTCCAGATGCTGCGGGTGCTGCGGCGGCCAGGGTTTGAACACGTCCCTCCAGGCGGGTATATCCCTCTTGTAAGTTTCTTACAGCCGCGGTGAGGCCATCTAGATGGCGGCATAAGTCCTCCATGGGAGACGCTCCCTGCGTGGGCTCAGACATGGCTGACCAGTACTATCACGTACCTGGTTATGGAGCCCAATGTGCAGGGAGCGGCCTCTCGTGAGCCTCTGACTCGGGTGCCCCTGGTAGAGCAGACAGGGGGTAAGGAGTCTAGAGGGGCACAAGCGCCTGATGGTAAGCTGGTGGCGGACCGGAAGCAGACAGGTGCTGACGAGGTCCTGGCAGGGAACCAATGAACACAGGCGCGGTGTAGTAGCGCTTGCTGTAGCGGAGCCAAGGGATTGGCAAACACTGGATCAGGCAGGGAATCAGGAAACCGGAACAGATCCGAAGGTTTAATCAGGTCCAGGCCGGGTCGGTAAGTCAGGCAGGCAGACAACAGAGCAAGGGGTTAGCGGAATCGGTGGTCAGATCAAGCCGGGGTCGGAGGCGGGCTGCAGGCAGAGGTAGGTCACAGGAAGCCGGGTCAGGTACACAGTAGTCAGGCAGGTAGCAGATTCAGATTAACTCAGGAAACGCTGTCGACTGGTCAGCAAGAAGCAGTGGGAACAGACAGCTTAAATAGCGTTCCTTGGCGCCGAAATGACGTCAGCGCGCGCGCACGCGCACACACACACGCGCGCATGTGCCGGGACTGGTTTCTCCTGACGTTGCCAGTACTGGTGGGATTGCTGGATCTTCTATCGTGACATGCACATCTGTGGATAACACAAAACATTCACATGCTGGTGGACCCACACACTTGTCACATGTTCCCTTCCACCCCCTCACATGCTACACCCCGGATAGGAAATAAAACATACTTACCTGCCCTCAAGGCCTGATCCACAGATTTATAGCCCGGCAAGCCCTCCACCTGCTCCCTCTCCAGGCACCTGGCAACGACCTGCTCATCTGGAGTGAGGGTGATTTTCCAGGCAGGTCCACCTCCAGTGCCCGTGGCATGCCTCCTCATGGTTCTCTTTCACCAGGTGCCGCAGATCATTAATCTTCTTGGCGATGTCCTTGGGGCTTCGGACCTCATGGGCAAGGGAATTCACCTGGGCAGTAATTTGCTCCAGGATCTCTTCCTTCTTGACCTTGCTGGTCTGCCCACTCTGTGCCCCATGGAGGCATGCGCCATACTTGGAGAGGCCCTCGATAATGATTGCCCTCTCCTCAGGACTAAAATTCCTCTTTCTACGCTCCTTAGTAGGCATCGTTGCAGACATCTTGAAAATCCTAAAGTAGTTAAACCCAAAAGTTTTGGCCGCTTTTATGCACTGGACGTCAGTAGTACGTAGTTGTGAGCATGCGCAGAGGGGCGCGGGACTTGTATTTATGTCACGGCGCATGCGCCGTTCGTTCGGCCCATCATTTGCATGGGGTCACGCTTCATTAGCGTGGATCATGCCCACTTCCTTCCTACTTTGAATTACGCCTGCTTACGATTTAGATTTTCCGTTACGCCGGCGCATCGTTATCCGCATTTGACTTCTGAATACCATCTTGCGTCTTCACGCTGCGCCAGCGTAGTGTAAAACATATACGCTACGCATGCATAAATATGTGCCAATGTATCTGAATCTGGCCATAAGTCTTTATTTTTGATTGCACTAAAACCATTATTAGAATTTACAGAGCAAAAGTCTTAAAAGAAAAAAATATTTTCAGTGGTAAATTTCAGTAGAACTGAAGGCAAAACTTTCATTTTGGATAAAGTAGGGAAGTGTTATAATGTTATAACCTCTGCCGGGTGTTTTTTTTTTCCCCACCAGACCGGAGCTTTATCCAAAGATAGGGAAATCCCTGGTAGACAGCAGTGTCACCAAAACTAGTGTCTCTATTGCATAGTTGACAACATTATCAAAACATTTATAGGGACACTTTTTTGTATGTAGCTGGAGTCTAGGGTGACCACATGTCCCGGACACCCGGATTACCCGGGACAGTCCTGCATTTTGCAGGTCTGTCCCGGACACATTCATTCCATGACAATACAGTGTCCCGGAATGAAACTGACACAGCCACCCCCCCGGGCCAATTTGATGCCCCCAAAAAAAGCTGCCACATCACCGTTTAACTCACTAACAGTACTTGTCCTGGCCAGGAATGCCTGAAGGAGCACAATTCCGCCCCCTGCTTGTGATTGGAGAAATCATAAATCCTGCCTCTTGTGTCCAATCACTGTGCTGGGATTTGTTACAGCAAAAGCAGATTTTTGGGAAGGGAGGGTGTCCCTGAATGGTAGTTTGGAAATGTGGTCACCCTAGTGGAGTCTTATAATTAGGGGCATTTTTAGGCATGGTGTAGTGTAGGGTGAGAAAATGTGGACAAAGGCCCGTGGTTTAAAGGGTTACTATAGGAAAAAAATGTTTTGTTTAAAATAACAAACATGTCATACTTACCTCCACTGTGCAGTTCGTTTTGCACAGAGTGGTACCGATCCACGTCTTATGGGGTCCCTCAGGGGCTGTTTCTGGTCCTCCCCGCAAGTACTCACCAGAGTCATGCGAGAGCCCTCGCATGGTGGTGAGTCTTTGCGAGCGCGCTTCCGTGATACAGTGAACGGCCATAGCGGCTCACTGTATCACTCGGCCCCACCCCTTGGCGCGCCGCCTCACTGTATGTGATTGACAGCAGCGCCAGCCAATGGCTGCGCTGCTCTCAACAATCCGCTCTAGCCAATCAGCGGCCAGGCTAAGCGGCGAAGAGGATCTCGGGACCGAGCGTGGGACTTTCAAGGGGTCAGGTAAGTAAAACAGGGGCTCGGCGGGGGCTCGGAAGGGGGGGTGTCATCACGACACTATGGTTAATGTGGTGTCAGGATAATTGAAGAGCATTATTTATATTATTACATTGTAATATAAGATTAAATAGTGGAACCACTAAGTGTGTCACTTGCCACAACCGCATGCCACCAGATGCATCTTGTCATTTGCCACATCGCCTGCCGCCAGATGCATCTTGTCACTTGCCACCACTGCATGCCACCAGATGCAGCTTGTCATTTGCCACATCGCTTGCCGCCAGATGCATCTTGTCACTTGCATGTCGCCTGCCACCAGATGCAACTTGTCACTTGGCATGTCGCCTGCCACCAGATGCAGTTTGTCACCAGGTGCAGCTTGTCACTTGCCACCAGATGCAGCATGCCACTGGATGTAGCTTGCCACCGGATGCATTATGAGACCTCCATGCTGCTGTATTGCCAGAGGTAGAGGACCGGGGCCAGCACTGGTGACTTAGTCTCCACCACCTTTTTACAGAAGACCAGCTCTCATGGCGAAAAAAAAGAGGTGGAGCATGGGTTGCAATAAAAGTGTCTGTCAATAGAAATAAAGCTGCCGCCAAACCCCCGCCCTGCGGCCTGGCCCACAACAGGTCAAAGACAGGCAGCAGGCCACGGGGCGGGGGTTGGCGGCAGCTCCATTTCTATTGGCAGACGCTTTCGTTGCCACCCGGGCTCCGCCTCTTGTTTCTTCTCCACGAGAGCTGGTCTTCTGTAAAATGGCAACAGAGACCAAGTCACCACCAGAGCTGACCCCGGCTCTGGCAATATAACCGGACAACCAATTTTCTGTGATTTTTCATAGGAAAATCTGGACTGTTGGTAGCTATACTATTGGAAGATTTTCCATCTATTCTTGTTCTGGTGATCATTTAAAATGTGTGATTTTCTTTCATTTTCATTGATAACGATCACAAGAAGGAATAAAGCGCGTGACTCTCCCTAACAGGGATTCAGATTGGTATAAAAGCCTGATCAGGGTTCTTTTTTATCTTTAGTCTGATGCCGCGTACACATGATCATTTTTCGGGTAGCCACACACGATTGTTAAAAAAAATGCTCTAGCAAAGCGCGGTGACGTACAACATGTACGACGGCACTATAAAGGGGAAGTTCCATTCGGATGGCACCACCCTTGGGGCTGCTTTTGCTGATTTTGTGTTAGTAAAAGACGATTTGCGCTTTTCAGTCTGTTACAGCGTGATGAATGTGCTTACTCCATTACGTATGCTAGTTTTATCAGAACCAGCGCTTCCATCTCATAACTTGCTTCTGAGCATGCGCGGGTTTTTCACATCGTTAAAGTCCACACACGATAATTTTTTACAACACGAAAAACGACATTGTTTAAAACGTTGTGAAAAAATAGAGCATGTTTGGAGGTGGGAGAATGATTGTGAATGGCGGCGGGTCTATAAGTCAATCACAGTCAATAATAGCCCCGTCCCTACTATCCATGCTGTCCTTCAGTACCTGCCACCTCTTTATCATCAACAAACTGCATTCTGCTGCCTGTGAAAAGTGCAGCTGTAGGGAAGACACAGAAAGAGGAATGATTCTCCATGGACTTTTTATATTACTCAGGATTAGGGGTGCAACAGATCAAAAAACTCACGGATCGGATCGATCCTCGGATCAGGAGTCACGGATCGGATCGATCCTCGGATCAGCAATAAAGAAAAAAAAGACCTTGTTTACACCCAACAGAGTTTTAGATTCAGTTTGTTTCATCACAAAACGGAGCTTATTTGCTTAAATACAGTGGGGTAGATTCACATAGTTTAGCGGATCTTTTGATCCGTGTGATCTATCTTTTTTATGATCCGCCTGCGCCAGTTTTTGAGGCAAGTGCTGTATTCAGAAAGCACTTGCCTCGTAAGTTGCCCTGGCCGATCGTAAATCCCCCGGCGGAATGCAAATTCCGCGGCTAGGGGGAGTTTACTATTTAACTCATGCGCGTCCCCGCGCCGATCGTGCTGCGCATGCGCCGCCGGCTAAATTTCCCAGCGTGCATTGCTTCAAATGACGTCGCAAGGACGTCATTGTTTTCGACGTTAACGCAATTAACGTATGGCTGTATTCCCGAACGACTTACATAAACGACGTCAAAAATTCAAAACTCGACGCGGGAACGACGGCCATACTTAACATAGGATATGCCGCACTTACCCCGCATATAGCAGGGGTAACGATCCGCCGGAAAAAGCCAAACGCAAACGACATAAAAAAAAAGCGACGGCCGGGCGTTCGTTTCTGAATCGGCGGTTCTCCTCATTTGCATATTCGTTGCGCATAATAACAGAAGCGCCACCTAGCGGACGGCGGGAGATTGCAGCCTAAGATCCGACAGTGTAACTCACTTACACCAGTCGGCTCTAAGGGAGATTTATGCGGAAACTGATTCGAGGAATCAGCCGCATAGATCCGAGCGTCGAATCTCACAGATACGACGGTGTATCAGTAGATACACCGTCGTATCTCTATGTGAATCTACCCCAGTGTATGTAAATCTGACGGACTGTTTTAAAAGCTGCAGCAAACCTGCTGACCTTACATGCTTGCTATTTGCGAATGTGACAGAACACCTCTGATTTTCACATTTAGTTAAATGTGAAAATCAGAGGTGTTCTGTCACATTAGCAAGCATGTAAGGTCAGCAGGTTTGCTGCGGCTTTTAAAATTTAACATGTAAACAGTTCGTCAGATTTACATACACTGTATTTAAGCAAATAAGCTCTGTTTTGTGATGAAACAAACTAAATCTAAAACTCTGTTGGGTGTAACAAGATGTCCAGCACTCTCCAGGCTCCATACAGGAACCCTTAAGGCTGTCTCTGGAAATAAACTCAGCTTTGTAGCACATGGACATGCAGTCCTGGCAGAGAAAGAGTCCATACACCGGCAGAGGGGCCACTTACCTGCATGGTAACCAGCCTATCGACCTGCTATCACCAACCAGCTTCATCTGTATTACTCGATCAGCTGACTGAGCTCCGCGCTGCACTCTGAAAGGAGAGAAGTGTGGGCGGAAGTGCTGCACTGGGAAAGGTCTCAGAGAGCTTAGTGCATGAGTGAAGACTGGGCGCCGCGCTGCACTCTGAGAGGAGAGAAGTGTGGGCGGAAGTGTTGAATGGGAATGGTCTGAGGGAGATTTACAGGGGAGGGCGGGGCACAGAAGTCAGCGCGCTGAGGCGGGGAGGCGTGTCACTGGGCTCTGGCAAACTGGGTGGAGCTAGGCCGAAGCCGGGCACTTTCCTGGGCCGAGGCTCCGGAGCGTTCCGCAGTTTGCGGGGTGTGCCGATCCGAGCGGGGTGACCCGTTCGGGTCACGGATCGGTGGCGATCCGTTGCACCCCTACTCAGGATACTGCAACTCCAGCTCCCCCTCTCATCCCCAGGTCCAGTAGGTGGGATATGAGTAGCTGTCATTTTGCTCTATCTACAGGACCAGTGAATAAGAGAAGGGGGAGAAGAGCCAGAGCTGCAATACCCTCAGTGCTATAAAGAGTCCAGGGAGAAGGAGAACACAGGTAAGCAGTGCAGAAATAAGCAAGAGAGGGCCATTTACTACTGCACTTTTTGCTCTGTGTCATTATTGACCTCTGTACTCTATAGTAAGTGATGTAGAGCTCAGAAGTGACTCAGAGGTCATTAGTAAGTGATGTGGAGTTGAGAAGTCAGTATTAAGTAAGGCGGAGTTGAGGGGTCTGTAGTAAGTGAGGCTGTCTTAGTAAGTGAAGTGGAGTTTAGAGGTCAGTAGTAAGTGACGCAGAGTTCAGGAGTCAGCAGTGAGTGAGGCAGAGTTGAGGGGTCAGTAGTAAGTGATGTGTAGTTCAGAGGTCAGCAGTAAGTGAGGCAGACTTCAGAGGTCAGTAGTAAGTGAGACAGAGTTCAGGGGTCAGTAGTAAGTGGGGCAGAGTTTAGGAGTCAGTAATAAGTGAAGTGGAGTTCAGAGGTCAGAGGTAACTGAGGTGGAGTTCAGAGGTCAGTAGTGAGTGGGGTGACGTTAAGAGGTCATTAGCAAGTGAGGCAGAGGTCTATAGTAAGTGAACCAGAGTTCAGGAATCAGTGGTGAATGAACCAGAGTTCATGGGTCAGTAGTAAGTGAGGCAGAGTTCAGGGGTCAGTAAAAATAAACTTGGCTTTCAGACTAATGCTGTGCAGTTGTCCCACCCCATGGGTGCAGCACAGTGTACCTCTGGTTTTCATGTGGGTTAGCTGCACTTTGCCATAGACTTCTATGTCTCATGGTTTTAATGAGCATTCTGAAAGTGCACAAAAAACACCCTTTTAAGTTTTTGTTTTCAGGAAGCGCACCAAACCCGCAGGATATAATAGAAGTCTATGGCAAAGTGCAACTAACTCACACAGAAGCTGCGGCTACGCTGTGCTGCCACCATGTAAACTATATGTCATCAGTGTGAACGCATCTTCCCACTGTAAACACAATTTGGCCACACCCACCATTCACCACGGTTTTGGGGTGCACACCCTAATGCAATAGTCTTCACACATCTATGAAAGGGGTACATTTTTCATGGAATTTTGTTCAGCTTTTTAACCTCTTGCTGACCGTCTACCGTTGTTTAATAGTGGCAGGTTGGCTCAGCTACGCAAAATCCTGCAATACAACGTGATTTTGCATTGCAGCCACTAGGGCACCCGCCAGGCACCCTCGATCACTCATTACAGAGCGAGAACCGGGAGCTGTGTGTGTAAACACAAAGCTCACAGTCCTTTCAGGGGGAGAAATGACTGATCTTCTGTTCATACAATGTATAAACAGCGATCTGTCATTTCCCCTAGTCAGTCCACCCCCTTCAGTTAGAACACAATGAGAGAACATAATTAACTCCTTCCTCGCCCCCTAGTGTTAACCCCTTCCCTGCCAGTGGCTTTTTACAGTAATCAATGCATTTTTATAGCACTGATCGCTACAAAAAATGCCAATGGTCCCAAAAATGTGTCAAACGTGTCTGAAGTGTCCACCATAAGGTCGCAGTACTGATAAAAAAAATCACAGATTGCCACCATTACTAGTAAAAAAAAAAAAATATTAATAAAAATGCCATAACTCTATCCCCTATTTTGTAGACGCTATAACTTTTGCGCAAACCAATCAATATACGCTTATTGCACTTTTTTTTACGAAAAATATGTAGAAGAATATGTATCAGCCTAGACTGAGGAAAAACATTGTTTTTTTATATATATATATATTTTTGGGGGATATTTACTACAGCAAAAAGTAAAAAATATATTTTTTTTTTCTAAATTTCCCTCTTTTTTTTGTTTATAGCGCAAGAAAAAACAACTGCAGAGGTGATCAAATACCACCAAAAGAAAGCTCTGTTTGTGGGAAAAAAAGGACGCTAATTTTGTTCAGGAGCCACTTTGCATGACTGCGCAATTGTCAGTTAAAGCGACGCAGTGCCGAATCACAAAAAGTGGCCCGGTCATTGACCAGCAAAATGGTCCAGGGCTGAAGTGGTTAAACACCAAAAGCGCATCAAAAACTGATCAGCGTGAAGGCCCTTAGTCTGATATCCAGTTAAAGGTTTCTTTAATGCCGCGTACACACGGTCGTTTTTTTGATGAAATAAAATGACATTTTAAAAAACTTGCATAGTTTTTTGTCTTCTGAAAAACTACCAAAAAAAATTTGAACCTGCTTCAATTTGTTGTTTTTCAAAATGTCTTTTTTTGTGTCATAAAAAATGATCGTGTGTGGGCTAAAACGACATTTAAAACAACGTTTTTAAACCCGCGTATGCTCAGAAGCAAGTTATGATGCGAGCTTGAATGGAACAGAGTGCCGTCGTACGTGTTGTACGTAACCGCACTTTGCAAGAGAATTTTCAGAAAACGATGGTGTGTAGGCAATGTCGATTTTTAAAATTAAGTTTGAAAAACGTTGTTTTTTTTCATGAGAAAAAAACTACGTTTTTTTTACAAGACAAAAAACGACCGTGTGTACGCAGCATTAAGGAAGGGTGCATGGGAGTTGTCACTTTAAAGGAAACCTGTTCTGAATTAAATTTAAAGGATTCCATTGCTGATCTCATTCTGAGAATGAAAGTTGTTTGGTTGTCTCTGGGTTTTACACTTTCACAATCACAGACAAAACAAGCATGCAGCAAGTAAAGTCAGATCTCCTGACAGGTGTACTTGTTCCTAGCCAGTGACTCAGGAAATGCAAAGCAAACAGGCAACTATAGGCATACCGACATTTAAAAATTTCCCTGCGGGACATTTTTGTTGAGCAGGGGGGGGGGTGCCGCCGATCAAAGTTGTTGTTGAGCGGGGGGTGCCAATCGGATCGAATTTGTTGCACAGGGGCACCGATCTAAAGTTCTTGAGCGGGGGGTGCCGATCGGATTGAATTTGTTAAGCAGGGGTGGGGTGCCGCGGATCGGAGTTGTTCAGCGGGGGGAGGTGCCGACCGGATTGAAGCTGTTGAGCGGGGGGGTGCCGCGGATTGGATCGAATTTGTTAAGCGGGGGTGGGGTTGCAGCGGATCGGAGTTGTTAAGCGGGGGGTGCCGATCGGATCGAAGTTGTTGAGCGGGGGGGTTCTGATCGGACCAAATTTGTTAAGCGGGGGTGGGGTGCCGCGGATCGGAGATGTTAAGCGGGGGGTGCCGATCGGATCTAAGTTGTTGAGCGTGGGGGGACCAATCGGATCGAAGTTGTTGAGCGGGGGGTGCCGATCGGATCGAAGTTGTTGAGCGGGGGTGGGGTGCTGCGGATCAAAGTTGTTGAGCGGGGGGGCCGCGGATCTGATCAAAATTGTTGAGCGGGGGGCGTCGATCGGAGAGGGGGTTTGTCTCACTCACCGGTGCGAGCTGTGCGGGAAAATTCACCCCTTGGCGGGACTGCGGGAAAATGCAGTCTGTGCGGGAAGTTCCCGCACATTCCGTGCAGGTTGGGAGGTATGACTATAGGGCAGTAATAAAGTTAGTCTTATCGCTCTCATCAGAGATATCAGCTTTATATACAATATACACATTTAATAAATAATACATAGGGTAACCAGCAATGTCATTGTGTTCAGTTTAATTTTTTTAAACTTTAACAGAATAAAAAATGAAATTAAATGATATTGTTATCAAGCCAAACTACACACACTGGTGCAAGGCTGGAGTTCCCTAAGGCGTGTCTGTGTAAATATGCAAAGTAGATCAAATAGCACATTCTAAAATAATTTGTGGTTAACCTAACTAAACATAGCCTGAAATGTCTGCCAATACGTTACTATTGTAAAGTACAACTGCCAGCCCTACAAGTACTGATCACCATCTAACAATAACAATGTAGGCTCTCATACTAATTGTTTGAGGTTAATACAAAAATGCCGTCTTTTCAAATGCAGATGAAAGTTGACGAGCTTTGATGATTATTACTTAAACAGAACTATGGCATCCTTAAATACGCTTTCATTTACCTCTGTGCAAACATGTTCAGTATAATGATGTGCTGGATTAGTTTGGAATAATATAGATTTAAAAATGCTAAATACAAGGTTTAGGTACATATATGAGATCCGTTTTACTTGCCAAAGATTTTATCCATCCAGCCCTGAGATTTGCACAGCCCTTCCAGGCTACACATCCAGGTTGGCAACCACACTTTACTTCAGTTAAAGTGATTGTAAAGCTTCCTTTAAAAAAAAAAAAAAAAAATAACAAACATGTTATACTTAACTTCTCTGTGCAAGGGTTTTGCACAGAGTTGCCCCCTATCCTCGTTTTCTGGGGTCTCCCACAACTAGGGTTACCACCTCATCCCTTTAAAACTGAACACCTATTAATTAAACAGGTTCTGTGGCAGATTAAGGCTGTAATTAAACTAAAGTAGTGCCTTATTTGCACTAAATTAGCCTCAGAACCTGTGTAATTAATAGGTGTTCAGTTTTAAAGGGATGAGGTGGCAACCCTACCCACGGCGCACCTGGTTCCTCCTCTTCTTGAGTGCGAGAGAATTACTTTCCCTGGGGGCACTCGTGCAGGTACGCGCCCGAGTCCTGCTGTTGTGTCCATTGACACAGACAGCAGGACTTGACCCCGCCCCGACTCCTGTGCCACTGGATTTGATTGACACCAGCAGGAGCCAATGGCTCCTCCTGCTATTAATCTATCCAATGAAGACCCAAGACAGCGGCTGAAGGTGGTGTGCTCATTCCTATCGCTGGACTGATCAGGCTCAGGTAAAAAAAAAATGGGTGTGGGGGGGGGTGTCCAGTAGCACAAAATGTTTTACATCTTATTGCATGAATGCATTAAAGGGGAGGTTCCCCTAAAAAGAAACTTTTAACATTGCATGTCTCTTTTTAATTACATGTAGAATCGGCTGTCCGTACATACCATTTTCGGCATGTAGTCTCACCGTCGCTTCCGGGTCTGGCGGCCGGGGATGGGTGTGCCTACTTGATTGATAGGCATCCGATCGACGCATACAGCGCGTCACAAGATGCCGAAAGAAGCCGAACGTTGGTGCGCATGCGCCGTATAGAGCCGCACCAACGTTCGGCTATTTTCGGCATCTCGTGACGCGCTGTATGCGTCGATCGGATGCCTGTCCCCGACCGCCAGACCCGGAAGCAACGGTGAGACTACATGCCGAAAATGGTATGTACGGACGTTTTTTTTTTTTAACCACTTGTCATCTGCCCACTGTCAAATGACGGCGGGCAGACGACTCCATTGTTCTGACATCACGTCATATGACGTGATGTCCCTTTAAAGCCGCTGTCAGGGAGAGAGGAGATCGATTGTGTCCCTTGTACATAGGGACACAATCGGTCACCTCCCCCAGTCACCCCCCCCTCCCCCTACAGTTAGAACACTCATAGGACACACATTTAACCCCTTCCCCGCCCCCTAGTGGTTAACCCCTTCACTGCCAGTCACATTTATACAGTAATCAATGCATATTTATAGCATTTTTCACTGTATAAATGTAAATGGTCCCAAAAATGTCAGAAAAGTGTCCGAAATGTCCGCCATAACGTCGCAGTCCCAATAAAAAAATCGCAGATCGCCGCCATTAATAGTAAAAAAAAAAAAAAAAAAAATGCCATAAACTATCCCCTATTTTGTAAACGCTATAAATTTTGCGCAAACCAATCGATAAACGCTTATTGCATTTTTTTTTACCAAAAATATGTAGAAGAATACGTATCGGCCTAAACTGAGGGAAAAAATATTTTTTTTATATATTTTTTGGGGTTATTTATTATAGCAAAAAGGAAAAAATATTGCATTTTTTTAAAAATTGACGCTCTATTTTTGTTTATAGCGCAAAAAATAAAAACCGCAGAGGTGATCAAATACCACCAAAAGAAAGCTCTATTTGTGGGAAAAAAAGGACGCCAATTTTGTTTGGGAGCCACGTCGCACGACCGCGCAATTGTCAGTTAAAGCGACGCAGTGCCGGAAGCTTATATTTTGTCTGGGCAGGAAGGGGGTGTAGGTGCACAGTAGGTAAGTGGTTAAACTACCAGCCGATTCTACATGTAATTAAAAAGAGACATGCAATGTTAAAAGTTTCTTTTTAGTGGAACCTCCCCTTTAAGGTGAAAAACCGTGAGGGTTTACAACCCCTTTAACGTGTTACTAAACTCAAAAATAAAAATAGCATATGTTGCCACTAGGAATAGGCTCGGGAGTGTTCGGGATCCCAACTGTGCGATCCCACCAAGAAGCTGATACTGCTAATCACAGGCAGTGAGACATTTCTGGGTCCACAGCTGCACAAATATCTCATTCCCTGTGATGAGTGGAGTGTGCAGTGTCAGCTTCCTGATGGGATCGCACAGTTGGGATCCCGAACACTCCCGAGCCTATTCCTAGTGGCAACTTATGCTATTTTTATTTTTGAGTGCATCTGATTGGCTCATTCATATGGTCTTTCTCTTGTTGCATCCCTTCCTGGCCACGAGGCAAGCATTCCAGAGCTTTTAGTCACCATATTTCTTTGCTCGTGGGAGGGGGAGGAGTGGGTATTGGGAGAGACATCTGTTTGTAATTTTTAAAAGGATATATACTACTATCTTGTTACACGAATACCAAAACACACACACATATATATATATATATATATATATATATATATACACACCCACATACATATCGCAAAAATAAAGAAAATAAATATTTGAGTGGTTAAAAGAGAGAAATATACATTTTATTTAGCTCCATCACAATGTTATTTGACAGGTCCAAATCACATAAAAAGTTGCACTCTTTTGTCACCAATGGAATTGTTCAAATTTAACTCCCCTAATGTTATCCTATGTGTCCATGCACACATGCAGTTTAGTAGAAGGGAAGTTTAGAGGATATTTTCTAAAATTACGTTCAGGAGAAGGAATTTTGTTTAGTACTTCAGCATTTATTTATTTCAGTGGCCATAATAAATTAGGATTCCCGGAGGGAAATTGAGTTAGTCGGAGCGCTGCTCAGCCATTCACAGGGAGCATTGCATTTTATGAATGTATACAAAGCTTCCTCTGATTGTCTGATCTGGAGAGCAGTGTTAATTTTGTCATCAAAATTAACACTATTACATTTTTTATTTTTGTAGCGCTTATATTCTCCCATGTTGATGTGTGTTTGTATACTTTAATAAAACGTCTATGGACATTCCTATGTTTGAGTATTTGGAGCCATCTAGTGACCAAATACTGGTAATGCAGATATGTTTTTCCTGAAAGAAGCACAAAAGACTAGACAGGAAGTGACTGTTGTTTTGGGAGGAGGAGGTTGACCTTTTTCACCCAGCAGGTTTGGTGACCTACCCATGAACACATTCTTGAGCAGTGCATGCTGGGTAGGAGATAAAAGGAGCCGGAGCAGCCATTTTAAGTCAGTTGGAATTGTGTGGCCTGGCTGAGAGGACCTGTGGGGAGACGGTGGCCAGATTGCAGAGACCCAGAACCAAAAGTTACCACACAGAGCCTCTATCCAGTGGGTGAGCGGGTCACAGCCCACAGTTTGTTAAATCTCACATGCAGTTAGACTCATATACAGGCATTACTGGAAATTATAGTTCCACGAAGGAGCAGAGCGACTGACACTGAGAAGGCTTGAGGCCTATCTACCTTGATGTCTCAAGCAATGTTAAAATAGTAGATATGTGCATTCCCGTTCCTACGAATGTTATTTTCGTACGAAAATTTTCATTTTCGTACCCGCGGGATAATGTGTACATACGAAAACGGTAAAGCACCAAAATACGAAAACGACGGGATAACGAATGAGCCGCATAACGAACGACCGCAAATACGAACGAACGATCCGACGGGAAAAAACGACAAAACGAAAATGGCAAAATAACGAAAATGAAATCTGTATCAAGAGGTCTGCATTGTGTATTTTGTTTGAATCCGTTTTGTGTTCGTTTTCAGTTGTATGTTCATTGTTCAATGACATCAATAACAAAAGAATTTCATTATGTATATTGAATGAATTCCTTTTTCTTTTTTCTGTGTATTCAAAATACTGAAGGCAAATTTTTTGTTATAGGTGTCATATCAACATACTAAAATAACAAAAGAAACGTGTTCAAATGCAAATCTTTTGTTTATGGTTTTTTTAATGGCCAGAGAGTTAGGCTGGCCATACATGATACAATTTTCTGTGCAATTTTCTTTAGATTTACCTTCAACTATGTAGTGCAAGGGCCTGCCTGATTGCA
This sequence comes from Rana kukunoris, assembly GCA_029574335.1. Lineage (NCBI taxonomy): Eukaryota > Metazoa > Chordata > Amphibia > Anura > Ranidae > Rana > Rana kukunoris. The sequence continues at coordinate 215,815,648 of CM056059.1, read as the reverse complement.
TACAATTGAAAGTGTTGTTTAGTTTGACCTCATATATGGTTTTTGGTAAATCTAAAAGAAAATTGTACAAGAAAATTGAACATGTATGGCCAGCCTCAGTGACTGAAAGCAGCTTCTCTTTTGTGCAGAATAGTGAGTACACTTGTACAGTAAAGCCTAATAAACTTTTCTGTGGATTTTCATCTGAAGGGAGATCAGTTGGCCAGACTTCTGAACCCAAAAATGGTTTTCTGATGCAGTTTAAAAACGAACAAATTTTCTGAGAACGATCGGAAAACGATCGTTTTTATGTTTGTTGTTAAAATAGTCTGACCAAGTGTATGGGGCTTAACAATAGTATTGTTAAGCCCCATACACTTGGTCAGACTATTTTAACAACAAACATAAAAACAATCGTAAATGAAAGATACAGTGCAGATACAGATACAGTGCAGTAAACAATGGTGTGTATGCGTGCGTACTTGAGAGATTAGGTAATTTATGTCTATGTCTAATATCGAATAAACAGTTAGCAAAAACTCATAGTGGGTGTCCATCAATTACTACTTTAACAAAATGATGATGAAGAAAAGAGGGAAGGACGGCCGCACTCCAAGGATTTTCAAACGAAAAAAGTTGTCTATATTGTAAATCCAAAAACATGTACAGTCACAGCAATCACAGAAAACAGGACATCCGACGCGTTTCGCACTCGATCAGTGCTTAGTCATGACTAAGCACTGATCGAGTGCGAAACGCGTCGGCTATCCTGTTTTCTGTGATTGCTGTGACTGTACATGTTTTTGGATTTACAATATAGACAACTTTTTTCGTTTGAAAATCCTTGGAGTGCGGCCGTCCTTCCCTCTTTTCTTCATCATCATTGCCATTTGCATCGCCAGCACCTTGGTAATCTAATTATCCTTGATCGTCTACAGGTCTCACCTGGAGCGGTGATTTCTTTTCTTTTTTCCTTTTTCTTTTACTTTAACAAAATGTTATGTTGTGTCTTTATCCAAAGTTTAAAGGGTAACTCCACTTTTGTGGGGAAAAAAAGGCAAATAAAGAAAAAATAATTGAATGTTATTAAAAATTACCTTCTCCTGGTTACATATTCGTGCCTCACTCACCCTACAGGAAAACCTTCTTATATGGAGACATGGGATCGGTCAAAACCGATGAAAACAGAATGAAGGACCGTTTCATCGGTCAGTTTTGACCGTTTCATTGGTCAAAACTGATCGTGTGTGGGCCCCATCTGACAGTTATCCTTCGGTCCAAAAAAAGAGAACTTGCTTTAAAATTTTACCGATGGACGCCTGACCGATGGGTCAAAACCGTTTGTTAGTATGCAAAAGCATTGGTTAAAAGGCTGCGCATGCTCAGAATCAAGTCAACACATGCTTGGAAGCATGGAACTTTGTTTGTTTCAGCACGTCTTTGTGTTAAAACACGTAAACGTCACCACATTCTAACACAATCGTTTTTTTTTTTTAAAAACTCTTTATTTACTTACAGCAGGAAACACATCCACATGAATCACAACATTGTGAAAAACGTAATAACATCCACAGGTAAACATACGCCATGTAAACATGTACAGTTAGTAGCGAGTTCAATAGCGGTGTTGCATGGGAAGGCCCTCTACACCAGGGTATTAGTTCGTACGAGTGATGGATGGATGGTCTCGTACTAACCTTATCAAGCCTAACAGGTTTTGGTTTAATTCGGTGGTCACTATGAAACAACATCAACCCCCAAGATGTATCGTGGAACAAGGATCTGCAGACATGTTCCCTATTTTCCATTTTCTAAAGAGTAGTAAGAGAGAAAGAGCAGGAAGCGTTAAAGAGCGGAAACTCCCGAGACAGGTACGGGAGAGTAGAGAGAAATAGTCACCCGGGGAGGGATCCCCGGAAGGTGACCCAGAAAAATGAGGGTATGAAGTGAAGGGGGAGGGGGAAGCTCGCAAGCATGGATCGGTATGGCTGACACGCCCGTCGTCTAATCTCCAGTGAATAGTCCCAAGTTTCTCCCCCCGAGGGGGGGGGGGCTCCGCCTATAAGTTCAGGTAGGATTCCTAAGCGCTTGTCTCTCGTCTGATTAGGTAAAGATGACCCACAATTGCCAAGTCTGTGTATATGTTTCATGTCTGTCTTGGTTTGTGAGAATCAGGTCTTCTAGTCTGCCAATGTTGTCCACCCTCCGCAGCTACAGTCGGTGGGTCTGGTGACTTCCAGCAAATGGGGATACAGGCCTTGGCCACGTCTAGAAGGTGTCAGACGATCAATTTTTTTTTATATGTGCGTGTGAGGATGTCATTAGCATGTAGCAGGAAATACGCCGGGTTATCTGGGATCTGCCGGTCCGTACATTTTTGTAAAATCCTCCTCACCTCAGTCCAGAAGGGTTTTAATTTTGGGCAGGACCAAAAAATATGAAGCAGTGTGCCTGCTTCATTCTGACAGCGCCAACAGACATCCGGCGTCGTCCTGAACAGTTTGTTCAGTAGAGCTGGGGTGCGGTACCATCGGTTTAACATTTTGTAGTTTGTCTCTTGAATTTTTTTGCAAATTGTGGATTTGTGTGTGAATGTCAGAATTTGTTGTCTTTGTTTGTGGGAGAATGTGCAGTTTAGTTTGCGTTCCCATTTGGCAATGCAGGGGATTTGGTAACCCTCTCTCGGTGAGATCAGCGTGGCATATAGAATGGACAGCACATGTGGCAGCATTTCCGTGCCAGAGCACAACTCCTCCAAGGGCGAGAGAGCTGGGCTTCCCGCGGGAGGTGGTGGCATTGTGTGTAGGAAGTGGTTTAGTTGGCTCTCATAAAGTCCAGGTTGTATCTACCTCCCTGTCTAACAGTTCCGTGAGCGTACACCAACGTCCCGCCATGCTAAAATGAGAGGCCTGGAAAGTGCCAGAATCCCTCAATGCCCGGAATTTTGCGTCTCGTAGACCCGGTTCGAATTGTGGGTTGCCTAGGATTGGGCGCAAGGGTGATTGCTCCGGTGGGTAACCCGTTTGACTCAGAAGTCTAGCGCAGATTTTGATCGTGGTGCCTATCAGTGGTTGGGACCGAATGGGTTTGGGCAATGCTGTAGAGCACCAGGGGGCTCTCTGCAATGGTATCTCGCTCTGAGCCTGTTCCAAACGTGGCCATAGCTTTGTATTCCCGTGTCGACACCAATCAATGAGACGGCTTAGATGAGCCGTGTGGTAGTGTGTACGCACATTAGGCATGGCCAATCCGCCGTAGAGTTTGGGTAGTGATAAAACCGACCTACGTATCCTAGGATGTTTCCCAGCACAGAGGAAGTGTTTGAACACGGCTTGTACTTGCCTAAAGTAGTCTGCAGGTATGTGTATGGGAATAGCCTAGAGGAGGTACGTGAACTTGGGTAACATGGAGATTTTTAGTATGCTGTACCTACCGAACCATGAATGGAGACCCGTGGTCCAGCGGTCCAGCAATTTCTGGACCGCTTTCAGCAGTGGCATGAAGTTTAGCTTGTAGAGTTGGGAGAGTGACGGGGGTATACGGGTACCCAGGTAATTCAGGGTCGTGTCCGTCCATTGTAAACCTAAACTTACTCGAAGTCGCCTCAGAGATGTATCTGGGATCCCCACCCCCATCGCCACCGACTTACCCATGTTAATTTTTAACTGTCCGTATGTCTCAAATTCCCGCAGGAGACCGGGAAGAGGCGTCTTAGGGTTTGTCAGTGAAAACAGTAGGTCGTCAGCATAGGCGGAGACTTTATATTCTCCGTCCCCTATCGTAACCCCGGATATGTCCGGATTAAGTCGGATCCGTCGTAAAAAGTGTTCAAGGGTCAGCGCTAACAAGAGGGGTGACAAGGGGCACCCCTGGCGCATCCCGTTAGTGATCGGGAAAGCCTCTGACAACACCCCGTTAGCTCTTACCCTGGCTGTCGGGTCTGCATACGTTGCTGAGATCCAATTGGTCATTTTAAGGCCTAGTCCGATGTGTCTTAGCGTGTCAAACATAAACTGCCAGCTGACTCTATCGACCTTTTCAGCGTCTGTGCTCACAAAGACGCATGGCGTCCCTTTGGCATTCACCGTGTGTAGTATGTTTAGCACCTTGGTGGTGTTGTCCCTTGCTTCCCTGGTAGGGACGAACCCCACCTGGTCTAGGTGAATGAGGCTCGGGAGGTGACATTGGATTCTGGAGGCTATGATTTTGGTAAGTAGCTTCAGGTCCACATTGAGCAGTGAAATAGGGCGATAGCTACTACACTGGCTTGGGTCTTTCCCCTCCTTAGGGATGACAGCTGTAAGGTAGACGTATGTAGTTTTGATCCTGCCCCTAGACTATTAAACAAACGTATCAGGTGGGGACCTAGGGAAAGGAGAAGGGTCTTGTAGTATGTGACGGTCAGTCCATCTGGGCCTGGAGCCCTGCCTGCCTTGGTGTTTCCCAAGGCTGTTTGAAGTTCTAGCATGGTAATGGGGTTGTCCAGAAGGGCCGTGGTGTCGGGGAGTAAGGCCGGCATATTCGAGGAGGCTAAGTAGTCGCGCGTAAGGTCTGTGTTTGGGTTCGGCTTTGTAGAAGGTAGGTTGTACAGTGCGTGGTAGAAGTCCCTAAACTCCCGTGATATCGATTGTGGAATCGATATTTTTTGTCCGCTACTAGTGACAATATGGGGAATATAGGACGCACCATGTTGTGTTCGGAGAGATCTAGCCAACATTTTACCACATTTGTCCCCAGATTCGTATACCTTGCTCCTGCAAATCTGAATGGATGCCCTGGCCTTATACATGAGCATGTCAGTGATCTGTTGTCGTGTGGTATCAAGGTCAGTGCTCAACTGTCTCGTTGGTGTCTGTTTGTGCTGTCTCTCCAAGGATTGTAGTCTGGACATTAAGGTCGTCAGCTGCTCTGATCTCAGTTTTTTCCGTCTGGCCCCATGTTTAATGAGAATCCCGCGTATTACCGCGTTATGGGCTTCCCAGACCACCCCTGGGTTACCATCTGGAGTGTCGTTGGTGGCAAAGTAACCCTCCAGTTCTTTTACAACGTCTGCTAGAATTTCCGGGTCCTGTAGAAGTGATTCATTTAGTCTCCAGGGGTGATTCCTTTCAGTCCCAGTCCCTGTCAGGGCGTATACTAATGTAATCGGGGCATGGTCTGACCAGGTGATTGACCCGATCTTAACGTCTTTGACTGATATCAGGTGTCTGTGTTGGACCAGGAAGTAGTCGATTCGGGAGTATACTTGATGAGGCCTGGAAAAGAAAGTAAAGTCTTTCTCGCTGGGGTGGAACAAGCGCCACGCGTCCACCAATTGGGTGGCGTGGAGTGCTGTCTGAATACTGCCACGTATTCTCCCGGTCATCGAAGACACTCCAGAGGAAGTGTCTACCGTGGGCGATAGGGGAACGTTAAAGTCACCTCCCACAATTAACTGTCCGGAGGCGAATTGGGACAGGTGTTCTAAGTGTTTCGTCAAGAATGTATCCTGGTGTTCGTTGGGGGTGTAGAGATTCGCCAAGGTAATACACGTCGAACCAATTCAGCCTTTCAGGAATAAGAAACGGCCCGTAGTGTCTTTCTGCATGGCAACTACCGCCCAAGGTACCCCGGCTGCGATCAGTATCGAGACACCTCTAGATTTCGCATCTGAGTAGGAGGAGTGGTACACCGTGGGATAGTATCTATTCTTTAGGATTGGGAGTTTGTCTTCCCTGAAGTGCGTCTCCTGTAGCATGACAATGTCCACCCTCTGGATGCACATGTCATGAAGCAGCATCCTTCGTTTCTCAGGGGTGTTCAGCCCTTTGGCATTCAACGAAACAATAGTCAACTCGTCCATGCTTGCGAGAGGGAAGGGAAGGTAGGAGCATTGGAAGGGAGAGAGGGGCAGCGGGAGCCCTGAATGGGCTCGGCGTTAAAGGGGTACTGGGGAGAAAGAAAGAGGGAAGGATCTTGTTAGGAAGCCAACACTAGTGCATGTGGTGAAGAAGAAATACTAAAGTAGCTTAATTCGCTAGAACGCTCACCAGAGCTGCCTGGGGTACGAGCGCAGGCCTATGTGGGTAAGTGGATAGACAGAGCCGGTAGTGCCAGCTCCCGGCTCCCCCCAACCCCCCCCCCCCCCCTGACCACAATAGGTGGAAATACACATCAACAGCAATGCAATCAATAGCAGTGAGCAAGTAATGCAGAACAGCTTAACAGTTTAAAAAAGGGTAACATGAAGAGTATCAAGTAGGCAACATCGAACACAATGCAAACATTTCCGTTAGAGAAACAAGTATGAGAAAGTGCAACCGACAACAGGGTTGGGTAACATCTGGTAAGGCACAGGGCAAATGAGGCATAACCCTCCTAGGTTCCCCCCCGTAATAACACAAAGGAGCCATCGGTCCCCTCCCCCCGCACGGCAGGATAGTAGCCCGGTATCTCTCCCCCCATGGCGTTCCAAAAAAAAAACAAGATGAGCCTCTCAGGAGAGTTCAGGGTTGTCTCCCCATTTCCCCACAATCCCGCATCACACCCCCTCCCCCGTAGCAGCAGCAGGATCCCCACATGGCGGGTATCTCCCCCCAATGAGTCTCGGATGTCGACACTTCAGCGGAGGGCACAAGTCAAATACAAATGTGAAGTCAGACTCTCCCACCGGGAATATCCCCCGTCATACATTCCCCTTGTGTAGGGAGGAGAGTCTGTTCAGCGGGGGGATGTTCAGATGTTTGTGACCTGCCGGGGCACGCTCTAACAGCGCGGGGGGCCCCAAACTTGTGCTGATAGGTCAGGTCCGGATTTAACCGGGGGGCAGAGTGGGCCAGCTCCACGGTCATCGGGTTCAGGGGACTGGGGGGGTACACAAGACCCAAGTTCAGGCGGGCGGGCAGGAAGGGAGGGTGGGCACTGCAGCGGGAGACCACTGGCCAGAAGAGGGGGGGGGTCAAACAGCATGGGCTCAATCGGAGACTTCAACATGGGGGGTCACAGTATGGCTGGCATAGGGCATAGGGAGTACTGATGGCACAACTAAAGGGCAGCAGAGGGGGTCTGGGAGTTGCGGCCTACGGCCTACTCACGGTGTCCATTGCCAGAGGGAGCCCGGTGTATTCTCTGGCCACGACCCTGTTGGCGGATCCCCGCTCCCATTCTCTGCGCTGCGGGACCCGATCTTCCAGCTGTGCGGGGTTGTAACTGCAGCCAGTCAGGGACTGGGATCTGATCCGTGCCCAGGAAGAAAAAGAGGGCCGGGAGGTCTGCCGGCATCTGGATAGTGAATGCAGCTCCGTCTTTCTTGAAGGTCACCATGAGGGGGTAACCCCACCTGGAGATGAAGCCGTGCTGTTGCGCCAGATCCAGAACAGGCTTCAGCATCGCCCGACGGCGCAGTGTCGCCCTGGATAGGTCCGGCAAAACTTTGACTGCTGAGCCCTGCAGAAGGACCTCACCTCTCTCCCATGCTCCCCGGACGATCCGTTCCTTCTGTGCATAGTGCAGTAATCGGCACACCACATCGCGGGGTCTGTCTGGGTCGTCTGAACGCGGGCCAAGAGCGCGATGCGCGCGGTCTACCTCCAAGGCCTCCTCCGGTGCCCCCAACATGTCACGGAACAGCTCCAGCAGCGTGTCTTCTAGGGCATCGGCGTCCACCGACTCCGGGATCCCGCGGAGCCGCAAATTATTGCGGCAGCTCCGGTCCTCGACCTCTTCGAGGCGCAACTGGAGCGCAATCGCCGCATCTCTGTGGTGGTCCCTGTCCCGTTCCAATCCGGACACTCTCACCTCCAGAGCCGCCAGCGAGTTCTCACCCGAGGACACTCTGTCCGACAGCGTGGACACCTCCGCCCTAACCTCCTGGAAGTCCCGGCGGTGAGTCTCCTCTAGTTTGAGTATGAGGGTTTCTATGTCGGATCTGGTGGGGAGGGCCTGCAGTAGCGTCCGGATCTCTTGTTCAGCCGACAGGCCCCCGGGCATCGGAGCAGGGGATGACATAGCTGGTATCGGGGATCTGGGTGTCTCTGGCATGTGTGGGTGTATCGCCGGTTCGTCAGGCGAGAAGGACCAGAGAATGCATCCGAATTTCCGAATAATGAAAAATTCGTCCGAATTCGAATTCATAACGAAACGAAATGCACATGTCTAATCTGGACTAAAGAGGCTAAATAACGCCATCTTTAGACATGGAGAGGGACCCAAGCATAACATGCCTTCCTACAACACACATAGATACTTTGTCCTAGTGCAAATAGTTTATCAGCGATAAACCCGTAAGTGTATTTGTCCTGTGCTGCGATTGTGAATTGGTGTAGTTTAGCACTTACATTATCAGGGAGGGAAGAAAAGTTAAACAAGGTATTTTTTAAATCAGGATCAGATATGTGGAACATTGAACAGGCACAGTTTCCCTTAGGTTCACATGTGGAAATCTTAACTATTGACCTACTGCATGTAGAGGGGTTAGTCTGTGTCTCATTTCCCAAATTGAAACACCAGTCAGGGAAATTACTTCTACCAATTATTGGAAAAGTAACAGTGTTGTTTTCATATAAACTTGATATGTTGGTTAAAACAACAGGAGGAGTTTCATTTAAAAAAGTGTGATATTTAAAGGTATAGCCATAAGGGGAATATGGGCTTTCCTAGGATGCAGTTTACTATATATCCAACATTTTTTATAACCTGATTTTTGTGCATATGCATATTTTATCTTCATCAGTAACATTTTATCATGGAATGTAGTTGACCCTTCTCCTATTTAATTTTCACCTAAAAATTCTCTGTTTGACCTGTTACATGTCATGTATAGGTTGTGCTCCACACATGCCTTTTATCGCACCCAAGTCCTCAGGGTGATATATACAGTTAGTTATAATCTATATGGGTAGGAAAACAATCAAAGTGATCAAGAATAGGAGGCACAAAGCCTTCCCAAAAGTCTGTGGTGAAATAAGTGAATGAAGTCATATTTTTCAGAGTCTAGACTACTTGCTCCACTCACTATTTGAGGACTTTCACCGTTTGCTTCACCTCCTTTGTTTTTAATTTTCCTCTTAGGTGTTCGGTCCACCTTCTTCACATGACTGCCATGGATCCAGGCCTGTTGTCTCTCTACCAGAATAGCTGTGTGGGTAAATGTGATTACTGTGGTTGGGGGTCCGAACAGTAGTGAGAATTCTTACACAGGAAATCATTCATACTGTAGATGCGGATGCCTGCTTCATACTTTTCAAGGGCGCCCCGACTGGAAAAAGGTTGAGAAACACTGGTCTACATGGATAGGCAAATGCCTTCTCATCACTCTGGATACCAGCTGGCTGTGGACCCAGTCTGTGTAGATGGCACCTCCGCACCGTGCTGTGCCTCCCGTTGTGCTGGAAGGCAGCTGGCTTCAAAAGCTCTGAAGCACTGACTGGTTCTCCTGCTCAATCAGCAGGGCTGCTCACAAGGATCCTTCTGGGGCAGGTGATCCGCTCTCTGCTATAGGCCGCAGGCTCTCCCAGCCCTGGGCACACACACAGGCCTCTTGCTGGTTGTTGAATAGCGTCCATAAATAGAGAAAACAGGTCATGCCTGTCCTTTTATCTGCTTACCCAGCAGGTTGTGCTGTGACTTGGCATTGTGGGTTTGTAGTTCCCAGCCTGATTTAACAACATGAGTACTTCCTCATTGTCCTATACAATATATCCCACAATGCATAACTTTTTTTTATTAACCAGAAGGAAATATCCTGATAAAGTTTCAATGACCACTAGAGGGAGCCAAACCCTTTTAAAGAACAATATATTTCTTAAATTATAACTTTGGTAGTAGACCTGTGCTACACACTCCTCCCACTTGAACTCTTTGGTCCCCAAAGACAGTAGAAGTTTGTGACCTGTTACATTCTTTTAGCATACATGCAGAGAAAAAAAGATTAATATACACAGGAAAACAAACAATTTGCCTCTGAAGAGTACAAACTCAAACAGCTCATATCATGACACCGAGCTGACAGAGTAGCCTCCCACCAATTATCATAAGATGGGAGGCTGTTCTGTCCACTTGCTACTGACACCGAAGTGTCTTGTATAGATGTGCCAGGGGGTGAGATGGGGTTGTCCTCCACCAAATCAGCGGTGAAAAGACCAGGCGCTTCGGAAATCCTTTTTGAAGTAAGGCAAATGTCCTCAGAGCTTTCACCCAGAGTGTCATAGGTTAGTCTCTTGGGTGGGTGAATAACTCTCTTCGCTCTCTGTTCTTTAGGTTCCAGTGTTACAGGCACACTGGTATCGTCTGCTTGGCCACTACTTCCTCCTACACATCCACTTTGACTTCCTGTGTTTCAGCTTCAATAAATGAAGAGGAATCCTCAGGATCTGTTTCCATCAAGGAATATTGAGGTTCTTCCAAATCTCCCTGAAGTTTGTCCTTTGGCACAAACTTGGGGGCTTCTGGTTGGGGAATCCCACTGTCTGTCACCGTGGGATGAGAAAAGGGGGTGGTAGCAGTCTCTGGTGTGTGAAATGGCCACAACCAGTCTATTCCCATCTCTTCATCTTCGCTGTCCTCATCATCTTCAGCAAGAGGCACAGACTGAAATCTAGTCACTGGTCGGGATCTCTGGGTATGGTGGATGTGGATGGTGAATCTTGCTGGGGTGGTACACAAACTGCCTCCGACAGAGGCAAGAGATGATTGCGATGCCAAGTCTTTAGTGAGCCCGTGCATACCTCTGGCCATACATCTGGTACACTGGCAGTCCTGGGAGTTGTATGCAGATAATATAGGGCTGTGACTTCCAACGATCAGCCAATTTGTGTTTCCCAGGTATACCTATATTTCTCAGTAGCACTGTATCACCTGGTTGTAAGTCCTGTACTCGCACCCTGAGGTCGAATTGTCTTTTGTTCCTCTGACATTAGGCATCTGAAACAGCTTGGGCCTTATCATAGGCAGTCCTCAGGCTTCTCCGCACTCGGTCACATACCCTCAGTGGGAAGTTTCTGAGGTGTGGTCTGTGGACGTGCTAAAAGCTAAATCTACTGGCAGCCATTCCTCCTGCCCAAACATCAAGCGATAGGGAGAGTATCCTATAGCATCATTTGCCCCAGGTACTTTAACCTGTTATAAGCATGCACAATAGCCACTATGTGCTTGCTTCAGTGTTGCTTTTGCTCCGAAGTTAGAGTCCTGAGCATATTCAGAAGAGTTCTGTTGAACCTCTCTGGTTGAGGATCTCCTTGAGGATGGTATGGAGTGGTTCTAGATTTCTTGATGCCCAGCAGGTCTAAAAGTCTCTTAATGACATTACTCTCAAAGTCTCTCCCTTGGTCTGAGTGGATGCGCTGAGGTAGGCCATAGTGTACAAAGAACTTCTCGACTAATCAGTTTCGAATGGCTCTCCATGGTCATGTCAAAAATGGGCTTCCTAGGCCCCTTTGTCCACCTCATTAGGTCCATGTACACCGCTCCGGCCCCTAAATTGGTGGCTGCGGGCCTCCTCTCAGATGAGTTTCGTCTACATAAAGGCACGAGACAGGGCTGCCCTTTATCCCCACATTGCCCTCGAACCGCTATCCCGCTATCTAACCCAGCTAGCCCCACTTCATGGTATCAGGGCAGGGGATCAGGACCTACGTACTTCCCTCTTTGCCGACGATGTCCTTATTTTCACATCCAATCCCTCCCAGGACATGACCACTATAAAAGACACTTTTGACGTATTCAGACAATGTTCTGGTCTTCGTATCAACTACGGTAAAAGCGAAATTCTCCCCAAAGGCTCCCTCTCTGTCCCCTCCTGGTCTCATACATCCTCATTCACTGTCGCAAAATCTCATATTACGTACTTGGGAATTAAAATCGGTAAGCTGCCCTCCTCCATATACCATCTCAATTATCCCCCCCTGTTTACGAAAATCTCCCAAGAATTGGAAAATTGGATGGACCTGCCCCTGTCGCTACTGGGGAGATGTCACCTTGTAAAGATGGTCAGCTTTGCGTGCCTGCTTTACCCACTACAGACCATCCCCTTGCTTCTACGCCATAAAGACGTTACGGCCCTGAATTCGGCCATATCCAAATTTCTCTGGCGAGGCAGGCGAGCGCGCAATGCATTTGTCAAGCTCCATCTTCCCAGACGCGAGCGGGGCATTGCCCTGCCCAACGTCAGAACGTATAACCTGGCTTGCTTGTTGAGAATAAGCCTAGACTGGGTGACTCAATCCTCCCGCTGTTCTAACTTCTCCTTGGAATCGGCAATGGTCCGCCCCTTCTCCCTAACCGCCCTCCTACACTGCCGGTGGAAATCTATCCCCCCCCCCCCTCCAACATAACCAAAAAAAAACTTCTCGACTAAGATTTTGGTTACCGTGGATGACTGTTGGTCCTTTGTGGGAAATGCCTGGGCATTACAAGTGAAGTGGTCGGTTATCACCAGGATATTTCCCTACCCACTCAGATCAGGCTCGAAGCACAGGAAGTTAATGCACACCAGCTCAAGTGGTCCCTGGCTCTGAAGGTGACCCATTGGGGCGGCTCGGTGAGGCAAAGTTTTCCTTTGGATATATCTAAGGCAAGAGTGGCAGTATCCCTCGACTTCAGCCCGCATGCAAGGCCAATAGAATCGGTCCCTCACCAGTTGGAAAGTCCTCTCGGACCCTAGATGGCCATGATGGTCATGTAGAGCAGTTAGCATGTAGATCTCCTGATGCTTATCTGATAGGAATAACTGACATTTCTCTTTGGGATCAGCAGAGGGGCCCCTTCGGTAGACTACCCCTTGTTACAGCTGCAACCGATCCCACTCCTTGTGCAGTAAACATGCTTCCTTTGGAGAATTAGTGAGCAGCAGGTCAGGGCCTTTAATGCCAGACTACAGGGGGGATCTTCTAACTGGTCCCTTCTCAGATCCTTCTTGGAAAGTTTTGATAGAACTTCATCCACAACTTGAGTGATGTTGCAATAGCATCTGGGTACCCCAGCGGCTGATATTTCGACTTCATCAGCCCTGTCTCCACCTCTTACTGTTCCACTCCTTGACAAATGGGCTCTCATCCCCTCGGGGGTCAGCTGAGTCCATTCTCATGGGGAGTCTCGGGAACAATCATTATGGGACTATCTGATCTATCTTCCTGCTGTTGCTGTTGGACTTGAGTTGGGGCTGGAGCCTGTCTCTGGTTGACAGTGTGATGCCCCGTCATAAGGTCTATGTCATCCCCGGTTAAACTAGGGTATACATTTACAAATGGCGGGGAAGGAGGGTTTACAAATGGCAAGGGTGGGGCAGTTGGATCAGTTCTCTTTTTTGTCTGCTTCCTATCATAATCTTTCTTACTCAAACATTTAGTAAGTTTCTTCTGTTTCTCATTGTCCCTCTGGAACCAATATGAGGCGTACTTTAACCAATTCTCTCTTCCCTTTCTCATGTATTCCATGTCCCATTGCAGGTACCCGGAGTACTAGGGAAATGCATTTTTATCTCCCAAACATAGACCCTTTACCATGTCCATGTGAAATTCATCATTATCATCATCCCGGGAAAAGGATTGGAGCTATGCATAGTCTCCGTCCATCCTGATAAATTTGATACCCAGACTATGAACTCATAACCCGTATCACTGCATGGATGATCACTGATTAGTGACACTGATAGGGAGCATTGATGAGCACTGATAAGAGACACTGATAGGGAGCATTGATGAGCACTGATAAGAGACATTGATAGGGTGCATTGATGAGCACTGATAAGTGACACTGATAGGGGGCATTGATGAGCACTGATAAGTGACACTGAGAGGGGGCATTGATGAGCACTGATTAGTGGAACTGATAGGCACTGATTGATGAGCACTGATAAGTGGCACAGATGAGCACTTATAAGTGGCACGGATAAGCACTGATAAGTGGCACTAATAGGGACATTGATGGGCATTGATATGGTGGCATTGATAAGCACTGATATGTGGCACTGAAAGACAGCACTGATAGCCACCGATAGGCAGCATTCATGAGCACTGATAGGTGGCACTGATATACAGCACTGATGGGCACTGATAGATAGCCAATCAGCCCACATGAGTACTGGAGCAGCATTAATGTGCATTAATAGGCAGCAATGATGGGCACTAATAAGTGGCATTGATAAGCACTGATAGGTGGCACTGATGTGGCTGCTATCTAAATGTATGGGACTATCTTATCTATGTTCCTCATGTTGCTGTTGGATATGAGCCTGGGATGGAGCCTGTCTCTGTCTCTGACATTGTTGCTAGTTAACGGCTCTTCTCACACAGACACACCGTGGAAATAAAGGACTGCCGACAAGCCAAACTCACAGCATGAAAGGAAATTAAGAAAAAATAATATAGCTTATAATAGATTGTCAAATATAACATAACTATTATTTGTATTACCATTACAGTGCTGAAGTTATAAAAATAAAGTGTGTGATAGAACTCCTTTAACCACTTAAGACCCGGACCAAAATGCAGGTAAAGGACCTTGCCCCTTTTTGCGATTCGGCACTGCGTCGTTTTAACTGACAATTGCGCGGTCGTGCGACGTGGCTCCCAAACAAAATTGGCGTCCTTTTTTCCCCACAAATAGAGCTTTCTTTTGGTGGTATTTGATCACCTCTGCGGTTTTTATTTTTTGCGCTATAAACAAAAATAGAGCGACAATTTTAAAAAAAATGCAATATTTTTACTTTTTGCTATAATAAATATCCCCCAAAAATATATAAAAAAACATTTTTTTTCCTCAGTTTAGGCCGATACGTATTCTTCTACGTATTTTTGGTTAAAAAAAATCGCAATAAGCGTTTACAAAATAAGGGATAGTTTTATTGCATTTTTATTAATTTTTTTTTTTTACTACTAATAGCGGCGATCAGCGATTTTTTTTTTTTTCGTGACTGCGACATTATGGCGGACAAAGAAATTGGGAAGGGTTTGGAAGAGGAAGGGGAAGAAGAAAAAGGGGGATAATAGAAGGGTGAAAAACATATAAGGAAAGGATACACAGGAAAAGCACTCACATTCGCCACATCCGTATATAGTATATATGCAAAGAAAAATATCCAATCACAAAGTGAAAGAATGGCGGATTTGAGGCAGTGCGGAAGTATGTTAAAATATATATTTTAATACAAAAATAAAAATAAAGGATTATACAATTTTACAATATATAGAGAGTATACTTGACATAAAATGTAACCCTATAGATTACAAGAGTACTGGAACAAATCCCTTGAAATACTGCACATTTGCGTCGGCAGAATGGCACGGCTGGGCACATCAACGTATATATACGTTGATTTTAGCACCCAGTCGTGGGTCACGGGCGCGAAGGTCCGAAGCTCCAGGACCGCGGGATTCGCGGACCCGATCGCCGCTGCAGTGCGGCGATCCGTCCCTGGAGCAGAAGAACGGGGAGAGCCGCGTGTAAACACGGCTTCCCCGTGCTTCTCTGTGGCCGTAGCATCGATCGCGTCATCCCTGTAATAGGGGGACGCGATCGATGATGTCACACCTACAGCCACACCCCCCTACAGTTGTAAACACACACATAGGTCACACATCCCCTACAGTGCCACCTGTGGTTAACTCCCAAACTGCAACTGTTATTTCCACAGTAAACAATGCAATTTAAATGCATTTTTTTCTGTGAAAATGACAATTGTCCCAAAAATGTGTCAAAATTGTCCGAAGTGTCCGCCATAATATATATGCAAAGAAAAATATCCAATCACAAAGTGAAAGAATGGCGGACTTTGAGGCAGTGCGGAAGTATGTTAAAAAATATATATTTTAATACAAAAATAAAAATAAAGGATTATACAATTTTACAATATATAGAGAGTATACTTGACATAGGTAAAATGTAACCCTATAGATTACAAGAGTACTGGAACAAATCCCTTGAAGTCGCCTACGCGTTTCGCCGTTGGGCTTCTTCAGGGCGAGACAGAGAGGATTTTAGGGAAGGGGAAGAATGTAATACAGTCGTATAATCTGAAACAACATATACAGTATTAGTACATTCTAGAAACTTTAATTTAAACAAATGAAACATAGGTAGAAAATGCAAAATTGAAATTACATAAAAAGATCGTAGGGTAAGGAGGTTGCATGTATATATATACACATATGTATAGAGTGGCTACATCACCTAGTGGAACACGGTAAGTATATTCATCCACCGAATTCAGGCATCAAAGGTGCCAGGGTGTTCGAATATAGGTATTGTCACCTATTGAGGCGTCTTGAAAAAGTCTGATAAAGATAAAGTATATTTTTACCAACAAGGCTATAAAGTAAACTATAAGAGAGAGCTACATAAGTTCAAACATAGGAAGAGAATTTATAAAGATAGTGTGACAGAAGTTTTCAATAAACATACCAGTGATCCATATAGTGACGTCAATACTAACAAAGGTCCCCCACTATCAGGAATTCTATGGTACAGCACGCCATTTCAATAGGTACCAGAAACTGTGTCACAACACCCAGTAAACAATAGTTCCTTGTCTGTAGGTAAATATAAAATAAATAAATAGCCTGTCCATCTATCTAACTCTTCTAATATGTTGAAAAGTCAGATCAAAAAATACCTGGAGAATCCTAAGATGGAACTAGAGCTGGGGCCGCTTCTTATGCACAATCAAGCATCCAAGCAAGTAAAAGCTCCAAAGTAAATTCTGGACAAACGCTTTTTATCAACAGTGTGATCTGCAGCAACCTCAGTGGTGCTGGGAGAGCAAAAGTAAAAATAAGAACCGCATCATTATCATATCACGCAATGAATCCTTCAGTTCAGGTGCAAGAGAGTATGCTTACCATATAGATGTTTGGTCTGTGTGTGCCCCAGGGTCACAACCAGCGTTGTGTACATTGCAGATCATAGCAGCTGGTTTTAAATAGGCCGCGATATTTGACGTGATGACGCCATCTTCGTGCGTCACGTTCACGGCGGCGCATAAACAAAGGGTGGTTGACATCGAAGTATGCTGCAGTGGGCGGGTCGGATCCAGCCTGACCGCCCCTCCGCGTCTCCGATTGGCTGAGGGGTGTGTCTATGTTCGCCCAGACAAACACTGGGCCACTGAACAAGTATGATGACACCACACAGGAGCGTGAAGGCCTAAACAGAGCAAAACGGCCGACATGGAAGCGCACATAGCTGGCAAGCCAGACCCGACATAACCGCCCCTCAGCGTCTCCAATTGGTTGGGGGGGGCGTGTCAGCCCGAGCGGATGGAATGACATCGCATCTCGGCATCCCCTCTATGTGAGCACGGTAGCCAATCAGAAACTGCTCCACGTCCGCAACACAAGACAACGAGAAGAGGCATCAGAACAGCCAATGGCACAGCAAGAGATATTCTTAAAAAACTTCAAAATAAATCAAAGAGATATATCAGAGTATATAGCCGTGTGGTCTGTTTACCGCAGGTTCTAATATTATAATCTGCAGTGAACTCCTACTCTCAGTGCAACACGTTTTCAGAGGTCACAAAGATGACCATCAAGCACCACAAATGGGGGGTAAATCGGCAGATAACACGTTCCAGAAAAAATATACATTTGCTCCATAGCCAAGTCGGAGGAAAAAGAAAGAAAAATGAAATTAAATAGATGAGCATGATTTGGCTAAAAGATGCTTTGCCACGTTTACACAGTGTATAAATAAAATACACCCAACCTCCCAAACGTTATAAAATAGAGTATATACATGCAAAATAAGTTAAAATACTTCCTAATTAGCATTAAACCAATATAGGGATGGTATAGTACAAAAGAAAAAATGATCGTAAACAAAACATGTGTATATATATATATGTTTCTGAATAAGTCAACCGTTATTTATAGATCTCCTATGGGTCATGTGTCTTGCTGGTGGGTTTAGTCCTTAATTTTGTCACACAGTTCAACTCATCATGGGACAGACTATCACATCTATGTCCAACCTTCGAAGAAGGGAGGAGCATAGAGTCCATAGAGTAGGTAGAGAGGGAGGGGCTATGATCTAGTAAAGATATCGTTGAATTAGATATTTAGAAAAGGTTTGAAGCTAATAGCTTCATTCAGACCTGGAAAATAATTTGCCCGGAGGCGGTAGATCCATTTAGTTTCACATTGTAGTACCCTCTGATCAAAGTTGCCTTCCCTTGAGTCCTCCGGAACGGACTCAAGGGCAGAGAACCTGAATACAGAGGGCTCGTATTTATGTTTAAATGCAACATGGCAACCCATTGTGGTGTTAAGGAGACCGTTGGTGGCATAGTAAACATGGTCTTTTATTATTTTCCAAAAGGGGCGTATGGTTTTCCCTACATAGAAGCTGCCACATTGGCACAGAATAATGTAGATAACCCCTTTGGTTTGGCAAGTGATACTTCGATGTCAACCACCCTTTGTTTATGCGCCGCCGTGAACGTGACGCACGAAGATGGCGTCATCACGTCAAATATCGCGGCCTATTTAAAACCAGCTGCTATGATCTGCAATGTACAAAACTCTGGTTGTGACCCTGGGGCACACACAGACCAAACATCTATATGGTAAGCATACTCTCTTGCACCTGAACTGAAGGATTCATTGCGTGATATGATAATGATGCGGTTCTTATTTTTACTTTTGCTCTCCCAGCACCACTGAGGTTGCTGCAGATCACACTGTTGATAAAAAGCGTTTGTCCAGAATTTACTTTGGAGCTTTTACTTGCTTGGATGCTTAATTGTGCATAAGAAGCGGCCCCAGCTCTAGTTCCATCTTAGGATTTTCCAGAGAAGGAACTATTTTTTACTGGATGTTATAACACAGTTTCTGGTACCTATTGAAATGGCGTGCTGTACCATAGAATTCCTGATAGTCGGGGACCTTTGTTAGTATTGACGTCACTATATGGATCACTGGTATGTTTATTGAAAACTTCTGTCACACTATCTTTATAAATTCTCTTCCTATGTTTGAACTTATGTAGCTCTCTCTTATAGTTTACTTTATAGCCTTGTTGGTAAAAATATACTTTATCTTTATCAGACTTTTTCAAGACGCCTCAATAGGTGACAATACCTATATTCGAACACCCTGGCACCTTTGATGCCTGAATTCGGTGGATGAATATACTTACCGTGTTCCACTAGGTGATGTAGCCACTCTATACATATGTGTATATATATACATGCAACCTTCTTACCCTACGATCTTTTTATGTAATTTCAATTTTGCATTTTCTACCTATGTTTCATTTGTTTAAATTA
Source organism: Rana kukunoris (assembly GCA_029574335.1). Classification (NCBI taxonomy): domain Eukaryota; kingdom Metazoa; phylum Chordata; class Amphibia; order Anura; family Ranidae; genus Rana; species Rana kukunoris. The sequence continues at coordinate 215,796,432 of CM056059.1, read as the reverse complement.
AAGTTTCTAGAATGTACTAATACTGTATATGTTGTTTCAGATTATACGACTGTATTACATTCTTCCCCTTCCCTAAAATCCTCTCTGTCTCGCCCTGAAGAAGCCCAACGGCGAAACGCGTAGGCGACTTCAAGGGATTTGTTCCAGTACTCTTGTAATCTATAGGGTTACATTTTACCTATGTCAAGTATACTCTCTATATATTGTAAAATTGTATAATCCTTTATTTTTATTTTTGTATTAAAATATATATTTTTTAACATACTTCCGCACTGCCTCAAAGTCCGCCATTCTTTCACTTTGTGATTGGATATTTTTCTTTGCATATATATTATGGCGGACACTTCGGACAATTTTGACACATTTTTGGGACAATTGTCATTTTCACAGAAAAAAATGCATTTAAATTGCATTGTTTACTGTGGAAATGACAGTTGCAGTTTGGGAGTTAACCACAGGTGGCGCTGTAGGGGATGTGTGACCTATGTGTGTGTTTTCAACTGTAGGGGGGTGTGGCTGTAGGTGTGACGTCATCGATCGCGTCCCCCTATTACAGGGATGACGCGATCGATGCTACGGCCACAGAGAAGCACGGGGAAGCCGTGTTTACACGCGGCTCTCCCCGTTCTTCCGCTCCAGGGACGGATCGCCGCACTGCAGCGGCGATCGGGTCCGCGAATCCCGCGGTCCTGGAGCTTCGGACCGGGTCGCGGGCGCGCGCCCGTGACCCACGACTGGGTGCTAAAATCAACGTATATATACGTTGATGTGCCCAGCCGTGCCATTCTGCCGACGTAAATGTGCAGTAGGCGGTCCTTAAGTTGTTAAAAAGTAAAAGATTATTTTATAGTCTAAACTAATTTCATTAATACATGTATATGTGGACTATGTATGACCATAGCTATCAGGTTACAACAATGCTCTGTAGCCAACGTATTTGTGATCTCTATCTTGTTAATAATATTTTATGTCATATATCTTCTACAACTTTTATTTCTTTCCTATGCAAATATCTTTGTTTTTTACAAAGTACTTGTTGTTCCTTTTATTATTTGGTTTATTTGTCACAAAAGACATTGACACAAGCTGTTATGTTACATACAGGAAATAATTACTGCTATTTCCGACACTGGGGACACACAAGGTGGAAAGTTGTCAAGATAATTATATTGAATTTAAACAAATGATATTCACCTTCTTCCTCTTCTCATATCCGGCTTGACAAAGATCTGTTCGTCTTGATAATTCAATGCTTTAAGGCAACTGGCTTTATTCAGGAACATACAGAAAGATACAGGTGACATCTGTTCTAACTCTACTACAGGAAGAATTTAGCTTGTTTCACGAGGAAGTGTCTTCTCCACAATTAAGTCTTTCCTTCAGCACTGGCAGAGCTCAGGATATAGGAATGCGTGTCTCAGCCTAGGTTCACCCTGGTGCGGTGCGGGGAACCACATGTGATTCAGACAGGAATCTCACGGTATTCCTGTTCAAATCACATGCGATTCTATGCAGTGCGATTTGATCCCATTCATTTTGCAAGCACCATTTTTTTTTTGCCTCACTGGAATCGAATAGTGTGGGTGTTCAAATCCATGCAATCTGATTCTGCAAATTGCACTTCGTTTTGGGAACAATTTTTGGGGTGTCATTAACTAAAAGTACTACTAAAGGCAAAACTTTTTTTTTTTTTAGTTTTGGATTGAGCACAGAGGGATTAGAAGGCTTGTTGTTTTTTTATTGCTTTCTGTGCCCCATTAGGGAGATTCACCCTCACTATTTGTGGGTACGTAAAAGAAAATCAAAAATGTTGGGTTGTCCCCAGAAAAGTAATAGAGGGGAAATCTTCTAATAGGAAAACTAGTTGTAGCACCCTTGTACTTTTAGGTACCGGTGCTGTCCTAAATTTAGGGGAGATAAGAGAGTTACTTGGCTCTTATCTAAGTAATTTGACCTATTGGGGTCACATCTCACCTCGACTGTGCTTTTGTTCACTCTGTTGTTTCCGGGGTGCTGTTTCACCCCGGGACGACAGGTGGCAGCAGTTGGAGTTGAGGATGGTGTGCTCTCTCCCTGCAGCCAATGAGGATGTTTGTGCCTCGCTGGGCATGCTGGGAGAGGGTATTTAGGAGACAGACATTTTGTGCCCGGGTTCTTCTGGAGGGTGTCAGCGTTGCGCGCCCCGGCGTTATGGCCTACCAGGCCAGGGTCAGCCTGCCACACAGTGTTCTCGGTTACGGGCCCATTTTGGTTCGAAGCATCTGTAGTTGTGGTGGGACCCAGTGATCGACTGGGTCCCTAGGATCTATTGGGGATCAAGGTGGCTGGACACTGACAGGCTGGACTTCGGTCGCCGGTCAGTCAGCAACTTAACTACAAATCTACCTGAAGTGACTCATGCTTAAATTTCATTGAGCAGGATTATCTCTGTGATCTAAGTTCTGAGGAAGGCCTGTGGCAGAGGTCCGTTCTCTCAAAGTTCTCCAAACGATACTCCAGCTGCCAGGCCTGTGGCAGAGTCCTGTCCGGGTATAGAAAACCCACTCTGGTTAGAGTGGTGAAGAAGATAAAGTGCTATTGGAAGCAGGGCTGACTTCCTCATTGTTACGCCTGAACATGCTATTTCTTCTTCTTATACATCTTTCCCTTCACTGTACGTTTTACCATTTACCATGTTGGGTAAATAAAAGCACACGATAAAAGACACCTGCTGTTTGGACAATTCATTATTTCTGCTCTCATCAACTACCCTAGATGGCGGAGCTCTAGAGGTAACATGCCATCCCAATTCTAACCAGCAGCTCCTTCGGGGGTAGTGCTACAGTAGGTGACCGCGCTATTGTGTCAATCTCGCTCCCTTTCTCAGCGAGATTGACCACCTACGAGCCCCATCGCGGGAGCCAGCGCCGAGCTGGCTTGCCGCGATAGAGACAAAGCCATCATAGAAGCGACGGGGATCTGACTTGGACTCCCGCCAAATCTACATCATGAGGGGGAACTCCACGCCGGATTTTTAAATTAAAAATCCGGCATGAGTTCCCCCCCAGGGGACATACCAGGCACTTAGGTTTTTCAGAGTAGGGGGGGGGGGGTTCTCCTTACAATCCATAGCAGACCTAAGGGCCTGGTATCTCCCCTGGGTTCCCCCTCATGATACATACCAAACGCCGCGTGTAGATTTGGCGGGAATCCAAGTCGGATCCCCGTCGCTTCTATGACGCGCTCGCTGGAATGTGCTTTGTCTATTCCAGCGAGTGCGAGATGTCGGCACCCTGTCACCGAGAATCAGCGCGATGCTGTCTTGCTGGAAACACATTCTCGGTGACAGGTACTGTACATAGTTCTGGTGACCTAGGGGGTACCCAAGGAATGCTTTTAATTTGCAGGGATTTCCTCACACTTCCTGTATGACTATAGAAGAGGAAGTGAAGGGAAATCTACACAATGGGACACAGGTGGCAAAAAAAATCTAACAGGGGTTATAATCCCCTTTGCTCTATCCAAAATGAGAAAACAAAAGGTTTTGCCTATAGTTCTACTTTAACATTGACACCTGCAGAGTTTGCATGAACAGAGTGCGATTGTGATGCGGTGCATGAAACCGCACAGGAATTGCTGCGTATCCCACACCGCATCAGTGTGAACCTAGGCTGACAGGAAAACAAGGCTTTGAGGAGAAACCACAAATCAAATGTGCATGACCTTCAGATTGGTGAGGTTTCTAAAATTCAAGTCTCTTTTAACCACTTGAGACCTGGAAGGTTTTACCCCCTTCATGACTGGGACTTTGCTATTCAGCACTGCACTATTTTAACTGTCCATTGCTTAGTCACGTAACACTGTACCCAAATTAAATTGATATCATTTTTTTTCACACAAATAAAGCTTTCTTTTGGTGGTATTTAATCACCACTGGGTTTTTATTTTTGTATTTTTTATTATATATTTGAAACAATTCTAAAAACTTGGGAAATAAAATTATATTGTGTACTTTCTGTTATAAAACATACTGTATTGAAAAGAAGGGCTTGCCAGCAGACAAGATGGCTTCTCTGGACAGACTTCTGTGCACTCTCGTGCTTGATAGAATTGGGTACATGATAATGCACATGCGCTTGCAAATTCCCGTGTGCATGGGCACTCACATGTACTTGTGACAGATGTTGGCGTCAAACTGGCTATTTAAACTATTTAACGACCTATTCAAACTGGGCCGGTGCTCAGAATCAGTGCTGCTGTGTATCCTGTGAAATCTGTATCCTGATTCCAGTTGCTGACCCGGCTGACCCGGCTTGTCTTAACTACTCTCTGTTATCAGTAACCATCTAAGCCAGGTGTGCCCAACCAGTGGCCCGCGGAGCCCTCTGACGTGGCCCGCAACCTCCTGCTCTGGGATGGAAAAAAATAGAATAGAATACTGTTAATTAAAAGGTACTGTAGCTGCTTTCAAATTGATCTACAGGTGCAGAGAAGTGCACTGAGCCATAGACTTCTATTACCTGCGAGTTTAGTGTGCCAAGAGTAAAGTGGGCTCTATAGAGCTGAGTGGGCTGAGTGGGCTGCCATCCACCGGCTCCGCTCATTGTGGCCCACGACTGATTACCAAGTCCCGTAAGTGGCCCTCGCTCTTCAAAAGGTTGGGCACCCCTGATCTAAGCTGTCTACTCTCGCCAGTGCCAGCCTGCCTCAGTCTGCTTGCCTGCTTACTGGAGCCTTCTGATGATTTCACCTGCCTGGTGTGGACACCTGCCTTAGTTGCTACTAGCAAGATTTACAGGCAATCTTGCCACATTGTACTCCTGTACCTCCTGTATACACTAGAAGTATACACCCCCATTATCTATGTGAAAAAATAAAAGCTCACAATCCCAATCGCGTTCTGCGATCCACCAATCAAAATCTGCTCCAGATACCGAAAGCCAACTTTAAGTCCAAAGGAGAAAGAAGATTTGCGGTCCAAGGACCCAGACTATGGAACGCTTTACCGACCAGTATTCGGTTGGAGGAGAACCACCTAGCATTCAGGAGAAAGATCAAGACTCATCTCTTTTGATTTCAAAAGAGAAAGGAACAACAAGCGCCCAGAGGCGATTAAATTTGCATGTGTTGCGCTATACAAGTTTTCATTCATTCATTCATTCATAGAAGTGGGGTGTAAGAGAGACCTTCCTCATCATGTCAGGCTCTGCTACAAGATACCTGATATATATCCAACAAAATCAAATTTCCTAAAAAATGTAGGCCAAAATGTATTCTGCTACATGTTTTGGTTAAAACCAAACTGCGTTTTTTGGGTCACAATACTATTGGGAACATTAGTCTGATTGTGATTGATATACTAATCCGTACAGGCACTATACTACGGTAGTAATGGCGTTAATCAGCAACTTATAGTGTGACTGTGATAGTGTGGTGGCCAATCTGGTGCTAACAGACACTGTCTGGGAGGGACACTAACTGACATTAGCATCACTAGTGACACTATTACAGTTATCAGTGATAATTCTGTACACTCTACACTGTACTAATGACACTGGGTGGGTGACAGGAGCGCTTAGGATGTTACTCAATGGTAGTATTGTTAAGCCCCATACACTTGGTCAGACTATTTTAACAACAAACATAAAAACGATCGTTTAACGATCGTTCTCAGAAAATTTGTTTGTTTTTAAACTGCATCAGAAAACCATTTTTGGGTTCAAAAGTCTGGCCAACTGATCTCCCTTCAGATGAATATACACAGAAAAGTTTATTTGGCTTTACTGTACAAGTGTACTCACTACTCAGCACAAAAGAGAAGCTGCTTTCAGTCACTGAGGCTGGCCATACATGTTCAATTTTCTTGTACAATTTTCTTTTAGATTTGCCAAAAACCATATATGAGGTCAAACTAAACAACACTTCCAATTGTATGCAATCAGGCAGGCCCTTGCACTACATAGTTGAAGGTAAATCTAAAGAAAATTGCACAGAAAATTGTATCATGTATGGCCAGCCTAACTCTCTGGCCATTCAAAAAAAACATAAACAAAAGATTTGCGTTTTAACACGTTTCTTTTGTTATTTTTTGTATGTTGATATGACACCTATAACAAAAGATTTGCGTTTTAACACGTTTCTTTTGTTATTTTTTGTATGTTGATATGACACCTATAACAAAAGATTTGCCTTCAGTATTTTGAATACACAGAAAACAGAAAAAGGAATTCATTCAATATACATAATGAAATTCTTTTGTTATAGATGTCATTGAACAATGAACATACAACTGACACTAACAAAAGAAAAGCATTCAAGATACACAGAATGCAAATTGACGAAAATTCACGATAATTATTGTCTAACAAGAAACGAACATGAATTAAACAGAATAACGAATCATCCCGCATGTACAAAAATAAAACGGTAACGGAAATACGAAACGATCGGAATACGAAAAAATCGCGTCGTACGACAAACGAACGGGAACGAACGGGAAAACGGGCGTCTTACGAAAAACAAACGGAAACGAACAGACGGGGCCATACGAAACGAAACAAAAAAAACTGTGCACATGTCTAATGCCCACTAACACACAGCTCTTTTCTCTATCTGCAAAGTAGAGCGTCCTGACCCTCCTGCTCGCCCCCTCCCCCCCTCAAGAGGCTTTCTCAACACCAGGGAGAAAGCCTTGCATTACTGTGTGTAGTTACAGACAGGAGAACAGGAAGTGAGGATTTCTCAGAAGAAATATGGACATTTTAAAACAAAATTGAAGGATGAGGTAAGTGAAGGAGGACTGCACTAAGGTAAAGAATATTTAGGTAATATTTTTTTTACATTTACCCCTTTAAGCTTAGAACCTAGCATAGCTAGACATAAGCACCATGGTCATTCCCAGCCTGAGTGCCTTTATGTTAGAGGGGATTAGTATGAAATAGAGAATGTTGACTCCTTCACGAACCATCTTTCCCCCACCAAGAAAGGAAAATCTTTCAGTAGGGTCACTAGTTAATTAAAATGATTTTCTTCCACTTCCTGTTTTGACTATGGGTCAGGAAGTAAAGGGAAATCTCTCCAATGGCACACAGACGGCAAAAATGTTGACAGGGGTTATAACTTTCTCTTATTCTATCCAAAATGAAAAAAAAAAACAATTGCCTCTAGTTCTACTTTAAGCAGCCAATCACCAAGATGGTCATAGGCTATGTGCAAACTCAGACATTGTTCAAAATAGAAGCTTATAAAAATCTGGCAGAGTAATAGAGCAATGGGGGAGCGTGGGGAAAGTAAGTCTGTCCTCTCCCCTTAGGCGGCATGCACACGACCGGTTTCCTCAGCAGAATTCAGCAAGAAACTCGATCTGAGACGTATTCTGCTGAGGAAACTGGTCGTGTGTACACTACTCGCCGAGAAACCCGTCGAGGAACTCGTCGAGCCAAAAAGAGAGCATGTTCTCTATTTCTCTCGATGGGCAATGGGAAAATTTGGCTCGACTAGTTTTTTCACTGCCGAACAAGGAACTTGACGGGGAAAACGATGTGTTTCGCCCGACGAGTTTCTCGGTCGTGTGTACGCCGCCTTAGCATAGCCTGACATAGTTATTTTGTTTGGTTAGGCCACTGTTCGCTTAGGTTTAGCATTACAAGCTGCTATGTGAGTATCAACTTTTTCGATGTAGCATCTGTCTTTTGTAATGTTATCCAGTATCTAGTGATAAAAGTAAATAGCTTACAAAAGGACATATGTTACATAAGACAAATCATTTTGTGACTGTGAGATCCGAAATGTCCAAGCAATTTTCTCTGAATAAAGTGAACCTGGTATGGGCTTAAAAGTACCCATGCTAACAATACTACTAAAATGTAGGCAACCTGTATTTCTTTCCTTACCTTACTTAACCACTTGCTTACTGAACACTTAGGCCGCGTACACACGATCAAATTTATCTGCTGAAACTGGTCAGACGGTCAGACGGACCGTTTCAGCGGAGATATCCGATCATGTGTACGGGCTAGCGGAAATGTTTTCCCAGCGGACAAATTTCAAAGCATGCTTTGAAATTTGTCCGCCGGAGACATGTCCGTCAGATATGTCCGCTGGTTAGTACACTAACCAGCGGACAGAAATCTCTGCGCATGCGTCAAATTGATTCGACGCATGTGTGGAAGTATTTTACTTCCTGGAGTGGTGACGTGGCGGCGTCAACGTCACCGCCACGTCACCGGGTCCTCAGCCCGAGGGGATTTTGCCCTATTTGTTTCATTATGATATCCAGTGCTGAAGCCGAGCACTGTGTACTTCCGCCCTCACACTGCGCGGCGCCGCACGCTGAGTCTGCCTACACGTGGATTCAGCGTGATTGGTCTAGTGGATGTGATGAGGCTGGTCTTTCATTCCAATCAATGCACTATGATTGGCTGATACTAACATTGGGGATATCCGCCCTTACTTTGCACAGACCCTGACGTCACTTCCGCCCTTATGGGATCCTGATGTGATTGGCCTAATGCATGGATGGAGGAGTGTCTTTCATTTGCTGACACAATGCGGCTGGACATCTGATTGGATGGATCACGGACTGCAGGTGTCAAGTAATTTAATTAAGTGTATGACAGGATATTTAAGAAGGACATCTAGCAATAGTTAGCCAATCCCATGAATGAGTCAATCTATGACAAAACATGTCGGGGGCGTGGCTACACTAATGATTGTTTGATCGTTTGAGACCGACGTGAAACAAACCTGCATGTGTTTCTTTATGCTAGTGACCAGCTATGAGGAGACGATTTACAACAAAGTGGAAGTGGTGAGAAACACCTGGTTTTCTGCACAGGTACGCCGTGACCACAGTTTATCAGCTTGTGAATATCAAGGAAGTTTGCTTGGATTTATATCACGGTTGTTTGTGAGTTTGCTTTTGTGAGTGCAACCATTGTAGGTTCATGTGGTGTGTCAATAAATTGTTTTAGCAATATCACACTATTATATTTTTCTTTTTATTACTCATATGGATCTCACTGCTGCAATATTGTGGATATGAATCCTGAACACTGATTCGAGGATTGTAATACATGCTTGCTGTGCCAAACACGTGAGTGTAAGGCTACTAGTTCTGGTGAGTGGCCAATTCTATTGGTGGAGGAGTTACAACACACTGGTGTGGTGGAGGACGGCCCTTTGGAGAAACACAGAAGTTACATTTGTTCAGACACTTTATGAACTTTTTAACCTTTTTGACTCATTTATTCACAGGTCTCTTCATTTACATATGTTTATGTTTCATTAATTTGTACTTGCACATTTGTTTTTGTTCACTTATGTGGTTCAGCCACACATGAGCGCTGTTTGTATCATTGGTATTTAAATGTATAGTTTAATTCACTAGATACACTTTTTTCACTAATTGCTTCATTTAAAAGAGCAGCTGTGAACTTTCCTGTATATATACATTTACTCTTTAGCGCAGCGGCAGTAACCATTAGGGCGCATATATTCTGGTTACTATCTGTCTTGTCCTTTTTTTAAATATGGAAATCTCGGTAATGGCAGCAGCTGCTGCCACAATCGAGGTATCCATCTTTAGCATGAACGGTCCTGCAAACGATAACGGCGGTCTCCGTGGCAGATTCGCCGCGAGATCGCTGTTATCGGCGACAGGAAAGGGGCGCCCTCCGCCGCCGACCGGAGCCGTCGGTAGCGGTGGAGGCGATCAGGTCCTTCAGCCTGCTGTGTGAGGATGCGAGTGAGGGCAAGATGGCCCCCACTCATCCCCATAGCCTAGCAGGGCGGAAGTGACGTCAAAACGTCAGTCCCGCCTAGCGTCTTAAAGGCACATTTTTTTTGTTATTTTTTCAAATGGCAAAATTTCCATTTTTTTTTTTTTGCATTTAAGTCTAAATATGAGATCTGATGTCTTTTTATCATATCTCATATTTAAGAGGACCTGTCATGCTTTTTTCTATTACAAAGGATGTTTACATTCCTTGTAATCGGAATAAAAGTGATCACATTTTTTATTTTATTTTTTTCAGTGTAAAAAATAATAAAATAAATACAAATAAATAATAAAACATTTTTTTTTTTTTAAAGCTCCCCATCCGACGAGCTCGCGCGCAGAAGCGAACGCATATGTGAGTAGAGCCCGCATATGAAAACGGTGTTCAAACTACACAAGTGCGGTATCACTGTGATCGTTAAAGCGAGAGCAATAATTCTAGCCATAGACCTCCTCTGTAGCTCAAAAGATGCAACCTATGGAATTTTTTAAACGTCGCCTATCGAGATTTTTAAGGGTAAAAGTTTGACGCCATGCCACGAGCGGGTGCAATTTTTAAGCATGACATGTTGGGTATCATTTTACTCGGCGTAACATTATCTTTCACAATATATTAAAAAAATGGTCCAAATTTATTGTTGTCTTATTTTTTAATTAAAAATAGTGAATTTTTTCCAAAAAAAGTGTGCTTGTAAGACCGCTATGCAAATACGGTGTGACAAAAAGTATTGCAATGACCACCATTTTATTCTCTAGGGTGTTAGAAATAAAATATATAATATTTGGGGGTTTTAAGTAATTTTCTAGCAAGAAAAAAACTGTTTTAGTCTTGCAAACACCAAATCTGAAAAACACCCAAGGTCCTTAAGTGGTTAAATGTATTAGGAAAATGCAAAGCATTCTCTGAATGGCACTCATGCCGAGCAACCAACCTCCTGTGTTCACAATTCAGCAGGGCAGCTGCTTGGCACAGGACATGGAAGCTAGCGGATGTCACTGAATTATAAGGCCTCGTACACACGATCAAATCTGTCTGCTGGAAACGGTCCGCTGGACCGTTTCAGCAGACAGATTCGATCGTGTGTACGGCCGAGCAGACAGATTTGTCCACCCGACAGATTTCAAAGCATGCTTTGAAATCTATCCGGTGGGAATCTGTCCGCCCGACATGTCTGCTGGTTAGTACACTTACCAGCAGACATGTCGTCCCGCACCGCCGCCGTACCGCCGCTGAATGGATTCGGCGCATGCGCGGAAGTGTTTTACTTCCTGGTGCGGTGATGTGGCGGCGTCAACATCACCGCCACGTCACCGACACGTCAGCGCGCCGTCTGCTGGCGGGGATTTTGGTTTGCTCGTGTGTACACGTGAGTAAACCAAAATCCCAGCAGACAGATTTGTTCAAATCTGTCGGACGGACAGATTTGAACAAATCTGTCCGCTCGTGTGTACGAGGCCTAAGTGTTTACTGCAGTGATTTCCAGCTTCTAGTAACATCCCACAGGTATGGTATTTACATGCTGGACCAATGAAACACATTTTCATATTTGGAATTCTGCTTTAGGCTGGGTTTACACTATATTTGCATGCAGCTCACAGCAGTAGTCCAGTGTGTCCCCGTTCACCGTTTCAGGTCTGATTTCAGTCTGAATTTTGGGCTGAATTTGAAAACACAGGGCTCCTGTGCAAATTTGCATCGGAGCCACAGTCGGAGATATGTGAACTGCTCCAAAGAGAGACAGTCAACATTTCCTGCTATTGGGAATTGGATGCGGGAAGGCTTAATCTAAAAATAAACATTTGTGTTTTTTTGTGGTGTTCCTTTATATTCTATGCTAAGGCTGTATAGAGAATCTTTTTTTTCATTTAAATAGATTTTTATTTGTTTTTTCATCCATGCGTTACACATACATATTATCGTCAATAACAAGTATGGGTTAATTGTTAACAAAATACAGAAAGACAATGTTGCAATATCTAGGAACTCTGCCCGTTAAGGGTTAATATCACTTACGTTATAGAGTAATTATTGTCTTTGTTGTGTAGCCCCCCCCCTCCCCTTCCCTACCCCCCACCCTCCCCTTCTCAACCCTTGTAAGCATACTAGCTTGGTAGAGGTTAGTTAGGTTTTATTTGGCTGCCGAGTTATCTGATGTTTAGAATTTGTCTTAGCTAAGTGCAGGCCTGTCGGGGCCAGTTCGCGCTCCCCCGTGCCCGAGTTCCGCTTACTCTATATCGCCCTCTGTTCTCTGCCATAGTCTCCATATTTTTGCAAATTTATCATTCTTCCCTTGGGTAGTGTAGTAGACCTTTTCATTTGAAATTGTTTGTTTCATAACTGATAACCAGTTCTCTATAGTTGGAGGCGCCTGGGCTTGCCATTTTTGAGCAATTATTTTGCGAGCTTGAAATAGGCATCTCAAGATAGGTTCTATGGTTCCTTGCGGTACCTTATTTTCGTCCATGCATCCCAAGAGGCAAATCCTGGCGGTTGGTTCAAGAGCAGACCTAAATTTCTCGTTTATCCGTGTTATAATACCCACCCAGTAGCTGTACAATTTGGGGCACTTCCAGACCATATGGAGAAGGTCTCCTTTATTGTTGCATCTTGGACATGCATCATTGGGTCTACAACCCATTTTATACAATTTATGGGGGGTGTAGTAGATCCTATATAGTAAAGATAGATGGGACAGTCTTTGGGCCGGGGCGATGGACACCCAGGCTCCTTGCCGGAGGATCCTATCCCACTGGTCTGGGGAAATTATGCCTAAGTCACGCTCCCAGGCCACTTTACTCTTCCGCGGCCCTTCTCTGCTTAGTGCCCTCACTCCCAAGCTACCATAGGTTGCAGAAATTAAGCCCTTGACTTGTGTTGCCTCAACTACAAAGGACAGAGCAAGCAACTGTGTCCACTCTACTGTTTTAGCAGCAAATTGTACTTGTATGGCGTGGCGAACCTGGAGAAATGTATAGAAAGATTTGTTTGAAATCTTAAATTCGCTTACTAGGTCTTGGAATGACTTCAAGACGTTGCCCCTAAATATATGCTTTAGTCGGCATATGCCATTGTTTACCCAGTCCCTCGAGATTTCTACAGTAGGTGACTGGGATATTGTGTCAATCTCGCTCCCTTTCTCGGCGAGATTGAGCACTTTCGAGCTCCATCGCGAGAGCCAGCGCCGAGCTGGCTTGCCGCGATGGAGAGCGAGCGCGTCATAGAAGCGATGGGGATCCGACGCGGATTCCCGCCAATTCTACACGTGGGCGGAGTTATGAATCCTGAAGGAGAAATCCCCGCCGGATTTTAAAAAAAAATCCGGCATGGGTTCCCCCCTCAGGAGCATAACGGGCCCTTAGGTCTGTTATGGGTTGCAAGGAGACCACCCTACGCCGAAAAAACGGCGTGGGGGTCCCCCCACAATCCATAACAGACCCGTATCCAAAGTACGCCGGCCGGCCGGTCAGGAAGGGAGTGGGGGCGAGCGAGCGCCCCCCCCTCCTGAGCCGTACCGGGCAGCATGCCCTCAACATGGGGGGGTCAGGTGCTCTGGGGTAGGGGGCGCACTGCGGCCCCCCACCCCAGAGCACCCTGTCCCCATGTTGATGAGGACAGGGCCCCTTCCCGACAACCCTGGCCGTTGGTTGTCGGGGTATGCGGGCGGGAGGCTTATCGGAATCTGGAAGCCCCCTTTAATAAGGGGGCCCCCAGATACCGGCCCCCCACCCTAAGTGAATGAGTATGGGGTACATTGTACCCCTACCCATTCACCTGCAAAACAAAAGTTTAAACACAAATAAAACACACAGGGTATTGAAATATTTTATTAGTTGGCCGCCGGGGGGGGGGTGTGTATGATCGCTTTTAGAAAAGCGCCCCCCTCCGGCGGGCTTCTGTGGAGGGTGGGTGCCGCCGTCTGGTTCTTTTCCGCCGCCGGGGGGGGCGCTTTGATAAAAGCGCCCACCACCCGGCGGGCTTCTTTCGACGTCTTCGGCGGCGGGGGGGGTCTTCTCCCACTCTCCGGGGTCTTCTCCTGCTCTCCGGGGGTCTTCTCCGCTCTCCGGGGGTCTTCTCCGCTCTCCGGGGGTCTTCTTCTTCTTCAGGACTCGCTGCCGCTATCTTCGTGTGTTAGCTCAATTACTAGCGGCGGCGGTCCCCTCTTCTGCGACGTCGGCGTCTTCTTCTTCTTCTTCTTCTTCTTCTGCTGTCCAGATGTTGACGCGACGCTTCCTCCCGCTGTTATGCCCGGCGCGCGGCTCGCAGCGAAATATATAGGCCTGTCTTGTGACGTCGCAGTCCCATCATGCTCCGGTAGGTACCACGTGATACCTACCGGAGCATGATGGGACTGCGACGTCACAAGACAGGCCTATATAATTCGCTGCGAGCCGCGCGCCCGGCATAACAGCGGGAGGAAGCGTCGCGTCAACATCTGGACAGCAGAAGAAGAAGAAGAAGACGCCGACGTCGCAGAAGAGGGGACCGCCGCCGCTAGTAATTGAGCTAACACACGAAGATAGCGGCGGCGAGTCCTGAAGAAGAAGAAGACCCCCGGAGAGCGGAGAAGACCCCCGGAGAGCAGGAGAAGACCCCGGAGAGTGGGAGAAGACCCCCCCCGCCGCCGAAGACGTCGAAAGAAGCCCGCCGGGTGGTGGGCGCTTTTATCAAAGCGCCCCCCCCGGCGGCGGAAAAGAACCAGACGGCGGCACCCACGCTCCACAGAAGCCCGCCGGAGGGGGGCGCTTTTCTAAAAGCGATCATACACACCCCCCCCCGGCGGCCAACTAATAAAATATTTCAATACCCTGTGTGTTTTATTTGTGTTTAAACTTTTGTTTTGCAGGTGAATGGGTAGGGGTACAATGTACCCCATACTCATTCACTTAGGGTGGGGGGCCGGTATCTGGGGGCCCCCTTATTAAAGGGGGCTTCCAGATTCCGATAAGCCTCCCGCCCGCATACCCCGACAACCAACGGCCAGGGTTGTCGGGAAGGGGCCCTGTCCTCATCAACATGGGGACAGGGTGCTCTGGGGTGGGGGGCCGCAGTGCGCCCCCTACCCCAGAGCACCTGACCCCCCCATGTTGAGGGCATGCTGCCCGGTACGGCTCAGGAGGGGGGGGGCGCTCGCTCGCCCCCACTCCCTTCCTGACCGGCCGGCGGGCGTGCTTTGGATACGGGTCTGTTATGGATTGTGGGGGGACCCCCACGCCGTTTTTTCGGCGTAGGGTGGTCTCCTTGCAACCCATAACAGACCTAAGGGCCCGTTATGCTCCTGAGGGGGGAACCCATGCCGGATTTTTTTTTAAATCCGGCGGGGATTTCTCCTTCAGGATTCATAACTCCGCCCACGTGTAGAATTGGCGGGAATCCGCGTCGGATCCCCGTCGCTTCTATGACGCGCTCGCTGGAATGTTCTTTTACTATTCCAGCGAGTGCGAGATATCGGCAGCCTGTCGCCGAGATTCAGCGCGATGCTGGCGTGCTAAAAACACAATCTCGGCGGCAGGCACTGTATGCTTAACGTCTCCTGGAGATTGTTGTTGTTCCAGAGGGGGGAGAATTCAGACGGGCCCTCAAGCCCCATGATTTTTTTTATTGTGTGCCATGTTTTACTAATTAGTTTAATAGTTACATGGTTATAGTAGAAATAATCTGCTTCTAGAGCTTCAACTAATAAATTATGTGGGTTATTTGTCAGTAGGAGTCGGTTATTAATAAGGTTTCTTTCTGCGGTTCCGCATCCAGCCAAATGTTGCAGTTGTGCTGCCAGAAAATATAGTTTTGGATGTGGAACCGCCATTCCCCCCTCCTTGACCGGCAGTTGTAGTGTTTGTAAGCTTATCCTAGGTTGCCCACCCTTCCAAATTAGATCTCTGAATAAGGCATTTATCTTTTTAAACCACTTGTGTTCAATCCATATTGGCGAGTTATGTAACAGATATAATAGTTGTGGCTGCCA
Source organism: Rana kukunoris (assembly GCA_029574335.1). Classification (NCBI taxonomy): domain Eukaryota; kingdom Metazoa; phylum Chordata; class Amphibia; order Anura; family Ranidae; genus Rana; species Rana kukunoris. Next base: position 215,780,712 of record CM056059.1, on the reverse strand, counting down.
AATCATTTTGATTAAGTTACAACGTCCTGCTACGGACAGGGGCAATCTTTTCCATATTTCACATTTAGTTTTCCACTTTATTAATAATGGGTCTAAGTTTAAAGTGAGAAAATGAGAAACCTCTTTTGAGATCCATATCCCCAAATACTTAATTTTAGGACTAATGGCTATTTGAGAGAGGCTTGACAGCCTATGTGGGGCTACCGGGTCCAGTGGTAGGAGGGCTGATTTCGACCAATTAATCTTAAGGCCTGAGAACTGTTCGAATTCCTCCATTAGTTGTATTACTTTGTCTAGCGACCCTTCAACATCCTCGAGAAAGAAAAGGACATCATCTGCAAAGAGCGCGATTTTTTCTTCGCCCTGGTGTCTTCTGAACCCCGTTATGTCAGCCCTTGCTCTGGCCATAAATGCTAATGGTTCCATTGCGAGGGGCGAACAGAAGGGGGGATAACGGGCACCCCTGTCTCGTCCCTCGTTCCAATTGAAATATCTCGGATAGCTCGCCGTTGATCCTGACCTTAGCTCTTGGACCACAATATAACAGTTTGACCCATTTTACATAAAGCGGGCCAAATCCAAAGCTGTCTAGTACCTGCCAGAGATATGCCCACTCAAGGCTATCAAAAGCCTTAGCAGCGTCGAGCGACAATATGGCTCTGATCCCTGCGGTTTCTATCGGGGTGAGTATGTTTAAAAAGGTTCTCCTGATATTAATACTAGTTGCCCTGCCTGGTATAAAACCAGACTGGTCTGGATGAATAAGTTTACTAATACATCTATTAAGCCTGGCAGCAAGAATTTTGGCTAAGATTTTTATGTCTGAGGTCAATAGGGAGATTGGGCAATAAGATGAAGGGTCCGTTGGGTCCTTCCCCTCCTTGTGAATGACAATAATGGTTGCTTCATTCATTGAGGGGGGAAGAGTTCCCTCTCTCATCGCCCCCTCATAGGTCCTCAATAACTCTGGGAGCAGTGTCTCGCCAAATTTTTTATATATCTCTATAGGGAGCCCGTCCGGGCCAGGGGATTTTTGGTTTGGCATTTCACCAGTTGCCTGTTGAAGTTCTTTTAGGGTAATTGGTGCGTCTAGCTCTTGCTTATCGTTATCAGATAATGTAGGGACTTTTATCTTCTGAAAGAAAATTTCCATCCCACCATTCGTTGGTTTCCTTTTGGACTTATATAATTCTTTATAGTATAAGAAAAATGTTTTTAAGATTTCCTGTCCATCAGTTGTTATTACGCCCGACGGTGTTCTAATTACTGAGACATTTGATGAGGGAGAGTTGGTTCTATTAAGAAGAGCTAGCATTCGTCCTACCTTCTCCCCCTCCCCGAACTGTAATTGCCTTTGAAGTGTTCTCTTATTCTCCGCTATTCTTAAGATATGTATTCTATATTCTTCTTGTTTTGCTAGCCATTCTGCCCGTTTGGTTGGCGTTGGTTCTTTGATAAAGCTCAATTCTGCTTGAGCAGTCTCGTTAATCAGCCTGATCTCTTCCATCCTCCCTGTCTTTTTAACCCTAGAGACCTGTTGGATTAACAGGCCCCTAGCGTAAGCTTTTAGGGAGTCCCAGACCACTCCTGAGGGTGCCGTCCCTTGGTTGATGAACATGAACTCTACTAGCTGAGACATCAAGGTCTGCGGCTCTCCAATCAGCTCTAGCCAGCCTGGGTTGATCTTCCATTCTTTGACAGGGGACTTAACCCCTATCCTTAATACTAAGACCAGCGGGGAGTGGTCTGAGACCCCCCTTGGGCCATAACGTATCGCCTTAACCTGGGGCATGGCTCCATCGCTACACAGGGCCATATCTATTCTAGATAGCGTACCATGGGAGCTGGAGTAGCATGAGAACTGACGATCCTGAGGGTAAGAAGCTCTCCAGATGTCACTTAACCCAGCTTCCTGAATAAAACCGACTAATCGACCTCCCTTGGGGCCAGTCCCTGGTGGAAATCTGTCTATACTGTTATCCAGGACTTCGTTATAATCACCAACCGCTATGATGGGAACATCTGGCACATCAAGGGTGAATTTGATAAGATTGTATAAGACATCTAATTTAAAGGGGGGGGATGTATAGATTAGCTATGACATATGGCCTATTCTCAATAGAACAGAGCAAGAATATAAATCTGCCTTGGTCATCCACCCACGTCTTGGAGCAGGAAAAGATCACTCCCCTCCCGATCAATGTACTCACTCCTCTTGAGTAGGAGGAGTATACTGAGTGATATTGGGCTTGAAATTTGCGGCTATTCAGCTGCTGGACTGAATCCTTAGTCAGATGTGTCTCCTGGAGGCAGATTAGCCCAGGCATTCCATCCTCCAAGAGTGACATGACTGCCACTCTTTTGGCTGGATCGCCCAGGCCTCGTACATTCCAAGAGGTGATAGCTAGTAACTTATCCTGCATCTTTTGTAATTGCGGTGATCTGGTTTACAGTAATTTTCAAGCCATTCAGGTCTAGTTCCCTTGCCCGTCCGCCATGGAGGACACGACAGCCGGGCGATCGACCTGCTCGCTTGGTCCCTAACACCCCTGCCTGTCTTGTCGCAGCCTGTGGTACCCCGAATGTATGCTCACTACTCCCTCCCTTAAAAACCTCCCTCCCTCCCCTGACCCACCCTCCCTTCCCCCTACCACCATGCCCTCTAGGGATTCCCCTTGGGGCTAGTCCAATGACCGCTTTGCTCGCTCTCACATTCATCCCCCTGGCCCATGCAGCGAGTGTCCCTCCCGCGCTTGCTCTCCTCCCCTCCCAGGTCTCGAAAGTTCAATGCCTTTGCGTAGTGATTCCTTTCTCTTTTCCCCTCTTCCTCCCCCCTCTCTTTTGACTAGGAAAGAATAACAGTACGATACGGTAGAGGCACCGGAGAGGGGAGAGGGAAGAAAGAGAGAGAGAGAGAGAGAGAAAAAAAAAATATGCGGTTTAACTGCCCCTTAAATATATTTGTAAATAAACATTATAGCTTTGACATTTAGGCGTTAAGTGGGGGCGCTTCCCCTGAGGTGCCCCTACATGAGTATACCTGCTATTAAAGATAACCTAAGTAGCACTCAATGTACATTAATGCAAACGTGCAAAAGGAACATAACATAGTGCAATCATAGATCACGTTGGTTTGCAGTACTAATTAACCAAGTTTACAGTCAATTCTAGAGTCTCTTTCCCCTTTCTCCCTTCCTCCCTTGCACAGAAATGGTGTTAACGGGTGCTTGGGATAAGGCCTTTATTATAACACCAAGAGTTATGTGCAGGTATTCCTATATGGTAAGGGAGAGAGAAAGGGAAGAGAGGAGAGAGAAAAAAAAAAAGAAAAAAGAAAAAAAAGGGGGATTATAGTAGGGATGGTTTACGTGCCGTTTGTGACTATATATATAAAAACGTTATAACCTTTAGTGTTAAACCCTAATTAAGAGCGCATAAGCAGCGCTCTGTTGCCTCTACGTAGCTATACGTGTTATTGAAAGTACCATAATAAGCTTTCTCACAAGCGTATGTGCCAAGACTATATTACATGTTAGCCACGTTGCTGTGGTTCCGCTATTTAAGTGTTCGTGTATAGAAATACAATAGTGAGCTCTTAGCCAAACAAATCTTCCAAAACTGTCTTATATGGTAATCCTATGGTTTAAGTGCTACTTATCTATACTTAACACCCATTATATAAATAAAAGAAAATTTGAATTTCTATGGTGACAGTGAAGTGAAAGAGAGAAGGAGGAAAAAAAAAAAAAAAAAAAAAAAAAATAAATAAATAAATAAAAGGCACCCCACAACTGAAGGCCAATAAGCCCAAAAGGTATGTATGAATCATCCTATATATAATAAAAAATAAAATAAAATGGTAGAATTAAAAAAAAAGCAAGCCATACAACAAAAAAGACAAAGAAAGGAAGAAAACCAAAAAAAAATAAAAAATTTTAAAAAATCGCACAGAGAAATAGAAGTGCGATTTGCATGCAACTTATCTAGCTATATATTGTAAATATTATAGCCTTGGTGTTTAACATTCGTAGGGAGCTCGTCCCCCTTCCTGTGGGATACCCCTTCAAAAATCTGTGTGTTGTTAAAAATAGCGTAGATAGCTTTCTCAAGTACATAAATGAGGGAACAGACTAACATAATATAACCCTAAATGGCAAAAAAAAAAAAAAGGGAATAAAAAAAAAAAAAAAAAAATTTTGTTTAAAAAATTGCAGCCGAGTGCTACTTTATATGTGCTAGCCCAAGTTATCCAATTAGGGCTAGGCCCTTAGTAACGCCGTGCCTACAACATGCTTGTGAACTATACCTAACATGGCATCCATATAGTGGAAATACCCTGTTTATGCTCGCTTTCTTGGCTCTTGGGAGAGCACCCGTCATATGGGGGCCTACCAGCTAATTCTCAATTCTTTAATGCCTACCCCCCCCCCCCCAACACCAGCAGCAAACAAAAAGAAAAAGAAAACAACTTATTGTATTTATCAGTCCTCCGGGAGGGCCTAGACCCTTCACCCGTATGAGTCTCTAGGGCAGCTTTGTTCTGCTCCAGCCAGTTGACTGCTTCGCTGGGGTTGTCAAAGAAAAAAGTCCTGTCCAAAGATGCCACTCTGAGGCGAGCCGGATACAAAAGAGCATAAGAAATTTTGTATTTTTGTAGGGACTTCTTGACTGGCATAAACTCAGCTCTACGTTTCTGTAGGTCAGGTGAAAAGTCTGGGTATATTGATATTCTCGTTCCTTTATATATAATCGTTCCCAGTTCTCTGGCTTTTTGTAGCAAGATTACTTTGTCAGTGTAATTGAGGCATCTAAGAAGGATCGGTCTTGGATGTTTGCCCTGTTGGACAGCTTTAAAGGGGACCCGATGGGCTCTTTCTATGGCAAAAAATGCTGATAGGGCCTAGTGTCTCCCTACACCAGTGTTCCATAAAGGCTACAGGGTCTGTACCTTCACATCCTTCAGGTAGGCCTACTACCCTCACATTGTTCCTGCGCAGTCTGTTTTCCAACGCATCTAGTTTAACCACCTGAAGGGCTGTTAACTCTTGTAGCCCCGTTAATTCCCCTTGTAGTGTGAAGAGGTCATCTTCCACTGCACTTAGCCTGTCTTCTAATGCGTTAGTTCTAGACACAGTTCTATGCAGTTCCTGCCTCATTGATAACAATTCTTCTCTTAGACCTATTAGCTGGGTGTCAAAACTAGCCATATAGTCTCTACAAACATTGACTGCACTAAGTACCTCCCTAAGGGTGGGCTCCCCTTCGGGGGTAGAGCCCACCACTAGGGACTCAGAGCCACTGGTCATTCCGAGCGTATTTACAGTTCCAGCAAGATCTGGGCACCGCCCTTTGGTACTCACGGTTTTGGGGGTTGCCGCGTTTACCACACTGGATGCCTTTGCAGTCCCTTGGCCGTAGCTCCTTCTTTCCTGGGATGGGCCCGTTAGTACTTTGTTTTGTGTTGCTGATACCGATAGATGGCCTTTAGCTGGTGATATAGCAGGGGTGTGAGCAAAACGCTCTAGTTTAGCAGCGGCGGCCTGGTTGCTCTTGGTGGACCTGGTGTTCGACATCCCTTGGATCACGGTGTCGGATATCCCAGCCCAAACCGGCAAGAGCCGTGGCGTACTCAATGCGATGGTGTCTCTCCTCCTTAGCAGATATCCGGCAATAATCCAGGGAGCAATAAGAAGCAATAGCTGGCTAATATAGGGGAGAAGGGAGCTGTATAACCTACAAAGAATCTTCCTTGCAAGCCATACACAGCTCCACCCGCCTCCACCCTAAAATTTTTAATTGCAAAGCAAAAAAAAAAAAAAAAGCCTCTATATAGGCTTTGTGCTATATACTTTATATGCACTGACTTCGCTGACTGTGCTGTATATGGTGCACACAGTTTATAATATAATATTGTTGGGGGGAGGAAAGCTCTCTACTCCCTTGACTCAGTCCACATCTCTCAGTACCTGGTTGTGTGGCGGCTGGGGGCCTCCGTTTGGTGCCACGAGGGGGGGCTGTATCCAGGTCACGAAACCATAGGCTGGAATCCCAATTTTGAGGTGCAGCGTAGCACTGGCAGCATAGATGAGTAAATAGTATTGAGGTAACAGTCAGGCAGTCAAGATGCCCGCAGATAGTGTCCTATATATTATTTTGTTATTTGCCCTGGCTGGGCTGTGGGTGCGTCTTGCTCCAGCTGCGGGTTTTGGCGGATAGGTGGAGGTCTCTGCTCCCGTCACTCGATGCCTCGTTGTGCCTCACTGTCCTAAGACTTCCGTCTGCGGCCGCGAGGTGGCGCTATGTACCGAACTCAGTACCGTGGGCTGGGGATCCCTGACTCCCGGCGCCCAGCAGCAGCCTAAGCAGCAAGCGCAACCCCCGTTCTTGCGTTCTTGCGATGCGACCTCCCCGGGTATCCCCCCAGGTATCCAGGGACCCACCCAGAGCGTGCCCAGATCCTCGAGGTCCCGCTACAGCCGGTAAGTAAGGGAAGGAAAAGCAGGTCCGCTCCCCCGAATCTCCAGCTCCAGCGAGGGGGTTTCCCGTGTTGTGTGACGGCAACTGCTATGGCAGAGGGGCGAAAAGGCAGTGGTAGCGCTGGGTGGCCAAAGCCAAAGCAAGGAGGCACTCGATCCTTAGAGCCTCAGACCATCAGGCAGTCCATCAGGGGAGAGGAGAGCCCAGCGGGAGGACGTGTTCACTCGCACACTCAGCACGCACGCACGCTCCTACATCCGGTCATGTCCCTGTGGAAATCTTCGTGAATCGTGTATAGAGAATCTTAACTTCCAAATCATTTCTAGTCCACCGTCTGTAGCAATTTGGACGCACAAAATTCTGATGCATACTCGGAAACAATTCAACTCATGCTCGGAAGCATTGAACTTCATTTTCTCGGCTCGTCGTAGTGTTGCATGTCACTGCATTCTTGATGGTCGAAAGTTCAGAGAACTTTTGTGTGACCGTGTGTATGCAAGCCAAGCTTGAGCAGAATTCCGTGGGTGAAAACATCCAAGGTTTTTCCAACGGAAAATCCGGTTGTGTGTACGCGGCATTAGTCTTTTATGTTCCTGCCAACTGCATATATATTTGATTTTTTTATGTGAGTTGTGCAAAATTTGAAGGAAGATATGAATAATGAAAAAAAGAATGAACAAAAAAGTTGGAGAGGTTGGGGAAGGAAAGAAACAGAAAGGTGATTATTGTCAGTAAAAAAAAAAAAAAAAAGAGAAAGAAGAATGTTGTTAGGAACAGGTCAGTGAGCAGGAAAAAAAATAGTAGTAATCTGTATTGAAAGAGAGAGAATGTTGCAAGGAGGAAAAGTAATGAGATTCCACTTATAGTAGGAGAGAACACAAGGTTAAAAGAAAGCAGAGGAGAAACAATTTACACAATTAAAAGAAAAGAGTATATACTGTATACTGGAAGAGGATGTACTTCCTAAGAAATATAGAAAAGGATTGTGCGTTTTAAAGGAAAGATATTGCTCTAAAGGCTAATGTCTTGGGGGTTTTACTCTTTGGTTGAGTGTTTTAATAATAGAAAATGTAAACGCCAAATAGCCTCTAACTACTCTGTTATTTCCATTAATTCCAGCTGATCGCCATATATTTCTGCATCACCCTCTTGCTCTGGGTGCCCGGTTAGTAGAATAAAGTCACAAGTTCTGGGTAGAGTCAGATGAATGATGATTTCCTTTGAGTAGCAAAATGTTGTTCTGCTACCAAAAACCTAGGAAAACAGTATTTTGCAGCTGGGTAGGAATCTGTGGAACACTGTCTCTTGATAACAAAGCAACAAGATATGGCAACAACAGAATACTGAAACAGCAAGATATGGGACAGCTGGTCGAAAAAACAACAGTCCCTTTATAAAAAGTCAATGGAAGTCCTTTGAGTCCAGACTATACCCCTGTGCTCCATCTTAATGCAGGGAGGGAGAAATCATCTGCAGGTGGAGAAGTAACAACCTCCCGGGCGACCTAAAGAAACCGATGACTAGTGAGTAGGGAATAGTTAAGATTCTAGTCAGGTTTTTTGCTTTAATTTAAAAATAATATGATGCTGTCTATACAAGACTAAGGGGCACAATATCGAATGTTAGCTACTTTAGCTATCACTGTCACAAGCACTTCCAAAATATTCATGCTACACACTTCTGTGACATTCATACACAATGTCTCATTCACTCATTCATTCTGTCATCCAGGTGTGCCTTTAAATCTGTGCCTTGCTATAAAAAGGTAGCCATTGATTGTTAAGACAACCTGGAAAGCCTTCAGCTGCCTTTGTGCTATATTGGACTTCTGGTGTGTTTTTACACTAGGGAGGAGCCCAACCACACAAGCAGTTGGTGCTTCACTCTAAAACAGTGGAACCACAATGTATCAGGAATTGAAGGGAGCCATCTTTGGGGTGTTCAGGCTGAGGTGTCCTCTCAACACTAATAGACAGGTAAGTCAAAATGAAGGGAACAGCCGTCACCTCCATTAATCATTTATCCTTTATTGTAGCATATCAGCGAGTAAGAAACAGTGGCTAACACGTTTTGGCGAAAAGCCTTGGATGAGCCCATCCACCTTGGGTTAAGTTCAAGATTTGTTGGCGCACTTCAAAGAAGTTCAGATACTGAAACAAAATCCCATTGAAATCAATGCGAACTGAATCTGTAAAATACAATTGCCTATTTTCTGTGCTAATAGGTGAGAGGGTGTCAAAATAGCAGGGAGACATATCCAAATACAAAAATCCATTCCAGACCCTTAAAGTGGTTGTAAACCCTTTACAACCACTTTTTAGTACAGGTAAGACTTATTATAGGCTTAAAGTAAAAGCTACCCCGAGTATCTCCTAAACCTGCACGGTTTAGGAGATATCCCCTGTATCAGCATGGGCCGAGGTCATCGGCACATGCTCACTGAAGCAATGGCATTTGAAGTAACTCCTGGGGAAAGTGTTGTCGGCCAGGCCAGTGTATGAGGACCGCTGAGGGGGCTTCGATCTAAGGTAAGTATTTCACAATGAGGTAGTATGCTATGCCTTTGTCTTGCAGGTTTATTTTGTTTGTTTTTTTGTTAGTGGGTTTACAACCACTTTAACCTGAGCATGCAGCCTGGCTCACCAGGAAGGGGAGGACAAGCATGTGCCCCTTTCCCTGAGCCACACTAGGCAACATGTCCTCAACATGGGGGGGGGGCGCGAGGGGTACCTTGCCATGTTGATGAGGACTAGGGTCTCTCATCCTCAACCCTGTCCGGTGGTTGTGGGGTCTGCAGAAAGGAGGGCATATTGGAATCTGGGGGCTCTTAAATACCACTCCCCCTCATGTGAGAGAATAGTACACAGTACTCCTACTCATTCAATAACAAAAAAAGATGTAACCTACAAATTAAGACGCACAAACATTTGACAAGTCCTAAGAAGAAAAAAAGCCAAAATTTATTGTTAATCTATCTTCAATCACCTGCCACTCGCCAGAATATTACTTATAATCTTCTGTTTCTTATGACAAATTAAAAAATGGTGGATTTCTCAACACCTTCTGCCTTCAACGCCTTCTTCACTGGAGACAATGTTTACCAGACCCAATAATGAGAGTGAATCTACTCAGCTAGAACATAGACAGCAATACGAAAAAATTACATAGGTTCTAACCCTTCCATATTCTTTCCAAAACCAAAATAAATAGTTTTAGCTTTACATATAATAACTAAGGTAAACACTGCAATAATAATAACTTGTAAATGTAATATACTTTCCCATTCCTTCCAACTTTCTGATAAGGGAACAAGGGACACCAATTAGCAAAAGTATGTAAGCCACTACTATTCCACTATATTGGCTTATGAGATTTACAAATGCAGCAATTTAGAAATTGGATGAAGGGTTTAGCATGGGCAAACACTTTTTGAAAGATAAAAAGTGCATCTTATATAGAACTATATAGATCAAACCAAAATTAGGGACAAATGATGGGGAAAGAGGGATTTTGTTCCAAATCAGGGACAGTCCCTCAAAATCAGGGACAGTCCCTCAAAATCAGGGACAGTTGGGATGTACTTTAACGACCTGTAAGGGTTAAAGGATTTTATTAGCTTAAATGCTCTGTCAACTTTAATAGAAGTAGGATGAACCATTAGTGTATTTGGGAATAATGCCAAGTATTAGGTAATATAAGGCAAGCCAGCTAGTCAGGTACTTACATTTCTACCTGCAGTCATGGTACTCTCTGGACTTGCAAAACTATGGCTTCTAATGTTGGCTTTCACTTTCCTGATTTCTATTGGTAAGGGCAAATTAGCTAATTATGCTACTTTATTATCATTATACTTATTACTAATGTTATTTCATTGTACCAGATAGAACACATAGTGCACATTCTGCACAATATAAATTATTTATAAGCAGAAGAGTGCCAGTCCTGCTATAAAGCAGCAATTTTGACATTCACCAAACATTCTCTGCATGTGAATCTTTCAGGTGCATGTGTTGCAAGTAACAGTGACTGATTCACCACTGAAAGTCACATTTACTGCTTTACTTTGGTGAAAGTCACATTTACTGCTTTATAATGAATTATAAATACAGCTTAATTAACTACTTTTGTGATGTTGTACACCAATATATATATATATATATATATATATATATATATATATATATATATATATATATATATATTGTAGCAGAGCGTCCCAGAGAGAGCCTGGGAAAGTCCAGTTCGGGGTTTATACCTCTCCCAGGCTCCTCTCTTACACGTTCAGGGATCTCTGATCCATGATCCAGGTCAGGTGTTGGCCCTCTCCCCCAGGCCAATTTAAGCTCACCTGAGCTAACAGCCATTGCTCTGTCCTGGGAAACAGATAGTGTGGATCTGTAGGAGCAAGGAGGTTGTTAAAAGACTGGTGAGCAGTTTGTGTTTTGAGCTAACAAGCGGTAGGCTTGTTTAGCTTACTAGTTAGGGCCTACATATCGTGTAGTTAGAGCCGAGACACGGCTAGGTGTTTGTTTAAACTATTTTTGTTTGTTTTGTTTTCTGCACACTGTACAGCACCTGTAAATAGACTTTGTATAGCACCAATAAAAATCCCCCTGTTGTTCACTTATCCTATGGACTTTGGTATCTGTGCTGGCTCATCCCAGGGAGCTTTTATACCCGCTACCTATCCCCAGCTTACATATGGTGGAGGCTGCGATCAGCAGTAGTAAGTTACTATTTTAAAAGGCCAGTACCTAAAGTGACAACATGGAGGAAATCCTCAAACAAATGATGTTATCCAATGCTGCACAACAGCAAGCAAACGCTGCACAACAGCAAACTAACGCTGCATTGCAGCAAGCCAATGCTATCGCACAGGAGCAAACCAAGGCGCTGTACAAACAGATTGGTGCTGCACAGGAGCAATCGCAGAGGCAGATTAGTGCTGTACAGGAGCAATCGCAGAGGCTGTTTGAACAGCTTGCCACTGCTGCAGAAGTGGATAGGAAAACCCTGACTAAGGTTGCAGAGACGCTAGCACAGTGGGCACCTGCGGAAATTAAGGATATGGGAGACAAGCCTTCAGCCATCCATGTGGCTCGCTTTCTGTCTAAAATGACTACGGATGATGATCCAGAGGCCTTCCTGTTAACGTTTGAACGGACCGCTGAGAGGGAATGTTGGCCTAAAACCAAGTGGGCAGGACTGATTGCCCCCTTACTTTCTGGTGAATCGCAGAAGGCCTACTATGATCTGGAGTCAGCAGAAGCAGAAGACTACGAAAAGGTCAAGCAGGAAATTCTGGCGCGACTCGGCGTCACCTTGGCCGTTCGAGCCCAACGGGTCCACAGCTGGTTCTTCAAAATCGAGAGGCCCCCAAGATCGCAGATGTTCGACCTAATCCACCTGGTGCGAAAATGGCTACAGCCTGAGTCCCTGTCTGCGCCACAAATAGTGGAGCGTGTGGTCATGGACCAATTCCTGAGGTCACTCCCAATTCCCCTGCAGAAGTGGGTGAGTCAAGGGGACCCCAAGTCGGCAGATAACCTGGTGGAACTCGTCGAAAGGTACTTTGCTGCAGAGAACCTGGTCACCACCCCAACAACCGCACGGACTTTCCACCCAAAGCCACGGTCTCCCCAGGCAACCGGTAAGACTGTTCCAGGGGAAGTGGGTGGTAAGCATGGCAAGGAAATAGGGGGGAGGATTTTTGGTGCCAGGACTGAAGTTTGGCGTCCCAAGCAAGGGAAACCACTGCCTGTCAGCAAACCAACTTGGGGAAACATCAGGTGTTTTCGTTGCCAAGAGCTGGGACATGTTGCAGCAAACTGTCCATTGACTGATGAACCAATGCAGTGTGATCTGTCTATTAGAAGGCAGTCTATGTTTGCTGCTGTTTCATGCGCTGCAGCGCCAAATGTGGGGAAACACATGTGTCACATGACTGTTAATAATAAGCCTATTACGGCCTTACTGGACTCTGGAAGTCTGGTTACTTTGGTTACAGCTGAGATGGTTGAAACTGTGAATTTTCATGCAAAAAAAGTTGCTGTGATCTGTGTACATGGGGATACCCGGGAGTATCCTATAGCCACAGTTCAGTTTAAAACTGGCTTGGGTACGGTGTCCCATGCGGTCGGACTTGTGCCCCACTTGGTGCACGAGGCCATCATTGGTAGGGACTTCCCTAAGTTTTGGGAACTGTGGGATCGTCCCGACCCGGTCGCAGTACCTGACTCAGTCGCAGAGCCAGAGCTCCTGGCTACTTCCGATATTGTGGGTTCAGGGGACTCATCTCAGGGCTCTCCGAGTTTTCCTTTCTCGGTTATGGCAGGAGAGCTGGAGGAGCCTGAGGAAGTCCCCACAACCAGTAGAGCCGGACAGCCGTCTGCCGACTCGGAGCCTATGTTGGAGTTTACTGACCTTAATGTGCACAAGGAAAATTTTGGTACTGAGCAGAGAAAAGACCATACCCTTGCCAGGGCCTGGGAAAATGTAATGGTGATTAATGATGTACCTGTTGAACCAGGGGATAGGCCCTGTTTTCCTTATTTCAGCAGCAATGATGATTTACTGTATCGTGTATGTAAAAAGAATGATGAAGTTATTGAACAGTTGGTGGTCCCTAAGCCTTATAGAAGGGTGGTGTTGGAACTTGCCCATGGGCACTTGCTAGGAGGCCATTTAGGGGTTGAGAAAACCACTGAAAGAGTGTTACGCAGGTTTTACTGGCCAGGGATACAGAAAAATATTGAGAATTATTGTCAATCCTGTCCTGTGTGTCAGATGTCAGCCCCCCAGCCCCACTTCCGAAGTCCTTTAGTGCCCTTGCCCATTATTGAAGTGCCCTTCGAGAGGATTGCCATGGACCTTGTGGGTCCCCTCCCCAAATCCGCCCGTGGTCATCAGCATATCCTTGTGATTATGGATTACGCTACCCGTTACCCTGAGGCCGTTCCCTTACGCGCCGCATCTGCTAAAAATATTGCCAAAGAGCTGTTTATGGTGTTCAGTCGGGTGGGCATCCCTAAAGAAATCCTGACAGACCAGGGTACCCCATTTATGTCACGGATAACTAGGGAGCTGTGCAAGTTATTTAAAGTGACGCAGTTGCGAACCTCTGTGTATCATCCGCAAACGGATGGCTTGGTGGAACGTTTCAATAAGACGTTAAAGGGCATGTTAAAAAAGGTTGTTGACAAAGATGGGAAAGACTGGGACTTCCTGATACCGTACCTGATGTTTGCTATCAGGGAGGTCCCCCAGTCCTCTACAGGGTACTCTCCATTTGAGTTGCTTTATGGGAGACACCCTCGGGGACTCTTGGACATAGCCAAGGAAACTTGGGAGGGGGAACAGACACCCCACAAAAGTGTAATTGAGCATATCGCTCAAATGCAGGACAGGATTGCAGCCGTAATACCAGTGGTGAAAGAACATTTACTACAGGCTCAAGCAGCCCAACAGAGAATATACAACCGAGGGGCCCAACTCCGTGTTTTCTCACCGGGTGACAGGGTCCTTGTTTTAGTTCCCACTGTTGAGAGCAAGTTCCTGGCTAAGTGGCAGGGCCCCTTTGAAGTAATTGAAAGAGTTGGGGAAGTCAATTACAAGGTGTATCAACCAGGTAAAAGGAAGCCAGAACAGATTTACCATGTGAACCTGTTAAAGCCCTGGAAGGATAGACTGGCGTTAACTGCGAGGTCCCTACCGGTAACGCCTAAGGGTACTGAATCCCCTCTGATCCCTGAGGTCACGATTCCAGACACCCTGTCATATTCCCAAAAACAGGAAGCTAGAGAGTTCCTAATAAGAAATAGAGAGAAATTTTCAGAGTTGCCTGGCACGACTTCAGCGGTTCAGCATGATATTGTTACTGAACCTGGGGTCCGTGTCAAGCTCAAACCATACCGAATTCCTGAAGCGAGGAGAAAGGACATCAGTGATGAAGTTAGAAGGATGTTGGAACTAGATGTCATTGAGGAATCCAATAGTGACTGGTCTAGCCCCATCGTGTTGGTCCCAAAACCGGATGGCACTTGGAGGTTTTGTAACGACTTCAGAAAGCTCAATGCAGTAACAAAGTTTGACACGTACCCGATGCCCAGGGTAGATGAACTTATAGACCGACTGGGCAAGGCCCGTTATCTGACCACTTTGGACTTGACCAAAGGATATTGGCAAATACCCCTGACTAATAGTGCCAAAGAAAAGACTGCGTTTGTGACCCCGGAGGGATCATTCCAGTATAAGAAAATGCCTTTTGGGTTGCAAAATGCCCCTGCAACCTTTCAGAGGGCCATGGACAGGACCCTAAGACCGCACCAGCAGTATGCTGCAGCTTATTTAGATGACATAGTGGTGCATAGCACTGACTGGGAGTCTCACTTGCCCCGTGTCCAAGCTGTCCTTGATTCCCTCTTGAAGGAAGGTTTTACGGCAAATCCCAAAAAATGTGCCATTGGTTTGGAGGAAGCCAAGTATTTGGGCTACACTATTGGCCGTGGAGTTATTAAACCCCAAGTGAATAAAGTAGAAGCCATCCAGGAGTGGCCACGTCCTGCAAACAAGAAGCAGGTCAGGGCCTTTCTTGGCATTGCGGGATATTATAGAAGGTTTATTCCAAATTTTGCCACTATAGCTGCCCCACTTACAGACCTGACGAAAGGGAAAGACTCCGTAATGATAAAATGGTCCCCAGTAGCAGAAGAATCTTTCCAAGTCCTGAAGAAGGCTCTTTGTGCACAGCCAGTGCTATACTCCCCCGATTTCTCCAAAGATTTTTTGGTTCAGACAGATGCCTCTGATGTAGGTATCGGGGCAGTACTATCACAGGTATACAATGGGGAAGAACACCCTGTGGTCTACCTAAGCAGAAAGCTCAATGATCATGAGAAAAAATATGCAGTCATTGAAAAGGAATGTTTAGCCATAAAGTGGGCCGTGGACGCGCTCAGGTACTACCTGTTAGGGCGCCAGTTTGAGTTAATAACTGACCATGCTCCCCTGAAATGGATGGCCCAAAAGAAGGAGACTAATAGGCGGGTGAACCGGTGGTTTTTGGCCCTCCAGGATTATTCCTTTTCGGTAAAACACAGGCCAGGTGTTGAGATGGGGAATGTAGATGCCCTGTCCCGTGTTCACTCCTGTTGGGCTACAGGTGTTCCAACCCTGGGGTTGAAACAAGAGGGGAGGGTGTGTAGCAGAGCGTCCCAGAGAGAGCCTGGGAAAGTCCAGTTCGGGGTTTATACCTCTCCCAGGCTCCTCTCTTACACGTTCAGGGATCTCTGATCCATGATCCAGGTCAGGTGTTGGCCCTCTCCCCCAGGCCAATTTAAGCTCACCTGAGCTAACAGCCATTGCTCTGTCCTGGGAAACAGATAGTGTGGATCTGTAGGAGCAAGGAGGTTGTTAAAAGACTGGTGAGCAGTTTGTGTTTTGAGCTAACAAGCGGTAGGCTTGTTTAGCTTACTAGTTAGGGCCTACATATCGTGTAGTTAGAGCCGAGACACGGCTAGGTGTTTGTTTAAACTATTTTTGTTTGTTTTGTTTTCTGCACACTGTACAGCACCTGTAAATAGACTTTGTATAGCACCAATAAAAATCCCCCTGTTGTTCACTTATCCTATGGACTTTGGTATCTGTGCTGGCTCATCCCAGGGAGCTTTTATACCCGCTACCTATCCCCAGCTTACAATATATATACTGTATATATATATATATATCACATAAAAGTAAAAAGATTGATGGTAAGTCGCTTGTTAGGGGAAATGTAAGCAAGAGCCTGCTTGAAGCAAATATGTATTTTTATTTGTTACAGTATATACAGGTATATATTATAATCATACTTATAATGTACAGTAAGACTTAAAGCAGTAGAAAATTCTACCAATTTTTTCCTCTTTTTTTAAATGGGCCCCTGCAGCTTTGTACTGCATACTAGCACACTATGACAGGCTTACCCATCAAGCAGAGCCCTCCAGCATTGAGCTGTCACCACTCCTGGTGCTTCCATCTTTGCCCTGTCTTCCTTCTGGGTTTGTGCTCTCCAGCCATTGGAATGGCCAGCCTGTAATGATGTCACTACCATGCATGCATGCTGTAATCAAGGCACGCATACATACTCAGTGTGCCTTGAATGCAGAGTGCACTGCACACGCGCAGTGACATCATCAGTTGGAGCCAATGTGAATATCTTCTAAAGCACAAGGTTAGGAGATATTCAAGGTACATACAGGTAGGACGTATTATAAGTTTGCCTGTAGGTTCAAGAATTATGTTGGAGTTTGCTTTAATAGAACAAAAAAGGGTATACAAACCATTTAATTTAAAGTGCATTACATATAGCCAAAACCTTTTGCTGTAGTGAACAGAATTATGTCCCTTTCACACGGGTGGACCAATCGGGTCCGCCTGTCACTGCTTCAGGCAGACCCTATCGGTCATTCCAGTCTCCTCTATGAAGCGGAGGGTGTCAACAGACATGTTTCGGTTGACACCCACCAACATCCAATCTGATGTTATCTTGTAAAAGACAGGTGGGTATTTCTTCCCCGTCCATTTGGCGGATTGGATCAGATGGCAATCGGGTGTAAACGTGCAGGCAGTCCGCTTACATCTGACTGCTCAGGGGGGGTTGTGTCTGTGTCCGCTTTGCATAAGCGGAGCGGACAAGGACCTGCCATCCACCAGCTCAGCGGGGATCAGTAGACAGATTCCCTGCTAAGCAGGCACACTCCAAAGGGGCACAGCCCTTGTGTTAGGCTGGATTCACACCTATGCATTTCTTGTGCTTTTTGCATTTTGCAGATTTGCACTACAGTCCCTTTAACACGTTCTGTAGTGCAAAATGCAAAAAGCACTAATAATGCCTAGGTGTGAATCCAGCCTAAGGGGCCGTAAAAACGTCTTTTTTTTATTTCTTTGCTGCCTGTGTCTGGATAGATTGCCCCTCACTTCCTGGAAACATAACAGCAAATGAAAAAAGATCTCTACAAAGTGAAGGGGATTCCCCATTTAGACAGTTGGCACCAGATCAGGCTTCCCCAATGTAAGATCTCCTCTCACCTTTTGCTTCAGTGACAAGTTTTGCATATCCCATTACAGTGGAGCCTCGGATTGCGAGTAAAGCGGTTAACAAGCGTTTCGCAACATGAGGATTGTATTTGTTGTTTCGCAAAATGAGCATAATTCATGCCAAAGCGGTGTGTGGTACCGTTTTCGACCTAAGGTGGGGGGGGGGAGGGCGCCGGAGCTGAGCAGAGCCGAACGTCACAGATCAGCGCCGTTCGGAAATGCACGGAAAGGCATCAAAAGACAGCACCGCTGACCTCGACAAATCTTGGGTAGGAAGTCTTTCCGAGGTTTGCTGAGGTCAGCCCAAAGTGTGCTCGGGCCTTTTCGGACGTTTCCAAGGCTCTCTGGCGCCCCCCGCCTCTGGCCGCATGCAGTATTGCATCCCATTGAAGTCAATGCAGAATACATTATTTTAGTTTCCATTGACTTTAATAAAGAAACTCGGGAGTACTTTGGACTATAAGTATTCTCCTGGAACAGATTATGCTCTTAATCCGAGGTTCCACTGTACTTTCTGTGTCTTCGACAATGGTTCCCAGTGAAATAGAGGGATGACTCTACTTAGCAGGGATGCAGACAGCAAAAAGAAAAATGCATCAGGGTGTTTTAAACTTTCCCTATTGTCTCAAAAAAAAAAAAGATAGGTGGAGTTATAAAACACCCTTTATTGATTAAGAAAAGCTTAGCTTTGATTATATTATTAGACTGCTCCCCCTCCCCCTTTTTGGCCCACCCAAATGGTAATATAACAGGTGGACAAGGCTGCAGGGCTGTATGCGTGTTGTGACATCACAGCTGTAGCATTTTAAATTCAGGAATGGAGAGTTTTATAGGCAACAAACAGTTCCTGTGCAGTCCCACGGTGTAAAATTGCAATGCAGCAATAAAATAAAAAAATACAAGCAGGCATTCATGAAACAGTACTAACTAATCCTGAACACCTGTCTTCTTTTCATTTTTGTGTTCAGGCAGTAGTACTGCCTCCTGATCCACCACATGTGACTTTTTAGAGGACGGTAAAGTTTACTGCAGCTCTGACAGAGACTCAAAAGCTTTGGAACAAAGTAGAAACCAAAAAAGAAAAAAGAAAAAAAGTGCAAAAGAAAATAAAAAATAAAAAAATAAATGTTATTTTTTATTTTTATTTCTGTACACAACATGGTCCATTGTTGGTGCTGGCTGCTATATTCCTAAAGTAGAAACCAAGACTCTTTTTGTAAAGTGATTTGCAGGTGCATTGTGGGTCTATTCAAAGCAGAATATTTAGGCTGGGTTCACACCTATGCGAATTTGATGCGGCTTACACTGCATCCAATTCACAGGACATTTTAAAATACATTCATTTGTATGAGGACGGGTTCACACCAGTCCGGTGCGAAATCCAGCTCCCTTTTCCCTGTGAAGAGAAAAATCAGTTGTTCAGCGTTTCACGTCAGATTTTGATCAGGATCAGTCAGGTTTACATCAGAATTAGGTCAGAATGTTGTCCTCTTCACAATGGAACACATCTGCAAATCAGATGTGTGCCTATGGAAGATAACGGGTCTGAGTTTGCACCTGATTCGGACCGCACTGCCTAGAAAATGCACATGTTTTTTTGGGCAATGCAGAGTGTGAATGCATCGCAGCTATGTGAACCAGTCTGATGCCTCATACACCCAACGAGAAAACTGCCATTTTTTAGATGGTCGGGAAAACCGTTGTGTGTATGCTCCATAACAGTTTCCAACAGCAAAAGTCAGATGGAGCATACACATGGTTGGAATTTCCGTTCAAAAGCTCACATCGGACTTTTGCTGTCGGAATTTCCAATCATGTGTACAGGGCATAAGTGTAGCAATATGGTTACGTTTAATGAAGGTACAACATTTAGCAACTCACATGGTTGATGATTAAAAGAGGCACATCGGTGTTGGGTCCCTTACTTTTTAATATCTTTATAAATGATATTGTGTCTGAGATCAAAAGTAACATTTCAGGCTTTGCAGATGACACCAAGCTATGCAGTGGAATAACGTCCTTGCAGAATGTCTCCAATTTACAGGCCGACCTCAATGCACCAATGTCTCATTGGGTGACTATGTGGCAGATGAGGTTTAATGTTGATAAATGTAAAGTTATGCACTTGGGGCTAAGAATATGCATGCATCATACATGCTAGGGGGAGTGCAACTGGGGGGATCAGTGGTGGAGAAGGATCTGGGGGTTTTGGTAGTTCATAAGATCAATAATAGCATGCAATGCCAAGCTGCGGTTTCCAAAGAGAGCAAAGTCCTTTCTTGTATTAAGAGAGGTATGGACTCCAGAAAGAGAGATATCATTTTGCCCCTGTACAAATCATTAGTAAGACCTCATCTGGAATATGCAGTTCAGTTTTGGGCCCCAGTTCTCAAAAAGGATATCAGAGAACTGGAGAAAGTGCAGAGAAGGACAACCAAACTGATAAGAGGCATGGAGGAGCTCAGCTATGAGGAAAGATTAGAGGAACTGAATTTATTCACTCTTGAGAAGAGGAGATTAATGCCGCATACACACGATCACTTTTTGTGATGAAAAAAAACGAAGTTTTCTGTGAAGTAAAAAACGACGTTTTTGAAACGTCACTTTCAAAGACAATGTTGCCTACACACCATCGTTTTTTTCACAAAAAGCGAGGTTACGTTCACCACTCTTTTCCATTGAAGCTCGCTTCATAACTAGCTTCTGGGCATGCGTGGGTTGAAAAACGTCGTTTTAAACGACGTTTTTGCTACACACGGTGACTTTTTGTGAAACAAAAACGACGTTTTGAAAAACGACACAAAAAATTCAAGCATGTTGGAATTTTTTTGGGTCGTATTTTTAAGACAAAAAACAACGTTTTGCCCACACACGATCAATTTAAATTACGTTTTAAAAAACAACGTTTTTTTTCATCGCAAAAAACGACCGTGTGTACGCGGCATAAGGGGAGATATGGTCAACATGTACAAATATATAAGAGGTCCATATAGTGAACTTGGTGTTGAGTTATTCACTTTGAGGTCAACACTGAGGACAAGGGGGCACTCTTTACATCTGGAGGAAAAGAGATTTTATCTCCAAATACTGAAAGGTTTATTCACAGTAAGAGCTGTGAAAATGTGGAACAGACTCCCTCCAGAGGTGGTTCTGGCCAACTCAGTAGATTGAGTACTAAGATTTGTAGGTAAAGTTGATCCAGGGAAAATCCGATTGTCTCTCGGGGGATCAGGAAGGATTTTTTCCCCCTGCTGTAGCAAATTGGATCAAGCTCTGCTGTTTTTTTTGCCTTCCTCTGGATCAACTGTGGGTATGGAGTTGGATGTATGGGCTAGTATTTTTTTAGTGGTTGAACTGGATGGACTTGTGTCTTTTTTCAACCTGACTAACTATGTAACTACAGTATGTAACTATATACTGTAAGTATGCAGGGATCTGGGGTAAAGTGATCCACATAGACTGTACTCCTCACCGCCGGCTCTCATCGATGTCAGTCTGCAATCGTGATTGGGAAGACTACCCTGCAGTAGAGTGATCTGAAAGCGAGGCTTGAACCCCTTGTTCCTATGCAGAGGCTAGATGATTGACGCCTTGTGAAAAACTTCCCCCCGGCGCATAAGGCGCGTCACCAGTTTTCCGGAAGTACCCGAACTGTGAGTCTGCTCTATACTGCACCTGCGCAGTCAGCTCTACACGGCAGGTGCAGGCGCCGTATAGAGCCGACTAGCAGTTTGGCTACTTTTGGAAAACTGGTGACGCGCCTTATGCGCCGGGGGGGGGGGAGTTTTTCACAAGGCGTCAATCGCCTCTGCATAGGAACGCCTACTCCCGTGGCCGGGTGGAAAATAACAATAAGACGGTATGTACAGCAAAAAAAAAAAAAACAACAGCATAGTGTAAATGTTGGAATTATGCTGAATGGAATGTTAAATACATGTTTTTAGGGTGAACCTCCGCTTTAAGAGGACCTGTCATGCTTTTTTCTATTACAAGGGATGTTTACATTCCTTGTAATAGGAATAAAAGTGGCACATTTTTTTCTTTTTAAAGAACAGTGTAAAAAATTAAAATAAAAGGTAAAATAAATAATAAAAAAATAAAAATAGAAGCGGATGCATACATGAGCATATGAAAATTGTGTTCAAACCACACATGTGAGGTATTGCCGCAATCGTTAGAGCGAGAGCGATAATTTTAGCCCTAGACCTCCTCTGTAACTCAAAAACATGCAACTTGTAGAATTTTTTAAATGTCGCCTATAGAGGTTTTTAAGGGTAAAAGTTTGTCCCATTCCACGAGCGGGCACAATTCTGAAGCATGACATGATGGGTATCAATTTGTTGATCTAACATTATCTTTTACAATATAAAAAAATGGACCAACTTTACTGTTGTCTTATTCGACCGATTTGAACAGATTCATTTGGTCGTGTGTACGCGGCCTACGTAATTTTCTAGCAACAAAACTTGTTTTTAACTTGTAAATAGCATATCTGAAAAAGAGGCTAGGCCCTTAAGTGGTTAATGCATAGTATGCATTAAAGCGGAGCTCCACCCAGTATAACAACATTTTACAATGTTGTTTGAAAAAAATAAAAAATAAAAACCTGAAAAAAAAAAATAAAAAAAAAAAAAAATACTCACCCGAAATAGCTGTTGCTATGCGGAAGTCCGTAATCTGCCTCTTCCTAATCCGCGGTGTGTTTTCTTCTTCTTCTTCTCCTTGTGAATGGGCGCGCTGCTTCCTGGGAACTGTGTGTGTTCTCAGAGAGCAGCGCGCCCATTCACAAGCCAGCGTGAGACTCGCGGAGGCGCAGTAGGAAACGGGCAGTGAAGCCGTACGGCTTCACTGCCTGTTTCCCATATTGTGAATGGCGGCGCGGGACCCGGAGCGATCGTGGGACCGGCATCGGGGGGCCCATCAGCGCGGGCGCCTAGGACAGGTAAGTGTCTTTATTTAAAGTCAGCAGCTACACTCCGCTTTAAGGTATAAAAACGTTCTGCTTTTAGAACCATTTTAATTACAGATGCTAATGCTCAATTTTTTTTAGTGCTTTAGTTTTCCAAATGGATTTAAGAATATTGTTATATAATGTGTAACCTGTTTCAGGTCCTGTTATGTCTGGAAAGAAAAAAGAAAAAACGGTGGTAAATAAAAAAATGTCTCCAGTGGGTAAGTGTTTTACTGCTACTGAATGTCTCTACATTTAACAATGCTGCTTGAACTAAAATGTAGGTTGCCACTGAGGCCCCTTTCACACTGGTGCACTTTTCCAGAGCAACAAAGAATATGAAAGCTATTCCCCAGTAAATCTTATGTAACTGCTCACACTGCAGGTGCACTGCACTTTCAGGAAAAATCGCAATCCAGAAAGTTTTAATTTATGCCTCTAAACGCTGAGCTTAAAATATGCCTCTGAACATCCTAATATTCATGGACACATAAGATACTATTGAGCAGTTTCTACAGGCAAAACCCCCAATTCCTGTAGCAACAGCATTTTTATTTATTTTTTTAAGCCCAATGTGCATGGACTGCATGCTGCATCTTTGGTGCAACTTTTCAAAAGTCAATGGAAACTCATCAAAAGCGCTCTAAGCCTGGGTAAGTTCAGCTGAACTCGCACGTTTTCTAACCGGCAATGCAGTCCAACTTTGGGGGCGATTTGACAGGCATCTGTGTCTGTGCGGGTTCATGCACAGATGTCCAAATGCTTCAAATGGTCCTTAAGTGTTTTGGAAAAGATGATGCTGTCATCCAAGTAAATCGGAACAGAGTCAAAGTTTAAGTCTCCCAAGCAACTGTTCATTAGACTTTGGAAAGTGCTGGGGGCATTAGTCAGGCCGAAAAGGCATACGATTAAACTTGTAGGGCCAGATTCAGAAAGATCCGCGGATCTTTCTGCTGGCGTAACGTATCCCTGATACGTTACGCCGCTGTAAATTTTTGCGCAAGTTCTGTATTCAGAAAGAACTTGCGCACTTATTTACGGTGGCGTAACGTATGTGTTGCGGCGTAAGACTGCGCAATTCAAATCGATGAAGTGGGGGCGTGATTCATGTAAATGAATCATGACTCCACGTAATTGACGTTTTTTTTGGACGTTCCCAGTGCGCATGCGCGAAATCACGACGCTTTTTGTCAATGTAAACGACGTGAACGTAACTAACGTCGAGCCCCATTCCCGAACGATTTACGCAAAAGGACGTACAATTTGACGCTGTCCTGACGTCCATACTTAACATTGGCTACGCCTCCTATAGCAGGGGTAACCTTATGCCGCTCTAACGCTAACAACGTAAACTACGACGCGCCGCCACAAGTATGTTCGGGAATCGGCATAAATAGCTCATTTGCATATTTCACGCGAAAACCGCCATTAGCGCCACCTAGCGGCCAGCGTAAATATGCAACTAAGATACGACGGTGTAAGCGATTTACGCCGCTCGTATCTTAGGAGCAAGCCGGCGTATCTTGTTTTCTGAATACAGAAAAAAGATACGCCGGCTATTCTTAGTATTTACGTGGCGTATCTATAGATACGTCGACGTAAATACTTTTCTGAATCTGGCCCGTACAGTCCTAGAGGGGTAATAAAGGCTGTTTTTTCACGGTCGTATTCCTTTACTGGGACCTGTCATATCCCCTGGCCAGGTCTAGAGTAGAAAAATACTGAGCCTGGCCTAAGGCCATTGGGGAATCTTCGACCCGTGGCAGTGGGAAAGCATCTCAATGCGTATATGAGTGCAGTCTGCGATAATCCACACAAAAACTTAAATTTTCATTCTTCTTTTGGACAAGACTTATAGGAGCAGCCCAAAGACTACAACTCTCTTGTATCACCCCCCACCCCCCACCTTGTAGCATTCCTCGTAGTAAGTCTTTAACTTACTGACAAAGTGGCCGGGGGAAAATTACAATACCTTTCACGGATGGGAGCAGCACCTCCAGTGTGGATTGGAAGATCCCAAGCAGTAGTACAGCCATAGTCTTCCAGGCTCCGAGAGAATGCAATCATATGTTTGTGAACCAACTGCCTTATTTTAGTTAATTGATTAGGAGTCATCTTTTGAACTGGAAGTGAGAGTTGTGCTAATAACTGCAAAAGATAAGAGTCCTCGGAATAAACAAAACAAAATAAAGTTGTGCTGCTGAAATGTGAAGAGAAAAGAAGCAGCCAGCACTAACAGTGAAACACCCTGTGAGTAAACAATGAAAGAAAAAATAAGTGCAGCGCTAGTGGGCATGAGATTGCATGAAGCAATATGGACCAGTCTCATTTACATGGGTAACACTATGATGGTGTAGTCCAAAAACAAGAACAAGAAGATATATACAGGGTGGTGAAACCCTATATACAAACAGTGAAGTGTAAATAACAAAACAAGTCCTTCAAGTCAAAGCAGGCAAGTCTTCATATGGAACACTCTTATCCACCGCTCCTGTGTTACTGGAGAGTCTGATGGTGCCCGTGGTCAGCACAGATGGACATACAAGTTAACCAAACAGATGTATAAGAAAAGATGGGTACTCTTACCACAAATGTTGGACACATATGCCAGGAGCAATGTGTCAAATGCGCGTGTAAGAGCTCCTCAGATGGACAGCTCTAGGGAGTGATGATTCAACAGGTTGTGGATCTTTCCCAGGAATCTTAGGGTCCAAGATGGAGAGTAGTTCCAAGACTTCAGATGGAGTGACGCTTGTATACATCCAAAACAAAAGAAAAACTCCACATGGTGTAGTTTGTTTTAAGAAAGGTAAGCCTTTATTAGGCTGAAAAATGATAAAACAATAAAAGCAGAAATAAAAAATGTAAATGCCAGTACTCTGGAGAAGATCTGGCACACGTGATCACATGTGTGTAAAAGCGCGTGGTAGTTGGGTATGAGGAAGCTATGTACCCGACATGTTTCGAGCTAATGCTCATCGACTGGGGCATGGCTCCTTCACCCACTCCACGCCATATATATAATGAAAGAGACAGTTCACTATGTCCACAAGCAGCTGCAATTAATTCATTGGAATCAACCATATTGATTAACTACACCCACTGGTGTCTGCAGACAACAGCTATAATTAGGCTCATCCAGCCGTGTGATGATCTCAGTGTGTGTGTTCATTGGTCAGAATGAGTGGGAGTAACCAGACTAATATGGGTCATGAGAAGTGACCATTGCGTCAGGCGAAACATCAGCCTATGAGAGATCTACTACGAGTGTATGTTAATGCGTCCCTACGTGGGGATGCGACGCGATGCATCATCAGCCTGAGTGACCTATAGGAACTAAACAGGGAGGAGACGTACATCCGCGCGACTCCACGACGCGATGAATAAACAACGAGGCAACGCGACGCAAATACGTCACCATTACGTCCCCACGTAAGGGCGCGACGCGGTGCGTCATCAAACGGTGCGACCTATAGGAAATAGGAAGAGGGATGTAAACAATGGTTGACGTGCGTGGAGAGGCGTGCGTCAGCGGGGCAACACGACGCAGTGACGGAACAAAGCGACGAGGTGTTCCATTCGCTCAAATTATGACTCAATATTAAAAAGGCAGCTTGAGCTGTTTAGTTCCTATAGGTCACTCAGGCTGATGACGCATCGCGTCGCATCCCCACGTAGGGACGCATTAACATACACTCGTAGTAGATCTCTCATAGGCTGATGTTTCGCCTGACGCAATGGTCACTTCTCATGACCCATATTAGTCTGGTTACTCCCACTCATTCTGACCAATGAACACACACACTGAGATCATCACACGGCTGGATGAGCCTAATTATAGCTGTTGTCTGCAGACACCAGTGGGTGTAGTTAATCAATATGGTTGATTCCAATGAATTAATTGCAGCTGCTTGTGGACATAGTGAACTGTCTCTTTCATTATATATATGGCGTGGAGTGGGTGAAGGAGCCATGCCCCGGTCGATGAGCATTAGCTCGAAACATGTCGGGTACATAGCTTCCTCATACCCAACTACCACGCGCTTTTACACACATGTGATCACGTGTGCCAGATCTTCTCCAGAGTACTGGCATTTACATTTTTTATTTCTGCTTTTATTGTTTTATCATTTTTCAGCCTAATAAAGGCTTACCTTTCTTAAAACAAACTACACCATGTGGAGTTTTTCTTTTGTTTTGGATGTATACAAGCGTCACTCCATCTGAAGTCTTGGAACTACTCTCCATCTTGGACCCTAAGATTCCTGGGAAAGATCCACAACCTGTTGAATCATCACTCCCTAGAGCTGTCCATCTGAGGAGCTCTTACACGCGCATTTGACACATTGCTCCTGGCATATGTGTCCAACATTTGTGGTAAGAGTACCCATCTTTTCTTATACATCTGTTTGGTTAACTTGTATGTCCATCTGTGCTGACCACGGGCACCATCAGACTCTCCAGTAACACAGGAGCGGTGGATAAGAGTGTTCCATATGAAGACTTGCCTGCTTTGACTTGAAGGACTTGTTTTGTTATTTACACTTCACTGTTTGTATATAGGGTTTCACCACCCTGTATATATCTTCTTGTTCTTGTTTTTGGACTACACCATCATAGTGTTACCCATGTAAATGAGACTGGTCCATATTGCTTCATGTAATCTCATGCCCACTAGCGCTGCACTTATTTTTTCTTTCAGTCCTCGGAATAAGGCAGAGCAGATTGCAAAGAAGCACATGCAGCTTCCACTCCAGGGCAAGGATTAATGATGCAATTTCTAGGTACTGTATAAACATCTGCAATAGCTAACAAGTTGCACCAATACCGGTCCCTGCTGGACAACAGATAAAGTCCTGTGTATTAACTAGGGTTGTCCTGATACCACTTTTTTAGGACCGAGTACAAGTATCGATACTTTTTTTCAAGTACTCGCCGATACCGAATACCGATACTTTTTTTTAATGTGTCCCCAAATGCAGCCATGACCCCCACATATTGCAGCCATGTCCCCACACATATGCAGCCATGTCCCCACACATATGCAGCCATGTCCCCACACAAATGCAGCCATGTCCCCCACAAATGCAGCCATGTCCCTCCAGCCATGTCCCCCACATATGCAGCCATGTCCCCACACAAATGCAGCCATGTCCCCACACAAATGCAGCCATGTCCCCCACATATGCAGCCATGTCCCCCACATATGCAGCCATGTCCCCACACATATGCAGCCATGTCCCCACACATATGCAGCCATGTCCCCACACAAATGCAGCCATGTCCCCCACATATGCAGCCATGTCCCCCACATATGCAGCCATGTCCCTCCAGCCATGTCCCCCACATATGCAGCCATGTCCCTCCAGCCATGTCCCCCACATATGCAGCCATGTCCCTCCAGCCATGTCTCCCACATATGCAGCCATGTCCCCCCAGCCATGTCCCCCCAGCCATGTCCCCCACATTTGATGCAGCCATGTCCCTCCAGCCATGTCCCTCCATCCATGTGCCCACAACCATGTCCATCCATCCATGTCCCGCAGCCATTTCCCCCATACCTGGCAGCAGCCGCCGTCGCAGCTGCCCGGGGAACATCACAGCTTTCATTTGAATAGCTGTTTTCCCGGCCGCATATAGACACTCCCCCTTGCTCGGGATTGGACAGATCACGATCACCCATCCAATCCCGAGCAAGGGGGAGTGTCTGTCTATACGCGGCGGGAACACTACAGCTATTCAAATGAAAGCTGTGATGTTCCCGCACGCTTTAAAAATGCAGCGGCGGCTTTCGTTGTGGCGGCGGTGGCAGCGACGGCGGGTACGGCGGCGGGGGGGCAAAGTATTCTATTTGAGTATCGGGGGTATTTGCGGGAGTACAAGTACTCCCGCAAATACTCGGTATCGGTCCCGATACCGATACTGGTATCGGTATCGGGACAACCCTAGTATTAACCATTCACCTTTTATTTCTAGATTGCATTGTGATTTTACCATCACATTGGCTCCTTCTACATGCCTTCTAGCCACAACAGGAAGGGGGCTCTTGACAGGGTTTGTATAGTAACCCGCTGGTGTGTGAGAAGGAGGATGACCCCATCTTTCTGTGGCTATTTGTGACATGATGTCTGAACAGCCTGACAAGCATTAATAAGATTCTGTAGCTGAGTTTCTGGCCACTGTGTAGAAGCCTTCTGAAGAAGGCGGGTTAAGTCCAGTTGCTTCAAGGGAAGCATCACGAGTCACCACCACCTCGACCTGGGTGACGGACTGCCCATAGACCTTTAGGGACATCCAGGTGACCCCTACTACCCTGACACTTCCTGAACGGAAATCACTGAAATCACTGTTATCTGCCATCTTAACTATCTTGTGCAAACTATATACCCCCCCCCCCATGTAATGGAGATAAAAAGAGGGATGTGTTTTTAGTTAAAATCCAAAAAACAGCCAAGGCTAACAATGTGGCTCTTCATAGATATGCAGTAAGGTGAGTGAGCATAGTCACCCTAGGACAGGAAGGGTTTTACTGGCAGGATCACCAGTTGAAAATAAAGAAAAAAAGAGAGTAATGTAGTCACCACATCTATGAACTGATAAGCTGCAATGCAAAATTTTAAAAAGTTTGGGGGTCTAACCACATTAGGAATACTAGTGTTTAACCACCTCAATACAAGGCACTTTCACCCCCTTCCTGCCCAAGCCATTATTCAGCTTTCAGCGCTGTCACAATTTGAATGACAATTGCGCGGTCATGCAACACTTTACCCAAATTAAATTTTAATCACCTTTTCCCCACAACTAGAGCTTTCTTTTGGTGATATTTGATCACCTCTGCGTTTTTTTCTCTATAAACAATAGAAGAGCGACAATTTAGAAAAAAAATGAACTTTTTGCAATAATAAATGTAGCGCCTGGTTACTTTTCAGAACCGGTGCTAGTGAAAATTTAGAGGGGGTCAGACAGTTAAGCGACTCTGACCAAGTTAATCTGTTTTAAATCTGGAGCCTTTGCCTCAGCTTTGGCTGTGCTGTGGGTTTATACTGTCGTTTCTGGGGTGCGGGTCACACCCCAGGCTGACAGATGGCAGCAAGGATTTGGATACTTTTCCCAGCAGCCTATCAGGAGGGGGTTTCCTCGCTTTGCATGCTGCGGAGGGGTATTTAAGAGGCAGATGCAATTTTCTAGGGTCTTCTTCCCGTGTGGCGCCCACCTTCATTCTTATCATATGGAATGGCAGCGATGAAGATCTAGAGGGATTCTTGACACACTGTGGTAATAATCCGTTTGGAATTTCCTTCGCACATGTGGTAGACAAAGATTCATTAATATTCCTGGATCTAGAGTTGAGGGCAGATGAGAGCGGTAGGATACTTTCAAAGACCCATTTCAAATCAAGTGCGGGGAACTCCTATCTACACACCTCAAGCCAACACCATCCAAGATGGATCAAGAATGTTCCGTTTGGCCAGTTTTGTCACTTGAAACGAACCTGCACTGAGAAGAAAGACTATGAAGTGCAGAGTCAGGTTTTGAGAGAAAAATTCAGGGAAAAAGGATACGGGGAAGTACATATAGAGGAAGCATTCCAAAAGTACCTCCGGCTCTATGAGAAGGACGAATCAACAAACAAAACCACGAAACACACTGAAAATGAAGTATCAATGGCACGGTTTTGTACTAGATACAACAGTAGAGCGTCCACTATACAAAAAATCTTCAAAAGAAATTGGAATATTCTGGCAGCAGATCCATTCCTGAAGACATGTATCCCTCCTCATCCCAATCTGGTCTTTAGAAGACCGAAAGATCTGAGAAGTATGGTTGCTCCCAGTAGAGTCAAGAAAAACAAAAACAAAAACAAAGGACTGGAAGGCCCATGGACTTCAATCTTTGACCAAAAGGGAAGCTATAAATGTGGTGTAAATGCTTGTGGCAATTGTATACACATGCACCACAGAAAAAGAGATGTCATTAGGGCGGACGGAAGACGCCATTTGATCAAACAATTTATCAACTGTGGAACTGCTTTCGTCATATACTGTACGGCATCCTATGTCCATGTGGCCTGCTGTATGTGGGACGCACATCACGACAACTGAGGACTAGGATGAATGAGCACAGGAGCAGCATTTCTACAAAAAAGGAAAAAGGATCCATACCCAGACACTTTAGAGAAGCCCATGACGGTAAAGTGGAGGGCCTAAAAGTGTTTGGTATAGAGGCCATCCAAAATGATCTAGATAGTGGGAAAAAATATCAAATTCTCTGTAAGAGAGAGGCTTTCTGGATTTTTACCCTGGGCACGATGGTGCCAAATGGGTTAAATGAGGAAATTGAATTGCACACCATAACATGAAAAACAATGCACCCACTGAATAACAAGGAGTAGGACATCTAGGCAAAAAAGATTTGGCAACCCGAGAAGGCTCCCATGGGCCCATTTTGATCATTATTTAGGTGCGTACGTGTGTGTATGTGTGTGTGTGTGTATGCATGCATGCATGCATGCATGCATGCGTGTGTACACACACACACATACAGTATATATATATATATATATATATATGAGTGTATAGATTGGAGAGACTATTCATTATGAACGTAACATAAAATACAATATAGCAAAGTAGAAGAAAATAAAACCAAAACAACAAAAACTTTAGGTGACGGTGCTAGATATAAGGAGGCCATAACGCTAGGAATCCTCAAAGTAATCGAGAGAGGTTGTAATTTTAATTGCAATCTTGATTGCAATTTCAATTTTTAATTTGTACTTTTGTCATTTTAATTGTTAGTGTTACCTTTTGAATTGTGCAGTTTATCTAATGTAGATTTGCAAAAGGGTCTGCAGTCTTCCCTTAAAGCTATGAAACGTGGGGTTTGTTCATATGTACATACACATACACATTTAGAAACACAACTGGGCACATGACCAGTGTGTTCCTTTTTTGCATGCACATGTACACACTTTACCCGGGACCAGGTCCGCAACGTAAGTGTGAAAACCTGCCTAACATTGCACTAAGATATTTCACCCTCCTACCATTAGAGGGGGCGCTTCACTCTTCCCCCATAGGAGAGCGTGACGTCGAGTACGTGTGACGTCCCAGCCCCTGTACTCTGAAGGCTGGTACGGACTGCTTCCTTATTGGAAATAAAGAGACGTCGGATGCGCGCCGTACGCAGTGTAGGGCACGTTGCGCGCCTGCGCACGTATCGGGATCCCTGTGGCTGGAGCGCACCCTCTTCCTGATACGGCGGGCGTGCGTTCCAGCCGCTTCACATGGAGTAGATGGGGCGAATGGATGGCTAGTGGCGTCCTCCAGGAGTATAGTAGGCACACCACAGCAACCTACAGTGGCGAAAATCAACACACAAATAGAAGGGTACTTTCCAATAAACACCCTGCCCTCACTATGCTAATATAGACACCAAGATGCATCTGCTATGCACGTCTCATACAGATAGCATGCAGTGCCTTTCCACACATGGGAATGCCCGCCCTATGTGGATCTTTGTGTGAAAGAGAGAGATATATATTGTATGTATATATATATATATATATATATATATATATATATGTGTATACATAGATCTGTATACACAGATTTTTGTATACATTCTTGTAGTTGCTATCATACTGTTTTTTGGGTGCCACCCAGAGACGGGACTTTACCCACGGGAAGCATAGGCTGCTATAAGGGAAGTAAGCACTCAAGTGTGCACGTGTGTGTGTGTGTGGGGGGGGGGGTGAGGGCGTGTGCGTGGGTGGCTCCTTATCTGTGTGTGGGGGGGGTCTAGGACAAGTCCCTCCCCCCTGGTAGGAGGAGTGATCCTGCCCATCTAGCACATGCTCTCTTAATTGTGCATATGGGTATTTATACCCCCACAAGCCCCACGGCGAGGAAGCACTGCAGACCTCCAGGCTCTGAGGAAAGGGGTACGCCCCCGAAACGCGTCAGCCCTAAACATCGACTCGAGATTCAAGCGATCATCGTGTTCTGCTGATGTTGTTGGACTTCTGCTGTATTACATTTGAAAGCCTGATTTTAACTCCAAATTTTGTGAGTACAATGATTGATTTTAATATTTTAATAAAATTCATAACTTGCCACCCAAAACAAACCAGCAGCTCCTTCGGGGGTAGTGCTTCATAAATATCCCCAAAAATATATAAAAACTACAAAATATGGGATAGATTTATAGCATTTTTATTACATTTTTTTTTACTAGAAATAGCAGAGATCAGTGATTTTTATCGTGACTGCGAAACACTTATTGGACACTTTTGACACTATTTTGGAACCTTTCACATTTATACAGCGAATAGTGCTATAAATATGCACTGATTACTGTGTAAATGTGACTGTCAAGGAAAGGGGTTAACCACTAGGGGTGATCAAGGGATTAAATGTGTACCCTAGTGAGTGATTCTAACTGTAGTTGGAGGGGACTGACTGGGGGAGGTGATCGATCTATGTACCTAAGTACAAGGAACACAGCATTGGTCTCCTCTGCCTGACAGAACGTGGAGAGATTCATGGTTCTGCCCAGCTACTGGGCAATCGCGGGTTCCCAATAACGTGGCGCGTGCGCCCCCTAGTGGCTTGGTAAGGCGAGGACGTCATATGACGTCCGCCCAGAACTAGAGCCTTATGGTCCCACTGTCAATTGACAGCGGGCGGTAGTAAAGTGGTTAAAGTATAACTAAAGACAACCTTTTTTTAGTTTGGATAAAGTAAGGGAGGGTTATATTTTCTTTTGTCGTTTGCTTTCCATTGGGGACATTCCCCTTTGACTTCCTGTCCCATGGCCAAAACAGGAAATGAGGGGAAATATAAAACAGACAGACTATAGAGTCCTACAAGGTTTAAACACTTGCCCTTTTCAATTAGTGTGTGTGTGGGGGGGGGGGGGGGCAGCTACAAAATTACTATTTCCAAAAAACAAAAAAGAAATAGATGTGGACCTAACCCTTCTTTGTATAATAGATTTATACTATATTCAAAATGGTTTCTAATACATCTAGAAAGCTATAGTGTTCCATGAGGGAAGGGAGAGACTAGGCTATATATGCAAATGTGTGACAACTCATATCCGTATAAAAGCATATCACCTTTATTAGACACACTGGACAGGAAGAGCAATACAATTCCACTTCCTTAGTGATCCCAGGCCAATAAAACCTCTGGGTGATCCTCTGCCGGGTTTTTTCTGCTGCTAAATGTCCCCCAAGAATGTGCCCATGGGCCAGTTCCAAAACCATATTGCGGTACGGTTTAGGCACTACCAGTTGCTCAATGGTGTCCTCTATCCTATGTGACACTCGATATAACAGGTCCCATTCAATAATGAAGTAAGGGAGGGCAGCCCTCTCATCAGGGTTAACTAACTCCCCATCTATCTTTACTACATTCCCCCGGGCTCTTAGCAATGTGAGGTCCCTCAATTGCTTAGTGATAACATTTTCTCTGTGCACCTCGAGGTCATCAAACCCTATCGGCCACTGTTCCTCTTCTGAGGTAGCAGGCTCCTCCCTAGGGACTGGTGTTTCCCCTGCTAAGACTGAGAATGGAAACTCAGGAGAATCCTCACAGTTAGAGGTTTCTGGAGTAGATGTTCAGGCTCAGAAGAACAACCTACTGGGGAATCTGGGCAGTCCCAGAGTTCCCAGAACTTTTCGAAATCCCTTCCCACAATGACGTCATGTGGCAGTTTGGGAACTAAACCCACCTGGTGACACAAGTTACCGAGGGAGGTTTCAAAGGAAACAGTAGTCACCGGATATTCTCGAGTGTCCCTATGTACACAAACTACAGCCATTTTCCTAGGATGTAAGGTTTTTCCCACCACTAGATCACTTTTCACTAAGGTGAATAGGCTACCTGAATCCAACAATACCACAACATCTTTACCATCTAAGCACATTCTACATAAAGGTTTCTCATTTCCCTTTACTGCAGTGCATGTGGTTGCAAAAAGGGACTGTCATCTCTCTGTCAGAAAGTCACACTGCATGGGTTCATCACCCGCTGGGCAAACCGCTGCTACATGTCCCTCTTCCCGGCAACGGTAACAAATCAATCTTCTGGTCCTCTCCTGTGGGATGGGTCTTCCAGGCCGCTCTCGCCAAACATTAGCAGTAGTCCCGATAACACCTCTAGTTGCTCTTTGGTCCCTCTCTCCACCCCCATTCCTTGATGCAGTCTTACCTATAGGGGGGAGGTTCTGGTCTTGGGGTGGAAAGTCTGTGCGTCTCTGGTGAAAGAGGACAAATTCTCTGTTGTTAGGTACCTTTCGACCAGGTCTACAAGTTTGTCTGCAGTTTCCGGACCACCATGGTTCACCCATTTCTGCAGGGTGTTAGGAAGAGACCTAAGAAATTTGTCCATGACTACTCGCTCCAAAATTTTTGGTCCGGACAGAGTTTCTGGCTGCAGTAATTTCTTAGCCAAATAGATGAGGTCATACATCTACGACCGAGGTGGCTTCCTCAGCTGATAACTCCAATTGTGGACCCGCTGAGCACGGACATCCAGGGTTACACCAAAACATGCAAATATTTCCTCTTTAAAACCAATCACAGTTTTTTGCGTCTGCAAGCTCCAAATCAAAATATGCCTTTTGGGCTTCTTCAGATAATAGGGGGGCCACTAGTCCAGCCCACTGTTCTTTAGGCCAACTCTCTTTTTCCGCTGTTCTCTCAAACGTGGTCAGAAACATCTCAGCGTCATCATCTGCAGTCATCTTTGGCAATAAGTGTCTTACCCGAAAAGTCGGTATGTTACTGGCCTGACTCCCAGCCTTGGTCTGCTGTCTCTGAAGCTGTTTCACCATGGCCTCCATTTGCTGCTGGTGTCTCTGTTCCAAGCCTGCAATGCTCTCTCGGTGAGCTGCAAGGCTCTGTTGGTGAGCCTGTTGTTGAGCTGCAATGCTCTCTTGGTAAACCTGTTGTTGAACTGCCATGCTCTCTTGGTGAGCTGCAAGGCTCTCTTGGTGAGCCTGTTGTTGAGCTGCGTGAGCCTGTTGTTGAGCTGCAAGGCTCCGCTGCAAACCTGCATTTGTCTGCTGTTGATTTGCATTTGCTATAGCCAGCTGTTTCAGTATCTCCTCTATTTTGGGTCGAAAACAAAGAGTTTGGTTTATTCTTCCATATTGCTGGAAAAAAGTGCAAGCATCCAAACAGCATAAACAAAACAAAACATAAAATAAACCCTTGCCACTTGGGGCGTCTACCTTCACCACACAGAAACCTATCTATGGAGTCTGGCAAAGCCTACTGCTGGGCAGACACTGCTGGTCATACAGCAGAGAAACAATAGTCTTTTTGATTTTTATCAAACAGAAAAATCAACAATCACCTCACCTCTTCAGAAGTCTTCCTCACTGCTCTCCTTAACTCAAAAAGCCTCAGGATGCAGCAATCAGTATTCAGTATTCATCCTCTGGATGACTTAGAGGCCTTAATTGCCTCATTCTGAACAGCTGAAGTTTTCCAATGCCCTAAACCTTTCTGGCTACTTCTGCAGCCGTCACCTGGTAGTAATTGGTGTATTGTCTAAACAAGGCAGAAATGTATCTCCCGTCAGTGACAACACCCACAGATTTACCTGACTTCCTGTCACAATATCAACAACACACAAGACACAAACATCAAATATCTCTAAAATAGTCAAACACATGTATGATTAAGCTTTTTTAAATTTGTATTAATCACTGTTGGTGGCCACCCAACATAAATGCATTGCCATAGATGAGTTAATCAATAGATTATTTATTGCACCATTGGTGTTTGCATAGTATTAAATACTATGGATGGGAGTTGTCATGCATTGGCATATACAGTAAAACCTTGGATTGTGAGCATAATTTGGTCCAGAAACATGCTTGTAATCCAAAGCACTTGTATATCAAATACAATTTCCCCATACGAAATAATAGAGACTCGAATGATTTGTTCCACAACCATTTATGCATAAGTACTTCTGTTTTATAGTCCATAAAAAAAGATGATAACAATGTGATAGTTGTGTAACCATAAAATGTCCATCCACAAATGCAAGCCTCTAGAGGGGAATAAAAGCAAAATCCAGCAGGAGCTACAGAGCATAAAAGAGAAGAGAGGCACCTCCAAGTGTAGCAATATGTTGCTAAATGTTGTACCCTCATTAAATGTAACTATATTGCTACACTTAGAGGTGCCTCTCTTTTTTTTATACTCAGTTGTTACATGACGCTACTTGTATATCAAGACATCACTTGTATATCAAGTCAAAATATATTACCATTTTTTGCTTGTCTTGCAAAACGCTCTCATACCCAAATACTCTCAAACCAAGGTTTTACTGTATAGCCTAATCTCTCTCTTCCTTCTTGGAACACTATCGCTTTCTAGATGTATTAGGAACTGTATACATTTTTTATACAAATAGGGGTTGAGCCCAAATCCATTTCTTTTTTTCTTTTTTGGAAATGAGAGGAAATCCCTCCAAAGTGAGGTGGTTTCTGGCTATTATAGGGTTCACCACAACTTGTGTCCAAATTGAGAGATTTCCCCTCTATTACAACTTTATGATTTTCATTTACTTTTTCTCTCAGAGATAAGGGTAAGCAGGACAAATACAGAAAGTGAATCCCCATAACGGCAACACAGAAAGCAATAAATCCTGACAGATGTTCTAATCTCTCTCCACTCTGTCCAAAAGAAAAAAAAAAGAAAAAGAAATGTAGTTATACTTTACATGCAATATAGATAATGTAATTACACAAAGATCAAATAAGTACAAAACATGAGATTTTTAATATACCTCACTAGTTTTAAATGTACATCATCACACTAAGTTTTATAAAATTACAATTTTATAAATACACAATATAAAATCCAATATTTAAGATTGTAATCCCAACAACAATTAGATATACTAATACAAACTAAACATGTCAGCTCCTGTCTACACTTTTCACAAATGTATTCCGCTTCTTCAGGACATGTAGTGAAGCTGCTTTCATGTCCAATGCACAGAGACAATGTTTCATCTAACAATTAATTAACAAACATGTGATGGAACATCCCAGCCTAGGTGCCTGTCAATGTATAGCTTCCTCCAGTCTGGAACCAGGAACCAGGTATTATAGCTGAATAATGCACTCCAAATCCATGGAACTCTTTATTGTAAATTAACCCAGAATATATAGCACACAAGATTAGGTAGGACCTGATAACATTGCCCTAACAATACAAACTGTAAACAGGACATAGCTAAGGAGGACATAGCTAATGCATGGCCAATATAAACATATTTCTAATACACATCTAGCAACTAATAGCTGACCGTTATCTAATTATCATGAACTAATTAACAACTAGTCACTTAAAGAGGAACTGCAGTCTGCTCACATAATTTGAAATAAAAACATCTTTGCCATTCTGAAGCTTCCCTCCAACCGCTTTTCATATTATTTTATATATACTGTGATTCTGTACTTGCCAAATATGCTGCATAAATCTCCCTCCACTAAGTCTGCATTTATTTTAATTGTGGACAGCTGAAGCCATTGCCTGTTCACTTCCTGGATTTACACAGACACACAGAGGCACACCTCCAGCTCTGGAGCTCTCATTGGCCCTCTTATGACACATCCACCCTCCCTTCCTGCCAAACTCTCACTAGAGAGAGAGAGAGCTGTGCATGATGTCATAAGCCTAGGTTTTTTTTTTACCAGACAAGAAACAGGAAGCGGGCTGTATAAGGTATTTACTGGCAGAAAACAACATGTTTTACTATCCACAGTTAAAACAACAAGTGCAGAAGATTTAATAGATGGAAAGATGAAAAAAATTACTGAAGGTCCGCTTTAAACAAGCCTAGGCGTCCAGACCATTCTTTGATTAGACAAAACACATACAATAAAAAGCACAGATGGGGTGTTGGCGCTACCTGGGGTACCTGACAGTGGGGGAGACCCACTAGTGTGACAGAAATATTTGTAAATCCGTCCCTGAAGGGATCTTCTAAGAACAATAAGTGAATAGTAAGTAATATACAATAAAGCTGTGCATAAATAATGTGTGCAGTGAAGCCTCTATATGTGATGACCAGAAGCCAAAGAAGTAAAAGTGTATGAACACACGTTGATTTGAATAAATAAGTAACTGAGCAGTGAGCCAAAAAATGCATATAAGAAAAAAATATAATTATGGGTGAAACGTCCAATATTAGTCCATACAAATATTGTATAAAGTACTGTCCAGCAAAGTAATTATATAACAACAGAAAAAAAAAAGCTAAATTAGTTGATTAAGTAGAAAAAATCCTCATGACAAGTTCATTCTCCGTGAAAAACTGGTGTAGTAGAGGCAGGTAATCAAGTGACTTGCGTGTATCTATAATACTGTATGTAATCTGTTTCAGGTCCTGTTATGTCTGGAAACAAAAAAGAAAATACAGTGGTAAATAAAAAAATATCTCCAGTGGGTACGTTTTTAACCGCTACTGTATATCTCTACTTTTAACAATGCTGCTTAAACTAAAATATAGGTGCAGAGCCGTCTTTACCATAGGGCAAACAGGGGCAGCTGCCCAGTGCCCTGTCACTGTTGGGGGCCCAAAGCAGAGTCGCCCGTTAAGCCCCTGTGCTGCCCACAAATCAGTGCTGAAAATCATTAGCAGCACGCAGTACTGCTTCCCTTCCTAGTGTTTTAAAATGTACAGCACCCCTGGATTCCCTTTAGACGTGCACTTCTCCCTTCCTGCCACTGGGTGCTGCTTGTATATAAAAGTGAATTAGAATGTGATTTTATAGCATCCCTAGTTTGCTCTTCCCAAGGCTGACTTCTTCTTCATGTCCTACTCCTCAAGGTATGTCACTGTTTGCTAAACTATATTATAAATGAAATGAAAATGAAATTAAATGAAATACAGTACTGTCTGTCCATTCTGCTGTCTGCTGTGACTAATCTCCAGTTCCTGCACTGTCAAACTTCCTGAATTTTTAGACGTTTAGGTCACGCTTTTAAAAACACAGTGAGTTTGTGTGTGCAAGAACTGCAGGTAAGTAGCATGGTGCAAAAGCAGTATGGATTTAAAGACAACTGTATTTTTAAAATGCTGAATGCACCTTTTTTCTGCAGGAAACAAAGGCATGGCAGCCCATTCAAATCAATGGGTTGCTGTGCCTGCACAAATGAGGGCCGCCAAAACACATACATGTGAACCAGCCAGGCCCAAAATAGGCTGGAGGGGGGCCCAAAACAAATGTTTGCCTAGGGCCCAAACCATATTAAAGACGGTCCTGTGTAGGTGGCCTACTGAGGCCCCTTTCACACTGGTGCACTTTTCCAGAGCAACAAAGAATATGAAAGCGATTCCCATTAAATCTTATGTAACTGCTCACACTGCAGGTGCACTGCACTTAAATGAAAAATCTCAAAAACACAATCCAGAAGGTTTTTTTTTTTCTGCCTCGAAACGCTGAGCTTAAAATATGCCTCTGAACATCCTAATGTTCATGGACACATAAGATACCATTGAGCTGATTCTATAGGCTACAGTAAACACCCAATTCCTGTAGATTATAAATGAAGAACCACTGTGGAGAACTTTTAATGTTCTCACTTGAGAGTTGCCAACATCTCAGAGTATTGTTTTAGTAACAGAACCAAAAGAGGAAAAGGTACCCCTCGGTACTGTGGGACTTTATAGGAAAACTGAAGATATGCGTTGTATAGTAAAATATCAAAAATGTATTATACAAATTTTAAATACAGTATTTGCAATATCAAACACATTATCAAATTGTACAGTACAATATAGAGATAAAATGCTGTGCTCATAGCGAGCTGTGTGAATTCTAATTGGAAAGATTATCTCCTTTACCAACGCTTTTCGGGAAATGTAATGCGTTTTGGGAAGATAATATAAATATAATTCTAAAAAATAGCAAAACAGTGATCTCAGAACTCAGAGCTGCGTCAACATCGA
Organism: Rana kukunoris; assembly: GCA_029574335.1. NCBI lineage: Eukaryota > Metazoa > Chordata > Amphibia > Anura > Ranidae > Rana > Rana kukunoris. Next base: position 215,740,224 of record CM056059.1, on the reverse strand, counting down.
GGACAAATGGCCATATCATAACATACATACCAGCATAAGGTCATGGATCAAAAAAAGAGAAAACTTTTTAATATCGTTTTAGATGAAAAAAGACAAAGGAGCGCTCACCAAGTCCACTCACAATCAGGGACCATGAAAATTGGTCAGTGGCCCTAAGTATAAAACAATGTGAAAAAATTGTTAGTAAGTTGTATAAATATCAAATTTACATAGTATTGAGCCAAAACAATATGACTTGGGTTAAAGTATATATAGCAATAATATTGCCACTATAACATAAACGGTTGCATAAAAGAAACCTTTAGCTATTGGTCTATCATTAAATAAATAAATATGTATTGCAAGAGGACACAGGGAAAGGGGAAGGAAGAAAAAGTAATGAGTAGAAACAGCACAGTGTGCATGGACCCTAAAAAGTCCTGCATGCTGCACTTTGGTGCAACTTTTCAAAAGTCAATGGAAACTCATCAAAAGCGCTCTAAGCCTGGGTACACACTGCTGCGGGTTAGAAATCATACCAGTTCAGCTGATCTCTCACGATTTCTAACTGGCAATGCAGTTCAACTTTGGAATCGATTTGACAGACATCTGTGCGGGTTCATGCACAGATGTCAAAATGCTTCAAATGGTCCTTAAATGTTTTGGAAAAGATGATGCTGTCATCCAAGAAAATCTTAACGGAGTCAAAGTTCAAGTCTCCCAAGCAACTGTCCATTAGCCTTTGGAAAGTGCTGGGGGCATTAGTCAGGCCGAAAGGCCTACGATTAAACTCGTAGAGGGGTAATAAAGGCTGTTTTTTCACGGTCGTATTCCTTTACTGGGACCTGTCATATCCCCTGGCCAGGTCTAGAGTAGAAAAATACTCAGCCTGGCCTAAGGCCATTGGGGATTCTTCGACCCGTGAAAGTGGGCAAGCATCTTGATGCGTACATGAGTTCAGTCTGCAATAATCCCCACAAAAACGTAAATTTCCATCTTTCTGTTGGACAAGAACTATGGGAGCAGCCCAAAGACTACAACTCTCTTGTATCAACCCCCCCCCCCCCCCAACCTAGTAGCATTCCTCATAGTAACTCTTTAACTTCCTGACAAAGTGGCCAGGGGAAAATTACAATACCTTTCACGGATGGGAGCAGCGCCTCCAGTGTGGATTGGATGATCCAAAGCAGTAGTACAGCCGTAGTCTTCCAGGCTCCGAGAGAATGCAATCATATGTTTGTGAACCAACTGCCTTATTTTAGTTAATTGATTAGGAGTCATCTTTTGAACTGGAAGTGAGAGTTGTGCTAATAACTGCAAAAGATAAGAGTCCTCAGAATCAGGCAGAGTCCTGGCTATTAACCATTCACCTTTTATTTCAAGATTGCGTTGTGACATGATGTCTGAACAGCCTGACAAGCACTAATACAATTCTGTAGCTGAGTTTGGGGGACCCTGGTCCTGCCCCAGGGGACATGTATCAATGGGAAGCAGTGATTTTAATGATGCTTAAAGTGGATGTAAACCCGAAAAAAAATATATATATTTTTTGATGTCACAATATACAGTAAAATATTTCCTATCATCTGTACCCAGTCTTGCCACACAGAGTTAATCCAGCTCTGAGCAATATTCTTTTATTGCTCAGTGAAATAAAACGGACCTGCAGAGAAAAACCTTAGTCCGTTCCGCCCCCTTGCTGTGAGTGACAGGTTATTTACATATCTCATGCACTAGCTTGGAGACAGGCATTATTTTTTTTAATTCTCACCCCCCACTCCTTTTTTGAAGTCATGTGGTTACTTTTCTGGATTTTGACTGGATGTTAGTGATCATAGCAGAATTTAGTGTAACAAATACACAAGAAAAAATGCATGTTGACAAGGGTTTTGTGATTCAAAAAATAACAAAAACGGTAAAGTTAGCCCAATTTTTTTGTATAATGTGAAAGATGAAGTTACGCCGAGTAAATAGATACCTAACATAAAATTGCGCACACTCATGGAATGGCGCCAAACGTCAGTAATTAAAAATCTCCATAGGCGTCTCTATTTTTTTTTTTACAAGTTACAAATTTAGAGTTACAGAAGAGTGCTAGTGCTAGAATTGTTGCTGGTGCTTTAACGCATGAGGCGATACCTCACACGTGTGGTTTGAATGGTGTTTACATATGTGGGCGGGACTTGCGTGTGCATTCGCTTCTGAGCGCGAGCTACCGGGGATATGGGCATTTAATTTTTTTTTTTTATTATTTTATTTGTTATTTTACTCAATTTCTTTTATTTTTACACTTTTTTTTAATCACTTTTATTCCTATTACAAGGAATGTAAAAATCCCTTTTATTAGGAATGGTTTGTGATAGGTACTCTTTATGGAGAGATGCGGGGTCAATAAGACCCCACATCTCTCCTCCAGGCTGGAAAGCATTAGATCGTGAAAAAAAATTCACAGATTGCGGTTGTGTTTACTTTCCAGGACCCGGGCGTGACATCATAACATCGCGCCCGGGCCTCCGACGATCATAGAGATGACTGATGACCATCTGGTCACCAGTCTTCTCTATGATTTCCATCCGACGCCGGCGGATCGTTTCTACGGGTCTCCGATGGCCAAGGAGAGCCTGGAGAAGCACCAGATGGCGGCAGGAGGGGGGGGGACGTCCCCTCGCACTGCCTATAAGAACGATCATGCGGTGAAACCACCGCTATGATCATTCTTATGGTGCACAGAATCGCCAGCTGAATCGCTATTAAAACGCTCATAAAACGCTCCCCATGCCCCTCTCCATTGAAATGCTGCAATTTTACCGCGTTTTACCGCTTTTCAATTCATTTAAATGGATGGGGCATGGGGGACGTTTTAATATCGCTATTATTACCACGAAAACGTGGCAAAAACGCACCAGTGTGAAAGGGCCCTTACTCTTGGTGGGTGCTATGAAATATTAGATCAAGAATTGTAATTACATGCCCCTGTTGAACAGGGGCAGAAAAAAATGGGCCTTAGGCACTGGTGCTGGTACCACAACATTGCAACCCCTCACAGATACTCTAGTTGGAACACAGGAATGAGCCCTGTTGCAAAGTATTACAGCAACAATTGTAATAACACGCCCCTGTTAAACAGGGGTAGAAAAACTGGGCCTTAGTCACTGGTGCCACAACACTGCAACCCCTCACAGATACTCTAGTTGGAGCACAGGAATTTATCCCTGCTGCAAAGTATTGCAGCAAAAATTGGACCTTAGCCACTGGTGGCGGTGCCCAGAACCAACAATGTTCTTACAAGCTATCAACATGAACATTGAGGAGGAAGAAGAAGTCATTCAGCATAACAGGATAGTCACTCAGCATAGGCAGTCTTGAAGGGATCTCAGATTCATAAAAAAAATATTTGATTACATCAGCATCAGGTGCTTGGTAGCTGGTGATCCAAGAATGATTCATTTTTATGAAGGTCAGCTGATCGACCAAAACGGTGGACAGGCGCACCCTGTGATGGGTTACAAAGCCTCCAGTAGCACTGAATGTGCGTTCCGAAATAACGCTGGATGCAGGACAGGCCAGTAGCTCAATTGCATACTGTACACGCTCTGGCCAATAATCCATCCTCAAGACCCAGCAACCCAGAGGATTTTCGATGGGAAAGGTGTCTAAGTCTGATCTTGCCCCTAGATATTCCTACACCATGTAAATCAGACGCTGGCGATGGTTGCTGGAAACGATCATACCTTGAGGCTGCTGACTAAAAAATTGTCTGAATGCATTGGTCAGATGCCCACCTGTTCCACCTCTCCTTCTGTGGTTCACCAAAGCCTCAGAACACATTGTCCAGGACCATTTGTAACCTCCCAGGCAGGGGAGGACTGGCAGCCTTAGGCCTGGGGGGCAAGTCCAGTCAAGTGGCCCATTGAACCATCAATGCAGTTTGATCAGTGCCCATTAACGTACCCTCACCAGTGCAGACAGTGCTCATCAGTGCCTATCAACGCAGCCTGATTAGTGCCCACCAGTGCAGACAGTGCCCATCAGTGCAGCCTGATCAGTGCCCATGGGATGTGGGGGGTTAGCTGGGGGTATCAGGGCTATCTCACCTTGCACCATACATGGCCTCTTCGAGGGGGTTATGACAACTTCCAAGCTGCCTCTCTGCTAGAGGTAAGCTCAGATGCTTGCTCATCTCACTCAAAGTAGTGCCCATCCGTGCAGCCTAATCAGTGCCCATCAATGCAGCCTCATCGGTGCCCATCATAACAGCCCCACTGGTGCCCATCAGTGCAGTCTCACCAATGCCCGACAATGCAGCCTCACCATTACCTATCAATGAAACCTCACCAATGCAGCTTATCAGTGCCAACAGTGCGGCCTCATCAGTGTAGCATATGAGTGCTGCCTTATCAGTGCAGGCTTTCACACTGGAGCGGTGCGCTGGCAGGACGGTAAAAAAAGTCCTGCAAGCTGCATCTTTAAGGCGCCGTAGGAGCAGTATATACACTGCTCCTACAGCGCTGCTTTGCGGGTGGTTTTAACCCTTTTTTGGCCACTAGTGGGGGTTAAAAGCACCCTGCTAGAGGCTGAATAGCGCCGCAAAAATGACAGTAAATCGCTGCTAAAAATAGTGTCGCTTTACCGCCGATGCCTCAGTGTGAAAGTAGCCTTAGAGTGCTGCCTAATCAGTGGCAATGAGGGCAGTTTCAACCTCCTTAATGAGTTTGCATTGATTTCAGAATGCATTGCATGGAACGCTTTGCACATGCTGAAATCAATGCAAACTCGTTAAACAGACCACATTCATTGAAAGTTCATTAATATACAGATCATGATTTTGCAATAAATTAATCCATGCTGCAAACTCATTAAACAGTCTCCACCTTCAGTGAAGGTTAATGTACTGCACAGTTTGCAAAACATGAACTTTCGCTGAAGGGAGACTGTTGAGTTTGCAGCATGGATCACTTTATTGCAAAATCATGATCTGTATATCATGATAAGAGTAATTAATTAAATTGTACCTACTGCCCTTAGCAGGGGGGTTCCCCTCGTTCTTCTCTCGTTCTCATCCGCCTGTCAACAAACACCCCCCCCCCACGAGAGGACCCAGTGAACAGATCAACAGCCGCATGGAGGGGGTGGGCGGAGCTTTAGGCTTTGCCTCCATCAGTCAAATTTGTAATCCACCAGTCATCGGCCGCTCCGTACTGCCCCCCCCGGCCATACACTCAAATACCGCTGCTCTCGGCTCCGATCGGAACTCCGCCTCTCCAGCCCTCTACATTGCCGCTCCCTCCTACTACCCTCAGCATTCGTGAGTATAGCAGCAAAGCAGAGGGTGGTATTAGCATTCGTGAGGATGAGGGCTGGAGAGGCGGGGCTGTATTAGCATTATTAAGGATAGTAGGAGGGCTGGGGAGGCGAAGTTCTGATCGGACCTGAGAGCTAGGGGGAACCGATTCCGATGGGGAACCATTCTCGACACAACACCGGCCGCCGCTCTGCACAGATTAGGAAAAAGAAGTAAAACAGGCTAAGGCAGCGACGCGGCCGTTTTATTAATAAGGTAGGCGGCCTGGGGGGAAATCTCCACCCCCTCCCCCGGCCCAGTCCGCCCCTGCTCCCAGGCTTTTGAAACGCGTGGCACAAACCTTTCTGCAAGGCTTCCCGAAGATGTTTCATCCTCTGCTCCCTCTGTGATGGCTGGATAAGGTCCGAAACCTTACCCTTGTAATGTGGATAAAGGAGGGTTGACAGCTAGTAATGATCCCTCTCCTTGGTACCATGAATCCAAGGATCCCTTTGCAGGCTTTGCAGGATCAGGGAGGCCATGCAGCATAGGTTTGCTGAGGCATTTGGTCCAGAGTTCTCTAGGTCACTAAGGACGACATGAACCGTAGCCACCTCCTCCCTGCCACGTACAAGTCCATGGGTTTCTGGGGACTGTAAATGATTCCTTAAAGATTGCTACTGATGCTTATGCTGAGTGCTAGGCTCTACCTCCATGCTGACACAATCCTCCTTGAGAGGTAAGGAAGTCCTCCTCTTTCTCCCTCTGTTCTGCCTCAAGTGCCCTGTCCATTATTTCATGCAGCGTGTGCTCCAACAGGTGGACAAGAGGGATAGTATCACTGATACATGCACTGTCATTGCTCACTATCCTCGTGGCCTAGAGTAATAGATTACACATCCTTTACTCTGTGCTAGGGTTGTTTTATATTAATGATTTTATGAGTCCAAGTACATAAAATCCAATATTTACAGTGTGAGACATGCACATAATCCATAAGTCATTCTGTAAAACTGTAGCAATGACATTACAGTGACTCTAAAAGCAAATGTTTTTTTTTTTTTTTTTTAAATAGCAAATGTCATACTTAACTGCTCTGTGTAATGGTTTTGCAAAGAGCAGCCCTGATCCTCCTCTTTTTGGGTCCTCTGTCAGTGCTCTCCTGGCCTCTTGCCAAATGCCCCCATTATAAGCAGCTTGCTATGGGGGAAATCGTGCATGCTCACTCCTAAGCCTCCATAAGACTGAAAGAGCGCAGCTTGGCCACACCCCCTTCCTCACTGGCTGTGATTGACAGCAGCATGAGGCAATGGCTCCCATTGATGTGTCTGAAACAAATATTTTATTATTGTTATTATACAGGAGTTAAAGAGGGCCGACGGTTTACTCAGCACTTTACAACTTGAGGGTAGACAGTACAAATACTATACACTTTAATAAAGTAGGAATCAGAGGGCCCTGCTCCTTAGAGCTTACAATCTAAGAGCGAGGGTCAAGAGATACAAGAGGTAATAACTTTGGGGGATGTGCTAATGGAGAAAATAAATGTCCAGTTGTTAGGTGGGGGCCAAATAGGCTTTTCTAAAGAATTTGTTTTCAGGGATTGTCTGGAAGTAGAAAAAGTAGGAGATAGTCAGACAGATTGGGGTAGAGCATTCCAGAGGATGGGAGAAGTTCAGGAAAAGTCCTGGAGGTGAGCATGGGATGAGGTGACAATGGAGCTAGAGAGCAGGAGGTCCTGGAAGGAGCGAAGAGGGCGATTTGGTTGGTATTTTGAGACCAACCAATGAGGAGACCAATGAGGAGAGAGTACCAAGAGGGCCTCTGTTCACATGGATATCTCTGGATTGAGATCGGGATCATGTAAGTATTTAGGGGGTCTGTGGGGAGAGGGGGGCTGCTTGCAGAAGTTTTTTTTTTTTTTTTTACATTAATGCATTAAGGTAGAAAAAACGTTCTGCTTTTAGAACCACTTTAATTACAGATGCTAATGCTGAAGTTGTTGGTACTTTAGTTTAACAAATGGATTTAATAATAATGTTATATAATATGTAACCTGTTTCAGGTCCTGTAAAGTCTGTAAACAAAAAGGAAAAAACAGTGGTAAAACAAAAAATATCTCCAGTAGGTAAGTGTTTTACTGGGACGCCTGGCATTTTATTCTGCTTTAAAAATCCCAAAAATGCAATCCAGAAGTTTTTTTTTTTTTCTGCCTCTTTAAACGCTGAACTTAAAATATGCCTCTTAACATCCTAATGTATATGGACACATAAGATAGCACCGAGCTCAGATGCAGCAGAGATGATCTTACAGGAAAATACTCTGTCTTAGATGATCTTCTATCACAAACATACCAGCAGTGCTGATAGGCAGGTCTCCTGAGGATCCTTGTTCTGTCCCTGCAGGCTGGAACTCTCTCCCTGAATAAGGCCTAGCTTTCTCTCACAGGCAGTATACCTTTCCCTCACTCATTCCACACATATCTCTCATAATGGTGACTGGGCTCTCTTTTAGAGTGCTTTCACACTCACAGTGCCTGGGCGTCGGCAGTAAAGTGTCATTATTTTTAGCTGCGTTTTACAGTCGTTTTTGCTGCGCTTTTCAGCCGCTAGCGGGGCTCATTTAACCCCCACTAGTGGACAAAAAAGGGTTAAAAGAGCCCGCAAAGCGTCGCTACAGCAGCGCTTTGATGGCGGTTCGTCGGCACTGCTTATTGATTTCAATGGGCAGGGGAGCTACAAGACAAGGAAGACTTTTTTTGACGCCCTGCCAGCGCAGTGCCTCAGTGTAAAAGCACTCAAGCTTTCACACTGGGATTGCAGCGAAGGCTTTTTTCAGGTGCTTTTATAGGAGCTATTATTAATGCTAAAGCACCTGAAAAATGTCTCTAGTATGAAAGGGGTCTTATATGGAAGCTAACAGAAAATGGTGGACAAAATCTTAAGATAATTTGGTACCAATTCAGAACAAGAGGTTTCTAAAAGATGGCTGCTGGGGACAATTTAGAGAACAGTAAAACACAAACACATTCTGAATAAAATTTGACATTTCTGCATGAGAAAGTAAGTATGATACAATTGTAGTCCCACTTCTCCTCTTAGCCAGAAAGACTGTCAAAACAAACAATTGTTTGGGGCCCCAAGCTGGCCTTCCCTTTCCCAGGCTGTAGTGCGGCCAAGCTCCTCTTCCTTCTGGAGTCCTGTCAGTCCGGCCAGGTACCGTGCGCGGCACAGGAGATTGAGAGTCCTGTTCCCGGCCGGACTGACAGGAAGTGCACACTGAGTGCTCACTTGCTTGTCAGTCTGGCTGGGAACACAGAAAACAGAATCTCCTGTACCGTATGGTACCCGGCACGGCCCCCGGGCACTATCTGATAGGGGATTGGGGACCCATAATCATAGAACACCGGACTAACAGGAGGAAGAGGAGCTCGCCACACTACAGCGGCAGCCTACAGGGAAGAAGGGGAGGTGAGAATAGAAAAACATAGGGACTAGAGAGGGGGGGGAGTAAGAACACGGGTGTAAAAAAATTAGTGTAGCGCTAACGTAGGCTTTGCGTGCGGGGGGGGGGGGGGCCCATTTTGCTTGGGGCCTCCAAATTCCTTCAAACGGCCCTGCCTACACACATTTAAAACAACGTGGAGGTATCTGTAGGTGCTATTAATCCACACTAGTAGTTTAGAAACTACATTTTATGGTAGATTTACCTTTAAACATAGAGTACAGTAATAAATAACACATCCTTGACTCTGTGCTAGGGTTGTTTTATATTAATTTTATGATATGACATGAGTCCAGGTACATAAAATCCAATATTTACAGTGTGAGACATGCACATAATCCAAGGCTAAAAATTTAAATATATTAAAGTGATGTGACCTGACACACACATTAATAGAACACATGGCGGCCTCCATCCCTAATTTGGTATATAAAAGAAGAGGAGTTTGTGGGACTTTAAATGAGGGAGCGCCATGTCAAAGGGAAAAATTACATAACATTTGATTTACAGTACATGATTTATTGGTTATCTTATATACATGTCAAATATTTCATATCAAATAGATAGGTAGTCACAAGACTTACTCTAAATATGCTGCTACATAGCATGCAAAACACAAATAAAAAACAGACATGGCAGATATACATAATAAAATAGATCAATTAGAAAACGTATGAAATATGGACAGGTGATTGTTGGCATCTAGTGGCACTCTACGCGTTTCCTGGCATTACAGCCATTCATCAGGAGTGTTTTAAAAATGGTATACTGAAAATAAAAATAAACAAGAATAAATGATAATGCCTAATAAATAGAAAAGGGCAGGGACTGTGTCCCAACAGGATGGAAAAAGTTGGGAGACTTACTCTACAACCTCGAGACCCGGTCCAGTGTCTGCCAAGGAGAAGAGGGGCAGATGCATTACATCCCCCCAGGGTTGAGACGGGGAAACTCTCCAAGGACGGAGAACAGCGCCCGGAGCAGGAGACGGTGGTCACGGCCTGATCCAAATTACTATGTGTGCTCAATAGGTGCATAATGTGGCTAAAACGAGTGTATGAAGAAATTGAGAAAGAGTTAAATAGAGAAGCAGTATAGCAATGTGTTCCCATAAGGGGATTGCATAGAGAAGTGTGCAAGCAACAGAGCCAGAAAAAGAAAAGAAACATACCAAGAAATGATGGCTGAGCACCCAGCAAAGGGTAACCTGTGTGCAGGATCAGGTGTGTGGTTCCTTGTAGTTGAATCAAGCAAATGAACCACCTGCTACTCCAAGGCTGCTATATACCTCCAATCCCAGGCGGGGCCCCATCAGCATCATGCCTGATTGGCCATACTGCACAAGGGAGGCGGGGAGGGAATTCCCAGCTGTGTATGGTAAAACCATCAGTAGTGGCTTCCCCGCCTATCTCGTGTGTGGTCAAAGATGGAAAAGACATCAAATTGATGTCACTGACACTGTATATACAGCGTCAGTGCATGACGCCGATGCGCAGGAGTCCAACCCCCCCCCCATCTAGCAAGTGGGGGGGAGAGCCGGGCTGCCGCGCATCGCAACCCCGGAGCGTGAGAAACCAAACAAGCCCCCTCCTAAAAAAAAGACCCAGACAGCACTGGACAAGGGGCCGGGAATTGATCTTGTGACAGTAATAAGTCAAAGGTAATACATGGGGAAATTAAAAGTATGGGGAGTTATTGAAAATAAAAAGAAATCTAATGAACAGTATCACTGGACAATAATATAAGGGCAGTGAACGAAAGTTGGGAGTTGGTCTGGTAACTATAATGGTTCGAATGTAATACACAGGGAATTGGTGATATAGTGATATATTAGGGAAATCAGAAAGGGATATAATAGCAGTATTATTAAATGTTAGTATAAAGGCAATAAACTAAAATAAAAATTGGGAATTAATCTGGTAGCAATAGCGGATCGAATGTAATGCATAGAAATATGCTGATATAAGGATACAATGAAAACATTAAAATGAAAGGATATCAAAATGAAAGGAGAGTCTACTAACAGTCTTACTGAATGCTAGTCTAGGGGCAATAAGCTGAAGTTAATACAAGTATGTTAGGTGTGACAGGTCACTTGGCGGGTGTCTTCCACCCAGATATTTGTTTATATAGTAAATGGATGTGACCTGACACACACACTAATAGAACACATGGCGGCCTCCATCGCTAATTTGGTATATAACCGAGAGGAGTTTGTGGGACTTTAAATGAGGGAGCGCCATGTCAAAGGGAAAAATTACATAAAATTTGATTTACAATACATGATTTATTGGTTACAATCTTATATACATGTCAAATATTTTGTATCAAATAGATAGGTAGTCACAAGACTTACTCTAAATATGCTGCTACATAGCATGCGATACACAAATAAAAAACAGACATGGCAGATATACATAATAAAATAGATCAATTAGAAAACGTATGAAATATGGACAGGTGATTGTTGGCATCTAGTGGCACTCTACGCGTTTCCTGGCATTACAGCCATTCATCAGGAGTGTTTTAAAAATGGTATACTGAAAATAAAAATAAACAAGAATAAATGATAATGCCTTACTCTACAACCTCGAGACCCGGTCCAGTGTCTGCCAAGGAGAAGAGGGGCAGATGCATGACTTCCCCCCGGGGTTGAGACAGGGAAACCATCCAAGGACGGAGAACAGCGCCCGGAGCAGGAGACGGTGGTCACGGCCTGATCCAAATTACTATGTGTGCCCAATAGGTGCATAATGTGCCTGAAACGAGTGTATGAAGAAATTGAAAAAGAGTTAAATAGAGAAGCAGTATAGCAATGTGTTCCCATTGCTATACTGCTTCTCTATTTAACTCTTTCTCAATTTCTTCATACACTCGTTTTAGGCACATTATGCACCTATTGGGCACACATAGTAATTTGGATCAGGCCGTGACCACCGTCTCCTGCTCCTGTATTTAGGGGGTCTGTGGGGAGAGGGGGGCTGCTTGCAGAAGTTTTTTTTTTTTTTTACCTTAATGCATTAAGGTAGAAACAAGGTTCTGCCTTTAGAACCTTTTTAATTACAGATGCTAATGCTCAAGTTTTTGGTGCTTTAGTTTAACAAATGGTTTTAATAATAATGTTATATAACATGTAACCTGTTTCAGGTCCTGTTATGTCTGTAAACAAAAAGAAAAAAACTGTGGTACATAAGAAAATATCTCCAGTAGGTAAGTGTTTTACTGGAATGCCTAGCATTTTATTCTGCTTGAAAAATCCCAAAAATGCAATCCAGAAGTTTTTTTTTCTGCCTCTAAACCCCGAGCTTAAAATATGCCTGAACATCCTAATGTACATGGACACATAAGATAGCACCGAGCTCAGATGCAGCAGAGATGATTTAACAGGAAAATACTCTGCCTTAGATGATCTTCTATCACAAACATAACAGCAGTGCTGATAGGCAGGTCTCCTGAGGATCCTTGTTCTGTCCCTGCAGGCTGGAACTCTCTCCCTGAATAAGGCCTAGCTTTCTCTCACAGGCAGTATACCTTTCCCTCACTCATTCCACACACATCTCTCAAAATGGTGGCTGGGCTCTCTTTTAGAGTGCTTTCACACTCACAGTGCCTGGGCGTCGGTGGTAAAGTGTCTTTATTTTTAGCGGCGCTTTACAGTCGTTTTTGCTGCGCTTTTAAGCCGCTAGCGGGGCTCATTCAACCCCCACTAGTGGACAAAAAAGGGTTAAAAGCGCCCGCAAAGCGCCGCTACAGAGGCGCTTTGATGGTGGTTCGGCGGCACTGCTTATTGTTTTTAATGGGCAGGGGAGCTACAAGACAAGCAAGACCAGCGCAGTGCCTCAGTGTAAAAGTACTCAAGCTTTCACACTGGGATTGCAGCAAAGGCTTTTTTCAGGTGCTTTTATAGGAGCTATTATTAATACTAAAGCACCTGAAAAATTTCTCCAGTATGAAAGGGGTCTTATATGGAAGCTAACAGAAAATGGTGGACAAAATCTTAAGATAATTTGGTACCAATTCAGAACAAGATGTTTCTAAAAGATGGCTACTGGGGACAATTTAGAGAACCAGACGGCGGCGAAGAAGACCAGCACCCACTCCCCTGCCGAAGACGTCGGAGGAAACCCATACTCATATCCCATACTCATTCACTTAGGGTGGGGGGGTGGTATCTGGGGGCCCCCTTATTAAAGGGGGCTCCCAGATTCCAATAAGCCTCCCGCCCGCATACCCCGACAACCAACGGCCAGGGTTGTCGGGAAAGGTGCCCTGTCCTCATCAACATGGGGACAGGGTGCTCTGGGTTGGGGGGGCCGCAGTGAGCCCCCCTGCCCCAGAGCACCTGACCCCCCCATGTTGAGGGCATGCTGCCTGGTACGGCTCAGGAGGGGGGGCGCTTGCTTGCCCCCACTCCTTTCCTGACCGGCCGGCCGGGCTGCGTGCTTTGGATACAGGTCTGGTATGGATTGTGGGGGGACCACCACGCTGTTTTTTCGGCGTAGGGGGGGTCTCCTTACAACCCATACAAGACCTAAAGGCCCGGTATGCTCCTGAGGGGGGAACCCATGTCAGATTTCCCCCTCAGGATTCATACCAAAAACCGCCCACGTGTAGAACTGGCGGAAATCCAAGTCGGATACCCGTCGCTTCTATGGCGGCTTTGTCTCTATCGCGGCAAGCCAGCTCGGCGATGGGGCTCGTAGGTGGTCAATCTCGCTGAGAAAGGGAGCGAGATTGACACAATATCGCGGTCACCTACTGTATGACATTTCTGCATGAGAAAGTAAGTATGATACAATTGTAGTCCCAGGCCACTTCTCCTCTCAGCCAGCAAGTCTGTCCTGTCACAGTTATGTGAGGAGGCTACCTACACACATCTAAAACAACATGGAGGTATCTGTAGGTGCTATTAATCCACGTAGTAGTTTAGAAACTGCATTTTTATGATAGATTTACTTTTAAAGATAGAGTAATAAATAACACATCCTTAACTCTGTGCTAGGGTTGTTTTATATTAATGTTTTTTTTATGAGTCCCAGTACATAAAATCCAATATTTACAGTGTGAGACATGCCCATAATCCATAAGTCATTCTGTAAAACTGTAGCAATGACATTACAGTGACTCTAAAAGCAAATGTTTTCTTTTTTTTAAACAAATTTTATACTTAACTAGAGGTTGTCCGATATGGGTTTTTCTCTGGCCGATGCCGATATTTAGAAATTGCAGTGGCCGATGACCGATATATGACGCAATTTTTTTTGGGCTGATACTGTATGTTAGGCCGATTTTTTATTTTTTTTAATTCGCCTTCATCTCAAAAAATCGAACAGTCTATTTTTAGCCTGAAAGCGCCTGAAAAACACCCCAGTGTGAAAGACACTGTTTTTTTTTCAGGCGATTTTGGGCTAAAAATAGCGCCTGTAAATTACCTGCAAAACGGCTCCCCTGCAGTCTCAGTGTGAACGCCCAAGTGCTTTCACACTGAGGCGGTGCGCTGGCAGGACGTTAAAATGCAAGCAAGCAGCATCTTTGGAGAGGTGTATACCGCTCCTCCACCACTCCTGGCCATTGAAATAAATAGGCACTGCTGCCGAAGCGCTTGCAAATTGCTTCTGCAGCGGGGCTACATGGGCGCTAGCTGGGTTATAAGCTCCCCGCTAGCAGCCGAATAGCGCCGCTAAAATTATGGTAAGCGCCGCTAAAACTACCAGTGATTTACCATCAACGCCTGTCTGCTCCAGTGTGAAAGCAGCCAAGTTCCACCGGAAAAAAAAAAATCTGACCGTTTACATCACCGGCTGGCCCCACCCTCAGCTATATAACTGGCAAATAACTGTCAAAGCGAGAAGAATCGTCACTCAGTGGGAGCTTCCCATGGAGGCAGAACTGTTTCAGGGTTTTTTTCGGTCCTTTTTTGGAACTTGTCCCTTGTCTTTCTTTTGGTCCTTTTTTGGGACTTGTCCCTTGTCTTTTTTTAAAAATGTTACACTTTTTTTTAATAAAACAGTGAGGGGTACGATGTACCCGTTACCAATTTACATGGGGGGGGGGGCTGGAAAAAAGCTCTTTTCCCAAACTGTCTCTTGTCTTTTTTACAATTTTTGACACTTTTTTTGTGAAATGGTAGGGGTACCCTGTCACCAATTCACATGGGGGGGGCTGGTATCTGGGGGTCGTCTTGTTAAAGGGGGCTTCCAGATTCCGATAAGCCCCACAACCACCGGGCAAAGGGTTGTGGGGATGAGACCCTTGTCCCCATCAACATGGGTCAGATGGTCAGACCCCAAAGCACCCTCCCCATGTTGCGGGCATGTGGCTTGGTATGGTTCAGGAGGGGAGGCACTCTCTCGTCCCCCCTCTTTACCTGCAGCTTGCCAGGTTGAGTGCTCGGATAAGGGTCTGGTATAGATTTTTGGGGGGACCCCTATGCCATTTTTTTTATTTTGGCGCAGTGTTCCCCTTAAAATACATACCAAACCAAAATGGCCTGGTAATGGACTTGGGGGGACCCATGATGTTTTTTTGTTCAATGAGTTTTATCTATATTGCCGAGACCCGTCAATTTATTACTGCCGCAAGCAGTTTTAAATTACTTTTCTTCCTTTAGAAATGTTATTCTACTGTGGGACTGTTCTAAACCCAGGACAACTGCACCACTTTGCAGGCATACTATAGACACGCCCCAGGCACGATATTTAAAGAAATATTTAATGTTTATTGTTTACTTTAAGCATTATTAAAATCACTGCTCCTGAAAAAAACGGCTATTTTTAAAACTTTTTTTTTGTATTGATATATGTCCCCTGGGACAAGACTCAGGTCCCCAAATACTTTTTATGGCAATAACTTGCATATAAGCTTTTAAAATTAGCACTTTTGATTTTTCATGTTCGTATCCCATAGACTTCAACAGTGTTCACCTGTTCGAACAAATTTATTGCCTGTTTGCATGTTCTGCTGCATACCGAACCGGGGGGTGTTCAGCTCATCCTTATTTACAACTTGAGGGTAGACCGTACAAATATTATGCACTTTGATAAAGTAGGAATCAGAGGGCCCTGCTCCTTAGCGCTTACAATCTAAGATGGAGGGTCAAGAGGTACAAGAGGTAATAACTTTGGGGGATGTCCTGATGGAGAAAATAAATGTACAGTTGTTAAATGGGAGCCAGATTTTTATGGATCATCTGAAAGTAGACAAAGTACGAGATAGTCAGACAGATTGGGGTAGAGCATTCTAGAGGATGGGAGAAGCTCAGAGTCCTAGAGGTGAGCATGGGATGAGATGTCAAGGGAGCTTCCGAAGGGAACTGGGAGGACCGAAAAGGACGATTTGGTTGGTATCTTAAGACCAACCAATGAGGAGACCAATGAGGGCAGAGAACTAAGAGAGCCTCTGCTCTCATGGATATCTCTGGATTGAGATTGGGATCACGTAAATATTTAGGGGGTCTGTGGGGAGGGGGGGGGGCTGATTGCAGAAGTTTTTTTTTACCTTAATGCATTATAGTAGAAAAAACTTTCTGCCTTTAGAACCACTTTAATTACAGATGCTAATGCTCAAGTTTTTGGTGCTTTAGTTTAACAAATGCATTTAATAATAATGTTATATAATATGTAACCTGTTTTAGGTCCTGGTATGTCTGTAAACAAAAAGAAAAAAACTGTGGTACATAAAAAAATATCTCCAGTAGGTAAGTGTTTTACTGGAACGCCTTGCATTTTATTCTGCTTGAAAAATCTCAAAAATGCAATCCAGAAGTTTTTTTTTTTTTTGCCTCTAAACGCTGAGCTTAAAATATGCCATTGAACATCCTAATGTACATGGACACATAAGAGACATAACATTGAGCTCAGTGGCGGCTGGTGCTCCATTTTTTTTAGCGGGGGAGTCGGCAAACAAAACCCCCCACTGTGCGCACTTACCCTATCCAGGTTGCTGTCGGCTTCCCCCGCTTCTCCTCCCGGGCCAATCCGGCTTAAGACCTGCTTCCTGATTGGCAATGAGGAAAAGCAGGAAGACAATAGCTTTTTTAAATTCTCTAATGTCACAAGTGGGTGGGCTTGGGGCGCAGTGCTCTGTGCACCTAGCCCAACCTTTATGAAGCCGATTAGAGCCTCAAGCTCGAATCATGTGCTTAAAAAAAAAAAAAACTTGTAGAAATCCATGCGTCCGATCCCCCCGCATGGAGATTAGGGGATGGCGCATAGAGATTAGGGAATTGGTCCCCCTGTAACCCTTATGGACTGACCGCCGCTGATTGAGCTGCTTCTACAGGCAAAACCCCAAACTCCTGTAGAAGCAGCATTTTTTAAGCCCAGTGTGCATGGACCCTAAAAAGTCCTGTGTGATGCATCTTGGTGCAACTTTTCAAAAGCACAAAAGAAAGGCACCTATCATTGTAAAAAAAACTGATGTACTACAAGATTAACACACTCATACTTGACGTCCCACCACTGCACGAGGAATAATATAAAAATAAAATAAAGAAAGCTGCCACTTTAAATTAAATATAAACTGCATTTACCCTGTACTTTAAAGTAAATAGTGGCGCTATGCCTAAATAATATACACCCAGTGACAAGTGTTGGTCACTATAACAATAGTGAATACAATAATAGTCCACGATTAAACAGGGCATAAATAGGCCACAATGGCTCAATAAAGGCTAAATAGGAATTGTGTTCCTCCAAATCTTCCACCACACCGCGTGCATTTAGTGATTTCACTCCCCTTTAAAAATGCACTAACCAAACGAAGGTGCCTTGCACTCTAATGCTCGTCAAATAAGCATCATCCCTCACAGGGTTAAATCATTCAACTATATCCAATAATGTATAAGATGTCATATCCTCTCCACATAAAATAAAGTGCAGTAAAGTTATAATAAATTTATTCAATAAAAAGTAAACCTTCAAACATCGCACTCACATGAAATCTATCAAATAAAAGTAGGTAATATCCACTTGCCACAGCAAGAATTGGCATATTGTGGTCACAGCAAACCAGACGTGTGTATCCTGTATCTCACCCATACGAGATCATCAACCTCAGAGCTTCACTTCCGGTATAGCGTCAAACATCACAACTAGTTGCCTTACAGCGACGCCCGATGCGTTTCGTCATCACGACTTACTCATGGATACTCATACACGATTGGATATCATTGGATGATTTAACCCTGTGAGGGCTAATGCTAATTTGCCGAGCATGAGAGTGCAAGGCATCTTCGTTTTAGTGAGTGCATTTCTAAAGGGGGAGTGACATCACTAAATGCATGTGGTGGAAGATTTGGAGGAACACAATTCCTATTTAACATTTGTTGAGCCATTATGGCCTATTTATGGACTGTTTAATCTCAGACTATTATAGTATTCGCTATTGTTATAGTGGCCAACACTAGGTGTATATTGTTGAGGCATAATGCCACTATTTACTTTAAAGTGCAGGGTAAATACGGTTTACTTTTCATTGTAAGTCAATGGAAACGCATCAAATGCGCATCAGTGTGAAAAGGCTCATAAGGATAAATGGTTTATAATTGATAATGTTGGGTTTGCCTTAATCGATCAGTAAGGGATCCTTTTTTCCTTTTTACAGGTGTTGGTATCAATTACAGAGGTAAGACAAAGCTTATCTTGAATGGTAAAGCTTTATAAAATGTTATCTTTTAAGAAAATGTTTACTTTGCAATTGTGGCCAAACTGTGGCCAAATTTGAACAATTAAACTCACTAGTGCATAATTAATGAACAAAAAAGTTTTCTAGTTTATACCTAGAGACCTGGTTATTGATCCATTGGGTTTACTGAAAGCCAGGCAGTCAATCAAAGTCCATACTATATGTCAGGCCCCGTACACACGCCTGAGAACCTCGGCAGAATCCAGCGAGAAGCTCGCTGGGATCCATATTCTGCCGAGATACTCGGTCGTGTGTACGTTTTCGCCGAGCGTCCCGTCAAGAAAGCCGTCAAGCCAAAATAGAGAGCAGGTTCTCTATTTGCTCGATGGCCCATCGAGAACCATGGCTTGACGCCTTTCCCGACGGCTTGGTCGACGATTTCGACGGCCGGGCGAGAACCTCGACGGGCGGAACGATGTGTTTGGCCCGTCGAGGTTCTCGTATGTGTGTACGCGGCCTCAAAGGCTTCTCTGCTGTTCCTGACAGTCATATGTCACTGCTCTCAGCATATAGCCAGCGGCCATGGGAGATATGGAGATTAGAGCTTAGCTGTTGATTTTAAATTCTAATGCCGCGTACACACAATCATTTTTCAGCATGTCCAAAAAACAACGTTTTCCCAACTTCATCATTAAAAACGGCGTTGCCCACACACCATCGTTTTAAAAAAATGATCTAGCAAAGTGCGGTGACGTACAACATGTACGACGGCACTAAAAAGGGGAAGCTTTAGCTGATTCCGTTGTTAGTAAAAGACGATTTGCGCTTTTCTGTCTGCTACAGCGTGAAGAATCTGCTTACTCCATTATGAACGGTAGTTTTACCAGAACGAGCGCTCCTGTCTCATAACTTGCTTCTGAGCATTCGCAAGTTTTTTACGTCGTTTTAGCCCACGCGCGATCATATTTTACAACCCGATAGTTTAAAACTACGTTAAAAAATGCAGCATGTTGGAATTTTATTTATTTTTTTCGATTTTCAGAACCTGAAAAATTATGTGAAGCCCACACACAATCATTTTAAATTAAATTTTTCTAAAAACAATGTTTTTTTCATGCTGAAAAATGACCGTGTGTACGCGGCATAACTTTGCATCAGCTGCTTAGGCTGAATCATTTGGGGGGGAAAATAGTGGGGTTATTTACTAAAACTAGAGTGTGCAAAATCTGGTGCAACTCTGCATAGAAACCAATCAACATCCAGGTTTTATTGCCAATGCTTATTTCAAAAAGCTGAAATTGGAAGCTGTTTGGCTACCATGCACAGCAGCATGGATTCTGAGTGTAGCAGTTTTAGTAAATCTACCCCAATGAGGAGTCTAAAATAGTTGATAGAGTGGATTATAAAAAGTATCTCTGTGTTTACATGTTTGGGAATGAAAAGATTCACTCTATAGAAGTGTTAGAAAGTTTAAACTTTTTACTACAAGCATTCACATACCGAACGTTTTATCAAAACTGGCAACATGTCACCAACATGAAACAGCTCATAAGATACATAAAGGTGCAGGTATACAAATTTTAAATAGAACTCCAGCGTGCATTTTTTCCCCCTCTTCATTGACACCCCCCCTTCCACCCAAAGCCCCCATCTTATTAAATATATGCACACCTTTTAACTGCAGTCTTCTTGCTGGTTTAGTGATATCATGGGAGCTTCCCCTCTTATTTGCTGGCAGCAGGGGGCGGGCATAATTTCTGGACTGAGTGGCATTTATCTAAAAATGTGTGAGTGCTGCTCAGTCAGAAGCATCCCTAGGGCAGGGGCGGATTCAGGGGGGGCAACAGGGGAAATTGCACCTTCCGAGAATGCGTGTGAGAGTGGGTGGCTCTGCGAGTGGCTCTGCGGGTGACAGCGTGGGCGGCTCCGCAAGTCCGCAGGTGGGTGGCTGCACAAGTCGACAGGCAGGTAGCTATGCGAATCCGCGGAGGTGGCTCCATGGATGAGATAGTGGGCGCTTGGTCGGTGAGTGGGCGGGTGAGAGGGTGGGTAGCTTGGGAGTTCGGTGTGTGAGCGCGCTGCTGGCCAATCAGGGAGCTGGCAGGCATGGGAGCAGAGAGATGCCAAACTGCATCCTTGCAGTTCTGCCCTCACTGTGCAGGCAGCCGTGGGCAGCAGAGAGATTAAATCATCTCTCTGCTGCCTGACTCTGGGACAGAGCACCTTAGCAGGAAAGTGACACGGCAGGTGACAATCTGCAATGTGTGGCAGGTGATGTGGCAAGTGACAATACGCATCTGGTGGCAGGCTACGTGGCAAGTGACAATCCGCAACGTGTGGCAGGTGACGTGCCAAGTCACAATCTGGTAGCAGGTGACGTGGCCAGTTGGGCCCACATGTAATGGGCAGAATGAAACGACTGTTGTTCTGCCCAAAGAGGACCAGTGGCACTGGACAACGGAAGAAATTGGGGCAAACTGTCACAATGAAAACCAGAATTTGCCAATACATGCAGCATCAGAGCTCTTGGAGAGGAGATTAGATGAGGTTTGCCAGGGCATCTGTGATTTTCCCCAGACCAAAACTGTTTAAAAAATGAAGTATATTATAATATTATAATGGTATAGTCCAATGTCCAAATTGGGCCCAAAGTGTCAATATTTTGTGTGGCCACCATTATTTTCCAGCGCTGCCTTAACATTCTTGGGCATGGAGTTCCCCAGAGCTTCACAGGTTGCCAATGGAGTCCTCCTTCACTCCTCCATGACGACATTATGGAGCTGGTAGATGTTAGAGACCTTGCGCTCGTTCACCTTCCATTTGAGGATGCCCCACAGATGCTCAATAGGGTTTAGGTCTGGAGACATGCTTGGTCAGTCCATCACCTTTACCCTCAACTTATGTAGCAAGGCAGTGGTCGTCTTGGAGGTGTATTTGGGATCGTTCTCACGTTGAAATAGTGCCCTGCGGCCCAGTCTCCAAAGGCAGGGGATCATGCTCTGCTTCAGTATGTCATGGTACATGTTGACAATCATGGTTCCCTCAGTGAACTGTAGCTCCCCAGTGCCAGCAGCACTCATGCAGCCCCAGACCATGACACTCCCACCACCATGCTTGACTGTAGGCAAGACACACTTGTCTTTGTACTCCTCACCTGGTTGCTGCCACACATACTGTACTTGACACCATCTGAACCAAATACATTTATCTTGGTCTCATCAGACCACAGGACATGGTTCCAGTAATCCATATCCTTAGTCTGCTTGTCTTCAGCAAACTGTTTGTGAGCTTTCTTGTGCATCATCTTTAGAAGAGGCTTCCTTCTGGTACGACAGCCATACAGACCAATTTGATGCAGTGTTCAGCGTATGGTCTGAGCACTGACAGGCTGACCCCCACCCCTTTAACCTCTGCAGCAATTCTGGCAGTACCCGTACATCTATTTCCCAAAGACAACCTCTGGATATGATGCTGAGCATGTGCACTGAACTTCTTTGGTTGACCATGTAGGAGGCCTGTTCTGAGTGGAATCTGCCCTGTTAAAAGGCTGTATGGTCTTGGCCACAGTGCTGAAGCTTAGTTTCAGGATCTTGCCAATCTTCTTATAGCCTAGGCCAGGGATCTCCAAACTTTCTAAACAAAGGGCCGGTTCACCGTCCTTCAGACTTTAGGAGGGCCGGATCGTGGCCAGTGGGAGTGGAAATTTTTCTGGCATCAGGTTAGGAGGAATAATGGCCTAGCTTTGCTATCATAGGGAGTAATTGTGCTCCATTATTGGTGTCAGTAGAAGAAATGGTGCCCCATTGTTGGTGTTAGATGTCAGAATAGTGTCTCATATCAGTGGGAGGATTAGTGCCTCATGGGCCGCATAAAGGCAAGGAAAGGGCCGCATCCGGCCCCCGGGCCGCAGTTTGGAGACCCCTGGCCTAGGCCATCTTTATGTAGAGCAGCAATTCTTTTTTTCAGATCCTCAGACAGTTTTTTGCCATGAGGTGTCATGTTGAACTGACCAGTATGAGACAGTGAGAGCGATAACACCAGATTTAACACACCTGCTACCCATTCACACCTGAGACCTTGTAACACCGGGGAGGGAAAATTGCTATTTGGGCCCAATTTGGACATTTCCACTTAGGGGTGAACTCACTTTTGTTGCCAACGGTTTAGACATGAATGGCTATTTTGATGGGACAGCAAATTAACACTGTTATACTAGCTGTACACTCACTACTTTACATTGTAGCAAAGTGCCGTATCTTCAATGTCACATGAAGGGGTATAATAAAATATTTACAAAAATGTGAGGGGTGTACTCACTTTTTCATATATGTGTGTGTATGTATATATATATATATATATATATATATATATATATATATGTGACGGACCTCAAGTACCCCTGCTGGGCACATCCGCCAGACCTGTGTCTCCTGTCCTCCAAACGCACCCGCAGCCTGCAGATTCGCCATAACCAGCCCTTAACCCCTCAATCACGAGACAATCCACACATGTTGAGGGTTACACATCCAGAGCTTAACTGTTTATTAAAATCCAAACTATACAGTTTTACACACAGTAAGGGACACTCCCCTTTGCCTTGTCTGAGGGGAGGGGGACAAGGAACAATAAATGGGAACAGAACATTTGGACATTGAAACAGTGTACAGAAACCTAATGAGATTATGGTAAGCAGGCAGCCTAGCTTCTCAATACACACCCCCTGCGGAGAGACGTCTGCAGTCCACTCTCCATTGTCTGTGTCCAGCAACAAGAGGAGGGGGGGTGGGGGGTGTAGGGCTGTAACATTACATTACATCACAATAATGCCAGCTTCAGGTCTCCAGTATATTTCTGGCCCATAGTCTGTCGGTAGGAGGCACGCCCACAATCCTTTCCAAGACATACAGTGACAGTGGGTTCTGTCACATTTCTCCCCTTTTAAAAACAGACTAACCAGGTTCCTGACCCCCAACTGGTCTGGACCTGCGTTAGTCACAAACTTCCACCCCAGGCAAACAGGAAAAGTAAAAGTACGACTCTTGCGCTGGGGAGCAAAACCGCACAGACGATCTCCCAGGAATAAAAACAGCCGCTGCAGAGTGGGAACAGTTGTTTGCACTCCTCTGATCCTGGGGGGGGGTTGCAGATATTGGGGGAAGCTGAATAATCCTCTGCCCTGCTTCCAGCGCTTCAGCTGGTAGGGAACATAGGCTGGTAGGGCTATGCATTTGGGGAGGCAAAGGTACTTGCTTTTCTCGTGGTGTAGTTACCAGCCGCTGAGAAGGTATCTTGCAGGGACTATCTCCTGGGTTCTTCATCTCTTGTTCTGATGCTGGGCAGAGACCATCATCGCTCTGTCCTGTAGCCAGCGCTTCTGCCGGGGAGACATATGAAAATGTTGGGTACAGCTGCTGGAGAGGGGGAAGGGTTTTCTCCCCTGCCGGTTCTGTGACCAGCCCTTGGGGTGACTTCTGACAGGGGCTGTCTCCCAAACCCTCCAAAAACATACTGAGGGCTGGGCAGGGACCATCAGAACTCTGCTCCATAGCCAACGCTTTTGCTGGGGAGAGAACCACTGGGGTAGTGTCCAATTGCTGTGGAGGGAGAATTGCTTCTTCTACTCCCGGTGGGAATATCTGCAGTTGGGGAAACAGCGCACGCAGGTCATCTCTCAGACTCTCCGGATCCAACTCTTTTTCTGATGCTAGGCAGATTATAGTGGCACTCTGCTCCATAGCCAACGCTTCTGCTGGGGGGATGAACATTGGGGTAGTGTCCAATTGCTGGGGAGGGAGAATTGCTTCCTCTACTCCAGGTGGAGATAGCGGCTGTTGGGGAAACAGCTCAAGCAGATCATCTCTCAGACTCTCCGGAGCCAACTCTTTTTCTGATGCTAGGCAGATTATAGTGGCACTCTGCTCCATAGCCAACGCTTCTGCTGGGGGGATGAACATTGGGGTAGTGTCCAATTGCTGGGGAGGGAGAATTGCTTCCTCTACTCCAGGTGGGGATATCTGCAGTTGGGGAAACAGCTCACGCAGGTCATCTCTCGGACTCTCCGGAGCCAACTCTTTTTCTGATGCTGGACAGATGCCAGGGGCACTCTGCCCTGTAGCCAGCGCTTCTGCTGGGGCCCCAGATGAGATACTCTGGACTTGCTGCTGATCACCATTTTCCAGCCTTCCAGCGCCTGTCTCAACTCCACTTTCTGAGACCTTGATGCTATTAGCTTGTCTCACTGCCTGGGGGACCTCCGGTGCGTTCCGGCATTCTAGCGCTCGCAGTGCCCTCTGTATCATTGCCGCTTCTTCCATTGCGGTTAGGACAGGAAAATGTAGGGTCACCCCTGGCCCCATTTGCTCATCTTTGTGACTGTCTGCTATTTCTCCAGGACAGTCCCAGGTAACAGGAGCCATGCCAGGCTGCTCATCACCATCAAACAGCCGCTTGTATGCAATTTCGAGCTCAAATTCCTGCTCAACCAGGAACTCCAATTCCCCCAGGTCACATGCCTCTACAGGGAGGTCCAGCACCTCATCTCGGAAGTCCAAGATGTTTTCCCACCGCCACTCCTCATCGCTCCCAAAGTCTGGGTCTCCGTACATTTTTTGATGGAGCAGCCCCACACCGCCATAGCCAACGCCTTCTGTTGGGCTGCCATCTGCTGTACTTGGCCAAAGTTGAGCCGCGAACCACCGGAGGGCTCTGTAGCTGGCGTCTAGCTTCATCTCCTCCTGGACCAATCTTCTGAGCTCCGTCTTCCAATCATCTCGCGGTCGTTCCCTCAGGAACACCTCTCGCGCACAGTACTGCGTCCAGTACATCTCTGAGGAGGAGGGAAGGATCTTCCCCTGCTGGCGCCGCTCGTAGCTTAGCGCCTCATGCCAGAGTTGCCGGCGGATCACATCCTCCCAGCCGAGCATGGTGCGCTCTGTCACTGGTCCCCGATGTTTCTTCCGCATGCCTTGCAGCCTCCTCCCGAACTCTGCTCTCATGCTGGCTGGTCCCCGTATCGCTCCTCGGCAGCTGCCCAGATCTTGAATCCTGGTGGTGGTTTGGATGTCCTGGACTGCAGGAGACATCCCACCGCTGCCACCACTGTGACGGACCTCAAGTACCCCTGCTGGGCACATCCGCCAGACCTGTGTCTTCTGTCCTCCAAACGCACCCGCAGCCTGCAGATTCGCCATAACCAGCCCTTAACCCCTCAATCACGAGACAATCCACACATGTTGAGGGTTACACATCCAGAGCTTAACTGTTTATTAAAATCCAAACTATACAGTTTTACACACAGTAAGGGACACTCCCCTTTGCCTTGTCTGAGGGGAGGGGGACAAGGAACAATAAATGGGAACAGAACATTTGGACATTGAAACAGTGTACAGAAACCTAATGAGATTATGGTAAGCAGGCAGCCTAGCTTCTCAATACACACCCCCTGCGGAGAGACGTCTGCAGTCCACTCTCCATTGTCTGTGTCCAGCAACAAGAGGAGGGGGGGTGGGGGGTGTAGGGCTGTAACATTACATTACATCACAATAATGCCAGCTTCAGGTCTCCAGTATATTTCTGGCCCATAGTCTGTCGGTAGGAGGCACGCCCACAATCCTTTCCAAGACATACAGTGACAGTGGGTTCTGTCACAATATATATATATATATATATATATATATATGTATGTATATATATAAACCAAATATGGACAGATTATCATCTTTTCTCCTAGTATCTTAGTTACTTCTTGTTAGTATCAGCATGGGGAAACAACGTGGTAATACATTGAGGTTGTTGGAAGAACACAGAGGCCGCGTACACACGATCGAACATGTCCGCTGAAACTGGTCCGCAGACCAGTTTCAGCGGACATGTTCGATCGCGTATACGGCCTATCAGACCGTTTTCCAGCGGACAAAAGTTTCAAAACATGCTTAGAAACCTGTCCGCTGGAAACCTGTCCGTCAGACATGTTCGATGGTTAGCACACAAAATCATCGGACCAAAATCCTGCGCATGCTCAGAATCAAGTCGACGCATGCTTGGAAGCATTGAACTTTGTTTTTTCATCACGTCGGTGTGTTCTACGTCACCGCGTTCTGGTCCGAGGGGATTTTGGTCCGATGGTGTGTACGCACATCAGATCAACAGACCACTTCAGCTTGGTCCGATGAAAACGGTCCGTCGTGTGTACGCGGCCATAGAAGAAAACAAGTTCACAAAACCAACTATTCACATTTTGCAATGATCAAATCGTAGATATCAATATGGTCCATAAGACATTCTGTAGACCTGTAGCAATGACAATTGTCTTCAGTAGCTATCTCCAGAGGGTTTATTTTTTATTTTTATGTGGTGCACTTCTTTGATGTAATTTTATGTAAGAATGCCTGTATGAAATATAGTCTATTTCAGGTGCTTTTAGGTCAAAGAAGCCAAAACCAGCACCTGGAAGTAAGTAATTTACAAGTACTGTTTTTGTGCAAATCAATATTTATACCAGTGTTGCTTTTACTGAAATATGGGTTGCTTACTGAAAGTGGAAAAAAAAAACTTTTATCGATTTCAGCCAAGATAGGTGCCACCTTGGCCTCTGTTTAACCCCTTTGTGCTTAAGGGTAAATCAAATCCTAATGCCTGAGCACAATTGTGCAACTTTAACATGTGTTTGTAAAACTGTACATATCATCACTACTTTGTGCATCCAGGTGGATTATACCCCATTTTTTTCAGGACAAATTGAGCTTTCATTTGGTGGTAAATAATACTGGCCTAAAATAGTAAAAAAAAAAAATTAAAACATTTTTTTTTTTTTTATTTAGCTGCAACTTTCTTGCTACTACCAAAACCTTCCACCCAAATAAAATTCTCCTGCCTCTGACGATTGCAGAAATACCACATATGTGTATGTCAGAGCTGGTTTACACAGGGGCGATCTGTCAGGCAACTAAGCCATTGGATTGTTTGTAGTTTGGTTGAAAGCACATCTTATTTGCCCCAAATGTAACTGTTTTTTGAAACTGTTAAATAGATGGGTTTACTTCTACTTTAACTACTTGCCGACCTGCCGCCGTCGTTTTACAATGTATGAAGGGAAGATCAGTGATTTCCCCATGTCAGTCCCACCCCCCCTTCAGTTAGAACACACCCAGGAACATACTTAACCCCTTCCCCGCCCCCTAGTGTTAACCCCTTGTCTGCCAGTGGCATTTTTATAGTAATCCAATGCATTTGTATAGCACTGATCGTTATAAAAATGCCAATGGTCCCAAAAATGTGTCAAAAGTATCTGAAGCGTCCGCCATAATGTCGCAGTACTAAAAAAAACGCTGATCGCTGCCATTACTAGTAAAAAAAAAAATATTAATAAAAATGCCAAAAAAATACCCCCTATTTTGTAAACGCTAAGGCCCAGATTCATAGAGAATTAGATTCTCGTAGCGTATCAGAAATACACTACGTTTTTTACCTGGCTCTACGTGGAATCCAGGTAGATTTTGTCCAGTAAACGACGGCGGCGTAGTGTATTTCTCCCGTCGCAATCCATCTACGCGAGTAGGGGGCGTGAAGGATTTAAAATAGGCGCGTTCCCGCGGCGATCGAACTGCGCATGCTCCGTTCGCAAATTTCCCGCCGTGCATTGCGCGAAATCACGTTGTTACGTCATTCGTTGTTTGAGTAGCGTCGTTTACGGACATTTCTATTCCCGAACGAGTTACGTAAAAAAAAAAAAAAAAAAAATTAAATTCGACGCGGGAACGACGGCCATACTTAACATGGGCTACGCACCGTTAGACCAGCAAAAAGCTGGTCTAACAGTACGTAAAAAAAAACAGACGTAAGCGATTGCGAAGACCGCTCGTATCTTCGTGGATCGCCGTAAAAACACATTTGCATATCCCGACGCATCAAAACGACGCAAATTCCTCCCAGCGGCCGCAAAAATATCGCAGCATAGATCCGAAGGCTTACGAAGACGTAAGCCTCTCGGATCGAAGCCCGAAGCTGCCGTATCATGGTTTGAGGATTCAAACTAGTGATACGGCGCGCAAAATTTAATATTACTCCTGTCTAACACCAGTTAGACAGGCGTAATTGCTTTATGAATCTGGGCCTATATCTTTTGCGCAAACCAATCGATAAACGCTTATTGCGTTTTTTTTTTTTTTTTACGAAAAATATGTATAAGAATACGTATCGGCCTAAACTGAGGAAAAATTTTTGGGGGATATTTATTATAGCAAAAAGTAAAAAATATATTTTTTTTTTCAAAATTGTCGCTCTATTTTTGTTTATAGCGCAAAAAATAAAAACCTCAGAGGTGATCAAATACCACCAAAAGAAAGCTCTATTTGTGGAAAAAAAAGGACGACAATTTTGTTTGGGAGCCACGTCACATGACTGCGCAATTGTCAGTTAAAGCGACGCAGTGCCGAATTGCAAAAAGTGCTCTGGTCTTTGGGCAGCAATATGGTCCGGGGGTTAAGTGGTTAAGAATAAATGATTTAAACTAGACTGGCAAACTTGGGGTTGCTCTAATAAATAATCACAAGTGCTCATTTTCAAGGCTAATGCCGCGTACACACGGTCGTTTTTTGCGATGAAAAAAAAAACGACGTTTTTTAAAACGTCATTTAAATTGATGGTGTGTGGGCAAAACGTTGTTTTTTGTCTTCAAAAAAACGACCAAAAAAAAATTCCAACATGCTTGAATTTTTTGTGTCGTTTTTCAAAACGTCGTTTTTTGTTTCACAAAAAGTCACCGTGTGTAGCAAAAACGTCTTTCAAAACGACGTTTTTCAACCCGCGCATGCCCAGAAGCTAGTTATGAAGCGAGCTTCAATGGAAAAGAGTGGTGAACGTAACCTCGCTTTTTGTGAAAAAACGATGGTGTGTATGCAAAATTGTCTTTGAAAAGTGACGTTTCAAAAACGTCGTTTTTTACTTCACAGAAAACGTCGTTTTTTTTTCATCGCAAAAAACGACCGTGTGTACACGGCATTATATGCAAGTTATTGTCATAAAAAGTGTTTGGGAACCTGGGTCCTGCCCCAGGGGACATGTATCAATGCAAAAAAAAAGTTTTAAAAACTGCCTTTTTTTTCGGGAGCAGTGATTTTAATAATGCTTAAAGTGAAACAATAAAAGTGAAATATTCCTTTAACCACTGCCTACCCAGACCAATTTTCAGCACTGTTATACTTTAAATGATAATTGCGCGGTCATGCAACACTGTACCCATATGAAATTTTGATAATTTTTTTCCCCACAAATAGAGCTTTATTTTAGTGGTATGTGATCAACTTTACAGTTTTTATTTTGTGCGCTAAAAACAAAAAAAGAGCGTAAATTTGGAAAAAAAAAACAATATTTTTTTTTTTCCTTCCTCAGTTTAGGCCGATATGTATTCTTCTACATATTTTTGGTAAAACAAATAGCAATACGCATATATTGATTTGTTTGCGCAAAAGTTAAAGGCCCAGATTCACAGAGCAATTGCGCCTGTCTAACTGGTGTTAGACAGGAGTAATTTCAAATTTTGCGCGCCGTATCAGTAGTTTGAATCCTCAAACCATGATACGGCGGCTTCGGGCTTCGATCCGAGAGGCTTGCGTCTTCGTAAGCCTTCGGATCTACGCTGCGATATTTTTGCGGCCGCTGGGAGGAGTCCGCGTCGTTTTCATGCGTCGGGATATGCAAATGAGTTTTTACGGCGATCCACGAAGATACGAGCGGTCTTCGCAATCGCTTTCGTCTATTTTTTTCTACATACTGTTAGACCAGCTTTTTGCTGGTCTAACGGTGCGTAGCTCATGTTAAGTATGGCCGTCGTTCCCGCGTCGAATTTAAAAATTTTTTTTTTTTTTTACGTAACTCGTTCGGGAATAGGAATGTCCATAAACGACGCTACTCAAGAAAAAATGACGTAACAACGTGATTTCGCGCAATGCACGGCGGGAAATTTCTGAACGGAGCATGCGCAGTTCGATCGCCGTGGGAACGCGCCTATTTTAAATGCTTCACGCCCCCTACTCGCGTAGATGGCTTGCGCCGGGAGAAATACATTACGCCGCCGTCGCTTACTGGACAAAATCTACCGGGATTCCACGTAGAGCCAGGTAAAATACGGCGGCGTAGTGTATTTCTGATACTCTACGCAAATCTAATTGTATCTGAATCTGGGCCAAAGTGTCTACAAAATAGAAGATACATTTATGGTATTTTTATTGTTATTTTTTTTTACTAGTAATGGCGGAGATCTGCGATTTTTATCATGACTGCGATATTGCCGCGGATACATCAGACATTTTTTACATTAGTGTTTAAGTGACCCAAACCCAAAGTGCAGAAAAATTTGGCCTTGGGCACAACACAACACTGCAACCCCTCACAATAACCCCAATTGGAGCGCAACAAGGAGCAACGTGCAAAAATTGTTATTAGTGTGCCCTTTGGGTCTGGTATGAATATATTTTCTATATAATTAGGAGGTGGTGCATTTTTAATATTGGCAAGCTCCAATATTAACATAATGTTTATATATTTATTAAGGGGAACCCCGATCCCAAATTTTTAAAAAATGGGGGTCTCTCGAAAATCCATACCAAGCCATTCAGGTCTGGAATGGATATTAAGGGAAAACTTGTGCCACATTTAAAAAAAATGGCTTAGGGTCCCACCTAAAATCCATACCAGACCCTTGGGGAGTGCAATGGTTCTCCCCAAAGAGGACCAGTGGCACTGGACAACAGTGGATTCTATGGTGAGCCTTGGAATGTGAAGAGGGAAGTAGAACATGTCACTTTTTTATTTGTATAATTTGTATTATAGTGGGGAGCACACATATAAAAAAAATGGAGTTCTGCGTTAATAGGCAATTTATGCAAGATAATTACAAGATGTGTGGTAGAAAATGTGTCCCAGCTGTCAAAATCTGTCCCGCCCAGGAATTGCCAGTAAGGCTGTACTGTACATTGCAATAATACATGGAAGAGAACCCACTGTTTATACTGTTTTTACTGCACAGTGTTTAAGTGAGAAACATTAGCGTGAACTATGGATTACCTGTTATTACCTATCCTGTAATAATGTCAGCAGCTAAATCCAGAATCTTTTTTGTTTTGTTTTATTTTTGGTTCAATCCAAATTGGATGTGAGAATATTGTAAACAAATTATCTGTTTTAGATCGTTCGGGGCCTGTTACCATAATACCAAAACCACAACCATCTCCTTTACGTAAGTATTTTACATCTTTACTGGTACTGTGCAACTCTGTGCACAATTGTTTTTATATTATTGTTTTTATGCCAACGTTGCTGGGTGACATACTGAAGGATTTACAGGAAGAACATATTTAGTTTAGTAATTTTGGTGGTAGCTTTTAAGGGGAAAAGCATGTGTTTCTTTAATTTTCCTTATCAATTACATATAAAGATAAGCACACCAAATCCGGGAGATCTGTATTCAGCTTGGATTACAGCAGATTTTTTGCCTATAAATCTGAAACTCATTCTCATCCACCAATATATAGAGAAATAAAAAATTTTTAACAGTTTAATTTATACTATATAAGCCACTTTTATGATGCTGATAATAAAAAAAGAAGACAATAAAATGATTGTTATACTTAAAGTGGATGTAAACCCAATTTTTTATTTGTATTGATGTCACAATGTAGAGTATAAGATTTCCTATCATCTGTGCCCAGACTTGCCACACAGAGTTAATCCAGCTCTGAACAATCCTCTTTTATTGTTCAGTGAAAATGAAAAGACTTCCAGATAAAAACCTGTCTAAATAAAAAGTCAGTTTCTCTTTCCTTGCTTTGAGGTTATTTACATATCTAGCTTGGGCATGTTTATCATATGTTATGTTATGTTTATCATAATATGAGGTGATCCAAAGTTTAAAAAGTTAGAAATCCACCCCTCCCCCACACAACACATCCTGGTAATATACAATGAACTTTGGATCACCTCATATTATGATAAACAAAACATAACATATGATAAACATGTCCAAGCTAGATATGTAAATAACCTGTCACTCAAAGCAAGAAGAGAGAAACAGACTTTTTATTTAGGTTTTTATCTGGAAGTCTGTTAATTTTCACTGAACAATAAAAGATGATTAATCAGAGCTGGATTAACTAACTCTGTGTGGAAAGACTGGGCACAGATGATAGGAAATCTTATACTCTACATTGTGACATAATAAATAAAAAATAAATTGGGTTTACATCCACTTTAAAGTATTTGTAAACCCTCACCTCGTAAAACAACAAACTCCATTAAAAATAGAAATGAAAGGCAAAACATTTGTGTGTGTGTATATATATATATATATATATATATATATATTTTGACAGGAAGTCTGGTAAATCTGTGGGTGTTGTCACAGACGGGAGATACATTTCTGCCTTGTTTAGACAATTCACCAATTACTATTAGGTGTCGGCTGCAGAAATAGCCAGAAAGGTTTAGGGCGTTGGAAAACTTCAGCTGTTCAGAATGAGGCAATTAAGGCCTCTATAAGTTATCCAAAGGATGACTAGTGATTGCTGCATCCTGAGGCCTTTTGAGTTAGGGGGAGCAGTCAGAAAGACTTCTGAAGAGGTGAGGTGGTGTTGATTTTTCTGTGTGATAAAAATTAAAAAGACTATTGTTTCTCTGCTGTATGACCAGCAGTGTCTGCCCAGCAGTAGGCTGTGCCAGACTCCATAGATAGGTTCCTGTGTGGTGAAGGTAGATGCCCCAAGTGGCCAGGGTTTATTTTATGTTTTGTTTTGTTTATGCTGTTTGGATGCTTGCACTTGTTTCCAGCAATATGAAAGAATAAACCAAACTCTTTGTTTTCAACCATCTTTGGCTGCCTCTCTGTATAGTTCAGTGTGTAGTGAACCCATCCAGGGGGTCACACACCCCCGCTACCGAGCTTACCCATTACAATATATGTATAAAAACGTTATAAATACATGTTTTCCCCTTTTTTTTTTATTAAGTGATCACATTCCCTCTGTTCTCAGCTGCATAAGAGCTGGGGAGGAAAATCAGCAGCACACTGAACTTTTCAGTGAATCACTATATGTGGTGGAATGGGAGGGGGGTGGCTGTTAGGACAAGTTTAATCATTGGAGGAGAGCAGGATAAGTTCTCAGCATAGATGGAGAACTGACCATGTTGTGTTCTCATGCCTAGTGTGGCCAGTTTTTAATAGGAAAGCAGTAAGACTGTCAGGAACACCAGGGATTTCACCCAAATTGAGCAATACAAAGAGAATAGGATACTTTTTTAGGGACAGGACAAAGGGTGGGCAGGAGTGGTGCCTGCTGTTGGTACTGTGGTATCATGTGAGGTGGAGGAGGGTGCCACAAGGAGATTGGGGGAAAGGGTGATGTGTGTTGGAGGGGTAAATTTGTGGGTAACAGGCGGGGAAGTATTGTTCTAGGGGAAATCTGGGGAGGGGGTTGCAAAAGGTGGTGATTTAGGGGGATTTGTGTTGGAAGGGGGATGGGGGAGAAGATGTGTGCTAGGAGGGGGGATTTGGGGGGATAGGAAGGCAAAAGAGGGGGTATTTCAGCAGGGGGGGTAGATTTGTACAGGAAGAAGGGGGTATTTATGCTTAGGGTGTAAGCATGCAGATTAGTGCTGAGTGTCTTTTGTGGGGGGATTTTTGCTATCACAGAAAGCTCATACATCTGGGGGGGGGGGGGCACAGTTTGGCATGTTAGCCCTGGGCTCTAGGTGACCTTATCCCAGAATTGCATACAAGCACATGGTACAGCAGGCACATATCAAGAATATGAAATGTTGGTTTTACATATTCTTTAGGAATGTAAAAACTAAGCCCAAGGGTAGAATTCTTTTAACCACTGCACAGTGCAAATGACTACACAGAGCAGGTAAGTAAAGACATGTTTGTTATTTTTAACAAAAAAAACAAATGAGACTTCATGATCTATTATTGCCATAAACAAAATGAACCTCTTTGTGCCAACTACCTCGCGACCCTTTAATAGTTCTAAAAGCAAGGGGGCAGAGGTGGGCATTTAAGTCATGCGACCACTGTAATTGGTTGTCACAGCTGTCAAATCGATCACTTGTATGCCCGTTGTCTAACATGCTGGGAGTGTGCAGGGACTCAGGGAGCATGCTCTCAGCAAGGTAAGTTGTAAATACAGGGCTGCATATATGCGGCAGCTTGGCCTCATGGTCTACCCACCCGGCCGGCGTTAGGGGGTTAAAAAATATACTTTTATTGTAAAAGAAAGTTCTGCCTACTGTTAAAATTTCTTGATCTCCTTCTCTCCTCTGACACACAGCACAATTCACAAGTCATAGTGAGCAGGTTTGCAGTACCTGGGGAAACTACCACTTCATGTCCTATGATGGTGACTTTTACTACTACCCGGGCAAGTGCAAGTATGTCTTTGCCTCCCATTGTAAAGGGAGTCAGGAGGACTTCAACATTTTGTTCCAACGCACTGAAGAAGATCTTGGTCCAGTCATCAGTTACATTTCCATAAAGATCCACCAAGTGGTAATAGAAATTTCTAATAATTCTATTACAATGGATGGAGAACTGTAAGTGATTTCTTAACTCTGAGTTAGTGTGTATTTCAGAAACGTTACATGACAAATAAAATTATAATTTTTAATCTGTACTTGCAGGGTTACTGAAACACCTGTTGATGAGTCCGGGGTTCTGATTGACATAATTGGCGATTATGTGAAGATTGCCTATTCTAGTGACATTTACTTTATGTGGAATAGAGAAGATAGTATACTGGTAATTATACTTGTATTTTTTATACAGTAAATAGCTGAACGATCTCTTTATTCATTAATGAATAATAATACATTTATGCCTACAATCTATGCTGTAGAAATAGGAAGCGATAGGCTGGCTGCCGCATCCCTCACCCGACCCAAGTGGTTAGCAGGTAAGAGCAGCCTCAGCTTAATTGATACAAGCCATGCTCCTAACAAGTTTCGTCCCACCCTCCCTGGGGCTTAATCATGAATTGAGCTGAGGCTGCTTTTACCTGATAACCACTTGGGTTGGGTGAGGCAACCGGGTTATCTCTTACTATTTCTGCAACGTGCTTTGGGTCTGGAGTGGACAAATCTTTTCCCAGCCTGCACCCTTATTAGTCAGCTGCATTCAATTCGTCAAACCTTGTCAGCCTGAGTGGGCAGCCACTAAAGATTTATTGCAGGTGTGCCCAACCAGTGGCCCGGGTGCCATATGTGGCCTGCAGAG
Source organism: Rana kukunoris (assembly GCA_029574335.1). Taxonomy (NCBI): domain Eukaryota; kingdom Metazoa; phylum Chordata; class Amphibia; order Anura; family Ranidae; genus Rana; species Rana kukunoris. The sequence goes on along the minus strand of CM056059.1, from coordinate 215,704,576 downwards.
CCCCCTGATGTGGCCCACGACCTCCTGCTATGCAATGAAATAAAATAGAATAGAATACTGTTATTAAAGGTACGTTTCTTACTAAAATCACAGTGTATATATGGGCATATCTTTTCTGCAGTGGTTACTGTGCTGCTTTCAAACTGATCCACAGGTGCACCTGTGAGTTACCTGCACTGAGCCATAGACATCTATTATCTGCAAGTAGGGTGTGCTGAAAGTATAGCAGGCTCCAGTGGCGGCTGGTGCTCAACATTTTTGGGGGGGCGCAAACAAAGAAAAAAAAATCGCAGCCTCACTGTGCCCATGAAATGCAGCCACTGTTCCATCAATTCGCACCACTGTGCCATGCCATCAAACGCAGTCACTGTGCCATCAATTCGCACCACTGTGCCATGCCATCAAACGCAGTCACTGTGCCATCAATTCGCACCACTGTGCCATGCCATCAAATGCAGTCACTGTGCCATGCCATCAAACACAGCCACTGTGCCATCAATTGTCACCACTGTGCCATGCCATCAAACGCAGCCACTGTACCATGCCATCAAACGCAGCCACTGTGCCATGCCATCAAACGCAGCCACTGTGCCATGCCATCAAATAACCTGCTGGGACTTGTAGTTCTCCAATCTCCATCTTCTCCATGAGCCCCAGGAGAAGATGGAGAACTACAAGTCCCAGCAGTCTAACTACAATAAAAGGCTCTGAGGTGGATGGGTGGGGATCAAGCAGTGAATGTGCATTAAAAAAATAATAATAATGGGGGTAGGGGGTGCTTCCTGATGGCAGACATTTCAGCCACAATATGCATTTAAAAAACGTTTTCAATCAGCGGGGGAGGGGGGGTTGGGGGGCTGCTGACGGCTGACGGCTGCATTGAACATTAAAAACCATCAGTGACGGCCGCCCGGAAACTTTCAATAAACAGGGGCCTATTCGGCCAGATGGTACATTAAAAAAAGTTTTAATAAGTGGGGGGGTTAGCGCTGAAGGGTGCTGCGATTTCGCCTGAAAATATATCACAGCGGGGAAGGCATGGCTTCAGTTAGTTCCCTACCTCTTTGCAGCAGATCCTCTCGGGCTGTGGGCTTTCTATTGAGCTGCAGCGCTGAGGTCACTTCCTGTGCTTGGAGTCTGTGAAAAAAAGCACCGCCCACTGGGGCGGTGAAATAGTTTTATGCACTGTGTGCACTCACTGCACCCGCCTGGCCATAATACATCACATGCGCATATTTTAGCTGCCAATGTAGCACCGCGCCTGCAATCTTGTGATTGCACAGACGTGGCGCTACCCATACTACCCATACTGCATTATGCCCGGCGCCCGGACACAGTGCACATAAGGATTTATTTTTTCGAATTTTTCGTTTTTTTTTTTTAACGGGTGGGGGGGGGGGGTGGCACCCGGGCACCCCCGATGTATTCCTACAATCTAGTTACATTTTATCAGTTACATATTTGATCTTTTTAAATTGAAAAATCTTTTGCTCTTTCAGTATGCAAAGCAAAACTATGAATCAAGAATATGAGGGTTTCAAAAAAAGAGAGCAACATTTTAGACTAGACATGCCCAATAAACATCAATATTTATTTAATTATCATATTTTTATTTAAAAATACTTATTTATAAGTGCCAAAATTATATTTAAGGCATAACTAAAGGCAAAACTTTTTCTGTTTGGATAGGGTGGAGAGGGGTTAGAGGGATTTTTTATTGCTGTCTGTGTCCCTGTTAAGGAGATTGACGCCTCTCTATTTGTCCTGTTTATAATTAAAATTGAAAGAGGAAGTAAAAGAAAATCCCACATTTTGGGTTGTCCCCAGAAAAGTAATAGAGGCAAAATATTCCAATGTGGACACTATTTTTAATGACCGGGGGGTCCCCAAGATATTCCCTTAGTTTGAAAAAAAACTGATAGGGGTTATAACCCTTCCTTACTCTATCCAAAATGAAAAAAAAAATACGTTTTGCAATATTTCTACTTTAATTCCACTAAAACATAATTTTCTAGCGCTGATTAGCATGTTGACCTACAAGGTACAACTGGCAACTGTATATAACTGTTTACTGGTTTGTGTAACTAGACCTACTGTATGTGTCTTTCTTTTTGTAGCATTTAGCTTGCTTTAAAGATCAATTTGAGATGCTACTGAGAATGCTATAAGTTTTATCATGGGTTAATTTCCACTCTTTAACTCATTCCTACCTGGACTCAGGGGGGTAGTGTCTAAACACATACTATGGGCACAGATCTCCCAGGAGTAATAACCTACTATCCCTTGTGTGTGGAGATTCCTTCAGGGTAACATGGCCTGGCTCAACAAGTATCTGTTAACAGATTTTTCCCAGAAGTTAACCCCCATAGAGAACTCAGGAATCTCTCCCCCTTCCTAATATATCCTTCTCAGGGTGCCCCTTTGATAAAGGAGCAGAGTTGGCACCTAACACAAACAGCACCTAAGCTGAATCTATCTCTAAAGATATGGAGGCATGCAGTGGGCGATTAGATAAACTACGACAGACCACATCTATGCCCTTCCACTGAACTGTAGTTGATTTCCTTCCAAGCTGCATCAACCTTCTGATGGTTTTCGAATTTGAAGATGTTTTTTGCATTTGTGAAGCTGTGAGGTAGGGCAGGGAATTGAGTTTCAATAGATTTGGATTTTAAAGTGGAACATTAGTCAATAAAGAAGTCCTACTAGATCAGTCTGACATCCTAAAGATTTACTGCTACTCAGGGGCTCTGGACTTTAGCAAAATGTCAGCCCCCGACAAGAAGAAACAGGAACATTGTTGGAGGCAAATTATAGCACACACAAATTTTGGTAGCATAATTATTAATGTGGAATGTATGTTCCCTCTAAAAAACATTGGGCCAGATTCAGGTACATCTGCGCATTATTGGACCGGCGTAGCGCACCGCCTTTACGTTAGACTTGCGCAATTTTGCCGCGTAATCACCCTATTCTCGTAGCTTTTGCGCAGAAAATTGCACATGCGTAACGTTTTTTCAGAGGCGTAAGGCGGAGTAATACAAATTGGGAAGGACGTAGGCGTGTTACATTGAAATGAGCCGTGACCCCATGCAAATGAAGGGCCGGCCGGCTCGCGCATGCGCGCTTGAAGGAGACCATGGTCAGCTCCGCTGTGCGCATGCTCACAACTCGGGAGCGGCGCAATCAGTGAAATTGGAAATGGACTAGGGCAACGTTGTGAACTACGCAAACAGCATAAATAGACACACACAAACGCACTTCCATTGCAAAAGTACATCCCTTTGTCCCTTCCCATTTAACCAAGTGCTTTTGTCCTGTTGTTCGTTGCGGTGTGTTTTGTAGTTGTCAGATTAGTGTTCGTGTGATCAAGTGTTTGTTAGTAGATCTTTGAAAGTGTTTTTTGATAAGTGTTTGAGAGACTGTTTGTTTGATTGATATATTTCTGTTTGTTTGTTTTCTTGCAGTTTTTTTGCTGTTTGTTTTTGTGACTTTTTTGCTGAGTGCTTGTGTGTTTTTTTGGGTGTTAGTTTTCTCTTTGTGTGTGTTCTTGCTTGATTGGTTGTGCTTGTTTTTGTGAGTGATTTTTGTTGACTGGGAGTGAGTTTTTTTGGAAGTATGACAGAGAGAAAGCGAAAGCTAAATTTTACTGTGGGGGAAAAAATAATTCTTGCCCGGGCCATTAGCGATTATGGGCGTTTCCTCCACGGCCCAGACAGTGCCAACACCACCCCGGCCAGGAGGAGGGAGATTTTGGATATGATCACTGAGCAGGTCAATTCAGCGGGGGAGGGGGAGACACGGACCCGGTCTGGGATTGACAAAAAAATCAATGACCTCCGGCGTCTGGTCAAACAGAAGCTGGCCAGAATGCATGCCCATGCCAGGGGCACAGGAGGGGGCCCACCATGCCGTATTAGGCTGACAGCGGAGGAGCGTGCGGTGGCCCTGACCTTTCATCGGCATGAAGTTGAGGGCCTGCCCGGCTTTGACTCAAGTCCGGAGCCCGTGGTGCCAGGTAAGTATTGTTTTTAATATCAGGTGTGTAGCATGTGTGGGGGAGGGGGTGAAAGGGAATATGTGGCAAGTGTGTGGATCCTCCAACCTGTGAATGTTTTGTGTCATCCACAGATGTGCAGGAGGGTGCAGGGCCATCTGGCCTGACCGCACCATCCCCAGGACAGCAGCCTAATGAGGCCCCCCAACAAGGCCGGAGTCCGCGGAGGAGGTTCAAGAGGAGGAGGAGAATCATGAGGAGGAGGAGAATCATGAGGAGGAGGAGTCCATGTCAGGCACTGGAACGTTTGGTTTTTGAGGACTCTTCCCCTCTGGCTGGCAGCAGGCAGCCCTCCCTAAGGGGGAGCCCCCCCTCCTCCCCCAACATGGCTCCCCTCCCAAGGGCCTCCCCTTCTCCCCGGCCACAAGCATCAGCTGGAGGCAGGATTTCATCCCAGAAAACCAGGGGGTTGGCCGATCTCCTGCCCACCACTCTGAGAAGGGACCATGCCCTTCAGACCCGCCATCTGGGACAGGTCAGCCAGACATTGGTGCGGATGGAGGAGAGCCTGTCCTCCATCAAGGATATGCTGGGGAACCTGGACTCCCACTCCCGGGCTTTCACAACCTGCCTAAACGACCTGCAGACTACATCAGCAGGCATTGGGCAGGATGTGAGGGCCCTTACCCTGGCTATCCAGGCCAACACGGCAACACTTGGTGCTGCCCTGGACAGAATAGCCGTGGCCTTGGAGGGCAGGCCGCCAGGTGGGCAGAGATCAGGGGCTGCTCCTCCTTCCCCGGTTTTACCCCTCCCCTATGAGTCTCCCCTGAGAAGCCGGGGCCGTGGCCGGGGGCGCCCCTGGCGTGGCTCACGTAAAGGGCAATAATTATTTGTTTCCCCTTTTTTTTTTGCTGGGAAATTTTTGATTTTGCAGGTAATTTATTTATTTATTTTGGGTTGTGAATGCTGTTTGAATGTGGGGGTGACATTCCTGCCGGAAAAGGGGTGTCACCCTCAATTTTGGTGGAGAAGGGTTCCCCAGGACCAGGGAGAAGTGATCCCCAGGTCCGTGTGAATGGTGTATGAATGTTCAGTGACATAATTGGAGCCTTGGCGTGGCGCTGCTGCTCACAAGTCCTGCATGGTGGACTGGTGCCAATCCAATTTGATGTGGATGTGGGGTGTGTGTGCTAGGGACCATAGTGGTGTGCATGCATGCATTCTCATTGTGCCATAATTAATGTGTGTGTTTAACGTGCAAAGATGCCCAATGTGAGTTGTCTCCTGGCTGCTCTTCCCTCAGAAGACGGGGTAGCCTCGGTTAGGGGGGGATTGTCTGGTTCAGGGGTCAGGTCATCACGTAGGCCAATCTGCAGGCCCTTTCTTTCTGCGAAGTTGTGCAGCATGCAACATGCACCGATGATCTGGCACACGAAGTTTGGGGAATACAAGAGGGTACCCCCAGACTTATCCAGGCATCGGAAACGTGACGTTAGGAGGCCAAAGGTGCGCTCCACCACTGCTCGTGTTTGGGCATGTGCTTGATTGTATCTTTCCTCTCCTGGGGTTTGGGGGTTCCAGATAGGAGTCATGAGATGGGGTCCCAGTGGATATGCAGAGTCACCTGTAAGGGAAAAGACAGGAGGATGTTAGTCATGCATGTGCCCCTTGTGATGTGTGCATGACTCCCATGTCACTCACCAACCAGCCAGGTGTCCCCATACACGTTCTGATCGAAATCCATTCGGATGTGGCATTGATTGTATATGTAGCTGTCATGGCTGGACCCTGGGTGTTTTGCACAGACGTGCTATATGAGGCCTTGGGCATTGACTATCACCTGTACGTTGATGGAATGCCAATGCTTCCGATTGTGGTACATGTGCTCTGTCTCCTGGGGGGGCTGGAGTGCCACATGTGTGCAATCAATGGCCCCCACGGTGCGTGGGAATCTGTCAATTCTGTAGAAATCAGTCATTGCCTTCAGCCGCAGGTCCTCAGTGGTGGGTTTGATGATTTGGTTGGCCATGCGTCTGAGGATTGCTGGGACAACCTGGTGTACACATCTGCTCATGGAGGATTGTGACATCCCAGCCACCACTCCACTTGTACGCTGAAAAGAGCCACTGGCAAGGACATGGAGTGTTGCCATGACCTTGACCAGTGGCTGCACTGCATGTGAGCGTTGTGTTGGGCTGGTGATGTCCTCCTGCAGGGTTGTGGTTAATTCCAGGATGACATGAGGGGTGAATCTGAAGATGCGATACACCTCTGAATCACTCATGCCAAACAGGTCTATGCGGGTGTGGTATATCCTCTCCCGTGCCATCCTCCGTGCCATCCTCCGTGCCCTCATCCTTCTTTGTTTATCTAAAGTCAGTAGTATAGCTATGTGCGACGATGCCCCTGGCATGTTGGCATACAGATTGTTGTGCAACACGTGTGACTGCTGAGCTCCTCACTATCAGTGTTGCTTTATCTAACAAGTAGACTTTTTTTCTCTTTTTAGACCAGCTTTTATATGCTCTAATTTTAGACAGGACATTTTGCTGTTGCGCACACTGCGTCGCCTGCGCTGCCCCAACGTTCTTTTGTGGATCCCCGTAAGTCCCTCATTAGCATATTTGACTAGCAAATCAATGGTCTGTCTAGCGCACTTTTGCGCGGACGGATGCGCCAGTCTAACGAAATTACGCGGGACAAAAAAAAAATAGATTTTTTGCGTATCTCGTTCTGGGGATGCCGTGCATCGAAACGCACGCGCACATTTTGACTTACGCACGCGCATCTCCTGTTGCGCAGGCGTAATCGCTCTGTGAATCTGGGCCATTATTTTTTATCAAGTCTTTTTTTTGCAAATTTTTATTTATTTTTCTTTGGTGAAAGGTTTTATATACACAGCATGTCCTATTGCGTATTCTATTTTTTCTGCATGTGTAATAATGTGAATGAAAACAAAGCAAAGAAAGGTTTAGGCAATTTTTTCTTAAAAGCATGCTGCATTCGACTTAAAGCGGAGGTTCACCCTAAATATAAGATCTCCCATGTGATCCAGCATACTGGCGTCAGCGCCAGTATGCTGGGGTTTTTTTTTTTTTACTCGCACACTTACTGTATTATGCCGGAATTTCATTTTTTTCCCCCGCGGTGGACGGCTCTAGTATTGCTCGTCACATCTTCCTAAAATACCCGATATGGACTCGGGTAATCTCGGCGAAAATGCGGCGCCTGCGCACAGACCTAGGAGCTGACTGCGCAGGCGCCGTATTTCTCCGAGTCCTATTTTGGAGGGCGTGACGCGTCATAGCCGTAGGACTCGGAGAAATACGGCGCCTGCGCAGTCAGCTCCTAGGTCTGTGCGCAGGCGCCGCATTTTCGCCGAGATTACCCGAGTCCATATCGGGTATTTTAGGAAGATGTGACGCGCTATACTGGCGCCGTCCACCACGGGGGAAAAAAAAAGAAATTCCGGCATAATACAGTAAGTGTGCGAGTAAAAAAAAAAAAAAACAGCATACTGGCGCTGACGCCAGTATGCTGGATCACATGGGAGATCTTATATTTAGGGTGAAATACCGCTTTAAGTTTGTGTCTGAGGCCTCAAAGGTTACTGCTATTATAATGGTAACTCACTGTCTTGGATACAGTTTGGGTAATTTGCGAAAGAAGCATTTTATCTTTCAAATATTTTTATTTGTTTAAAAAACAAAAACAGACATGCTGTAAATACCAAATTCTTACGAGGCATTGAAAGAGCCTACATTCTTACAGATACGAAAAACAGTTAACGTAAGTTTAAGCAAAAAATTCTAAGGCAGAACTGAAATTTCTGCAGTACACTCATGCTGCTAGAATACCTGCTCCAGGAGTTCAGTGAGATTCTCCCGGCACCCCTAAAGGGAGCATATTGTGCCTGGAAAACCACCTCTGAGAACCCGGAGTGTGGCCATTACCACAGATAGGCTATGAGTACTACGTAGTGTAGAGTGGATTAGGTGCCTAGCCTAGTTCCCCCGAGGGGAGGGCCCTTTGACCTAAGGACCAAGAGGTACTTATTTTTATACGGTCTTTACAATTGTAGTATAAGCACTCTTTTCTGGGTTGTCAAGATGTGAGATTGATCCTGTCAGTAATACAGTGTACCGTTTGACAACGGACATTATTAGGTTTGTTGCGGACCTCTATCCCAGTCCCAGTATATCTCTTCTGGCTGATCCACCGGCTTCTCGATCTTTGGAATAATTTCTCCCCCGACGGGATGAACACCTAGGTGTTCCTTATAAATGTTTGTCTCAAACTTGCATTAAATGTATATTCTGATACCCATTTCTTCTTTGACTGGCAACCTCATTGATTAAACCCAGCGTGCCGTTTATATTTTCAATTCTTTAAAAAAAAAAGTATGCAATGAAATATTCATCATCCTTTAAAATACTTGAAATAATTGTCCTTCTCTAAACACCCCTGAAGAAGTTATCCCGAAACGCGTCGGGTGTAAAGAAGGTCATCATGTATTTACTTATATGGTGACAATCATTGGAACTGTATATTTTAATTCAATATTTCATTTTTTGAATAAATATGTACAATTGTGAATAAAACAATTATTTTTTACTCTCAATATCCTGTATATGTTGGAATATTATTAGTGCCTTAAAGGGTCACTAAAGGAAAAACATTTTTTTGCTGAAATGACTGTTTACAGGGTATAGAGACATAAAAGTTAACTGATTCCTTTTCAAAATGATTAAAAATAGATAAAAATCAATCATATAATGTGCCTGCAGGTTAGTTTCACCTTGAAACTGGCTTCATGTTTCTGTAAAGTAGAAATAGACACACAGAACAAAAACAAACAAATCCAGGGCAGTGTTTTGTTTTTAAAATTAATCTGATTGGTTCTGGGAAGTTTTAGACACACAGTAATGACAGCTTAGACCACCGTGAGAAAGCTCCCAGTACTGTGGTTATAAGGAAACAGACAAGCAGGAAGTGTGGAGATCAGAGCAGGATTACAGCAACTTCAAAGCAATGCCGAACAATGAGGACATGAAACCAGTACTGCAGTAAGGTAAAGGAAGCTATTTAGCTAAAAAAATATTTTCCTTTAGTGATCCTTTAAGAGTCCACACAGGGGAACCCCCTTTTTTCTTTTCTTACAATTGTAGTATAGGGCCATAGTGAATAAAAGAAGGCGGGACCGAGTGAAAAAGGGAGGAGAGGGGTGAGAAGCCAATCAACAGGATGTTAGCTGAATGTGGGGTAGAGATGCGTGTTCGTTATGTCTGTGCCCCAGGGGTAAGTGCAATACCCATATGTTGGGCCAAGGGTTCCCAGGTAGATTCAAACTGAACTTGAGTCTATCAATACACTGGTCAACTTCTCCTAAGACATAATCCATGATACTTTACGTTCGGCAGCCATAAAGAAGACCCTGGTTTGTTTAACCACTTAAGGACCGCCTACTGCACATTTACGTCGGCAGAATGGCACGGCTGGGCACATCAACGTATATATACGTTGATTTTAGTACCCAGCCGTGGGTCGCGGGGGCGCGCCCACGGGCGCGCGCCCGCGACCCGGTCCGAAGCTCCGGGACCGGGACCGCGGGATTCGCGTACCCGATCGCCGCTGCAGTGTGGCGATCCGTCCCTGGAGCGGAAGAACGGGGAGAGCCGTGTGTACACACGGCTTCCCCTTGCTTCTCTGTGGCCGTAGCATCGATCGCGTCATCCCTGTAATAGGGGGACGCGATCGATGACGTCACACCTACAGCCACACCCCCCTACAGTTGTAAACAAAACACATAGGCACACATCCCCTACAGCGCCACCTGTGGTTAACTCCCAAACTGCAACTGTCATTTCCACAGTAAACAATGCAAATTTAAATGCATTTTTTGCTGTGAAAATGACAATTGTCCCAAAAATGTGTCAACATTTTCCGAAGTGTCCGCCATATTGTCTCAGTCACGAAAAAAATCGCTGATCGTTGCTATTAGTAGTAAAAAAAAAAAAAATTAATAAAAATGCAATAAAACTATTCCTTATTTTGTAAACGCTATAAATTTTGCGAAAACCAACCGATAAACACTTATTGCGATTTTTTTTAACAAGAATAGGTAGAATAATACATATCGGCCTAAACTGAGGAAAAAAAATGTTTTTTTTATATATTTTTGGGGGATTTTTATTCTAGCAAAAAGTAAAAAATATTGCATTTTTTTTTAAATTGTCGCTCTATTTTTGTTTATAGCGCAAAAAATAAAAACCGCAGAGGTGATCAAATACCACCAAAAGAAAGCTCTATTTGTGGGGAAAAAAGGACGCCAATTTTGTTTGGGAGCCACGTCGCACGACCGCGCAATTGTCAGTTAAAGCGACGCAGTGCCGAATCGCAAAAAGGGGCAAGGTCCTTTACCTGCATTTTGGTCCGGGTCTTAAGTGGTTAAGAAGTATTTTATCATATGCCAAGTTGACCTGTGGATATAAGAATATCCTTTGCTCATCCTGGCTGAATTATTGAAGTAAACACTGCTTTATTAAATTCAACAATTTACTTCTTTAGAAAATCAATCCTAGTCCTAGTAGGACTGAGAAACAAACTGTAGCTTCAAACATTTAGCAAGTTTTAAGAAAATTTGGACCAAATATTTTTTTTCAAACTCCTTTATGTGTTGTATGGAGGCCAACATTTAATATATATTAACACTCCCTTCTTTTATTTAGCTGAAACTGAACCGCGATAAATATGCTAATCAGACATGTGGAATGTGTGGAGATTTTAATGGCGTTAAAGGATTAACATACGATGGTAAGAATTTATTATAAATAAATATATGCTTATTTGTTGGAACAAACCCATCGCTGAGTTAAACATATTAGCACTTATCAACAAAAAAAGCACATAAAGATTTTTAGACAGGGTATTGCTACTTAACCTCCCTGGCGGTATGATTATTTCAGATTTTAGGTGCTGAAAGCGGTACAATTATTTTGCATGGAAATTTGGCCTTTTATATTGTAGGCCTGCATTTCTTAGGGATAACTCACTTAAATCTGCCCAAACAAGAGTCTAGTAGACATCCCGGGTATAATAAAATTTGAAACACAAAATCATAAATTATAATATAATAAATAAATAAATATAAATAATTATAGCAAATAATAAAATAATAATCCAAATTATTACTTTTAATTTTTTGATGACGAATTTCCCCACAAATCGATATCGCTCAATTCTGCAAGTGATTCTAATTTATTATCGCTGTTTTTTATGTCTAAAACCACTTTTGACATAAAGGGACACTTTTTGGTTGCTATGGATAATCTCCAGTTTCCAGACAGAAAGAACAGTTTTTATTATGTGCATGTAGGACACTGGGCAGACCACTAGGGACAAAGGGGGTGTGTATTTTTTTTATACAGTACTGTGATCTATAAGATTACAGTATACTGTATGTATTGTGTTTATTTACTTTTTTAAATTTGGTGTAAATCTCCGCCCCGTGCGTCGTAACGTCGCAGGGAATAGGGCTCGGTGGCACTCGGCACAGTGAATCGAGCGAGTAGGACACCGCTTGATCACACAGCAGGGAGGCATCGCAGGATTCAGGGACAAGGTAAGTAAACCCTGCCTGTGGACACTGCGAGGTGATCCCTGGTCTGGCTAGGGGTTACCGCTTTTGGTCCTGAAATTCCACTCCGAGCCAGACTCAGGAATACCGCCAGGGGGGTTAAGGGCTCTTTCACATAGGCACAACATTCAGGTCCACCTGACAGTTTTTTAGATGGACCTGAACGGGTGCACCGTGCTCCTAAAGCCGCGTACACACGAGAAGACATGTCCGCTGAAACTGGTCCGCAAACCAGTTTCCGCGGACATGTTCAATCGTGTGTACGGCCTAGCGGACAGGTTTCCAGCGGACAAAAGTTTCTAAGCATGCTTAGAAACTTGTCCGCTGGAAACCTGTCCGTCGGACATGTCCGATGGTTAGTACGCCCATCCATCGGACAGAAATCCCCCGCATGCGTCGAATTGATTCGACTCATGCGTGGAAGCATTGAACTTCCGTGTTTGAGCACGTCGCCGCGTCACTGTCACCGCCACATCACCGTGTTCTCTGTCCGCTGGGATTTTGGTCTGATGGTGTGTACACACATCAGACCAAAATATCCCAGGAGACACGTCCGATGAAAACGGTCCGCGGACCGTTTTCATCGGACATATCTCCTCGTGTGTACAGGGCCTAAGGTTCGTTGTCATCCGATCCCTCATAAGGGAGAGCGGCACTCTGACAAGTCATTCCCTACACAGTGTGACAGAGCGATCCGCCCCATGTGAAAGAGCCCTAAAACTGACCTTGCAGAGCACTGAAGGACCCACTTATGTTTGGCTCCCTCTTACTGTAAAAGTTCCCTGCTAAAAATATTTGAAAAAGCTACCCATAAAGAAAAAGTTAGAATTATTCTTATCTTACCTCTGTCTAATTTTGAGGGGGACATTTTCTTTTTTAACCACTTCAGTACCAGGCACCTTCACCCCCTTCCTGCCTAGGCCAATTTTTAGCTTTCAGTGCTGTCACACTTTAAATTGACAATTGCGCGGTCATGCAAAACTCTACTCAAATGGAAGTGTTATGCTTTTTTTAACCACTTCAGCCCCGGAAGGATTTACCCCCCATTCTGACCAGGCCATTTTTTGCGTTGCGGCACTGCGTCGCTTTAACTGACAATTGCGCGGTCATGCAATACTGTACTTAAACAAATTGTATGTCTTTTTTTTCCCAACAAATAGAGCTTTCTTTTGGTGGTATTTGATCACCTCTGTGTTTTTTCTTTTTTGCACTATAAACAAGAAAAGACAGGCAATTTCGAAAAAAAAAAAAGACATTTCTTCCTCAGTTTAGGCCGATATATATTCTTCTACATATTTTTTGTAAAAAAAAATCGCAATAAGCCTATATTGATTGGTTTGCGCAAAAGTTATAGCGTCTACAAAATAGAGGAGATTTCTTATTATTTTGTTATTTTTTTACTAGTAATGGCGGTGATTTTTATTGGGACTGCGACATTGCGGCGGACAGATCGGACACTTTTGGCACTATTTTGGGACCATTGACATGGGGTTAACACTAGGGGTTGATCAAGGGGTTTAACGTGTTCCCTCAGTGTGTTCTAACTGTAGGGGGATGGGACTGCCTGGGGGAGGAAACCAATCATTGTTCTTATATACTGGGAACACACAATCTGTTTCCTCTCCTCTGCCAAAGCACAGACGTGTGTGTTTACACACACAGACATCTCTATTCTGGCTCTGTCAGGAGCAATTACGGGTGCCCCACTGACATTGTGGCCGCTGGGAACATGCATCAGCTCCTCAGTGAGCTGTGACGCCCCCTATACAGCTTAAAGCAGCTGCTTTACAGCTACGATGATTCGCGCAGGGGAGCCATTCTGCCCCCGTCAAACAATGGTGCAAATGAATGAATGAATGAGAAACTTATATAGCGCGGCACATGCGAACCAAATCGCCTCTGGGGGAGTAGTTTCTCTTTTTTGCTGATGTGTGTTAATGGGGCTACATTGATGGGCACTGATAAGCTGAACTGATGACCACTAATGAGGTTGCACTGAAAGGTGTCACTGATGGGCACTGATAGGCTGCACCAATGGACACTGATAGGCGACACTGATAGACAGCACCAATGGGCACTGACAGTCAGCACTGATGGCCATTAATAAGGAGGCATTGATAGGCCGCACTGATGGGCACTGATAGGCTGCACTAATGGGTACTGATTGGCAATGGTGGGGCTGAACTAATAATCAGAGCACTGCTGATCAGTGCCCTGATTACCATTGTTAACCATGTGCTGACAGGTCTGATGGTTACCGGCTCTCCTTTCCTCCCACAGACACAGCGTAGGAAGGAAAGACTGCCAATAACTGGCTTGTCTGTTGGATACAGCAGATCACATACAAAAGGGCTGCTGTGATTTGCTCTTTACGCTGATCAGTGCGCACCTGATGCACGTTGCAGGAGGTGCGCAGGGGGCAGGGTTCTGAGAGGACATCTTTTGATGCCCTCCTAGAACTGGAAGACCACACTGTAGCTGTCTTTTGACTATAGCGTGGTTGGCAAGTGGTAAAAAAGATCAAAAAGAAAGTATTCCTTCTCAGGAAAGAGATGTTATTAATTACATCTCCTTTTTAGAGCTGATGTTCCCATAACGATGTAGGAAAGTCAGAAAATGTTATACCTACCTACCATACAATAGCTGTAAATTACTCTTCTCATATCTGCCCAAGTGGAACGACGTAGTTAATACGTCTACTTGGAGTTTTTTTTTTTATGAATTTGTTTCAAATAATTATTAATATATCAATAATAATAATAATCATAAGAATACATTTCTGTTTAGGCATTAAGGCCACTGCAGTGCAGTATGGAAACATGCAGAAACGGAACGGACCAGTGGAAGACTGTCCAGATGTTTCTCCTCTAAAACCAACTAAATGCAAAAATGCGGTAAATGGAAACTTTCATAAATGTAAAAAAATGCACAGTTCCCTCAAACACAGAGGGTCAAAATGCAGTCACACCCCTAACCATAGATTCCTCCTAAATGTTTTATTTTTGTTGTACAGTAGAAATTTAAATTCTATGGGTGGGGGGGCTAATAAGATGCTTGTAGTCAAATATAGAGTAATGTTTGGATGAATAAGTGTGGCTTATATGTCATATTTCTGTCTTCTGTCTCATTTCTCTGCTATCAGCATAAGTCACTTTTGACAGGTTTTCCTGACACTAAGGCCTCGTACACACGACCGAGGAACTTGTCAGAAAAGACACATCGTTTTCCCCAGCGAGTTCCTTGTCAGTCTTGTCGAGAAACTTGACAAGCTGTCTTTGCGTACACACTGTCAAGATCAAATCTCCTCGTTCTTAAACGCGGTGACGTACAACACATGGCAGGGGAAGTTCGATTCCACTTGCACAACCCTTGGGGATGCTTTTGCTAATCTCATGTTACTGCGTGTTAAGTAAAAGCTTGGTGAGAGACATTTTCACTTTTCAGTGTTACAGCGTGACAAATGTGCTATCTCCATTACAAACGCTACTTTTACCGAAGGTGCGCGGCATACACACCAACGTGTTTCTCATCGAAAACCAGCTTGACGAGGAACACGACAAGGAAATTGAGACTCCCATCGAGGAAAAAGAGAACTTGCTCTCTTTTTTCCTCGTCGAGTTCCTCGACAGTTTTTTTGATGAAAAGCATACACACGACTGTTTTCCTCGGCAAAAAAGCTCTCACACCAAGTTTCTTGATGGATTCTGTCGAGTTTCTTGGTCGTGTGTACGAGGCCTTAAAGAAAAAAGGTGACAGGGGAAAGTCCAATTTCCAATCTTGCTATATGCAGAAAAATTATTTTCAAAATTGCTTCATGCAAAATAAAGTGATAGGTGCTTCATGCATATATAGCCGTCAGTGGATCACTCAGTGCTCTCCCCCAATGGTCCCGCACTCACCGGATCCAATCACCCCTGCAGGGTTTCGTCGTGCTGACGTCATCTGGAGCGTGCCTCTGAGCCTTCAGCACTTCCTTATTTATGTTACAATCGACGTTGTGTCGGAAAGAACGGACATTGTGTCGGAGAAAAAAATCCGACGTTACGTCGAAAAAGCCCAATCTTTCGGGCGTCCTTCATATTGGAGATTTTTGCAGACCGATGTCCTGACGCTAGAGGCTCTATATTAAAGGCTCTATATTAAAGAGTCTCTGTTAAAAGGAACATTGGAGGGGGGAGAATAAAACCATAAAAGTATCCCAAAATGAAACCTGGTGGATCTACACGTTAGATACCCTCCAACCGTCTGGTATGAATATCGATGTGGACTTAAATAGTTTTTTAACCAATTTTCAACAAACAATTAGTTTTAACAAATTATATTTATTTTTATATACAATTTCTTATATACAATTTTTTATACACATTATACATTATACAGTATACTTATATCGAAATTTCCCCCATATACATTGGTATACTAATGAGCGGTACATATGTATGTAGGAACTTATAGTTTTTTCACCATATAATTCTTATATATTATATATTTTTACATCTTATATATTATATTTTATTGTTTTATTGTCTTATTGACATATATATTTACTATCTCCTTTTTAATCCCTCCTCACACATATTAGATCTCCCAACTCTTTATCTCTCACTTCTTTTTATTTATTTTAACAAATTTTTATATAGCATTGTATCTTATTATTAATTTATGCTTGATCTTATATTACTAATATCACTTTGTGTCAGATTTGAAACTATCAATATAATTGGACATCTGAAATCCGATGCAACTACTGTTAAACCAAACTTCCAGGTTTCCCGATATGAGAAACGAAAGTTCTTTAACAGAGACTCTTTAATATAGAGCCTCTAGCCTCAGGACCTTGGTCTGCAAAAATCTCCAATATGGAGGACGCCCGAAAGACGGGGCTTTTTCGACGTAACGTAAGATTTTTTTCTCCGACACAACATCCGTTCTTTCCGCCACAACGTCGATTGTAACATAAATAAGGAAGTGCTGAAGGCTCAGAGGCACGCTCCAGATGACGTCAGCATGACGAAACCGGTAGAGCGTTCGTTCCTCTGAGCTACAGCACTCATTTCTTAAGGCTTTTATACTACATGCTAAATGTGAGTACCCATTTTGTCAGAAATAAAGTTTATTATTTGTGAAACGGTATCACGCTATTGGGCGCTTTCGTTTGTCTTCTCTATGAGCGGTTGAATGGTTGGACAGATCCCATGTGAGAAAACCTGACAGATATAGAAGTGTGGACACTTGTTGTGAGAGCTTATTACCCCTGCAGGGGTGATTGGATCCGGTGAGTGCGGGACCATTGGGGGAGAGCACTGAGGGATCCACTGACGGCTATATCTGCATGAAGCACCTATCACTTTATTTTGCATGAAGCAATTTTGAAAATAATTTTCCTGTATATAGCAAGATTGGAAATTGGACTTTCTTGGATTATTGTTATTATCATTTTATTTATCACATATTGTTTTTATTATATGTAATATCAATACTGCAGTTATCATTACAAGGATTTGCACTATATAGCATCTTACATTTATAGTCACAGTACTTGCACTGTTTTTGGCAACACTTTTTTGCACTAACATATTAATTTAAGTAGGCGCCATCACCTGCTATCTACACTTAATCATCTTCCTCCACCTAGGTGGAGTTTTTTATGCAGGGGCTGCCACTACAATAATTTAATTACCATAATTCATTACACTTTATTTACTACCCTTTTTTATTTCACTTGTTCACTCATCACCAATTTAAGTTGTCCGTGGCACAGATTCATTCCCCTTTCTTTTATACTGAGCGAGTGAGTTCCTCTGCTGAGCCAATCTGTTCACTATGCAGAAGGGCATCCACTAGGTACAGATCATCAGCTTTCATAGGTATTCACTATAAATGCTTATACGTACAGTATGTAACTATGCAATCAAAACCACACCTGGAGTTCAGTAGTAATAATAAAAACCTGACATAATTTTTAGCACTTGTTCACTTAAAAATGGTATTTGGCCTTTAAAGCGGATCTTCACCCAAAAGGGGGAGTTTTGCGTTCTGCCTCTCCCCCTTCCCCACCTTCTCTACAACTTTAGGCACATTCCTATTTTTTTTTTTTTGGGGGGGGGGGGGGGGGAACCTACATTTGATAATTACCAATCCTTCCTAGGCGATCCTAGTGAAGGTTTGCCTCCCCTCTGCCTGCAGCCTCTTGGGACATGTTACAAGTCCCAGAAGGTTGCAGGACCATTCACAAATTGCAATGTGACTCCTCATACATGTGCAATGGGAAGCCAGCTGTGAAACCGCAAGGCTCCGGAGACCCGTAGAATGGTGAAGAATGGCCCCAGTGAGGATGGCGCTGGATCCTTTGCCAGGTAAGTGTCCTTTTATTAGAAGTAAGCAGCTACATTATTTATATCTGCTGACATGAATTATTTGGTTCTTAGGGTAAAGACCCTCCTTAAGGATCTGACCCTTTGTAAATGGAGTTGGCGAACAGCTAGTCCTTTGTGTTAGCCTCAAAATATTCTGCTCAAAATAGTTTATTGGATACATGCATTGTAGAATAGAAAAGTGTGTGTGTGTGTGTGGGGGGGGGGGGGGTGTGTGGACCGCACAACATATCTGTTTTTGTTTGTTATAGGATAAAATATGTGAAAACAGCCTGAAATCTGAAGCCTTCAGAAGTTGTAACAAACTTGTTGACCCTAAACAATACATAGCCACCTGTGTGCAAGACCTGTGCAGGTGTACTTCCAAGAGCCAAATGTCCTGCCTGTGCAATATGTTTGCTGAGTATACACGTCAGTGTACACATGCTGGAGGTGTTCCTGGGAACTGGAGAAACTCCACATTTTGCTGTAAGTATAAAGCGAATGCAAGAATATGTAATACATACGGAATCAGACAAAGTTACTAACTGGTAAAATGAGCTATTATGGGTTGATTTACTAAAGGCAAAGAGACTAGGACCAGCCCACCCCAAGTGGGTGCAAGTGCAAGTGCAGTTTCTCCAGAGCTTAGCAAATGAGGGAAAGGTTCTCTTTGCAAAGAGTACCCAATCACATGCAAGGAAAAAAAAAACGATTGGATGATAGAAGTCAGCAGTGCTTCTGCTCATTTACTATGCTTGGGTGCAACTGCACTTGCAGTACACAGTTTTTTTGCATTTAGTAAATCAACCCCTATATATACCATATACAGTATTAAAGAGACCCTGTCACCAACAGAAAATAAAAATATCAAGTAATTGCATTCTTACTTTCAGCATTTATCATTTGCAAAAATGTTTTTACTGACTTGCAATGTGCCTTTAAACTTGCTCAGGAATTGACACACCAGAAAGTGTAATTTTCCTACCACATTTCTAGCACATTCTCCCACCCCCTCCCTTCTTGCATGTCATAGCCTCTTCTCTTATGGGAGTATCTAATTACACTGTGTGCTGGCCCAGCTCCTTCTTCCCTCCTCTCAGTTCCTCACATAACCTTTTATGTAGCAGAAGGAGGAGGAGTGAAGGAGAATGCTATTGCTATAAGGTCCTCATAGTCTGTTGACATCACATCCAAGATTCCAATGGCCAGTGGCCAGGGGCGGACTGACAACTCATGGGGCCCCCGACAATAGAAGATTATGGGCCCCTGGGCTTACAGATGGCCACCATGACAGGAGGCAGTGCAGAGGCGGGGCAGCTAAAATCTCTGTATTTTCACATCAAAAGCATGTCGGTTTCGAACATATCAGGGACAGATGTAAAAAAAAAACATAGATTTTTACATATTGTCCCTGGTTTTACTGAGCCTGGCAACACTGATGAGGCCCCCTAGTGGAATGGGGCCCTCGGGCAGTGCCGGGTGACTCAATGGTCAGTCCGCCTCTGCCAGTGGCAGTCTCAGGGCTTTTGGATGTACACAGGAAAAGCATTTACAGGTAAAACAAAAATGCCTAAATTCATGCAAGCTCTCTCGCATGGTGGTAAGTTCTTGCAGGCGCGCTACTGTGATACAGCCGGTGGCTATAGCCGCTCACTATATCACTCGGCCCCGCCCCCTGGCACGCTGCGCCATTGGATATGATTGACAGCAGCGCGAGCCAATGACTGCGCTGCTTTCAATCAACCAATGAATGAGCCGAGAAGCCGACCGAGAAGCCAGCGAGTTCACGGTAAGTAAACGGGGGCTCGGGGGCACTAATGCTCAGATGTTTTTTCTCCTTAATGCATAGAATGCATTAAGGTGAGAAAACATGTACCTTTACAACCCCTTTAATTTACTAAGATCTAAAGCAACTGCACTTGTAAAAGTGCACAGTCTATAGTAAATCAACTATACAGTGTCAATTATATCTGACCATTATCTTATTAGTTTAGGACATTTCCATAACATATGGATGAGAGTTTCTTGGTCACAGGAGCATTTAGGACAGGGGTGCCCAACCTTTTGAAAAGCGAGGGCCACTTAAGCAACTTGTTAACCAGTCGTGGGCCACGAGTGGAGTGGACGTATGACAGGTCACAGCTACTCTATAGGCCCTCCCATCTGCCCAGATAGAAGGGGACAAATGTTTTTTGGATTGGAGGTAGGCAGGCGTAAATGGACATCTGTCACTCTGTTGAGGTTAATTGAGGGTCCCATTTTGTCAGGATGATTGTGTGAAAAGACTGCTTTCACACTGATGTGCTGCAGTTTACCCATACCGTGAGTGCAGCTGTGGCTATCCTGCGGGTTAGCTGAACTTTGCCCTAGAAGGAAGCATCGGCTTATGGGGCTCTGCTCCGCAGCCGCTTTCTTCCTTTACCACCAGCTTCATATCACAACACTGATGCTGTGGTATGGCAGGTCGGCAACCTGCAATCACTGGTTGGCCACTCTTGATTTAGGACAAATCAGGGACTCCCTTCTGGTCCATGTTTTTTTTACATGTGTTCTATAGATCACATGTAAATAAAAAGTTGGGTAGTTGTGTTGAGGATAAAGATACTTGCAGTATTGAGGATAAAGACATTTCCCATTAATCTCCTGCCATACTCTGCTACATGGTAAATGCTCAGTGGCTTGTTGAGCGACCAGTAAACTGGTGTATAACCAGGATATCATCCCTTTCTTGTCAGGGTTCCAAGCCATATCCTGTAATATGGTTGGTTCATGTCGTTCCAGAGAGGTCAATTTTGCCTGGGCATGAAAAACATGCGATACTTGAGCTGGGCTTAATTTTTAACATAAACCCTAAGCCTTGAGCCTTATCTCAAAACGGAAAATTGGCCAGCTTTCCTAGTAAAAATTGATATGCGGGCCTACCAAAAAAATCCTGGACCCGCTAATGGTTTGAAATGCACCCATCTGCTCTTCTATTAGGATAAAGTGCCCTTCAATTTTTTTTGTCTATGCCTTATAAACAGTTAATAAGGGGAAGTCTTCCAAAACGTTTGTTGGTTGCTGTATGCCAAACATTTATGCCGCGTACACACGATCACTTTTTGTGATGAAAAAAAAAACGTAATTTTATCTCACGAAACAAAACAAAGTTTTTCAAACTTCATTTTAAAAAACGACGTTGCATACACACCATTGTTTTTCCAAAAAGCTCTAGCAAAGCGCGGTGACGTACACCACGTCCGACGGCACTCTGTTCTATTGAAGCTCCGTCTCATAACTTGCTTCTGAGCATGCGCGGGTTTAAAAACAACGTTTTAAACACCGTTTTGCCCACACACGATCACTTTTTATGACACAAAAAACAACATTTTGGAAAACGACACAAAAAATTTAAGCATGTTCGAATTTTTTTTTGTCGTTTTTCAGAAGACATAAAACAACGTTTTGCCCACACACGATCATTTTAAATCACGTTTTTTAAAACAATGTTTTTTTTCATCACAAAAAGTGATCGTGTGTACGCGGCATCAGTCTGTATTAACTTACTTATACTTAGCTCACTTTTGTGTTTGCAGCAAAGACATGCCCTTTAAACATGGTACGCCAAGAGTGTGGCTCCCCTTGTCTCAATACATGCTCCAATACAGACAGGTCCATGGTTTGTGAAGACCACAACATAGACGGATGTTTTTGCCCTAAAGGTAACACATTGACCAGTTTTTTTTTTTCCTTTTTAAATTCCTTGCATCCTGCACTATATTTCATGTATGCAAACATCAATTATTTCCCTTATATACTGACTTCATGTTTCGTTCTTAGACACTGTGCTTGATGACATAAACAACACAGGCTGTATTCCTCAAGAGAACTGTTTCTGTGTCTATGATGGTAAAAATTACTCCCCAGGATCATCCTACAGTACCCCATGTCGAGCATGGTGAGTTAGAGCAGAAATCCGGTTAAAAAATAGCAAGATAAAATAATCAGACCGTTAAAAGATAATAACAAAACCAGCGTTTGTTGCAATATCAGCATCTTTCAACCTACTTCCTCTTGTTGATGCTTCCCAATAGCGTTTTTAGAGATGAAAGCAAACACAGCCAAAAAAGAAAGTTAAATGTCTTATCTTTATAAATGTTGAGATTGGATTAAGTACAGAACCGTAATGCAATGCCTATTATGCTCAAAGTGAACCTGTGTTTGTCCATACAGGACAAAGCAAAGGGTTTGCTTAAGGCAGAGGTGCTCAACCTTTTGAAGTGATTTGGTAACCGGTAGCGGGTCACAATGAAATTAAATGGCTTTAAATTTCACATAATGAAGATTTTTAAAACAATCATTTTCAATGGGATCAATCCCCGGGTAAACACATTTGGAAAGAGGCTTGGACTTTTTAGGCACCACCAGATGCTAGTTTATCAAACATATATCAAAAAAACATTTAAAAAAATAACCATCTTTTAGAAGTCAATAAAAATCTATAACAAAACTCATGCTATACAAAGCCACTGAAAATAGATACGTAAACTTGAAGATGAACATAGATCATTCCATCATTATGTCCAGATAAGAGGCTAAGTATCAGCTATAGATAAGAAGTCCTGGGCTCTACATGTTACACGCCTCGCTCTTCTTCAGAAGAAAATAAAAGACTAGTAATTTGTGTGAGATATTGCACATAAAAGTAAGACCAAATTTATAAAACCACAGACTTAAAGCTTTATGCCGCCTATGCTTTAAGTCTGTGGTTTTATAAATTTGGTCTTACCCTTATGTGCAATATCCCACACAAATTGCAAGTCTTTTCTTTGCTCATGAAGAAGCACGAGGTGCGAAACATGTAGAGCCCAGGACATCTTCTTATCTACAGCTGATACTTAGCCTCTTATCTGGACTACAACATAATGATAGAATGTTCTATGTTCATCTTAAAGTTTGCTTATCTATTTCCAGTGGCTTTGTATAGCATGAACGTTGTTATAGATTTTTATTGACTTCTAAAAGATGGATATTTTTAATGTTTTTTTGATATATGTTTAATAATTTTTTCTACATTTATCATTCATCGGGTGGTGCCTAAAAAGTCCAAGCCTCTTTCCAAATGTGTTTGTATATTTTACATATGATTTTATACCTGCCCATGGTGCACAGAGCTAGGCTCCTTCATAGTATCATCTGCAGGCCTGTATCTCTGTGAGATACAACAAGACTGCTAGTAATGAAGCACATTTAGCTTACTAACTCTCTGTATAGGAGATATTACCTGTGGAACAGCCACAATGTAACCGTGCAACACAAACAGTTATTTTACTACAGTGTGCCGGACAGCTCTCTAGCAAGCAGGGTATGGTGGCTCCACTCTTGTTCCTCAACACTTTGGCACCAATATTTCCCACCAAACAGGCCATGAGGCAAAATTCTCCTAAGCAAAATTAACTCTCAGGTCACCATCTAAAGTGACAAAGGCTTGGGATCGTTCTCTTTCAGTAAAAATACACTTCTTCACGATAAAAGAGTTGCTCTTCAACAGTGACCTTTACTCTTAGCTCCACAAAACAACATTTGCCAAATGGACAAGATGAAATCTCACAGTTTATTTGATATACAATATACATAACTTAGGCCAAAGACAGCATTCATTAAATTGTCATGTTTGTATTGTGAAAAACCCTCTTTTATGCATGGGTATGTTATGATTTCTGTAAGTGTCGGATACAAACAATATCAGTGCTATGTGGATGACCCTGTGTCAAGATTATCATCATGTAAACTGCAGAGATATGAGACCTCATCGTAGCTGGTTGACAGTATTGAAATAATATACTGTAATTGCATAGTAGAATACATTATGACTTACATCACTGCATTTTCTTCAGCAATTGTTCCAGAGGGAAGTGGAAGTGTAAAGAGCTACCTTGCAAGGGCACCTGTTCAGTTGTAGGAGGATCACATATTACAACCTTTGATGGATTCCATTATACTACCAATGGGGACTGCAGTTATGTCCTGGCAAAGGTAAGAATATTAATAAAACAAAAAACTAAATTTTAGAAACATAATAATCAGTAATAAATAAAATATTGCATTGGCTATGTCCTCCTTTATGTACGCCTTTTGGATAAGGTTGATAAATAGGACAGCCAAACAACTATGTAAATTGCATTTCTTTTCTATTTTGTTCCTGCCCTAGGGTGACAATGCTTGCTCACTGTAAATATGAAACAACAGTGTTGTCTAGGACAGGACTACAAACACCTCCTCTTCTTCTCTTCTCTGCAACATAGAGGGGAGTGTTTTCCACTCCTCAGAGATAGTAGGGAATCATTTTATGGATAAGAATGTGGCACAGGCACTGGCAGACAGCACAGAAAGTTATCAGCTGACAAGATTATTGCAAGATATTTTTGCACTTATTGAACAGATTTAACAAAACACTTGCAGTTGTACAGTGTATTTAATAAACTAAAAGGGAGCAAATAAGAGAAGTTCATTGTTAGGGTTCACATATGCTTTGATTGTTGCTATCGGGTGACTGTAGTGACATCAATATGCTGCGCCTATGTAAACATTCCATGGAAAAGACAGTAATAGACTCTATAGAGTGAATCACTTTAAAAGTTTCCATTTGGTCTGACTAGATACCATGGCCTTTTTATTAGGCTCTAAAGTGATACTGTAATAGTTATATATTTTGGGTGATAAAAGCAAGAAAGGGGAGAGAAGCGCCAGGCAAGCCCCAGTAGAGCAATATCAATTTATTTGAGATAAAAAATTAAAAATCATCAATGGCAAGATTGGATTGCACTCACATAGTGCTCAGTGGATGCAGGCTTGCCAAGTCCAGGGAGAAAACAGAAACATCCGGCATGACCCTAGGATGGTGAGCTGTGAGTGCTGTGGGCAGCGGGAAGCTGGAGCCTCAAGGGACTGATCTGGAACTGTAGACCAGGGAGCCACTGGAATCAGCTAATCAGAATGCGTTTTGGAAGCAAGGCCACACCTCCTTCATCATATATTTTCAGCGATACTTTATATCCTTGCATTGGGTAGTCTTCATTCTGTAAAAGAAAAAAAAAAACACATATTCCCATGCTCATTATGAAGCTTTAATTCTCTATTTTCTCATGTATTTCAGCACAGCACTGGTCATGACTTTGTGTTACTGGGAGAGTTACGGAGATGTGGAATCATTAAGAGCAAATCCTGCCTTAGAGGTGTAGTTCTGGTATTAAACGGAGGCGAAACTGTAAGTATGAGTGTAAAATATCAGCTTGTTTCAGTGACCCTCAGCTGTAACCCAAAAAGAAACATAGGCCCATCCCAAAAAGTACCAATTAATATCCATTAAAGTAGGTCACTGTACTACATAAGGATGATCATGAGAGAGTTCTCGTAGAAGACATTGTACTGTATAACACAGTAAGGCCGATGCTGGACAAAAGGACTGAGCCAGATGTGTCCTGACATCTCTTGTGTGTTATAACTAACATGTGGGCCAGTGGAGAAGATCACTCAACTTGAGTGAATTTTAGATTGTTCAAAATGAATGTGATAAAATTTAAGCCATGGGAGGCCCTACCAGCAACCTACTGCCAGATGTCCTTTAATCTAAAACTTGAAGGAGCTGGTCAGAAATAGACATGTGCGTTCCAGTTCGTATCAAATGGAATTTCGTACGAATTTGTTAGTATTCGTACATTCGGATCAATTCGAACATCCAAAAAGCTGAAAGAACCAAAATACGAAAATTACGGAATTCCAAATAAGCGAAATAACAAACAAGCAAAAATACAAACATATGATTGGACAATCTTACTAAAGTACGAAACACCGAAAAAGCAAAAGAACGAAAATTACATCTATAACGAACGATTTGCATTCTGTATTTTAAATCCTTTATTCATATTTTCATTTGTGTGTTTTGTAAATCCGTTTCTGTGTCTCTTGGTAAATTTGTGTACTTGTATCGTTCTTTCGAATGGGCACTGGGCAGTGTAGTTAGTAAATGATTATCTTACTTAATGTCTTACCCAATCAGCTTATGTATTTTGTGCTGAGTCACATTGGACAGTGTAAAGTCTCGTACACACGATCGGACTTCAAACAAACTTTTCCATGGATTTTTTTCTGAAGGGAGTTGGCCAGACTTTTGAAACCGGAAAAGTTTGTCCGATAGAGCGTACACACGATCGGATTTTTTGGAAAACACTAATTTTGACTTTTGTTGGCAAAAAGTTTGACCGTGTGTACGGGGTTTAAGATAAAGTCTATCCTAATATGGATTAGCCATGTGTTGCGATGTATTTACGAAAGTACAAAATTACGAATCCATTAAACGAAAATTATTATCTAACAGAATTATGAATCATTCAGTATAAACGAACATAATACTGTTACGAAAATAAGAACGGGTCCGAATAGGAAAACTTGCGTCTTACGAAATAAGAAGGGGTCCGAATAGGAAAACTTGAGTCTTACGAAATTATGACTCTTTACGAATCTACGAAACGTGACGAAATGGAACAAAAAAATACGAACATTTTTGTTGTACACATGTCTAGTCACAAACAATTGCCAACCAAACAGCAGTTGCAAAAAAGAAGAGCTGGCACTGCGCATTTGTCCATTAATGCTGTTTGACATGGATGGGGGAATCAATATATTTTTCTCATTCAGCCCCCAGAGCTGAACAAGCGTAGCTGTACATAAATGATCCTAAAATATCACTAGCAGATAGCAAAATAAATTTCACACTGAACGCCAATGACTATATGTTGTAGCATTTACAAAAAGTTGATGCGTTAATTTTTGAGGCATTGTTGTATTTTCTATTAAATAACTTTTTAAAATTAACCACTTGCTTACTGGGCACATATACCCCCCTCCTGCCCAGGTGATATTTCAGCTTCTGGCACTGCGTCATTTAACTGACAATTGCGCGATCGTGCGACATGGCTCCCAAACAAAATTGACGTCCTTTTTCCCCCACAAGTAGAGCTTTCTGTTGGTGGTATTTGATCGCCTGTGCAGTTTTTATTTGTTGCGCTATAAACAAATAAGAGCGCCAATTTTGAAAAAAAATACTATATTTTTTACTTGCTATAATAAATATCCCAATTTATGAATACTATAAAGACACTGGGCCGGATTCTCAAAAGAGATATGACGGTGTATCGCAGGAAACACCGTCGTATCTCTGTTTTTTTCCCCGGGTATCTATGCGAATGATTCATAGAATCATTTACGCATAGATACGGTGAAGATCCGACAGGTGTAAAACACACTGTCGGATCTTAGATGTAATTACTTCGCTGGCCGCTAGGTGGCCTTTACGTTGATTTCTCATTTGCCTATGCAAATGAGCCTAATACGCCGATTC
This sequence comes from Rana kukunoris, assembly GCA_029574335.1. Taxonomy (NCBI): domain Eukaryota; kingdom Metazoa; phylum Chordata; class Amphibia; order Anura; family Ranidae; genus Rana; species Rana kukunoris. Next base: position 215,677,205 of record CM056059.1, on the reverse strand, counting down.
CCGAACATTTTTAAGCCGCCTCGCCATCGTTTACGTTGTTTACGTAAGCGTAAACCTACCCCTGCTATATGAGGGGTAGGCTTACGAAGTTCCGTCGTATGCCATGTTAAGTATGGCGTCGGGTCAGCGTTGTCTTTTTCCGTCGGTTACATCGTTTTACTAAGTATTCCCTTCGCGAATAGGGCATTGCATAAGTGACGATCACGTTGTTTTCACGCCGGTTTCAAATACGTTTTCCGACATTAGCCGGAGCATGCGCACTGGGCTTTTTTCCCGTCCGGCGCATGCGCAGTTCGATCAAATCGGGGGCGCGCTTAATTTAAATACAAGCCGCCCCCTTTGAATTACGCGAGGATACGCCGGGCCATTTACACTACGCCACCGCAAACTACAGAGCAAGTGCTAGGAGAATACGGCACTTGCTCCAGTAAGTTGCGGCGGCATAGTGTATATGGCTTACGCTATGCCGCAGATTCTACCAGAATCTGGCCCACTGTGTGGTGTATTGAGCACATTGCACATTGCACTTTATTGCCATCTTGTGGTTGTTTTGGGCATTTTTTTTTATTTGCAAATAACATTTCTTCTAAATATTTTTTCTTTTGTGATATTTTCTTTTGGATTATTTCAACTACTGTCACACTCTATATTTATATGTATATGTATATTTGAAGTTTATTTATTGCTGCACTCAATTATCTTTATCTGTTACCTCTAGTCACCTCTAGCACATCACCTGGTTCCCCAGGAACAGATAGCACTATTTTTTGGTAGGCCTGACACTGACTCAGCCAGGTCTCAGCAAATACCCATTGCAGGCTGGGACGGCGGACCCCAGTGGTGTAACAGAAAATTCCTTGTGCTAGCTTCCCTAACTGTTCCCAGTTAGCCCTGTCAGCCCTCCTGGCTGCAGCTGCCTCCCTCCTCTGCCCCTTCCACCACAGTACACACTTCTGATTCTGCATTCATCTCAGACTGCAAGCTCCCAGTCCTCCTGACCGTGCCTCACTCACCAGCCCTTCTGGCTGCGACCAGTTGATCTCCCTGAAGTCTCTTAGCAGTGCTCTCTCCCCCTGTCCTCTTCTTGCTCTCTCTTGTGCCTCCGATCCAGGACCTTTTCATGCATTCTTGTTGTCTTGACTGCACCAAAGCCCAGGCCCAAGGTCACACTGCCATTCCAGATTGTGGATTGGTCAAGGCTCCTCAAACACCCCAGGTGACTCCACCTCCCCTCCAACCACACTTTCAAAAAAGCACCAGAGGCTTCTGGAAAGAAATGGGAGGTCCTGGTGACACCACCTGTGAGCCACTCAGCCCTACCCTGAGCTACTCCTAGGCCAGAATGAAAACAAATAGGCCTAGTAACCAACCAGGCCTGCTTACATTTACCTATCCTCTCTAGCACACTTCTACAGCTGATACACTTTCAGTTTGATGATATTAACACAAAGGGGTTGATTTACTAAAGGCATCAGAGCTTCACCGCATTCCATGGGTGGATCCAGGGGGGGGGGGGGCAATTGCTCTCCCAGAGAAAATAATGAACGAGTGAGCCAGCAGTTGTCTGAGCTGGCAGGCGGGTGATCGAGCGGACAGGCAAGCCAGCGAGTGAGCAATGCCGGTCACGCTTGTGACCAAGCGAACAGCCAGGTGTTCTGTCAGGAAGCCTCTAACCATCTGAATATGCAACTGAAGTGGCGTTCCGTCACGGCCATCTTGGTACACCCGCACGCAGTAAGCCTAAAGTTAGAAGACAGCAAGCAGACATTGTTATACACCCACCAGAGTTTTGCTTTTCACAGTTATTTTTAACAGTAAACCCAACTTATATTTCATTAGATAAGCTGAGTTTACTGTTAAAAATAACTGTTTATACTCCGGGTGGGTGTATAAAGATGTCCGCTTGCCGACTTCGAGCTCTAGGTTATTCTGCATGCGGGTGTACCAAAATGGCCACAATGCAACATCACTTTGGTTGCATATTCTAATGGGTAGAAGCTTTCTGACCTCATCTTTCACCGCCCGCCCTCAGTCTGGGACACAGACACTGGCAAGTGACAATTTACATCTGGTGGTAGGGGATGTGGCAAGTGACATGGCAAGTGACAATCCGCATCTCATGGCAGGCAACGTGACACGCTCGGGGCTCCCAATGATTCTGCATTATGGTGAGCTGAACTATTACATTTTATATTACAATGAAATAATACAAATAATGTGCTTTAATCATCCTGACACCATGACAACCATGGCGCCGTGATGATTGAAGCGCCAACACCAGCCATTGCCCCGACAAATTGCCAACAACATTTTCTGGTAGTACCCCTCCCAAGACTAGACTCTGGATCCGCCTCTGCCTCATTCACTAAACTTTGTGGAAAATTCCTTGCAAAGTGCAAAGTGAACAGCCTATGTTTCTTTAGTAGAAGAACCCTAAAGATTTTGAGAAACAATCATGTCAGAGCACTGTTTTACCTTCACTTGTACATTAACTCTTAGGGCCTGTTCACACTGCTCTGTGGCCCAAACCGTTGCTCCCCACACAACATTTTGGTTTGTAGAGCTGTGCGTCAGAGGGCGCGGTGTGATGGGCAATTTAAATACATTTAAATACTTCAGTCATACGCTACATTTGCTGTGCAATGACACACAAGACCATGCAGTGGGATGCAGATTTATGTAAACATGTTTCATAATATCGCACTGCATTCTGGTCTGAACATGATGCACAGGGAACTAATGTTGTCTGTGTCATTGCAGTTACCTAATTTTTCCATGGGGAAAAAAAAGTAGGTGACTGCGCCTAGTGTGAATGAGCCCTAAAAACTGTTTTTAATTTACAAATACCTTGCAACAAGCTTTCTTCAGAAAATGTTTTGATGCCTGAATGTCCAATTGTGTTCCTATTATATACAGGTAGTGAATATTAAAGAAAATTGTGCCGTCTATCTTAATTGGATGACCATTCAACTGCCTGTTTCAGTGGGTAAGCATGGACACATTTATAAATATTAAATGATCTCTAACTCAGACAACACTAGGAAAGGAAGAAAGAAAAAAAAAAGGGGGCTAAAGGAGAAGTACAGCCAAAGTATAGCTGTACCTCTCTTGTAGATCACAGGAGTGCAGTTCATTCTGCACTCCTACTGTATGACCCATTTTCAGCAGACAGCGGACTAAAGCCCACTGTCGACTGACATCACAGAACCGGTCCAGGCTTGTTAAAGGTCGTGACCATATGGTCAGGATCTGCCCACATGCCTGGACCCAAACCTGGCTCAGCCTCTCGGCATGCCACCTAACAGTCACCTGCTCTCTGCTCAGGGGGCAAAGACTGAATACAACCAAGATGTAGCTGCCAATGAAAATATACATCAAGGATCACTATTAACTATAAATGCAAGGCCATTACATACTTAATATTGAGTAGGTCACACTTACATTACATATTCACATATTGCAAAGGGAGCACATGTCCAGGTATTAGTAGTACTTGCTGAATAGCGTAGTTGAGCCGAGGTAGAGCCTATCAGGCAGTAGTGTTGCTCACGAATATTCGCATTGCGAATATTGCATATTCGAGTATTCGCGATTTTTTCAAATTTATTTTTAAAACAGATCACATCCTAGTGATCTCCATCGACGTCTAAAAGCATTGCTGGTATGATTAGAGAGAGACCCTGGGCCGAGTAGCTGATGCGATTCTTTTATGTTGCCGAAAATTCGCAATGCGAATTTTCGGCAACATAAAAGAATCGCATCAGCTACTCGGCCCTTCTTTTGCATCAGAGCCAATCAGAATAACTCGAATATTCGACAAACGGAATATTGAGCGATTATCTTCTCCGCCCTTCTTTTGCATCAGAGCCAATCAGAATAACTAGAATATTCGGCAAAAGGAATATTGCGCAATATTCCTTTTGCCGAATATTCGAGTTATTCTGATTGGCTCTGATGCGCCCTTCTTTTGCATCAGAGCCAACCAGAATAACTCGAATATTCGGCAAACGGAATATTGCGCGATTATCTTCTCCGCCCTTCTTTTGCATCAGAGCCAATCAGAATAACTCGAATATTCGGCAAAAGGAATATTGCGCGATATTCCTTTTGCCGAATATTCGAGTTATTCTGATTGGCACTGATGCAAAAGAAGGGCGGAGAAGATAATCGCGCAATAGGAATATTGCACGATTATCTTCTCCGCTCTTCTTTTGCCCCCTTATTCTCCTTTCTTTTAAGTAGAGTTAGTGTAGAGTTAGTGTTTAGTGCATATTAGTTTAGTAATACAGGAAATGATCTCCGTTTATGAGAATTTCGCAATCATTTTCGCATTAGCGAAATTTTGCAAATTTTTTTTTTGATAAAATATCACGAATATTCGATATTAGCGAATATTCGCGAATATTCTGCTATATATTCGCGCAATATTGCGAAATCGAATATGGTGTATTCCGCTCAACACTATCAGGCACTATTACAGATCATGCTTAAAGCGGAGTTCCACTCAAAAATGGAATACAGGTATTTGCACCCACTTCCAGGTATAGACTTCCACGGGGGTTACGCCTTTACCCCCCCCCCCCACCATTGTCTTCTGGGAAACACACAGGTCCCAGAAGACAACGGGGACCAGTGAGGACGTACATAGCAACTCGCGCATGCGCAGTAGGGAAACCGGGAAGTGAAGCCGCAGCGATTGATCAGCTGGTGGCCATGGGCAGCCGAGCGATTGATCGGCTTCGGCTGCCGACATCGTGGGCAGGGTGTAGGAAGGAGACATCGCTTCAGGTGGATCTTAGCATGCAATCAAGGAGCTTCTCAGGAAACCAAGGTGCAGGCAATGCACAAGGCAGACATGGTAGGTGGGAAAAATTATTGGATAGCCGCACTCAAAAAATCCAAATGAAGGAGTGTCTTTTATTAGTAAAAAGCAAACATGCAACAGAGCACAGCCACAAGAGAGGACAGCCAACGCGTTTCACACTTTAACAGTGCTTAATCATGGCTGATCGTGGGCAGGGTGTAAGTGTCCATTTATTAAAAGTCAGCAGCTGCAGTGTTTGTAGCTGCTGGCTTTTAATTTTTTTTTTTTAGGCAGACCTTCGCTTAAAAGAATTACTCCCATAGCCATAGTACAAGCCACACATAAAATGGCGTCATTTATTCATAGAAAACTGTGAATGTGAAAACTACAAGTACAGATATCCTTTGCAACTGTCAGCTTGTAGCTCCTAATAAACTCTCTAGGTAGTTCACTGAGATTCCTGTAATTGTGTAACTGCCTGTCGTATCGTAAGTAATGAGAAGGGGATATGCGTAAAAAAAGCTGCTGGTGTTCCTGCTGGAGCAAACACTGCATGGTGTAATAGACTGGACACTGGAGGCAAAGCAGGAGAAGGAAGAGGAGGACTTCATGCTTTCCCAGAGCTAGCAGGATACTTTTCCTACAACCTCTATCCCCACAGAGGCAGCAAAAGGCAAAGGAGACTATAAAGGCAGAGGGTTGGGGTGCTGGCAGTGTGGAGGAGGTAACTTTCCAGCATGTTTGACCAGCATTGGCAATAATTTGCTAATTCAAGAAAAGAAGACGACAATGATGTGCAAGGTTGTGCTAGGGAATGACTTTTGCTGAATATGTAACCTTTGCTACAAAATTCAAAGACATATTGAAAGTGAATATAAACATTTAATAAGAGAAGTTTTGTCATTCAAATGATCTCTTTTATTTGCTAAAAAGTGTATAAAGATACAGTATAATCCTTGGGTCCAAGCTTCTTACAATTATACAAATGTATAAGGCCCCGTTCACACCTAAGCAATTTTCTACTTAAAGCTTGTTGCTCTAAAATCTCTCAATAAGCCTAATCCCATTCATTTTAATGGCCCCCTATTCACATCTGAGCATTCTGTCGCCTGAAGCAAAATGCCTGAAGCTCAAAAAATGACTTATTTTTGGCAGATTACAAGCTTTTTGTGCAACATAGACTTCAATAGAAATGCCTGACTTGAGTGTTTTATGAGCATTTTAAGATTTTTATGCTCAAATAGCAGTTCTCCACCCCTAATTTCCTCTCCTCCCCCTAGTGCTTTCTATTGGCTAAACAAAAACGCCTGAAGCTGTACAACGCTTGGAATATGCTTCTGAAATGCTTTTAAAAAGTTTGTAAAGAGCTAAAAAAATGTCCTAAAAGCTCCAGAAAATCAATACGCTCAAGTGTGAAAAGAGCCACAGGCTTGATCTAAGGCAGGGGTGTCCAAACTTTTTTCAAAGAGGGCCAGATTTGATGAAGTGAACATGCGTGAGGGCTGACCATTTTGCCTGACATTCTTTGGACCATTAAAATTTGGTCTAAGTGTGTTCCTCCTAGCACTAATACACTGCCCAACAATTATCTTGCTTTTGTCGCTGTGTGTGCTGAAGAGATGAGCTTGGATGTGATATTTGGATATATGTATATCTTTTGTGGCCCCAACAAATCTCAAAGCGCCGCTCAAGGCTAAGGATGACTTTGGCCGTGTTATTTGGATATACCATATTTATCACTTCACTTCAAGAGGGAAGTTTCAGGAAAAAAGTTAATTTTTAAATAAAGAACTATGAAGCAAAATAAGGGTCAGTCCTCATCAATGCAGCCTAATTAGTGCCCATATGCAGCCTCACCATTGCCACAAATTCAGCCTTATTGTTGCCAGGAATGCAGCCTTATTGTTGCCATGAATGCAGCCTTATTATTGCCGTGATTGCAGCCTCACAAGTGACGTGAATGCAGCCTCACCATTACCATTAGAGCAGCCTGATCGATGCCCATCTGCACAGCGAGGGGGCAGGAGGAGCGCCAATAGATTACATACAGAAGAATCTGACGGCGTTTTTCCCACTCCCTCCCCGTCCCCTCAGAGGCAACGCTGATAAATACGGTATATATCTTTTGCGACCCTGGGGGCCACAGAAGATATATATAACCAAATTATAAGGAGGGCCACATGAAACCGGAACGGGGGGGGGGGGGGGGGGCAGACGTTGGACATGCCTGATTTAAGGCATCCTGAAAGCTTGCTGTATTTGATGACAGGGTCTCTTTAAGCAATGTTTTCAATATCATGTGGGCTACAGGCAAACATAAATAACCCCATCTTTTAATAACCTTGAAGAGGAGAGCCAGTTCTGCATTTCTGACTAACAATATGTTTTTTTTTTCACAGCTAATTTGACAATAACTCAGCCTACATCATTTTATCTGAACATTAAAACATTTGGAATGTCTGTCATGGTTCAGTGCGTACCAGTATTGCAGGTTTATGTTGATTTGGATTCTTCTTATGAACACCAGACTTGTGGTAAGATATTCTTACACTTTAAATTGATATTTCACTGACTGGGTACTGGTAAATAAAGGGTCCATGCACACTAAAAAACAAAACAAAAAAAAAACGCAAGTGTTTTTGTCAGAAAAAAAAAAAAACGCTCATATACAGTAGAATGTTTTTGTACAGGCATTTATGAATTATAATTTTTTTCTGCCAGAAAACTCCTGTCAAAAACACAAACCAGAAGGTTTTTTTTTTTTGTGGCCCCAAACACTGGGCTTAACCTCCCTGGCGGTATGATTCTTTCAGATTTTAGGTGCTGAAAGCGGTACCATTATTTGCAAGGGAATTTGGCGTTTTATATTGTAGGCTTGTAATTCTTAGGAATAACTCACTGAAATCTATCCAAACAAGAGTCTAATAGGCATCCCGGGTATGATTATTATTTTTTTTTTATTAAAAATTATAATATAATAAATAATTATAAAAAATTATAACAAATAATAATATAATTATAGTAAAAATTATTCAATAATGTAATCAAATCAAAATCACTGAAATTTTCTCAGTTGCAGAATTTTTGCTGTCATTATTTTTTTTTTTTTATGACGAATTTCCCCATAAATCGCTATCGCTAAATTCTGCAAGTGATTCTGATTTATTATCGCTGTTTTTTTAGCTGCTCTAAAACAATTTTTGCCATAAAGGGACACTTTTGGTTGCTATGGGCAATCTACAGTTTGCAGGGAGAAAGAACAGTTTTTATTATATAAAAGGACATGTAGTGTACAGGGCAGACCACTAGGGACATGGGGTGTGTATTTTTTACATACAGTACTGTAATCTATAAGATTACAGTGTACTGTATGTATAGTGTTTGTTTACATTTTTTAATTTGGCGCCGTCCCCCCCCCCCTGCGTCGCGACGCTCGCAGGGAAGGGAATCGGAGGTACACACAGCATCAGGCGGACATCCGGCCGCCGTGTACTGCGGGGATTCATCGCTGGATCACAGAGAAAAGGTAAGAAAACTCTTTTCTGCATCCAGCGAGGCAAGCCTGTGTGTGGCACGGGGTTACCGATCGTAGCTTGAAAATCTCACCCCGTGCCACACACGGGAATACCGCCAGGGAGGTTAAAACTTCTGGGAGATTATTTTCTGGGAGAAACTTTTCAGCAGAAAAATACACACTAATGTAAATAAATGCTAGGCGCTTTTTCAGATGACCTGTGGGTGCATTAAGCCATAGATTGAAATTTGTATTCTCACCAATGAAGACTCCAGATGTTACTAGTTAGGGCTCTTTCACATGGGCGGACTCTGCCAGCGGATCCACCTGTTGAGTTGGAGATCTGTCCGCTGACTCCAACTAAGCAGGTGGATGACCGGACACAGCCATATTTCCTCTATGAGTGGTCGGACCACCTGTTCATTTACATCCATTTGTCATCCGATCCGCCAGACGTATACATGTATATATGTATATATGTCTGTTTTTATCAGATAGGATCAGATCGGATGTCAGCATTGTGTGCCTTATACACACAATCAGATTTTCAGACAACCGTTTGTCTATTTTTTGTTGCATGTCGAAGAGGTTACCCATCATACCAAAATTCTCATATGACAGAATACAACTTTAGTGACATTATGGGGGTTATTACTAAAGGCAAATCCACTTTGCACCACAAGTTTAAACTACAAGTGCAAAGTGCACTTAAAAATTGCACTGAAAATGCAGTCGCTGTAAATCTGAGGGGGACATGCAAGGAAAATAAAAAACAGAATTTTAGCCTGCACATGATTGGATAATAAAACCAGCAGAGCTCCTCCTAATTTCAGATCTACCCCTCAGATGTACAGCAACTTCATTTAAAGGGGTTGTAAAGGTAAAAAAAAAAAAATCCTCTAAATAGCTTAATTTACCTTAGTGCAGTCCTCCTTGACTTACCGTATGCTTCGATTTTGCTTTTAAATGTTTTTATTTCTTCTGAGAAATCCTCACTTCCTGTTCTGTCTACACACAGTAATGCGACATTTTCTCCCTAGTGTGGAGAAAGCCTCTTGAGGGGGAAGGGGGCAAGCAGGAGTGTCAGGACGCCCACTAACAAACAGCTTATTTCTCTATCTGCAAAGTAGAGAGTGTCCTGACTTGCCTGCTCGCCCCCTCCCACCTCAAGAGGCTTTCTCCACACCTGGGAGAAAGCCTCACATTACTGTGTGGAGTTACAGACAGAAGAACAGGAAGTGAGGATTTCTCAGAAGAAATAAGGACATTTAAAAGCAAAATTGAAGGGATTTTTTTTTTTTACTTTTAAAAGTGCACTTTCAGCTTTTAATTGTGCACTTTGCACTTGTAGTTTGCACTTGTAGTGCAAAGTGAATTTGCCTTTAGTAAATAACCCCCAATGTGTTGAATAGTTTTGTATGTATTCTTTCATTTCTGAGCGTGCGTAGCCTTGCTCTTATGATTTTTTTCGTACAAAAACCATACTATATAAACAAAAATCAGACGCTGAGTTCACATCCAACAAAAAAATTATAGTCTGCACATACAGCTTTTGTCTGACGAAAAAAAAGGAAATTGGCTGTCGAAAGCACGATACTAATGATCCAAAAATTGTCAGATCGCTCATCAGACAAAATTATATTTCCGATTTTCGTATTGTGTGTACGGGCCTTAAATGGATAAATGTCCATTTACATCCGCTGCTCCATAGAGGGCAATAGATGATCTCATGGGGTCCACCTAAAAAAAAACTGTCAGGCCAACCGGTGTTGCCAACCTACCAGATTGAAATTTATTGACACAATACCCAAAATTGACTGGCACAGCCAAGTTTTTACTGGCATTTCCAAAAGTTTTAAAATTACCGTTTTAAGTGCAAATTAGAGCATTTAGGCTACAAACAAATACAATGTGCAATTAGCAATGTGATTTAAGGTAGAGAATAAGGCAACAAACATATTTATTTTATTTTCAATATAGTAAGTAACTCAGAGACAGGCCCCAGGAGGGCAAGAAATTAGAATAGATGGCACGCACATAAAATTGACTCTCACAGTGACACTGACAGCAGTGTGCAGCAGCACAGGTGATGATGAGACCTCACTGACACAACACATCCACCTCCTGAGTCACAGTAACAATGTCTCTCCAAGCCAAGTGGTCCCTCCAGTCCGCTGCAGTCTTAACGGCATTGACTGTTCGGGCCCCAGCCTGCCTTGCTCCCATACCGCAGACCCGCACACGAGGCTCTTGCCGCTGTGCTTGGCTTTATTGCACCATGACATCACACGTCATGCTCAGGCACCGGCTCCGCCAGAGCCGCCTGATCAAAGTGTAGCAGGCACTTGGATGGTCTCAGCCGGTTCCAGGCCAAGCCGAGCGTCACAGCAATATTTTTTAGCTGCAGTAAAAATACTGACAGTTGGCAACACTGAGGCCAACCCAATCGGTCTGTCCATGTAAAAGGGACCTTATAATTAGTGTTGGGTGAGCAGTTTGGGACGAACATAAGTTCGGGCTGAACATTGCCTGTTCAGCAAACACCCAAATCTTTGGGGTGCTCAGCAGGATGTTCGCCCACCGAGTGCACAGTGAACAGCTGGCAGTTGTTGAAGAGCAAGACAGGAAGCCAGCCGCCGTGTCCTTAACAACGGATGAGTCATCAGTTGTTAGCAGGCTTTCCCGCTAACAGCTGAATGAAAAAAAAAAAAAACAAACAAAAAAATTGTAGTCATAGAAAAATAGTCAATAGAAAAAATTGAGAAAAAAGCACAGTGGGCGTCCCTGCGTTAATTGTTTATCATTCTATAGCACTATGAAAAAATATTTTCTAATATCATTATATGTTAAAGGTCTGTGCGGAAATTACAATAAAATCCAAAGTGATGATTTTAAAGCTCTGAGCGGAGTCATTGAAGGTACTGCTGCAGCTTTTGTTAATACCTGGAAGACTTTAGCCACCTGTCCGAATATCAAAAACAGCTATGAGGACCCATGTTCACTCAGTGTGGAGAAGGGTAAGTCTTTAATGTAAGGTGAACTAAACATGAAAGCAATGTGAATATGTTGTATATTGTGCTTTTTTCTCATGTGCTATCAAAAAAAATTGTTGTATTCTGCAGAAAGATATGCAGCGCATTGGTGTGGTCTTCTTACATCTGAAACTGGACCTTTCACTGAGTGCCACAGCTTGGAAAGCCCTCTTATTTATCATACGGTAATACCCCTATATAATAATATATCACGCTTATGTACAAGAATGTTATATGTGCAGCCGGCTGGGGAAAATGCCTACAGGTCAAACAAAACAAGAATCTGTAAAGGTGCTTGATGCCCAATTTGACAATTCCAGAAAGTCTTGTGTCTCTAGGTGTCAATGGGCTTTATCAGAAAATGGGGGTGAGTTACTAAAACTAGAGAGTGCAAAATGTGGTTCAGCTGTACATGATAGCCAATCATCTTCTAACTTCAGCTTGTTCTGTTAGTGCCGGTTCACACAGGGGCAACCTGACTTGCAGTGCAACTTTGCAAGGCGACTTAAAGTTCCCTCCAGGACAGGCGACTTTGGCTGTGGCCAATCACTGAATAATCAACTTTGTGGGAGGGAGGGGTTTGCCTGAGTAAACTATTTTTTTTTTCCTGTAAGATGGGGATCTGACTTTGGAGGCAACTTCCATTGAAATCTATAGGTAGAAGTCGCCTTGAAGTAGTACAAGAACCTTTTTTGAAGTCAGAGAAACTTCAGTAGTGTGCATTAAGACAGCTCTCATTTACTTCAATGGGATATCTTGGGGCAACTTGAGGTCTGACAAGTCGGATCCCAAGTCGCTGTAGTGTCAACCGACACTTAAGCTTTGACAAAAATGGAAGCTGATCTATGCAGAGCTGCACCAGATTTTGCATTCTTCAGTTTTAATAAATCAACTCCAATCTCTGATGATTGAAAAGTGAATTACAACAGGACCATTGGACGTGTTGAATGTTTATAGCAGACCACAATTGTCTTCCTTAACCACTTAAGGACCCCTTCACGCCAATATACGTCAGCAGAAGGGCACAGGCACAGGCCGCCGGTGGCACACTCGCGGCCTTAGTCCTGTTCTCCGTGACCGCGCCTGCGGGATCCATGTACCCGATCACCGCCGGTGTCCTGCGATCGGGTCACAGAGTTGAAGAGCGGGGAGAGGTAAGTGTAAACAAATCTTTCCCGGTTCTTCCTAGTTTGGCTGTCACTGGTAGTCTGTTCCCTGTGTTAGGGAACTACGATCAGTGTTATCACACTCACAGCCACGCCCCCCCACAGTAAGAACACTCCCTTAGTACACACTCAACCCCTACAGCGCCCCCTCCTGGTTAACCCCTTCACTGCCAGTGTAATTTTCACAGTAACCAGTGCATTTTTATAGCACTTTTCGCTGTGAAAATGACAACGGTCTCAAAAATGTGTCAAAAGTGTCCGATGTGTCGGCCATAATGTCGCAGTCATGAAAAAAATCACAGATCGCCAGCATTACTAGTAAAAAAAAATATTAATAAACATGCCATAAAACTATCCGCTATTTTGTAAACGCTATGGCCCAGATTCAGAGAGAATTGGATTCTCGTAGCGTATCAGAAATACACTACGCTGCCGTTTTTTACCTGGCTCTACGTGGAATCCAGGTAGGTTTTGTCCAGTAAACGACGGCGGCGTAGTGTATTTCTCCCGTCGCAATACATCTAGACGAGTAGGGGGCGTGAAGGATTTAAAATAGGCGCGTTCCCGCGGCGATCGAACTGCGCATGCTCCGTTCGCAAATTTCCCGCCGTGCATTGCGCGAAATCACGTCGTTACGTCATTCGTTGTTTATGTAGCGTCGTTTACGGACATTTCTATTCCCGAACGAGTTACGCAAAAAAAAAAAATAATAATTTAAATTCGAAGCGGGAACGACGGCCATACTTAACATGGGCTACGCACCGTTAGACCAGCAAAAAGCTGGTCTAACAGTACGTAAAAAAAAACAGACGTAAGCGATTGCGAAGACCGCTTGTATCTTTGTGGATCGCCGTAAAAACACATTTGCATATCCCGACGCATGAAAACGACGCAAACTCCTCCCAGCGGCCGCAAAAATATCGCAGCGTAGATCCGAAGGCTTACGAAGACGTAAGCCTCTCGGATCGAAGCCCGAAGCCGCCGTATCATGGTTTGAGGATTCAAACTAGTGATACGGCGTGCGAAATTTGAAATTACTCCTGTCTAACACCAGTTAGACAGGCGTAATTGCTTTATGAATCTGGGCCTATGACTTTTGCGCAAACCAATCAATAAACGCTTATTGCGTTTTTCTTTTACCAAAAATATGTAGAAGAATACGTATTGGCCTAAACTGAGAAAAAAAAAAAAAGTTATTTTATATATTTTTGGGGGATATTTATTATAGCAAAAAGTAAAGAATATAGAATTTTTTTCAAATTTGTCGCTTTATTTTTGTTTATAGTGCAAAAAATAAAAACTGCAGAGGTGATCAAATACCACCAAAAGAAAGCTCTATTTGTGGGAAAAAAGGACATCAATTTTGTTTAGGAACCACGACCGCGCAATTGTCAGTTAAAGCGACGCAGTGCCAAATCGCAGGGGCCAGGTCCTTTACCTGCAAAATGGTCCGGGTCTTAAAGCGGAGGTTCACCCTAAAACAATTATATAAAATTACATCCAGCATACTTCGGATATGTACAGTATGCTAGACTTTTTTTTTTTTTCGCTGTACATACCGTGTTAAAAGTTCTTTTTCACCCGGCTTCCGGGTTCTCTCTCCCGTGGGGAATAGGCATTCCTAGGAAGAGGCGTAGATGATTGACATGCAAGAAGGCGCGTCACACGTTCCGAAACTAGCCGAGCTGGGACTCGGCTCTATACGGCGCCTGCGCAGTCAGTTCTACTTGTTAGGCGCAGGCGCCGTACAGAGCCGAGTCCCAGCTTGGCTATTTTCGGAACGTGTGACGCGCCTTCTTGCATGTCAATCATCTACGCCTCTTCCTAGGAACGCCTATTTCCTGCAGGAGAGAAAACCCGGAAGCCGGGTGAAAAATAACTTTTAAACGGTATGTACAGTGGAAAAAAAAAAAAGTCCAGCATACTGTACATATCCGAAGTATGCTGGATGTAATGGTACATAGATGTTTTTTAGGGTGAACCTCCGCTTTAAGTGGTTAAAGTGGAAGTAAACCCACCTATCGTTTTCAGCAAAGGAAGCTGCCATCTTGGCCTATGTTTAATCTTCACCTGCCATGATGCTGCACATGTGGACAGTTATGACAGTAGCCATTGAATGGTTTGACAATTTGGTTGTGAGCACAACCAATGGGAGTGTTACATTACATAATTTTAATTGTTTTTTGAAACTGTTAAATCTATGGGTTTACTTCGCTTTAAGATAAACCAACCGCATGACTCCACATTCTCCAGCAGATACTGTACATATACTGTACACAGTCAGAAAGTCCAAGGGGATATTTTGCCTTGCATCCTAGCTTCTCGGATCACTCTTCGGCATTCCTGGCCAATCCCTTATGACACGTGCCCCCAAACTAAACAGCTTGCTATGGGGGGCACCCGAGCCACAGGTCCCTGTGTCCATTCAGACACAGAGCTGTGCCCTGGCCCCACCCCCTCCATATTGGCTCACTGAATTTGATTGACAGCAGCAAGAGCCAATGGCGCAGGCTGGCGTCTCAGCCAATGGGGAGGAAGAGTCTCGGGCAGCCGAGACACTCCTGCAACATTGCTGGATCTAGAGGGGGCTTAGATAATTAGTAGAGGGAGGCTGCTGCACACAGAATTCTTTGTACTGTATCTTAATGCATAGAATGCATTAAGATAAAAAAATAAAAAAACTTCTGACTTAAAGCAAATGCACTTGACAATGCAAGCACTTTCTTGGATACTGACCTCTTGTAGAAAGTGTTTTTCCACATCACTTACTTGCTGTGTCTAATACAAGTATTTGCATTCAGCCCTCCTGAGTCAATACTTTGTAGAACCACATTACACTGCAATTACAGCTCTGCAAGTCTTTTAGGGGATGTCTCTACCAGCTTTGCACATTCTTCTTTGAAAAATAGCTCAATCTCTGTCAGATTGGATGGAGAGCGTCTGTGAACAGCAATTTTCAAGTCTTGCCATAGATTTTCAATTCAATTTAAGTCTGGACTTTGTCTGGGCCATTCTAACACATAAATATGCTTTGACCTAAACCATTCCATTGTAGCTCTGGTTATATGTTTAGGGTCGTTGTCCTGCTGGAAGGTGAACCTCTCTTTTGCAGACTCAAAATAGGAAAAGCCGGAAAATCCATGTCAATATCCAAATGTAAATGTTTATTGGTACATTTAAACACGTTGGTCACAGCACTTTTGCAGACTTTAACAGGTTTTCTCCTAAGATTGCCCTGTATTTGGCTTCATCCATCTTCTCGTCAAATATGACCAGCTTCCCTGTCCCTGCTGAAGAAAAGCATCCCCACAACATGATGCTGCCACCACCATGTTTCACGGTGGGGATGGTATTTTCAGGGTGAAGTGCAGTATAAGTTTTCCGCCACACACAGCGTTTTGCTTTTAGGCCAAAAAGTTCAATTTTGGTCTCATCTGACCAGAGCACCTTCTTCCTCATGTTTGCTGTGTCCCTCACATGGCTTCTTGCAAACTGAAAACGGACTGCTTATGGCGTTCTTTCAACAATAGCTTTCTTCTTGCCATTCTTCCATAAAGGTCAGATTTGTGGAGTGCACAACTAATAGTTGTCCTGTGGACAGATTCTCCCACCTGAGCTGTGGATCTCTGCAGCTCCTCAAGAGTTACCATGGGTCTCTTCGCTGCTTCTCGGATTAATACTCTCCTTGGCCAGCCTGTCAGTTTATTTGGACGGCCATGTCTTGGTAGGTTTGCAGTTGTGCCATACTCTTTCTATTTTCAGGTGATAGATTGAACCGTACTCTGTGAGATGTTCAAAGCTTAGGATGTTTTTTATAACTTAACCCTGCTTTAAACTTCTCCACAACATTATCCCTGACCTGTCTGGTGTATTCATTGGCATTCCTGGTGCTATTTGTTCACTAAGGTTCTAAGGTAACAAACCTCTGAGGGCTTCACAGAACAGCTGTATTTATACTGAGATTAAATTACACACATATAGACTCTATTTACTAATTAAGTGGCTTCTGAAGGCAATTGAGTCCACTAGATGTTTGTTAGGCGTATGAGAGTAGGGGGATAAATACAGATGCACACCACACTTTTCAGATTTTTATTTGTAAAAAAAAAAAAAAAAAAAACATTTATAATTTTCCTTCCACCTCACAATTATGTGCCACTTTGTGTTGGTCTATATCATATAACATCCCAATAAAATACATTTATGTTTTTGGATGTAACATGAAAAAATTTGGAAAATTTCATAGGGGTATAAATACCTTTTGAAGGCATGGTAGATACCCACCTAGTGTACATTTAATGGTTAGATCTGTTTTTTTCATTAAGTCCTTGTTTTTACATTTTACTTTATAAATACATTTTATTTTTGTGCCATTTGTTTATTTGGGTGATCTGCAAACCAATAATATCAGAATTAAACTTTATTTTATTTCATATTTATCATTTTATAATATTCTCTTTCAAGTTATCAAACTTTTCTATAAAATTAGTTGTCTATGAAGTTTTTTTTTTTTTGCTTACCACTAAGCCCTGGTTCAGGCCAGGTCAAAATCGCACCCCATTTGCAGCAATGGAAATGTTCCTGCGGTATTCCTGCGCAATTTCAGTGCAACTTGCATTGACATCTATCAAATAAAGTCACACAGATGTCAGAAAGCCACGGATAAAATCGCACTGACAAGCTTTGAAGTCGTGCTGAAGTAGCCCAACTTCAAAGCCGCACTGGTGTGAACCAGGACGAAAAGTGATTCATCCTTCAGGCATGTCTGGTCTTGTTGTTTTTATTTCACTATGACTTATGCTCTAAATTTGATGTTATATCTTGTGTCTAGAACTGTATGTCGGATACCTGCAGCTGTTCGAACAGTGAGGAGTGCATGTGTGCTGCCCTCCATTCTTATGCCTTTACATGTAATAAGAAAGGAGTCCTTATAGCTGGCTGGAGAGACAACGTGTGCCGTAAGTATTACACTCATCACTTCTTTTACTTTAACCATTTGATGGCCGTAAAACATATACAGCGGCACGGTTTCTCTCCTACACCAGATCACATACTAGGTATGTGATCTGGCACTTCTTACTAGGGTGCGCGTGTGTGCGCCGCAGGTGACACAGTTATACACAGCAGATGCTGATCAGGGGATGCCGGCCAATAGATGACCAATTGTCGGGAACACACACACAGGATGTAAACAAGGCAAAGCTCTGTCCTGTCAAAGGGGAAGTAATAGATTTTCCCTCCTCACAAAGCAGGGAATAAAAATGACTTTCCTTTCATAGTAAACCAAAAGACAGGCTAGACTCACATTTAAACCTTTGCTCACCCTAGATGTTTAACTCCTTTACAGCCAGTGTCCTTAGTACAGTGACAGTCAGTGGCGTAACTAGAGACTTCAGGGCCCCGGTGCAAGAAATCATGAAGGCCCCCCCCCCCCGAAAAGACTGATTTTGATACTTAATTTTTTTACACTGTACAACAAAGTAAAACAGTTCTGTTTCTGATTTCACATGAGGGGGGGTGGCTGCAGTGGCAGTGCCATCCTCTCCCACCACCACCTGTGCCTCTTACTGATCTCATCACTATCCCCCCACCACCTCTGTTGTAGAAGTAATAGGGGGATAGGGATGAGATCAGTGGTGCGGCTGTAGGGGGATGGGATCAGTAAGAGGCACGGGTGGTGGCGGGAGAGGATGGCATCACCACTGCCACCCCCCTCAAGTACCACCGGAACCACCCCCCTCATGTATCACCACTACCACTCCGCTCTAGTATCACCGCTACCACCCCCTCAAGTACCAGCAGTGGTACTTGAGGGGGGTGGCTGCAGCAGCAGTGTTGGTGCCATCCTCTCCCACCACCACCTGTGCCTATTACTGATCCTATCCTCCCACCACTGATCTCAGCCCTATCCCCCATCACCTCTGTTGTAGAAGTAATGGGGAGGATAGGGATGAGATCAGTGGTGGGGTGGATGGGATCAGTAAGAGGCACAGGTGGTGGAGGTTGGCATCGATTGCTCAGCTCTGAAAAAATGTCACTTACTGTCAATCAATCGAATCCCTGGGAATTCCGTTCGATCAGTTACCGTCACCATCACTGTGCCTTCTAATCTCCCGCCAGGATGCCTTCTTGTCTCATTGGTAGACGGCATAGGTACTCCACACAGAGAGGAAAGCTCCTCCCCCGCCTTCTCTCATTGGTGTCAGCCCCCAGTCTCAGCGCTGCCTCTGCCCAGGCCCAGATTTATCCCCTTTGCTGCCCCAAGGCCAGGTCCTTCAATGCCACCCCCCCCACACACACACACCATCACATAGGGGGACTCCCCAGAGAGCCTCCCTTACATCAGGGTCCCCAGAGAGCCTTCCTACTTACATCAGGGTCCCCAGAGAGCCTTCCCCTACATTTGGGTCCCCAGAGAACCTCCCCTTACATCAGGGTCTCCAGAGAACCTCCCCTTACATTAGTGTCCCCAGAGAACCTCCCCTTACATCAGGGTCCCTAGAGAACCTCCCCTTACATTAGTGTCCCCAAAGAACCTCCCCTTACATTAGTGTCCCCAGAGAGCCTCCCCTCCTACATTAGTGTCCCCAGAAAGTCCCTCCTTACATCAGGGTCCCCAGAGAGCCTTCCCCTACATTAGGGTCCCCAGAGAACCTCCCCTTACATCAGGGTCTCCAGAGAACCTCCCCTTACATTAGTGTCCCCAGAGAACCTCTCCTCACATCAGGGTCCCTAGAGAACCTCCCCTTACATTAGTGTCCCCAGAGAACCTACTCTTACATCAGGGTCCCTAGAGAACCTCCCCTTACATTAGTGTCCCCAGAGAGCCTCCCCTCCTACATTAGTGTCCCCAGAAAACCCCTCCTTACATCAGGGTCCCCAGAGAGCCTCCCCTCTTACATTTAGTGTCCCCAGAGAGCCCCTTTCTTTACATCAGGGTCCCCAGAGAGCCCCCCTTACATTAGTGTCCCCAGAGAGCCTCCCCCTCACAGTAGTGTCCCCAGAGAGTCTCCCGCTACATCAGGGCCCCCAGAGAGTCTCCCCATACATTAGGGCCCCCAGAGAGTCTCCCCATACATTAGGGCCCCCAGAGAGTCTCCCCATACATTAGGGCCCCCAGAGAGTCTCCCCCTACATTAGGGTCCCCAGAGAGTCTCCCCATACATCAGGGCCCCCAGAGAGCCCCCCCTACACCAGGGTCCCCAGAGAGTCTCCCCCTACATCAGGGTCCCCAGAGAACCTCCTCTTACATCAGGGTCCCTGGAGAACCTCCCCTTACATTAGTGTCCCCAGAGAGCCTCCCCTCCTACATTAGTGTCCCAAGAAAGTCCCTCCTTACATCAGGGTCCCCAGAGAGCCTCCCCTCTTACATTAGTGTCCCCAGAGAGTCTCCCCTCTTACATTAGTGTCCCCAGAGAGTCTCCCCCTACATCAGGGTCCCCAGAGAGCCTCCCCTCTTACATTAGTGTCCCCAGAGAGTCTTCCCATACATTAGGGCCCCCAGAGAGTCTCCCCCTACATCAGGGTCCCCAGAAAGTCTCCCCCTACATCAGGGTCCCCAGAAAGTCTCCCCCTACATCAGGATCCCCAGAGAGCCCCCCCTACACCAGGGTCCCCAGAGAGTCTCCCCCTACATCGGGGTCCCCAGAGAATCTCCCCCTACATCAGGATTCCCAGAGAGCCCCCCTTACACCAGGGTCCTCGGAGAGCCTCCTCTCTTACATTAGTGTCCCCAGAGAGTCTCCACTCTTACATTCGTGTCCCCAGAGAACCCCACCTTACAACAGGGTCCCCAGAGAGTCTCCCCTTACATCAGGGTCACCAGAGAGCCCCCCTTACACCAGGGTCCCCAGAGAGTCTCCCCTTACACCAGGGTCCTCAGAGAGCCTCCTCTCTTACATTAGTGTCCCCAGAGAGTCTCCCCTCTTACATTCGTGTCCCCAGAGAACCCCACCTTACAACAGGGTCCCCAGAGAGTCTCCCCTTACATCAGGGTCACCAGAGAGCCCCCCTTACACCAGGGTCCCCAGAGAGTCTCCCCTTACACCAGGGTCCCCAGAGAGTCTCCCCTTACACCAGGGTCCCCAGAGAGTCTCCCCTTACACCAGGGTCCCCAGAGAGTCTCCCCTTACATCAGGGTCCCCAGAGAGTCTCCCCTTACATCAGGGTCCCCAGAGAGCCCCCCTTACACCAGGGTCCCCAGAGAATCTCCCCCTACATCAGGGTCCCCAGAGAATCTCCCCCTACATCAGGGTCCCCAGAGAGTCTCCCCCTACATCAGGGTCCCCAGAGAGTCTCCCCCTACATCAGGGTCCCCAGAGAGTCTCCCCCTACATCAGGGTCCCCAGAGAGTCTCCCCCTACATCAGGGTCCCCAGAGAGTCTCCCCCTACATCAGGGTCCCCAGAGAGTCTCCCCCTACATCAGGGTCCCCAGAGAGTCTCCCCCTACATCAGGGTTCCCAGAGAGTCTCCCCCTACATCAGGGTTCCCAGAGAGTCTCCCCCTACATCAGGGTCCCCAGAGAGTCTCCCCCTACATCAGGGTCCCCAGAGAGTCTCCCCCTACATCAGGGTCCCTAGAGAGTCTCCCCCTACATCAGGGCCCCCAGGGAGTCTCCCCCTACATCAGGGCCCCCAGGGAGTCTCCCCCTACATCAGGGCCCCCAGAGAGCCCCCCTCTTACATTAGTGTCCCCAGAGGCCCCCTTCCTTACATTAGTGTCCCCAGAGGCCCCCCCTTACATTAGTGTCCCCAGAAGCCCCCCCTCTTACATTAGTGTCCCCAGAAGCCCCCCTCTCTTACATTAGTGTCCCCAGAGGCCCCCTTCCTTACATTAGTGTCCCCAGAGGCCCCCTTCCTTACATTAGTGTCCCCGGAAGCCCCCTTCCTTACATTAGTGTCCCCGGAAGCCCCCCCTTACATTAGTGTCCCCAGAAGCCCCCCCTCTTACATTAGTGTCCCCAGAAGCCCCCCCCTCTTACATTAGTGTCCCCAGAAGCCCCCCCCCTTACATTAGTGTGCCCAGAAGCCCCCCTTTCAATTAGTGTCCCCAGAAGCCCCCCTCTTACATTAGTGTCCCCAGAAGCCCCCGTCTCTCTTACATTAGTGTCCCCAGAGGCCCCCCTCTTACATCAGGGTCCCCAAACAGCTGATTCCCCCTTGCAGAAGTTCCCCTGTACCTGGCTGGTGGAGGTGACGATCGGCAGCTCTATAGTGTCCACAGGCAGGGGGATCTCACTGGGGCTTGTAGTTCTCCGAATCATGAATACAGCAGAGAGGGGGGGGACCTCTGACCCGGGCATCAACAACAGTGTGCAACTGCAAGCAGAGAGAAAGTGAAACTGATACCTGCTCAGGTCAGAGGCCCCTCCCCTCTCTGTATACACTGACACTCGAGTACTACAAGCCCCAGGGAGATCACGCTGCCCACACAGGCACCATAGAGCTGCCGATCTCCAGCTTCCACCTCCTATCACATCTCCCCACTGCACTCTAAACAGCCAGCCAGAGGTGCAGGGGGAGATGCTGGGTCTTGGGGGGGTTGCTGCGATGCCGCCCCTGCATTTACTGCCAGTGCCTTGTCAGCACCCGATCCATCGGCAGAACGGCTTCACACTGGCAGGCGGTGGGCGGGCCCCTCACACGGGCGGCGAGCGGGCCCCCCCGACTTGGCTAAACCACAGGGCCCAGTCGCAACCGCGACTGCTGCACCTATGAAAATTCCGCCACTGGTGACAGTGCATATATTTAGCACTGATCACTAGACATGTGCACACTGAAATATTTTGTTTCGGAATTTCGTTTTCGTCCGGAAAATTAATTAATTTAGTTACTCCCGAAATGTGTTCTTATTTATTTTGTTTTGTTAAAAAATGCATTCGTCCGAAATTATAACTAATTAAGGTCAAATCTGTCATTGAAGGCTTATGGTGTCTGTCAAATGTTCTTTTTTTTTCACATCAGCTCATACCTTTCGTTTGAGACCGGCTCATGTTTGAAACTTCAATCGTCTCTACTAGCGTTTTTTTTGCATCATCTGTGAAACATTGCATTATTTACTGCCTTACATTTTCCTTCATTTCCCACCTTCAAACGTTCTTCCATTATGTAGAAAAACAAGTCGGGGACTAGCCCCATTAACCCCCCACCCCCATTTCCTTCCTCCCCCCCTCCTTGTGGCTCCTGGGACTCCAACATGGATTATTATCTTCAAAGAATGTAGTAATATATGCCAATCCTATTACATATCTTTCCTATCCTACTCCAACGGCCTTTGCCCCTCTACAAAGTTATGCAAATAGAGGGTGCAATCAGGGCAAAAATATGTATGATCAACGTGATTAATATAGCATAAAAAATATAAATAATTAAATAAATAAATAAAGTGAAAATATGTATCACTACAAATTAATCCATAGAAAAGATGCAGAAACCAAACAGTTAATGTATCTAGGGAATGCAAGCTAAGCACAAAAAGGACCTTCACACAAATCCCAAGTAGTACAAAATATATATATATATAGTGCAGCGCAAACCATGTAAAATATAGAATATAATAAGAATATGATAAGAAAATTGGTAAAGTCCAAACAATTCGTGACAAAAGGAGAAAAACTTCTGTAGAACATTCAGTGAGATGAATGATTGAATGAAGATCTTCACCACGTGAGAGAAAGCTAGGGTAGCAGGTATTGAAACTTATCCCTCCACCAGTGTAGATGGCTACTCTCACCTTAGATTAAGACCACTGGGTTAGCAGATGGTCATTAGTGCATTAGGAAAACAGGATGTGAAGTAGGTCTCCTATTGATGGTCTCAGCATGGATACCGGAGCAAGGGGACATGGAAGAAAAAACAACCATCTAAGAGCTTCCGCTTGATCACTGCTTTAATCAAATAGGCATTTGACAGGCTACTCACATTTCTTCAGATGTAAACAGGCATGTACATATATGTAACACAGCTCACGGAGTTCACCAGGAATGACACCGAGCGACGTGTAGGCTCCAAAAAACCCTGGACGCGTTGCGTGAAAACACTTCCTCAGCAGGGTGGAGTGGAGCCGGGCACGTCTCCCGTTCTGAATTAAATACAAAGTTCCATGTTTTTTTGTAGACCCTCCATTGATGCCATGCCGATAATCATTATTCGTTTCTATGACGCAATCTTTCAGTTGTTCCATCCTATAGGTTTGTTCGACTGCCTCCATCCACTCCCATATCTGTGGGCTTTCCCTATCCTGCCATCTTTTTGGTATCAGCTTTTTTGCTGCATTCAGTAGGTGCGGGAGTAGGGAACGTTTATACTTTTTTATTCCCATACCATTACAATGGAATAGGACAGCCCACGGATCTTTCTTCATCTCCAAGCCTGTGATCTCTTTTACATAGTGCAATATAGATTCCCAATACTTTTGAATTATTGGACATGTCCACCAAAGATGTGCCACGGTGCCTCTCTCCCGGCATCCTCGCCAACATTCGGCTGACTGGTCCAGTCTGTCAAATGTTCTAAGGCCTTGTACACACGATCGGACATATCCGATGAAAACGGTCCGCGGACCGTTTCCATCGGATATGTCCGATCTGGAGTTTGGTCCGATGGCGTGTACACACCATCGGATCAAATTCCCCGCCGGCGGACGGCGCGGTCACGTGGCGGTGACGTTGACGCCGCCACGTCACCGCACCAGGAAGTCAAACACTTCCGCGCATGCGCCAAATCCATTCGGCGGCGGCGCGGCGGCGGTGCGGGACGACATGTCTGCTGGTAAGTGTACTAACCAGCAGACATGTCGGGCGGACACATTCCCACCCGATAGATTTCAAAGCATGCTTTGAAATCTGTCGGGTGGACAAATCTGTCCGCTAGCCCATACACACGATCGGAGATGTCTGCTGAAACGGTCCATCGGACCGTTTTCAGCGGACATATCCGCTCGTGTGTACGAGGCCTAAGAAGATTTGACGGAGCAGCTAAACTGTACGACACCGCAATCGTACATTTCTGGTCAAATGTTCCGCCTACAAGCTATAGAAGAATTCTAATGTTGTATGACACTAGTAATAATTATATTTATAAATTATTATTACTAGTAAACCATTATTAGAATTTGTCTATAGCCTATGGGCCGAGCATTTGACCTAAAATGTATGACTGCGGCGTCGCACAGTTTAGCTGCTTGTCGAATCTTCATAGAACTTTCGACAGACACCATAAGCCTTCAATGACAGATTCAACGTTTGTATGTTTTTTGCTGCTTCGTCGAATCTTCGTCGTTCATGTCAAATGGTCTACCCCAACAGTTGTTGACTATTAATAATTTAAAAAAAATATGTTATCTTATGGGTACATGTACCCATAAGATAACATTTAGGAGATTTCAGAGGCAGCTGAAAAAAATCCCAAATGCTCCTAAATATCCTTTTACCAGCTGCAGTGTACATGAGGCCTAAAGCTTCACGCACATGGGACGTTTTTACAACCTCCTGAAGGATTTAACTTGACAGATAGTAATCCACGTTTAAAACGTCCACATTTACAAGCTGCGTTTAGCAGTGTTTTGCCGCGTTTGCATCTAGAAGTGCTTAAAAAAAAATATGTTTTATTTTTTTCTTAACTCCTTCCCTACCAGCCCATAGGGGAATCACGTCATGGTGATCCCCTCGCCGATGAGACAGGACGTTGCACAACGTCCTGTCTTCACGGCGTTCTAGGACGCGTGCGCGCCCGCGGCACCACCCGCGATCCCGCGCGCGTGCCCGACGGCCGTGATTGCCGCCGGGCACCCGCGATTTCCGGAAATCACGGCAGGAGTGTGGATCTGTGTGTGTAAACACACAGATCCACCTCCTGTCAGCGGTGAGGAGACTGATGTGTGTTCCCAGTACAGAGGAACACACATCGATCTCCTCCCCCTGTGAGTCCCCCTCCCCCTACAGTTAGAACAGACTTTAGGACACATTTTAACCCCTTCAGCGCCCCCTAGTGTTAACCCCTTCCCTGCCAGTCACATTTACACAGTAATTAGTGCAGTTTTATAGCACTAATCGCTGTGTAAATGTCCCAAAAACGTGTCCCAAAAACGGTCCCAAAAACGTGTCAAAAGTGTCCGATATGTCCGCCGCAACGTCACGGTCACAAAAAAAAAAAAACGCAGATCCCCGCCATTACTAGTAAAAAAAATTAAATAAAAATGCCATAAATCTATCACCTATTTTGTAGACGCTATAACTTTTGCGCAAACCAATCAATATACGATTATTGCGTTTTTTTTTTTACCAAAAATACGTAAAATACGTATCGGTCTAAACTGAGGGGAAAAAAAGTTTTTTTAAAAAAAATATTGTGAGATGTATTAAATAAAAAGGAAAAAATATTGTGTTTTTTTTTAAATTGTCGCTCTTCTTTTGTTTATAGCGCAAAAAATAAAAACCGCAGAGATGATCAAATACCACCAAA
Source organism: Rana kukunoris (assembly GCA_029574335.1). NCBI lineage: Eukaryota > Metazoa > Chordata > Amphibia > Anura > Ranidae > Rana > Rana kukunoris. The sequence continues at coordinate 215,651,228 of CM056059.1, read as the reverse complement.
CGAAAGCTCTATTTGTGTGGGGAAAAAAACATAATGATTTAATTTGGGTACAGTATTGCCTGACCGCGCAATTGTCATTCAAAGTGCAACAGCGCTGAAAACTAAAAATTGGTCTGGGCAGGAAGGGGGTGAAAATGCCCTGTATGGAAGTGGTTAAAAAAAGACAGAAATGAAAAACACCTGTAAACGAAATGTCAGTTACCGCGTTTAGCCGCGTTTAGAAGCGGTTGGCGCTTGAAATGCATCTAATCTTCTGAACGCATTTTTTGCATTCCAAAAAATGCCTCTAAACTCAACTGCCTAGAAACAACTGTAAACGACCCTGTGTACATGTACTGATAAGATAACAGAAGAGAGTTCAGGGGCAGCTGAAAAAAATGCACAACTGCTCCTAAATGTGCGTTTACCAGCTGCAGTGTACATGAAGCCTAAATGGTAAAAATGTGTAGCTTTATTGTTATCATTCATTCCATCTGTTGCCTTTTCCAGAAAATTACACACAGAGCTGCAAAGCATCCCAGATATACCGCTATCATGTCAATGAGATCCAGCCTTCATGCCGATCCCTGAGTGAGGTGGATGCTACAAGATACACTGAGCTTGACCCTGTGGATGGCTGTGTGTGTAGAGATGGCACCTATATGAATGACAATGGAGACTGTGTAGAGGCCAGTTCCTGCCCCTGTTATTACCAAGGAAATGTCATGCAGTCTGGAGAAATGGTCGAGGAAAATGGGGTAGCTTGGTAAGAATTTGTGGTTAAATTAAGTATTTATTTTATTTATTTAAATGTGTTTAGTTAGATATGTTTAATTACATTTAATTCATTTTCAGAATTAGTTTAGTTTATTCGTATTGGAAATCAATTTGAATAGTTTTCCAATTTCCAAAGAGAATAAAATAGAATAGAAAATAAAGGAAAAGAATATAAAAAGAAAGTCAAACCAAAAAGAATAGAATAGAAAATGAAAGAACAGAATAGAATGGGATATAATAGAATATCATTACAAAAATAATAGAATCACAGTAATTAGAAAGATTATACTCATCTTCTGATATTTGAATAGAATAGTTAAGAATTGAATAAAAAAATAGAAAAGAATATAATATAAATGCTATAATCATTTTCCAAATTTCAAATAGAATCAATTTGAATAGAATAGAAAAGAAAAGAATAGAGTAGAATAGAATAAAAAATAACACAGTAGTATAGAAAAAAATAGAAAGAGAATAGAAAGAACATAACCATCTTCCTATTCTAATCTATTCTTTTATATTCTATTCAAATTGATTCTATTTGAGTTTTGAGAAATTGTTATATTTTTTCTATTCTATTCAATTGTTTTTTTAACTTTTATTATTTTTCAATTTTTTATTATTTTCTGCTCTTTTATATTCTATCTTATTTTCTAATCTATTATTTTCTATTCAAAATGTATTCTTTTCAAAATTTGAATTTCGGAAGATGGTTATATTCTTTCTATTCTGTTCTGCTATTTTTTTCTATGCTATGCTGTTATATTCTATTCAATTCAAATTGATTCTATTTGAATTTTGGGAAATGGTAATATTCTTTCTATTCTATTTTTTTTATTATAATTTTCTATTCTATTACAGTCTATTCTACTCTATTCTTTTTTTCTATTCTGATATTTTCTATTCTATTATTTTCGTATGTATTCAAATTCAAATTTATTCTATTTGAAATTTGAATTTCAGACGATGGTTATATTATTTCTATGTTATTCTATTCTATTCTGTTTGTTTCTTTTATATTCTAGCCTATGTCGTTCTTTTATTTTTGTATTTTGTTCTGTTTTACACTATTATATTATATTCTTTTATTTTCTGTTATATTCTTTTATATTCTATAATTTTTTTCTATTCTATGCCTTTATTTTTTATTCTGTTTTATTCTCTTCGGAAATCGAAAACTATTTGAATTCAAAATATATTTGAAAACAAATCAAATTCGATATTGAGAACTATTTGAATTTGAAAACTATTTGAATTAGAAAACTTTTTGGATAAGATTTTGAGAACTATTTGAATTCGAAAATAATTTGAATTTGAAAACTATTCGAATTTGAAAACTTTTCAAATTTGAATTTGGAAACTATTTGAATTCAAAAAGTATTTAAAAAGTATTCCAATTCAAATTTCGTCCAATTTTTTTCATTATTTAGAATTCATTTAAATTCTGAACTGTAATTCGGAGATTCAGATACATCAAAAATTAGTCCGAACAAAATGAACCACACATGTCTAGTCTTGCCCACTGTGAGCTGCAGTGTCTGGGAGGGGGAGCATGTTGTAAAAAACAGATCAAGGAGGATTTGGCTCAGTCAGGGAAGGTAAAGAAAGTTTTTGGTTTACTTTAGGAGGTTTGTTCATACTGCCATACAGGAGCCTTTAGGCTGCATTCACATATATGCGGATGCGGGAGTGTGTGTAAATTGCATTCGTGACTGCACAATCATGCAGCTACACACAAAATGTTTTCCTGTCCAGAAAATGCATGGTGGTGTCAATAACTCTTAATGGCACACCCACGCACTGAAAAATGCAGTATGGTTTCCCACACACAAAAATAAAATGCTGCAGAAGCACCATGCGATTTCCGTGCGGCCTTTTCAATGCAGAAAAGACAGGCACAGCAACTCATTTTAATGAAAGGGCTTGTGTGCCCACTCCCCCGTGGCACATAGAGCCTTATACAAGTTAACCAGGGCCACATTTTTGCCAGTTTAACGCCATACAGAGCCAAATTTTGTGCAAACAGTTTTGTCAGGAGACAGTAAATATTCAGTGTGGAAACAGACTAAACTAGAAATGTCCTAAAGTGTAACTAAATTGCCAGTTTAACAGCATTTATATATGTGTGTGTTACTGCCAGTTCAATGCCATATAGTTTTGTGTGCGTACTGCCAGTTTAACGCCATATAAGGGACACATTTTGTGCAAACCATTTTGTCAGGAGACAGTAAATATTTAGTGTGGAAACAGACTAAGCTCAGAAATTGTCTAAAGCGGAACTAAACTGTATTTGAATACCACAAACTGAAAACACTATTTATTTAATTTTTAATACTCAAAGAAAGCAACCAAATTACACTTTACTGCTCTTAAATAAAATGAATAAAAATAAGATCTGTTTGCTTTTTATACATTGTTGCAGTTTAAGAGCTCTTCCCAATATTGTCTTCATTTTAGTTCTGCCTTTTTTTTTTTAAGTGTGATTACAGAACTTAACACACATTTTGCAACTACATGGGAAGAGCCTTAGGCAATAAATGGCTGCATACATAAATCAAGGCAGAAACTGTAATATGCAGCTGTCTATTAACCTCCCTGGTGGTATTCCCAAGTCTGCCTCGGGGTGAATTTTCAGTACCAAAAGCAGTAACCCCGAGCCACACTCGGGATCGCATCGCAGGATCCATGTACAGGTTACTTACCTTGTCCCCTGGATCCTGCAATATCTCCCTGCTGTGATCTTGCTTGATTCACAGTGCCGAGCTCCATTCCCTGCGAGCGTTGTGACGCATAAAGGGGGAGTTCGGCTCCAAATTCAAAAACTTAAAAACACAGTAGAGATACAGTATACTGTAACTTTACAGATTACAGTACTATATCAAATAATTACACATCACTCTTTGTCCCTAGTGGTCTGCCCAGTGTCCTGCATGCACTTTTATATAATAAATACTATTGTTTCTGCCTGAAAACTGGAGATTGTTCATAGCAACCAAAAAGTGTCCCTTTACGTCAAAAGTGGCGTTAGACCAGCTAGAAAACAGCGATAATAAATTAGAATCACTTGCAAAATTGAGCGATAGCGATTTGTGGGGAAATTCGTCATCAAACACTGAAAGTAATGACAGTGATAATTCTGCAACTGAGCAAATTTCTGTGTTTTTGATTTGATTACATTATTGAATAATTTTTATAATTATTATATTATTATTTGTTATAATTATTTATAGCTATTTATTATATTAGAAATTATGATTTTGTGCTTCAAACTTTATCATACCCGGGATGTCTACTAGACTCTTGTTTGGACAGATTTACGTGAGTTACTGTATTTCTAAGAATTGCAGGCCTACAATATAAAACACCACATTTCCATGCAAAAGAATTGTACCGCTTTCAGCATCAACAATCTGACATAATCATACCGCCAGGGAGGTTAAGTAACACATATGATAAAGCAGCCCTCAAAATTTCCACTCACCTACTAGCATTTGGCGAGTGGATTTAAGCTGGGGGCGAGTGATGACAGGGCTGCATGACCAATCTCCCTAAAATCTGTGCCTACACTCAGAGTCCCGATGAGATTGGCAGCCGAAGAGGAATGGTGCATGCTCGGGAAAAGTAGTCTGGTGAGCCGTGCACAGGTAGAGCAGTACACAGGTGCTCTCCTTACAATTCTCATTAAGCCATGGGACCTCCCCTGCTCACTGCTAGCCTGAATAAAAGGGGGAAGTGGGGACATGCAAGGGTGGAGCCGCACACACAGGCTCCTGATGATGAGATGAATAGAAGAGGGAGAGAGAGAGAGATGCAGAGGAGACAGCAAAAGAATGGGGAAGAGACCCAATTCTAGTGCCCTGTCCCTCTGGTCTGCCCCCAGTGCCATGTCCTATTTTGTTAAAGTTGTTGTTGGTAATATTTAATTTTGTAACTTGATTCTGCATAAAACATTTAACAGTGTCATTCCATGAGATAATCTACGAGGACGTGTTTACGGGTGCAATTAGGCGCAGGGCTGTGTATGATTTAGGTGGGGCAACTGGTGGCGAGTAACTTTTGAGGCCTGGCTAGTAGTTCAGGACTTGAAATTTTGAGCCCTGTGATTAAGTACTCTACCTTCATAGAGGGGACATGGTAAAAGGTAGAACATATATAAGTATGTGTTGGCATCAGATAGAACACCTTCAGGATGGGGGAGAGGGAATGAATGAATGAATGAAAACTTGTATAGCGCGGCACATGCAAACTAAATTGCCTCTGGGCGCTTGTTGTTCCTGTCTCCTTTGATATCAAAAGAGATGAGTCTTGATCTTTCTCCTGAATGCTAAGTGATTCTCCTCCAACCGAATGCTGGTTGGTAAAGCGTTCCATAGTCTGGGACCTTGGACCGCGAATCTTCTTTCTCCTTTGGACTTGTAGTTGGCTTTCGAGATCTGTAGCAGGTTCTGATTGGTGGATCGCAGAACGCGATTGGGGTTGTGAGCTTTTATTTTTCCGCATAGATAGTGGGGAGACACATCTATGCGTTAGACAGAGTGCTTTAAAAGCAATCCTGTCTTTAACTGGCAGCCAGTGAAGGGCTCTCAATGAAGGTGAGATGGATTCCCAGGGTTTTTTCCCTGTCACAAGTCTGGCGGCCGTGTTCTGAACGACCTGCAGACGAGCGATTTGGTATTTGGGGAGTCCGAGGTAAAGGGCATTTGCATAATCCAGTCTGGAGTTAACAATTGTTCCCACCATGACCGCTACATCTTCTTTGGGGATGAAAGGGGTAAGTATGCGTAGTAGGCGCAGCAGATGGTGGGATCCGCTGACTACTGCCCCTATGTGTGCGTTCATTGTCATATAGGAGTCAAAGATGACCCCGAGACTTTTGACTTTGGCACTAGGGGTGATTTTGCCCAGAATGGGCAGGGGTGTCCATGTTGTTGTCGGTTGATTCCTTTGCTTGGCGTGAAACAGGAGAAGTTCTGTTTTCGCTCCGTTGAGTTTAAGATAACTCTTTGTCATCCAGTTCTCTATCAAAGAGAGGCATGTCTCTAGATTGAGGTGGTGATCCTTTTTGTTGCCAATGCGGAAATAAAGTTGCGTGTCGTCTGCATATGAAAGGTAAAGCAGTTTTTGGCTGCTGATAATCTCAAAAAGAGGACGAAGATAGATGTTAAACAGCACCGGTGACAGAGGCGATCCTTAAGGGACTCCGCATGATACTGTGCGTTTCTCAGATGTGAAGGGTCCTAACTTCACTGTTTGCGATCGGTTTTCCAGAAAAGAGGAGAACCAAGATAAATCGCCTTCTGCTACTTCAGACCTGTATGTTCTTTTCAGGTCATTTTAGTCTGCTGGGAAAGTTACTAAGGTTTGCCTTGATATACCATTCCATATATTAAAACAATTACATATGAAGATGGATTTCTGAGCTCAGAAGAGAATGTCCATGAATGACTTCCAGCTACCGAAGAAACATTTGGTAGGCCCAAAGTTCTGGATAATGGTATCTAGTTTTTCAATATATAGAAGACTTTTCAGCTTCTTTTTAATTGTGACAATTGAGGGAGTGGAAGATTATATCAGGATAACCCGACGTGTTAATATTTACTTTAGGTTTTACTAATAAATCATAAAACTAAAATATGTATCATTTGTTTTCCCCACAGCAAATGTGACAAAGGCCAGCTAAACTGTATGGGTGAACTCAAAAAGCCAGGTAATTCTATATTACATGCTCCTTGTTTTTTCACAACAAATGTTTGATTGCATTGTCCAATGGAATCTAAATGCAAGGACAGTTACATTGCCTTATTTACTATGGTTTCAGTCCACACCAATGTGCTGTGTTGGTGTGTGCTGAAAAAAACAGTACAGCTTACATTTTTACCATAGCTAAGTCAGAGTTAAAGCTCTCTAATAAGCACTGAGCATGAGCTTTGCAGAGATTTAGGTCAGCATGGTGTAAGTTGGACCTCTGCAGAGGGAACATTGGCCCAGATTCACAGAGCGATTACACCTGCGCAACAGGAGATGCGCGTGCGTAAGTCGAAATCTACTTTTTTTTTTTGCTTATCTAAACTTTACAATTTAATCTAATCTAATACAATATTCTTATCTGATACAAGCCCCTCACTCTTCACTCTTCACGGGAGAGGATATATCACACACGCATAGACATCTTTGGCATGAGTGATTCTGAGGTGTCTCGCATCTTCAGATTCACCCCTCATGCCATCATGGAATTAACCACAACCCTGCAGGAGGACATCACAAGCCCAACACATGACACTACCCATGACACCCATGACAGCTACATATACAATCAGATCCCCATCCCCACAGATTTCGAACAGAACATGTATGGGGACAGCTGGCTGGTTGGTGAGTGACATGGGTGGCAGGCATGACTGTCCCCCCCCCCCCATGATGCACACATCACAAGGGGCACATGCACTACTAACATCCTCCTGTCTTTTCCCTTCAAGGTGACTCTGCATATGCACTGGGACCCCATCTCATGACCCCATCTCATGCCAGCTCACATTATGCATATTTGCACGTTAAACACACACATGAATCATGGCACAATGAGAATGCATGCATGCACACCACTGTGGTCCCTAGCACACACACCCCACATCCTCATCACATTGGATTGGCACCAGTCCACCATGCAGGAATTGTGAGCTGCAACGCCACGCCACGGCTCCAATTATGTCACTGTACATTCATACACCATTCACACAGACCTGGGGATCACTTCTCCACCACAAATGAGGGTGACACCCCTTTTCCGGCAGGAACATCACCCCCACATTCCAAAATCATACACAAACAGAACCAAAACAAATAAATAAATGACGAGCAAAAATAAAAAATGCCCAGCAAAAATATATTTTAAACAAAATAACAACAAAGAAAACACATAAAAGACAAAAATCACTCTGCAAAACAGTGCCCAAATATCTCAAAGACACACGTCACAAACAAACGCTAATAAACAAAAGCACCTTGCTGTATAGGGAGGGATACAAAGGGATGTGCTTTTGCAAAGGAAGTGCATTTGTGTCTGTCTATTTATGCTGTTTGCGTAGTTCACTAAGTTGCCCGGGTCCACTTCCAATTTCACTGATTGCGCCGCTCCAGAGTTGTGAGCATGCGCACAGCGGAGCTGACCATGGTCTCCTTCAAGCGCGCATGCGCGAGCCGGCCGGCCCTTCATTCGCATGGGGTCACGGCTCATTTCAATGTAACACGCCCACGTCCTTCCCAATTTGTATTACTCCTCCTTACGCCTCTGAAAAAACGTTACGCATGCGCAATTTTCTGCGCAAAAGCTACGAGAATAGGGTGATTACGCGGCAAAATTGCGCAAGTCTAACGTAAAGGCGGTGCGCTACGCCGGTCCAATAATGCGCAGATGTACCTGAATCTGGGCCATTGTTTCCTCACAGAGAACAAAAATTCATTCCTCTAGCATGCTGGCAGGGATAAAGGCTTTTCTGCTCAGGTTGTGGTTTCTAAAATGTTCTCAACTGTAAGAATTCATCATAATACATTATTCATGTATTCAGCTTATTTAGTGTTCAATCTACATTTATTGAATAACAATTGTGTATATACATAAAATATATTACAGCTAAAAATTGGTCTGGGATGGAAGGGGGTGAAAGGGCCCAGTATTGAAGTAGTTAAACTAGCTTAAAGTTTAATTGGGCTTAAGTAAAACTCTAGACATCCTAACTACTCTTAAAAACTCATTCTCCCTCTTAATACCTACAGTATGCGTTGGGAGCATTTTAAAGAGTGTTTGACCGAAATTCTACTTTAATTTCTGTGTTAAAATAGAACTTTAAAAAAAAAAATGCTATTAGGAATGCTTTTTATTGTGGAAAAGACATACACTGTCTCCTGTAATACATTTTGTTAGCTGCCTTCTATCATCACATAATATAATCTTGCTATGCCTTCGTACCTAAATGAATTATATCGGGATCCAATCTTCTTGGGTGAGCCATTTAAGATAGCTAAAAAAGATAAACCCAGAAGACTAAAGCCGTGTACACACGATAGGTTTGTCCGATGAAAACAGACCGATGGACTGTTTTCATCAGACAAATGGATCGTGTGTGGGCCCCATCAATTGTTTTTCCATCGGTGGAAAAAAATAGAACATGTTTTACATTTTTCCTATGGATAAAAAAACGATAGAAAAATCTGATCGTCTGTGTGGAACTCGATTGGACAAAAATCCATGCATGCTCAGAATCAAGTCGACGCATGCTCGGAAGCATTGAACTTTTTTTCCGCTCGTCGTAGTGTTGTACGTCACTGCGTTTTGGCACGATCAGATTTTTGACTGATGGTGTGTAGGCAAGACTGATGAAAGTCAGCTTCATCGGAAATCCAACAAAAAAATCCATCGGATTAGATTCCATCAGATATCCGATCGTGTGTACAGGGCTTAAGCAAAGATGTCAGCACCTGTGAGGAAGCTCACAGATATCACATCTCTGGAATAGAGGTAAGTTTTGTTCTGCCCTATGTTAAGGGATATGTTCATCTTTAGGAGCATGTTACATGTTACACCCAGTGTTGCTCATCTTACTTTAAAAAAGTAATTAGTTACAGTTACAAATTACTTCACCGAAAAAGTAATTGCGTTAGTGACTCAGTTACTACATTGAAAAAGTAATTAGTTACTCAGCAAAGTAACTGAATTTTTTTTTATATTCTACAATGCTTTGTTGAGAAGCAGATGACGGGTGTTTGCCAGGGAGCAGTGAGTTAATACTCCAAGACAAAAGAATGCCAGATCCTTGAGAGAAGAAAACTGGAAACAAATGGTGATCTTGTGTATATCCCAGCCTAGGTGCATCCATCCCACCATGTATGTGCAGCTAATAGGACTTAAAACCCTTATCCATCTGCTACATATTACCTCCAAATTATAAGCTGGATTAAAATGTATGTTTATAATATACATTCCCTTGACGTTTACAGAATCTGTAATTTAAAATCTTATATTAGGCTTTAGAATTTTCTATAGTTTATTGTTTATTATTTTATTTATCTTATATAAGCTTTATTAGATGCAAGGGATCTGGAATGGGGATGTCAGGTTTTTCTTTGTTGTCTGATGAAGAGATGAAATCACTGACCAAAAATAACCTGCTGATCATTGGTCTGTATAGGTGTCCTGCACTTATAATGTTGACCACTAGATGTCGCTGTGTACACTGTGTTGTATAGGGAACGTTTGTTCTGTGTAACATTTTGTTCCGGCCATGTGTTCCCCGGATCATTGATCAGGTTGCGCACACTGTGTGTGTGATCGATGCGAGTTGTTCCCCGGTGATAGGTCAGTGTGAGGCGGCTGGGGCTCATTGTATCCAGGGCTCCTTGCGATTGGGAGTTTTCAGACCGCTGTGACAGGCCATCACATCGGTCACATGATTCTAAAGCGGAGTTCCACCCATATTTATGTTCACAGCGCCGGCAGAAGCAATTACTCTGCTGCCATCTAGTGGCGGTAGATGTAATTGCGGTAATGCCGCCCAAGTAATGGTAATTGAGTTACCGTGAGGGGAAGAGTAATCAGGTAGATTACTCGTTACCCTCAAAAGGGGCTGCGTTAGGTAACTGCGTTTATTGTAACTCCGTTACTTACAACACTGGTTACACCCATATGTAAAGTGTAACATGTAACATACTTCTATGCACCAACCTCCCACCACCAGTGCTCCCCTCTCTTTGATAATGAGAGGGGGATCTCTGTGTGAGTAATTTATAAAAAAAAAAGCTCTTCTCAGCGATCACATGATCCGCTGGCTTTCTTCTCTCCTGTCTGATTGATGCCGAGATTCCCCTGTTGACATCACTCAGAGGAGAAGAGCGCCAGCCAATCATGTGATCTCTGGGAAGAGCTGTGAAATGAGGTATAGCAGGCTTTTTTTTATGAGGTATAGCAGGCTTTTTATAAATCACCCACTAAGGCACACATGATTAGAACACAGAGGGGATGGTACAAAGATGTAAAAGTTATTTGAGCAGAAGGAGTTGAGGGGGCAGGCACTGTCACAAGCTGACAGGCAGAGAGGGGGGAGCACAGAGGAGACAGATTGCAAGCTGTGGATGACAGAGGCACATATGGATGACTCCGGTGTCAGGGCTCAGTAGCCCTGATATATCAAAGTCAGCATACAGATGGAGGGCAGAACCAGACAGGATCAGCCAGGTATTACAGGTGATACAGGGGGCACAAGCATTGTGCTGTATAAAATGCTTTAAAGGAACATGATCTTTTTTTTAGGGGGTTAACAAACGCTTTAAGTGTTATGGAACGGCTGGTGGGAGATCTGCTGTAACTGATATCAAACTAAAAGTCAATCTAATCTTAGAAGTCATGATTTTTTCAGATGACTTATTTTAACATAGTTGTTATTGGTGCAAAATTCCTGCACTACAACCTACCAAAATACACCTCTCAATGCTAAAAACCAATGTAATAATAAAAACTTTACAGAAGTTCTAATAGTTTACCACTCTATCCAAAACTGAAAAGGTGTTAACTGGATTTCCACTTTATTGATATAAAGCCTAATTTATGTATTTATTTTAATAAAAACTCTGATTACATTTTTTGATATTGCAATTTGCATGCCAGTTACAAAATAATTAAAGATAATCTTATGGATTATTTTTATTTCCTTTTCCAGAGTGCACCCCTCCAATGATTTATCTTAATTGCACCAAGGGAAGTAAAGGTATGGAATGTCAGAAGAGCTGTGACACACTCGACATGGACTGTGTAAGTAAATATGGCAATGACAGACACATTACTTTCCTGGATTCTCATTCAATATTTTTATTGAGTTTTACAAGAGAAAACAAACAAAATATAATAAGCAACATATTATGAGATACATAAATAAAGTAGAGACATGTCTATATTTACGTGACTCTACGTAACTCAAAATTAACTCAAAACTAACAGGAGAGTAGAAAGAAAACTTTATAAATATCACATAGATGGATAACAAATGTGAGGACCCAATTAACATTCCTGGATTCTTTTTATAAAGCAGATTTTATTATTTGCACCTTTGATTAATGTTTTTGTCTGAAGTATTTATTCCACCTTTCGACTTAGATCATATGTCTTTGGTGCCCATTTGCAACTTGTGATCCTCCTTTCATTTAAAGAACTTATGACAAAACAAAATATTTTGTCATAACTATGCAAATGGACATTCACTAATGCTTGCTTTGTAAATTTGTTTGTATAGCAAGAACTAAAGCCTATTGCAGACAACTTTTTGCAGACAATGGGCCAGATTCAGGAACAGTTAGGCTGGCGGATCCAGTGATCCGCCAGCCTAACTGTGACTTTGAGCCGGCGTTTCTGTTTTCTGTAACCAGAAAACAAGAAACGCCGGGTTGAAGCTCCGATGCGAGCAGCGTAACTGAGTTTCGCCATCGCATCGTTACTTCAACTTAAAAATGGCGCCGGGGGCGTTCCCGCCGATTTACGCTCAAAAAATATGTTAATGAGCGGAAATCGGCAATTTACGATCGAATTCCGGCGCGACGCAGTGACGTTACGACGTTTCCGGACGGGATACGCGGCGCATAGTTATACCTACATGGGGTTGGAATATCCTATGTTAGGTATAGGCGTCGTCATCGCGTCGGAAAAAAAAAAAAAAACGTTCATGAATGGGAATGTGACGTCATTGACGTTCATTCACAGAATTTGGAGCATGCGCACGGGGATGTTTTGACACTCGACGCATGCGCAGTACGTTCGCGGCGGGAACGCGCTTCATTTTAATACTACACGCCCCGTACCCGCCCAATTTGAATTCCGCCGGCTCATTTGCGATGCGCTGCCGCAACTTTAGGAGCAAGTGCTTCGTGAATGACAGCACTTGCTCCTAAAATTTCTGCAGCGTAACGCAAATGAGAAGCGTTACTCTGGAGCAAAGATGCTCCCATCTACCTGAATCTGGCCCAATATGATAGCAATTACACCCAATGCTGTTCAATTCGGAAGGTAGAGACTTAAGTCCAGTTCAGCAGGAACTATTATTATTATCATTCTTCTTAATATTATATCTTCAGCATATATTTTTTTTCTCAATTTAAATGAAATTCTCTTTTGTTCCTCCACAGTACAGCTCCCAGTGCATTTCAGGTTGCGCTTGTCCTAAAGGTTTGGTTTTTGATGGATTAGGAGGCTGTATCCCTGAAGAACAATGTTCATGTATCCACAATGAAGCTGCATACAGCCCAGGCACCACCATCTCTGTCGCTTGCAATACTTGGTACAACATTTTAATTTTGTCTATGGAGCATACTGTAAATTCAGCTTGGTCTACTGCCCCGATTAAATGTCCCTTAAAGGGGTTGTAAAGGATTTTTTTTATCCCTAAATAGCTTCCTTTACCTTAGTGCAGTCCTCCTTCACTTACCTCATCCTTCGATTTTGCTTTTAAATGTCCTTATTTCTTCTGAGAAATCCTCACTTCCTGTTTTTCTGTCTGTAACTAACTACATACCGTAATGCAAGGCTTTCTCCCTGGTGTGGAGAAAGCCTCCTAAGGGGGGAGGGGGCGAGCAGGAGTGTCCGGACACTCTCTACTTTGCAGATAGAGAAAGGAGCTGTGTGTTAGTGGGCATCCTGACACTCCTGCTCGCCCCCCCCCCCCCCCCCCAAGAGGCTTTCTCCACACCAGGAAAAAAAGCCTTGCATTACAGTATTACAAAAAAAATAGAAAATACTTTACATCCCCTTTAATGCTCAATTTTTTATTTATTTATTTTTGAACAAGTGAGGGTGTGTGGAATGGCAGACTCACATATCCTGTCCAAAATTGAATAGTCCTAAAATTCCTCAAGAACCCTGCATGCCCTAAAAACACAACAGGTAGACACCATCACCTTCATATCACCCTGATATTATTTTAAGGAAAACTTATGCAACATCAGGAATTATGAAAAAAAAAGCCTCTACCCTTGCAGTTGGACCCTCTGCACTACAGGGTTTAAATGATCAATATGTTATGGGGTGCTGGAATAAGGAAAAATACTTACCTTATTCTATATTCCTACAGGCAGTGTGGCTGCACAGAGCCAGCCAGAGCTTGTTTAACCCTAGCTGAGCAGGTGTAGGGGAGAAGGGCAATGCCACTGCCAGGTTAGATTTTTTTCTAATTCCTGGAGTTGGGGTATACATACTGTATATGTAAAATTACTTTTGGAATTACATTACAATTATTAGGGTTACATATACTATTTAATAATTATAATAAAAATCTAAAAATCAAATACGACTTGTCTCAGCAAAAAAAAAAAAGTCAGCATTGTCCACTACCTTCAGTGAAAAAGTCAACATTCATCTTCATAATATCTAGCAAGGCAACGTATGACACAAATTGATGGTACTCTTATCTGCTTCACTTGTTTAGCACCTGTAAGAACAGGAAGTGGCAGTGTACCCATGAACAGTGTCTGGGGAGCTGTTCCGTTTATGGAGATGGCCATCACATATCCTTTGATAAAAAACATTTCACCTTTAGTGGAGCTTGTGAATACACATTGGTTCAGGTAAAGATTTACTTATTTTTTCTTAATACAGAATGATGGGTGTTAGTTATGTTGATAATAATTGTATCTGAACTGCTAACACAGTTATTAAATCCTGTTAAAGCATTCCCCTATGACTTTTTGACAACAACGGTCCGACGGACGTGTTTTATCAGACAATCCAACCACCTGTATGCTCCATCTGACAATTGTTTTCGGTTTTTCAATGGACAAATGTTCGCTGTGCATGCTCTCAAACGTTCCGACAACAAATGTCCAATGGAGGATAATCCGATCGTGTGTACACAAGTCCAAAGTACAAACACGCATGCTTAGAACTAGGGTTGTCCTGATACCGATACCAGTATCGGTATCGGTACCGATACCAAGTATTTGCGGGAGTATTTGTACTCCCGCAAATACCCCCGATACCTAAATAGAATAGATCTGTCCAATCCCGAGCAAGAGGGAGTGTCGTTTACATGGCGCGCTGCAGGGAAAACAGCTATTGAAAGTAAAGGAGCCTACAATGTTTGCGGCGGCAGCGGCTTTGTATAGGTGGTGGGGGCATCATCATCAGGTACGGGGGATATGGCTGCAATATGGGGGGAACATGGCTGCGTATATGGGGGACATGACTGCAATATGGGGGGAACATGGCTGCAATATGTGGGGGACATGGCTGCATCTATGGGGGGACATGGCTGCAATATGGGGGACATGGCTGTACATGGGGGACATGGCTGCAATATGTGGGGGCATGGCTGTATATGGGGGACATGGCTGCAATATGTGGGGGACATGGCTGAATCTATGGGGGGGGACATGGCTGCAATATGGGTGGGACATGGCTGCAATATGGGGGGGACATGGCTGCATATATGGGGGACATGGCTGCAATATGTGGGGGACATGGCTGCATATGGGGGACATGGCTGCAATATGTGGGGGACATGGCTGTATATGGGGGACATGGCTGCAATATATGTGGGGGGACATGGCTGCAATATGTGGGTACATGGCTGCAATATGTGGGGGACATGACTGCAATATGTGGGGGACATGGCTGCAATATGTGGGGGGACATGGCTGCATATATGTGGGGGACATGGCTGCATATATGTGGGGGGCATGGCTGCAATATGTGGGGGACATGGCTGCAATATGTGGGGGACATGGCTGCATTATGTGGGGGGACATGGCTGCATTATGTGGGGGGACATGGCTGCATTATGTTGGGGTGACATGGCGGCAATATGTGGGGGACATGGCTGCAATATGTGGGGGACATGGCTGCAATATGTGGGGGACATGGCTGCATAATGTGGGGGGACATGGCTGCATTATGTGGGGGGACATGGCTGCATTATGTGGGGGGACATGGCTGCATTATGTGGGGTGACATGGCGGCAATATGTGGGGGACATGGCTGCAATATGTGGGGGACATGGCTGCAATATGTGGGGGACATGGCTGCATAATGTGGGGGGACATGGCTGCATTATGTGGGGGGACATGGCTGCATTATGTGGGGGGACATGGCTGCAATATGTGGGGGACATGGCTGCAATATGTGGGGGACATGGCTGCATTTGGGGACACATTTGAAAAAGTATCGGTATTCGGTATCGGCGACTACTTGAAAAAAAGTATCGGTACTTGTACTCGGTCCTAAAAAAGTGGTATCGGGACAATCCTACTTAGAACCAATGCTAAATATCAGACAACAATAGCAGAAGTTACCTAAAGGGTGGCGACCATGTATGTATGTATGTCAAAGCCAACCCCCCTTCGGAAAAAAATCCATGTAAAAGTATAATGGAAGTCCGATGTGTGTATGAGGCTTAACACTCCATCTTCTGTGAGCTCTCCTAAGTAAGGATGACATCACTGGGCCTTCTGCCAGAATGCTCTCCTAAGTAAGGATGACATCACTGGGCCTTCTGCCAGAATGCTAGAAAAGCTGAGGAGCCCAAATCTCCCAAGAAGTCAATCTTACACAACGCTGGAGGATCTTTTCATGAGGTTTTGACTACTTAGGATCTCAAGAAAAGGCCCAGTGATGCTACCCTCACCTACAGGACGCGGCAATGTAAGATGAGTATTTTTTACACTTTTCTTCTAATTCTAATTCTAATTAAAAAAAGATGTATCTGTCCTCCTGGGTTAAAACATTGGAAGAAGACATTGTTAGGGGGAGTATAGTGATCTCTGCGAGAGGTAAAACACGTCTTTAAAGTGGAGTTTCCTAAAAAAAAATTGTTCATTATTGTGCTCATTAGACCTAAAAAAGGAAAATACATTTATTTTAATTTTTTTACTCACCTGGAAATGCCTGTTGCTATGCTGTTCCAAGAAATCTGCCTTTGGAAACACCTAGGATTCTGACATCATCTCCTCCTAATGCTCCTGGGAAATGTGTGTCATCATTTCCCAGGATGCAGTGCGCTGTCCAATTATCACTCCCCATCCAAGACTTCCAGGAAGTAAGTGCTTGTGGGCTTCACAATGCCCACAAGCAAAATGACAACTGTGTAGACATAGTTTATAAACTATCTTTTTTGAATAACTATGCGGAGCGGCGGCGGATTGTAAAATAGTAAGTGACCGGATTTATAGTATAAAAACGCATGATGAAAGGACATACATTTAAAAAATGCTAATTGTGGTTGGAACTTCGCTTTAAATATTACATTTCCACATTGTATACAAGCATTCACAACAAAACTATATCTGATGCTAAGTCTACCTAAATAATGTGCTTTTATTGAATGAAGTCATTGATGTCCAATTGCAGATTTTTTTTTTAATTCATAAAATTATATTGACTGCTATTTATATTAGCTTTCAACAAAATGCTCTTCTTGTAAAGACTTGAATTATCAATTATGAAGTGGCTACGTCAGTATTCATGTTAAAAATCTTTTCCCCCCTAAGGATAACTGTGGTGAGGAAAGAGGCCAAAGCTCCTTTAGAGTTATCATGCAGAATGTTCAGTGTGGCTATAATGGCACTATATGTACCAAAACTTTAAAGATCTTTTTTGGGGTAAGTAATTGGATTGAAAAGAAATGCATCGAAAGAAAACATAAATAAAAGATTTAACATTTAAAAAATTTAAGTTTTAAAAAGTCATTAAAGCCAGTAAGTGTAACATTGGACGTATTCATAAACTGTACCGTGACCTGTAAGTCCAGATATTTACTAAATGAACAAAGATTTAGATGAGCCCAGTCAACAAAGGGCATTTAAACCTTTCACTGCTAGAGCTGTTTTTTGCTTTTGCATACATGTTTAAGAAATAATTTTAGGCCTTATGATTAGGTAAATCCCCCAAAATTAAATATTTTATGAAAGAAAACACACTAGAGAATAAAATTGTGGTAGATTACATTTTTATGTCACAATATTAGCACATTTATGAAACACAACATTTAAGTAAAAAATACACTAAAGTTAATTTTAGGGCAAAAACACAACATATTACCCAATCTCTTAAAATATCAAAGCTGGGATTCCGCCAAGTAAATTGGTACCCAATATGTCAAGGCTTTAAATTGTGTGAGCCCAAGAAACAACAACAAACTTCAGTACTCAATAATTTAAAGACCCCTATAGGTCATCAATTTGGGGTTACCAATAAATATTGGGCTTAGAATTATTGCTCTCACTCCACTGTGCATGGCAATATGTAGCATGTTTATTAAAATCAAATTTTTTGCGTATAGGTGCCCCTAATGTATGCATTTGTGTTCATACAAATGTGTATGTGGAAGTGCAGGGATCTCAAAAACATTGTGCAGGGGTTTTAAGTGCCAGGGTGTAATTTTGTATGTGATGATATTTTTGGTAACGAGTCTTAAAAACCCCTAATGTCTCACCTAACCTACAATAAACCTAATGCAGCCCAAACTGTGCCCCATTCACTTTTCCAACCATACTATATGGGAAAGTGATACCAGGACACGAAAGTACCATTTTAAGCATCACTTTCAGTTTATTAATAGGCAGGGAAGATGAGTGAATGGATGTTCACTGATCTTCCTCCCCTCTACCTGGCAGCACCAACCATGCCCACCTTGGGTTTGCCAATGGACTCGCAGAGCCTGGGAAGCATAGTGGGGGTACTTACAGGGGTGTGAGAAAGCCGATAGTCAGATTGTCAGATTTACATACATCTGCCGGGAGTGTGTCTAAACCCCCTGCCCCCACCGACCTATGGCATAAGGCGGTGTTGGTAAAAGGTTAAAAGTAAAATTACATTTTTATTTTAAATCAGCTAAATAAATTCCAGTTTTATACACCCCTTGCTAAGTCAATTCTATAGATCTGCATTCACTAAACATCATGCTTCCTGGTGATTGGAGAGCTTTAGACTAGTGTAGTGGAAAAAAGATGACAAATTGGATTTGCTGTTTTATAATTAAAGGGGTTGTAAAGGTAATTTTTTTTCCCCCTAAATATCTTCCTTTACCTTAGTGCATTCCTCCTTCACTTACCTCATCCTTCCATTTTGCTTTTAAATGCCTTTATTTCTTCTGAGAAATCCTCAATTCCTGTTATTCTGTCTGTAACTCAACACCGTAATGCAAGGCTTTCTTCCTGGTGTGGAGAAAGCCTCTTGAGTGGGGAGGGGGTGAGCAGGAGTGTCAGGACGCCCACTAACACACAGCTCCTTTCTCTATCTGCAAAGTAGAGAGTGTCCTGACTTGCCTGCTCGCCCCCTAAAGAGGCTATCTCCACACCAGGGAGAATGCCTTGCATTACTGTGTGTAGTTACAGACAGAAGAACAGGAAGTGAGGATTTCTCAGAAGAAATAAGGACATTTAAAAGCAAAATCGATGGATGAGGTAAGTAAAGGAGGACTGCACTAAGGTAAAGGAAGCTATTTAGGGATTTTTTTACCTTTACAACCCCTTTAAGCTCTTTAGTTTTGCACTCAATTTTGTTTGTGGATTGTAATGTCCAGACAAATAGATAGTACCATCCTTATTCACTTGAAATTTGTATTTAATAACGTGTCTGGTGTGTACATTTTGTTGTGTGTGTCAGGGAGAAGAACTTTTCTTCGACAAAGAGAAGATCGAGATTGCAAAGAGAGGAGAAACAAACAGTATTCAGTATGAATTAATTCGTAAAGGCATGTACCTCATTTTAAAAAGTGTTAATGGACTCTTCATCATTTGGGATACCAAGGCCACTGTCCACATAAAGCTCAGCTCTGACTTTAAGGTACAACTTTTGATTTTACTTTTGTGATGTACCGCCTGTTTGGCAACACAATAAGAGGAGCTTCTACTAAATCGGGAGCATGGGACTCTCTGTTTAAGAATCACTCCACTCCATAGCAAGTGGAACCACCCCACCCCCAACTGAAACACCTTTAAACCAGTTGTCCCAAGGTTAGTTAGAATCCTTGTCAACTTAAGTGAGGAGGCAGTGTGGATCCCGGAAGGAAGCAATTTAGAGGGAGGAGGTTATTTAAAAAGATAGTTGTACTAAAATATAGTTATTCTATAACTGTTTGCCAAAGAACAGCTAGAACAGAATAGGAGAAGACTAATGGACATATTTCAGAATATGCAGATTGTTTAAAGCGGAACTACACTGTATCTGAGCACCATTTTGGCCTTTGGCCAATCATGGCTCAGGGGGGTTAAGTCCACGCCCCACACTATATAAGGCTGCTTACATGGCAGCCGTATGTAGTGTGATAAAGTGGAGATTGAGAGAACTTAAGCTAGTTTAGGCAGTTTTGTGGTGTGCAGGCAGTTTAGTATGTATATGTGTGTATATATATATATATATATATATATATATATATATATATATATATACAGTTCAGGCAGTGCATTAATACATATATGGCAAAAACAGGTGTAGTCACCACCCACTTGAATGATTGTGGTATCAATTAAATATGCTAATGTTCTGTGGTACTAACCTGATATGCTAGTTGTGTAAAGGTACATAGGTGTATGTCAGTATATATATACCATGCCATATCTGTTTCAAACTAGCTAGGCTATTGCCGAAAAGGCATCAGTGCTATTGTTTTACTGTCACTCTAATGTACCAATAAATGACACTTCAAGGATTACATTTTTCCCTGGTCTCTCTTCTCTCTATATATATATATATTATCTCTATCTATCTATATACATATATAGACCCATTCAGCCACGCTCAAGATTAGCCAGGAAATGCCTGAAGAGATACTTTGCTGTTACGTAAGCGCCACTGGGTCAGGCAGTAAAAAAATGTAGTCAAATGTAGTCTGCAGTAGATCAAAAATTCCCACCAACAGCTTCAGACAGGCAGGTATACTTCACTCCAGCAAACAGCTAGCAGTCCCCCAGTGAAGTGCTGATGTCGAGCTGACTAGTTTCACCAGAGCCATGGACAGATGGATAGATTGTATGACAATGTTGTCCTAATTTTTATAGTTTGTTTTGCACTACTTGCTACTCTTTGATTAATTTAATTGTTGTAATATACATTTTTGTAATTAATAAAGTATTTTTGTATTCATCCAAAGTGTTTTGGTATACCCACTTGAGAGAACTATATTCTCTCCTTCTGTTTATGCAATTTGGGTCCACCTCAACTGCGTCCCTTGGGCCCCTTTGTGGACAAGTTTTGAATACTTATGCCGCGTACAAACAAACGTTTTTAATGTCATTGAAAAAAAGTTTTTCTCGGCTTAATTCTTGTCAAGCCTGCCTTGTATACACGCGATCGTGAAAATAAAATGCTCAAGCAAAGCTACGTACAACACGTACAATGGCACTATAAAGGGGAAGTTCCATTCGAATAGTGCCACCCCTTAGGCTTGATTATGCAAATTTTCCTTCTTATAACTTGCTTCTGAGCATGTGCATTTTTTTCCCACAGACAGATTAAAGCAGCAGTAAATCACATTAAAAAAAAATGCCGCCCCGGACAGTTTAAGTCATAATGTGCTAGTATGCATTGCATACTAGCACATTATGACAGACTTACCTGAAAACAAAGCCCTCCAGCAGTGTGCTGTCACTGCTAAAGGCTCTTCCATCCTTATCTGGTCTTCTTCCCAGCTTCATCGATATCAATGGCCGAGATGGCGATGACGTCACTCCCATGCATAGGAGTCAATGTTTATGGCACCGCTCTGAAGGAACGGCACAGGTATGCCCTGAAGTAAATATCTGCTAAACGGTGCACATATATTTAGTCTACCTATAGGTAAGCCTTATTATAGGCTAATCTATAGGTAAAAATCATACATGGGAGTTTACTTCCTCGTCGTTAAAGCCTACACACGACCATTTTTCACAACGTGAAAAACGTAGAGAAAAAATAGAGCATGTTCTAAATTTGTAATGCCCATTTTTCATGTTGCGAAAAATGCTCTGGAGCCTACTGTTACGGGACGCCCGTCAGAAGGTTAGAGAGTGTGGATCGCAACTGCGGAGGCTTCTCACAAGTGTACCCTGGTTTCACTCACAATCTTAATGGAGAGTTAGGGTTACAATCATCACAACCTCGATTGAAGCAATAGATATTTGGGAGACGGTTATTCCTTCATAACGTTCCCTGTGACAAGTGTATACTCTGAAGTCTATCTGTCATGGAAATTTATACAGGTAATGCAGTACTCCCTATGGATGGCTTCCAGGTACACACAAGAATGAATAAGATAGTCCACAACCGTATATGAGTAACAAGGCAGATGTGATTGGCTCAAGCTACTTGCGGTTATATTGGGGAAGTTTTCTTGTACTGAGGATCCCAGTGGTCCGGTTCCGGGGATGACTCAGTGCATGGTGTAGGAGAGGTGGTGGTACAGGGTCCCAGCAGACAGCAGGCGTTCTGGCACAATAGTGGAACGCCGTGCAGTCTGCTCTGGGCGTTCAAATAGGGCTGTGGAACGAGGAGGAGGAGATTCGGCACGCTGGGTGCACTTCCGCGTTCCAAGGTGGAATGCACTGGCCGCGCACCAGAAGTGACACGTGGAGCGCAAACTCTCAGGCTTAGGGGCGGCTAGTAAAAGTTCCGCCCGTGCCTTCTGCAGGTAATGGCGGTGGGCGTTACACCTACACACAATCATTTTAATGACCAATTACGGTCTTGTTTACGTGGCATTAATGTACCATTACTCCCCTGTATTGTAGATTTAATTGCGGTGGATCCAGGTACTCCCCCCTTTTTTTGTATCAGCTGCCAGTCCAGCCTTCTGGATTCCAGCTATATGGAGAACTACAGTAACTGCACTCCTGTGACCCATTTTTAGCCAAAAGTGGGCTGAAGCGGGCTGTCGGCGACATCCCAAAGCCGATCCAGGCTCTGAAAATAACTCAACCACATGATCGGAATCCACCTAGAAGGGTAGAACTACAGCTGGCTCAGCCTCTTAATAAACGGCTGAGAGCCAGCGCCAGTTTAGTGCTCCAGTGAGCACTGGAGGGGCAAAGTAGAGAGCTGGTGACTGACTGCTCAGAGTAGAGGGGGAGAACTGAGTAATCACGGTTTTTGATTGCTCAGTTCTCTGTGCAGAGCTGTCGGCTGACACATACAACACCGGATTGATGCTGAATCCACCTAGGCAAGTGTATGTGTATATATATATATATATATATATATATATATTTATTTTTTTTCTAAAGCCCATAGTTCTCTTTTAAAGCACATGGTGGCAGCTACTATTTGTGTGTAAAGGGTTCAGAGTTAACCAACCTCAGTAACAGTCACCGTCAGTCAGTTGGCGCTTGGTGACAGTGGTGGAACTGGAGACTGCCATTGTCACATCCATGTCAGGCAAGCTTCATATGAAAGGGACAGCTCACCACTGGCCCACCTCTGTTGTTTCATCAGATAATCAGGAACAGGTCCTCAGCTTTGACAGTTTGTGACCCATTTACACAAATTGTGTTGCACATTACTTCAAGTGTATAAGTGTCCTGGCTTCACATTCAATATTGTTTTCTATATCTGCTTGCCTCATAATATAGAGAAAGGTATGTGGCGTCTGTGGAAACTACGATGGAAATGCAAATAATGATTTCACTACAAGGAGTCATTCAGTGGTAGAGAACTTGGTGGAGTTCTATAACAGCTGGAAAACTGACCCAAAATGCCCAGATGTGCACCATGTCAAGAATCCTTGCTCCATCAATCCATATAGGAAAGCCTGGGCAACAAAGCAATGTGCTATTATTACCAGCAACGTCTTTCAACCTTGTCACTCTCAGGTAAATTACTTTTTATTTTTAGAGTTCTTTGGTATTTAATTGTGTTTAATCATGCTCCCAAATATTAGAATCTAATAGCAGTAAGGGGTACAGAAATAAGAAATACAGAAATCACCACTAGTAAAGCTTACAACCTAGTGTATTCAGAAAGTATTTTTAAAGGTCTATCTATCTGTCTTTCTAGATTTTTTTCAATATTATCCCAATTTAGGGTTAAATGTTACCTTTTGTATCCCAAAAGTATTCAGAAGGTGCAGCTTCAATACTCCCAGATTCCATTTTGTGCTATAGAATCAGTGGCTAATATGCAATAAAAGGAAGTGGTCAGTGACCCTTCCCTCCTCTCAAACCTACATCTCCTCAAAGTTTTCCAGTTTCAAATTGGCATCTGCAACAAAGATTTTATTAATCATATTTTATTATTGAACAGATAAAAGGCATGCAACCTTTAAGGCCGCGTACACACGATCAAATCTGTCTGCTGGAAACGGTCTGCCAGACCGTTTCAGCAGACAGATTCGATCGTGTGTACGGGCAAACAGACGGATTTGGTCACCCGACAGATTTCAAAGCATGCTTTGAAATCTGTCGGCTGGGAACCCGTCTGCCCGACATGTCTGCTGGTTAGTACGCTAACCAGCAGACATGTCTTCTCGCACATGCGTCGAATGGATTTGACGCATGCGCAGAAGTGTTTTACTTCCGGGTGCGGTGACGTGGCGGCATCAACGTCACCGCCACATCACCGCCATGTCAGCGCGCTGTCTGTCAGCGGTGATTTTGGTTTGATGGTGTGTACACGCCATCGGACCAAAATCCGATGAGACATGTCCACCGGACAAGTTTGAGCAGACATATCTCATCGTGTGTACGTGACCTAAGATATCTGATTTACAAAGATATGGGTGCTATTGCAGGTCATACAATATTTGTATGTCATCTAAACATTGAAAAGACAATATGACGTGTGCACCTTAAAATGCCATTATTAACCTTTGGTGCTAAGCTACAATCCCAGCTTTTTGTTATACTGGTGCTGGGAAGCAATACAATGTTATTTCCATAATGTTTATTGTAGTGGGTGGCATCGAATGTATAACACACGATCGGAAATTCCGACAAAGAAAACCATGGATTTTTTCTGACGGAATATTGGCTCGAACTTGTGTTGCATACACACGGTCAAACAAAATTTAGACTGTCAAAGAACGCAGTGACGTACAACACTACAACAAGCCAAGAAAAATTAAGTTCAATGATTCCGAGCATGCGACGAATTGATTCCAATCATGCGTGTTGCGTGTCAGAATTGCATACAGACGATCAGAATTTCCCATTTTCCCATCGGAAAATTTAAGAACCAGCTCTCAATTTTTTGCTGTCGGAAATTCAGACCAAAAAAGTCAGAATTTTCGACCAAAAGCTCACATTGAACTTTTCTTGTCGGAAATTCTGATCGTGTGTACGCAGCATTAGAGAACGTTCAACAAATGTCATATTGCACCTATAGGGCACCGCCTGAGATTGCCTGCTTTCCCAGTGATAGGAATAGTTTGGTAGATATATATATATATATATATATATATATATATATATATATATATATATATATAAAATATGTATTTGTATAAAAAAATATAAATATATAAAAATATACGGCAGCTGTTCTTTTTAAAGTACTGCTTTATTCATTGACATACCTCAATAGACTATAGCAGCCCATAGATGATAAATGATGCAATTTTTGCTTTATGATGCTTTATTTTAACATCTGCGTAATCAGTGTTAAAGGGGGAATCTCTCCCGCCTTTTTTTCCCTGTCTTCCTTGCCGGCAGAACATAATGATCACTGCTAGCAGCTATAGGATGGATCGACTTCAGTTCAAGCAGCCTGATTATAGATGAATCGCATCTTGACTGGTCTCTGCTGAACTGGTCGAGATTCGAACCATCTTTGGCCAGCCAGGTAGTAGATAGTAACTATCTAGCTTAAAGCGGCAGTAAACCACATAAAAAAAATGTTTAAGTCATAATGTGCTAGTATGCATTGCATACTAGCACATTATGACAGACTTACCTGAAAACAAAGCCCTCCAGCGGTGTGCCATCACTGCCAGGGGTGGACTGACCATTGAGGCACTCGGGCACTGCTCAAGGGCCCCATGCCACTAGGGGCCCAATCAGGGTTGCCAGGCTCAGTAAAACCAGGGACTGTATGTAAAAATATATGTTTTTTTTTACATCTGTCCCTAATATGTCCGAAACCGACATGCTTTTGATGTAAAAACCAGAGACTTTAGCTGCCCTGCCTCTGCACTTCCTCCTGGCATGGGGGCCATCTGTAAGCCCCGGGGCCCCATAATCTTCTATTACCCAGGGGCCCCATGAGTTGTCAGTCCGCCCCTGGTCACTGCTAAAGGCGCTTCCATCCTTATCTGGTCTTCTTTCCGGCTACAGCAATATTAATGGCCGAGTTGGTGATGACTTCACCCCTGTGCATGGGAGACAATGTTTATGGCACCGCTCTGAAGGAATGGCACAGGTATGCTGTGAAGTCACCGGTTCCATCTAAAGTAAATATCTCCTAAACGGTGCATGTTTAGGAGTTATTTAGTCTACCTATAGGTAAGCCTTATTATAGGCTTATCTATAGGTAAAAATTATACATGGAAGTTTGCTCCCACTTTAAGGCTTCCAAAAGAAGTTGAATCCAATGCAAATATTGCAGGTAATTGCAGTACAGAGGATTGTAAGTGTAAGAAAACAAAAATGTTCCTTAACCTTGTCTCTAAGAAGAACTAACAATGACTGAGGGAACATGAAAGAAATAGGGAGGGTCTAGCTAGGGCTGAACTAACTAGCACTAAACAGGAAGGGAAGACATAGAGAGAGACCAAATCACATAAGTTGAGTAAAGCCCTTTACATACGAGCGGTTTGTCCAATGAAAACAGACCGATTGACTGTTTTCATCGGACAAACCAATCGTGTGTTTGCCCCATCGGTTTGTTTTCCATCTGTGAAAAAAAATAGAACATGTTTTACATTTTTCCTATGGATACATTTTTTTTTTTGAAAAAAACGATTGTCTGTGGAAGTCCATTGGTCAAAAATCCTTTGCATGCTCAGAATCAAGTTGACGCATGCTCAGAAGCATTGAACGTAATTTTTCTCAGCACGTCGTAGTTTTGTACTTTACCACATTTTGGCACGGTTGGATTTTTGGCTAATGGTGTGTAGGCAAGACTGATGAAAGTCAGCTTTGTCGGATATCTGACGAAAAAATCTATCGGATTTGATTTCATCAGATATGTGTACAGGGCTTAAGTTGTAGTAGCTAAAAACACCGCTATACATCAACATATATCAGAACAAAAATAATTAGATACAGTTCAATGCACCAGCAGTATGAATAAAAATATTGATGTCTGATCTTTCAGGAGCTGAAAATTACAATAATTTGTTTTCAGCTGTTCCAGGAGAGGTTTACTAAACAGCAATTGATCTGCTAACCATGATTTCTAAACTACCATAACATGTTCATCTATTGCCCTTCATTTCACTTGGCCTATAATAAGCATCCTACCCATAGACTTCCATCGTTTTTTTGTTTTTGAGCACGCTGGTATAAGAATAACAGGAAAACAGGAGAAGAAGAACAAGATACACAACAATCAGGGTCAGTGCAGACAGGTGCTCCTTTCTGCATTATACCCAGTGGCGTATCTAGGGTATGGGCGCCATTTGAAAGGGGCGCTGTTGAGTGGCTGGGCAGCAAGGCATTTACCAGGGTCTCTTCCTCCCAAGCATAGGCAGGATCTCTTTTTCAGCACCTTTGCTAATAAACAATGGCAGCGCTATCCCTGCTGCGTTTAGCCACAGTCCTCCCTGGTTCTCCCAGTCTCTCCCATTTTAACTGGTCAGATTGGCAGAGCACAAAGAAGAAGGAACATCAGATTCTCCCTCTCCTCTGTGAAAACCGAGGCCTTAAGTGATAGAGATTTCATCACTTCCAGTATTGGTTTTTCATTTCCCTGGCCTTGGAGGGTAGAGGAGGGATCAGGGGTCTAATAAACTCCAGATCTCTCCATAAAGAGGATATGTCACTACCCAAGGTATCACAAGGGATGAGAAATATCACTAGTTTTGTTAGCTGTTTTTTTTTGTTAAGGTTATCTGAAAGATAGGTTTTAAATGTTTCGACAGGGGGTGCAGTTTCAGTGCTTGCCATAGGTGCCATTTACACTAGATACGCCTCTGATTATACCCTGTACAAATAATAAGATCTGGAAATCATATTCTACCTGTGTATTTCTACACCTAGGTGGACCCTACCGCTTATTATGACGCTTGCATCAGTGACTCATGTTCTTGTGTTTCTGGCGGAGATTGTGAATGCTTCTGTACTGCGATTGCTGCGTATGCTCAGGCCTGTAGTGAGGATGGAGTGTGCATAAGATGGAGAACGCCAACTATATGTCGTAAGTATCACCATATAGTTCTGTGTATTACATTGAGTGATAGGTGTGGCTGATCTCAACTGTTTATTCAAAAAGTGGTAAAAAAATGTAATTCAAAGCCATCCCAAATCAGCAACATGTTATGCCGGGAACATAAATAACTATGTTCAGTTTCCATAGTGCTTCTGAAAATAATACATAAGCCATCATTTTTCATTGCTCTGTATCTTATTTCATATTTATGGTAAAGAGCCATGGGTACATATTAAGTTTCAGCATTGGGTGCATGATGCTGGACATCATTCAACCCAGAAGAGAATCATTGCAGCAAAGTCTATGGAGAACAGCGTCAGAGGCGATTAAGTTCGCATGTGTTGCGCTATATAAGTTTTCATTCATTCATTCATTCATTCATAGAGTAGGTGACTATGGGTCCACTCATACTTCTAAATGCACCCTGTGTGGGACCAGCTGTGAGAACCTCAGCAGGGGTTCCTGTAATTAGCTACGAGTAGGCAGCGGGCAGCCCAACTGAGGTTCTCACATCTGATCACACACAAGATGCATTGGCAAGTGTAAATGCACCCTATAGCAGCTGAAACTGTTTTATTTTTTTATTTTTTGGGGAACTGACCCTTTTTTTTGCCCAAAAAATATAACCTGAAATTGCTTCCTGTTCCAGGCCAGATCTCAAACTTTGCTCAGTATTATCTAGAGCAGGGGTCTCCAAACTGCGGCCCAAGGGCCAGATGTGGTCCTTTGCTAGCCTTTATCCAGCCCTTGTGTGAAATGAGGCACTATTCCTCCCACTGACACCAACAAGGGGGCACTATTTCTTCTACTGATACCAATGATGGGATACTTTTGCTCCTACTGATAGAGACACGACTCCTTCTACTGACTACCAACCCTGAGGCCATATGTATTCTCACTGATGTTGGGCCAGGGAAATTTTCTGCCCCCACTGGCCACAATCTGGCCTTCCTAAAGTCTGAAGGGCAATAAACTGGCCCTTTGTTTGAAAAGTTTGGAGACCCCTGATCTAGAGATAACTTGCAGAGTGTTGTAGTTTACAAAACATCATGGGCTACCACAAACGTATTCAGAATAAAGAGACAACAACACCAAAATAATACAAAACATTTTTATTGAATTTCTTGGATTTAAATGGTCACGGTGTTTTCCATAGGGGGAGTTAGCATGAATCAATAAATAAATTAAATAAATAAGCCATCTTGGCTAAACTTATCTTGAATAAAAAATTAAATTAAATGGTGTCCATCCAGCAAAGCTGGACGACTACTCCCCGATTCGGACAACATCATGACTTGAAGAAGAGAGGGTGGGTGGGCGTCACTGCTAGTCAGGGATGGTCTGATTAGTCACCTCATCCTGGTTCCTATTATAGCCTTTTGGAGCGCGGGCTGATAGCTGCTCAAACTGCTTAATCAGCTGCTCGCTGTGGAACACCAATCCCGCGGCTGTTGCTGCCCAGGGATACCGCAGCAGCTCCTGGAAACCTGCAAATAAAGAAGAAAGCAGGAAGAAACTGCTGTCTCACCCTTTGAGCCAGCCCATGTTGGTCCAGCTTATTGCTGTGACATTTCATTCAAATTGTGATAGTTATAAGCCTTTATTATTGTTCAAATGTGCTTCTATGAAAAAAAGGGTTTTACCATATGGTACCTATAAGTTTAGTCAAAAGTGGAACCACTGCTTATCTTCTAAAACCCCCCTTCAATGCCACATGTTTTTGACAGGTACCCCTCCTCCTTCCTCTTTCACCTAGTGCAGTGATGGCGAACCTTGGCACCCCAGATGTTTTTGAACTACATTTCCCAAGATGCTCAGCTATGCCGCAGAGTGCATGAGCATCATGGGAAATGTAGTTTCAAAACATCTGGGGTGCCAAGGTTCGCCATCACTGACCTAGGGTGACCACGTGTCCCGGATTGCCCAGGACAGTCCCACATTTTGCAGGTCTGTCCCGGGCACGTTCATTCCAGGACAATACAGTGTCCCGGAATTAAACTGACACAGCCACCCCCCGGGCCAATCTGATGCCCCCAAAAAAGTCTTCAACATCACCGCTTTACTCACTGGCAGTACTTGTCCTGGCCGGTAAATGCCTGAAGGAGCACAATCCCCGCCCCTGCTGTTAATTGGAGAAATCATAAATCCCGCCTCTTGAGTCCAATCACTGTGCTGTGATTCGTTACACCACAAGCTGATTTTTGGGAAGGGAGGTTGTCCCTGAATGGTAGTTTGGAAATGTGGTCACCCTACTTCCACCGTGCCAGTTAGAAAGTGCAGGGCGCTTCGCGCATTTACAGTAACGAACCAGCAGGGAAGCGGAAAGGCTTCTATGCGAGTTTCCCTTACCATGAATGACGGGGGCAACACCTGAGAACAGATCCAAAAATCGATTGGGGTGCCAAAATTGTGGGATCCCTGGACAGGTAAGTGTCCTAATATAAAGTCAGCAGTTACAGTATTTGTAGCTACTGACTTTTAATTTATTTGTGGGGGGTTGCAGAAAATCGGGTATTTTCGTCATCGTTTTAACGAACGAAAACGAAAGCGCAAGAAACGAAAACCGAAAGATCCGACATAAAAAATGCTTTATTTTCGTTTTCGTTCAGAGACGGCGATTTTCGATGCTTTGTCAAATTTCCGTCGTTCAATTCCTACCTATTCATTGTATTCAGAACGACGATTTTCGATGCTTTGTCGAATTGAATGACGGAAATTCGACAAAGCATCGAAAATCGTCAAATTTTTTGTCGTTCAATTTCTACCTATTCACTGTATTCAGAACGACTATTTTCGATGCTTTGTCGAATTGAACGACGAAAATTAGACAAAGCATCGAAAATCGTTGTTTTCGGACGAAAACTTTCCCGATGAAAATGAAATAAATCAAAACGATTTTCGGGAGTAACTAAATAAATGTATTTTCTGGACGAAAACGAAAAAACGAAACAAAATATTCCAGTCTGCACATGTCTATTTAGTAAAGAAGTAAAGCATTTTATTTTGAAAAATGAATTTTCACTTTGCAAGAGAAGTATCTCTGAGCTTAGTGAACGTAGTGAAAACTCACTTTGTAAAGAACACCCAATCATGTGCAAGGGGAACGTCAGCAGAGCTTCTCCTAATTAACTCAGCAAAAGGAAAATGTCCCTTACAAAGTGAAAATTCACTTTGCTAAGTAAACAGACTATTTGCTATTAGCCCCTCCCAAGGGGCTCCCCTTCTTCCCGGCCACAAGCATCAGCTGGAGGCAGGAAGTCGTCCCAGAAGACCAGGGGGGTGGCCGAGGTTCTCCCTGCCAATCTGAGAAGGGACCAGGCCCTTCAGACCCGCCATCTTGGACAGGTCAGCCAGACTTTGGTGCGGATGAAGGAGAGCCTGTCCTCCATAAAGGATACGCTTGGGGACCTGGACTGCCACTCCCGGGCTCTTACAAACTGCCTAAACGAACTGCAGACTACAACAGCAGACGTTGGGCAGGATGTGAGGGCCCTCACCCAGGCTATCCAGGCCAAAAAGGCAACACTAAGTGCTGGCCTGGACAGAATTGCTGTGGCCTTGGAGGGCAGGCCGCCAGGTGGGCAGAGACCAGGGGCTGCTCCTCCTTCCCCGGATTACCCCCCCCCCATGAGTCTCCCCTGAGGAGCCGTGGGCCGTGGCCGTGGGCGCCCCAGGCGTGGCTCACGCCAGTGGCATTAATTTGTTTTCCCCCTTTTATTTTTATTTTTTGGCTTTTTTTTTTGCTGGAAATTTTTTATTTCTGCTGGACAATTTTTTTTTTGTGTTGTGAATGATTTCTGAATGTAGGGGTGATATTCCTGCCGGAAAAGGGGTGTCACCCTCATTTTTGGTGGAGAAGGGTTCCCCAGGACCAGGGAGAAGTGATTCCCAGGTCCGTGTGAATAGTGTATGAATGTACAGTGACATAATTGGAGCCGTGGTGTGGCGTTGCTGCTCACAAGTCCTGCATGGTGGGCTGGTGCTAATCCAATTTGATGAGGATGTGGTGTGTGTGCTAGGGACCACAGTGGTGTGCATGCATGCATTCTCATTGTGCCATGATTAATGTGTGTGTTTATCGTGCAAAGATGCCTAATGTGAGTTGTCTCCTGGCTGCTCTTCCCTCAGAAGACGGGGTACGGTTAGGGGGGGATTGTCTGGTTCAGGGGTCAGGTCATCACGTATGTCAATCTGCAGGCCCTTTCTCACTGCGAAGTGGTGCAGCATGCAACAGGCACCATTGATCTGGCACACAAACTTGGGGAATACAACAGGGTACCCCCAGACTTATCCAGGCATCGGAAACGTGACTTCAGGAGGCCAAAGGTGCGCTCCACCACTGCACGTGTTTGAGCGTGTGCTTCATTGTATCTTTCCTCTCCTGAGGTTTGGGGGTTCCGGATAGGAGTCATGAGATGGGGTCCCAGTGGATATGCAGAGTCACCTGGAAGGGAAAAGACAGGAGGATGTTAGTCATGCATGTGCCCCTTGTGATGTGTGCATCATGGGGGGGGGACAGTCATGCCTGCCACCCATGTCACTCACCAACCAGCCAGGTGTCCCCATACACGTTCTGGTCGAATTCCATTGGGATGGGGCTTTGATTGTAGATGTAGCTGTCATGGCTGGATCCGGGGTGTTTGGCACGGACGTGCCATATGAGGCCTTGGGCATCGACTATCACCTGTACGTTGATGGAGTGCCAATGCTTCTGATTGCTCTGTCTCATGGGGGGGCTGGAGTGCCACACGTGTGCAATCAATGGCCCCCACGGTGCGTGGGAATCTGGCAATTCTGTAGAAATCATTGCCTTCAGCCGCAGGTCCTCAGTGGTGGGTTTGATGATTTGGTTGGCCATGCGTCTGAGGATTGCGGGGACAACCTGGTGCACACATCTGCTCATGGAGGATTGTGACATCCCAGCCACCACTCCACTTGTTCTTTGAAAAGAGCCACTGGCAAAGAAATGGAGTGTTGCCAGGACCTTGACCAGTGGCTGCACTGCATGTGAGCGGTCTGTTGGGCTGGTGATGTCCTCCTGCAGGGTTATGGTTAATTCCAGGATGGCATGAGGGGTGAATCTGAAGATGCGATACACCTCAGAATCACGCATGCCAAAGATGTCTATGCGTGTGCGGTATATCCTGTCCCGTGCCCTCCTCCGTGCCCTCCTCCGTGCCCTCCTCCGTGCCCTCCTCCTTCTTTGCTCCTCTAAAGTCAGTAGTATAGCTATGAGCAAGGATGTCCCTGGCATGTTGGCATACAGATTGTTGTGCAGCAAGTGTGACTGCTCAGCTCCTCACTAACAGTGTTGCTTTATCTGACATGTAGACGGATTGTCTAATTTTATACCACCTTTTATATGGTCTAATTTTAGACAGGACATGCAGCTGTTGCACACAGCGCATAGCCTGCGCTGCACCAACGTTCTTTTGTGGACCCCCGTAACTCCCTCATTTGCATATTTGAATAGCAAATCAATGGTGTGTCTAGCGCAGTTTTGCGCGGACGGATGCGCCGGTCTATAGAAATTACGGCGGGTCAAAAAAAGTAAATTTCCTGCGTATATCGTTTTGGGGATGCGGCGCATCGAAACGCATGCGCAAATTTAGACTTACGCCGTGCATCTCCTGAAACGCAGGCGTAATGGCTCTGTGAATCTGGCCCAATGTTTTTGTCAGACCATAACAGAACCTAAGATCTGAGTGCATTTCTGGCAGATCAACATATATTATTCTATATTTGAGGGACCTTTTAAAAAGATAAAGGATGGGGAAAATGTCCATATATTGCAGACATGTATTGCATTTGTTTTTTCTTACTTTGGCTTGACACTACATTTTAAAGTGGTTGTAAACCCTCACATATACCCAGTATAGTCACTGGCCTCAGGTGATACACAGAGAAAAAACAAATCCTCCTACATAAGGACACACCCAATTTCACACAGCACACAAGAACAGCGCTGAGGCTGTCAATCACATGCCGTGTCCTAGAATTTCCTCCCCATCACCTTTTTATCACTTGATGTC
This sequence comes from Rana kukunoris, assembly GCA_029574335.1. NCBI lineage: Eukaryota > Metazoa > Chordata > Amphibia > Anura > Ranidae > Rana > Rana kukunoris. The sequence continues at coordinate 215,617,139 of CM056059.1, read as the reverse complement.
AGGAAAACCTGGCAGAAGTGACTTAGATAGCAGAGGAAGGAGGCAGCAGAGATAAATGACACTCAGTGCTCTAAATTGAGAGAAGTACACACTATAGAGGGATATGCATTGTTCATATTTCATCTCTGAGGTATTCAACAACTTTAACTGACTCCAAGACAAATAATCGCTCATATTATCCACTTAGGGACTGGAAGGATTAGCCCCCTTAATAACCAGGCCCTTTTTTGCGATACGGCACTGCGACGCTGTAACGGAAGGGCCCGTGGACCTAGAATCCCTTTAGAAAGTTAGGGATACCCTTGCTTCAGCTCCCCATGCACCTCTTACAGTATGTCTAAATCACCCATTAGGAGCATAGGGTGACTGAGAAAACATATCTTGGACTACTTAAAATGGGACAGTAACATTTATCCACAGTATCTCACAGGATATATGCCATATTAGAAAGAGTGACTCATTCATACTGTTGGGACATATACTGTAAGGAGATACTAATCTGTTCAACTTCAGCCACCTGTCTGTCTGTTATAATGTAAATGAGTCTAGGATAACTTCTAAGGATCTTTCATTGTGGCTTGTGCTAATTGACACCGTAATTGCGTGAAGGAGTTCTGTGTCAATGTTTATTGTAGTTAGGGAGAGGAGCCAGCCAGTCTAGGAAACTCAAAGGTCATGCATATGAGTCATCTTGACTGCTTGGAGGCATTAGTTAATTAGCTTATGCTAATTTATGTCTCTGTGTATTGCTGGAGTAAGACGAAGAAAATGTGGGACCCTCCTTTTTTGGTGTATAAAGGGCCTGAATTCCTCAATAAAGATTGTGATTCCTGCTTGAACCTCATACAGAGCCTCATCTCGTATTTGGGGGAGAATTATTCGTATGGGTTTCTTGTTTGCCTGATTGGAGTGTCTGGTAGCTGCCTTGTGTTCAGGAATGGAAAATACTAAATGACTTTAACTCCTTTCATACACGGGGTGTCGCTATGGATGCTTTACCTGACAATTGCACGGTCCTGAAACGTTGCATCCACACAACATTAATATCCTTTTTTCTCACAAATTGAGGTTTATTTTGGTGGTATTTGACCGCTTGTGCGTTTTTTTATTTTTTTGCGCTATAAACAAAGAGCAGAAAATTATATTTTCAACTTTTTGCTATAATACATGTCCAAAAAAATATATAAAAAAACATTTATTTATCAGTTTAGACTGATATATATTCTTCTACATATTTTTGGTAAAAAAATATTTTAATTGACATATGTTGATTATATGGAGAAAAATTTATCACGTCTGCAAACTATGGTATAGAATTAGGGGCCCAGATTCAGAGAGCCATTACGCCTGTCTAACTGGTGTTAGACTGGAGTAATTTCAAATTACGCGCGTTTTCTAGCTAGTCGAAAACCTCAAACCATGAATAGACGGCTGCGGGCTTCAATTTGACTGGATTACGTGTTTGTACACCTTGGGATCTATGCTGCAATAAAATTGCGGTCACTGGGTGGACTTCCCGTCGTTTTCGGCGTCGGGGTATGCAAATGAGCTTTTGCCGGCGATCCCTGAAATTACGATCTTCAATCGCAATCTCTTACGGCACCTTTAGTCATCTTTTATTTGCGTAACACTATACCAGCTTTTTGCTGCTCTAATATTAGACAGCCCATGTTAAGTATGGCCGTCGTTCCCGCGTCGAATTTCTACGTTTTACGACGTCTTTTATTATTTTTAACGTAAGTCGTCCGGGAATAGGAATGTTCGTAAACGCCGCTACTCAAACAACGAATGACGTAATGACGTGATTTCGCGCAATGCACGGCGGGAAATTTCTGAACGGAGCATGCGCAGTTCGATCACTGCGGGGACGCGCTTAATTTAAATGCTTCACACCCCCCAAACGCGTATTTCGATTAAGCGGCGAGAAAAAGACTACGCCGCCGTAGCGTACGGGCAAAAATCTACCAGAATTTGTTGTAGAGCCTGGTAAAATACGGCAGCGTAAAGAGTATCTCGAATACGCTGCGCAAGTTTACGTGTACCTGAATCTGGCCCTATATTTTTTACTTTTTGCTATAATACATGTCCAAAAAAATATATAAAAAAAACATTTATTCATCAGTTTAGGCTGATTTATATTCTTCTACATATTTTTGGGAAAAAAATATTTTAATTGACATATGTTGATTATATGGAGAAAAAGTTATCACGTCTGCAAACTATGGTATAGAATTAGGGACTTTTATTTATTTTTTTTACTAGTAATGGCTGCGATCTATGTTTTTTCGTGGGACTGCAACATTGCGGCAGACAAATCAGACAATGTAGAAATTACACTGGCAGGGAAGGGGTTAACACTAGGGGGGATCAAGAGGTTAAGTGTGTTCCCTTAGGTGTGTTCTAACTGTAGGGGGGTGGGCTCACTGGGACATGACATGACTTGTTTACATGCCTCTGTACTAGGCAATGGAGTCCGCCCGACCCACGGGCACACTCCTGCAGCCCGCAATTGCGTGAGCTGCTGTTCAGGTATGGCAAATCCTGCAGCGCTGCCAACCTGTCACAGTAAATGAGCGTGAGCTGGTCAGCAAGTGGTTAAGAATTAAAATCATGCTGAGTATCTTTTTTGCTTATTCATACGCAAACAGTTTAAAATAATAAACCTTACCTGTACTTGCAATCCATAGCTATGTTCTGCGATTACTACAATGAAGCTGGAGAATGTGCATGGCACTACAAACCTTGTGGGGACAAGTGTATGAAGACCTGCAGGAACCCCAAAGGAGAGTGCCTATATGAACTTTCAGGTCTTGAAGGTAAGTCAGTAAATTCAATTCAATTCAATTCAATTCAAGGAAGACATGTTTAGACAAGTGCGGTTCGTTTTGTTTTTCGGAAATTCGGATGCACCCAAATTTCCAAACTACAATAGTACCGACTTTAAACTAATCAGAGATAAAAAAAAAAAAAAAAATTCGGACACATTTTGAATTGTTTTCGAAGCCTTTTCAAATACTTTCAAATTCCAATAGATTTCAAATTAGAATTTGAAATTTTTTCGAATTTGAACAATTTTCCAATTTCCAAAGAGAATAACCATATTCTGAAATTCAAAATAGAATAAATGTGAATTTAAATAAGAAAACAATATAATAGAAAAAAATAGAATAGAAAAAAAGAGTAGAAAAGAATAGACTATAATAGAGTAGAGAGGAATAGAATAAAAACAGAATATAACCATTTCCCAAAATTCAAATAGCATCATTTTGAATTTGAATAGAATAGAAAAGAATAGATTAGAATAGAATAGAAAAGAAAATAACAAAATTGTAGAAAAAACAGAGTACAATGGAATGAATATAACTATCTACCGAAATTCGAATATCGAATAGTATATATTTGAATTTGAATAGAAAACAATAGAATACAATAGAAAATAATAGAATAGAAAAGGAAATAATAGAATAGAAAAGAAAAGAATACAAGTAGTAGAATAAACAAATAGAAAAATAATATAATTTAAAAAACAATAGAATATAATATAAAGAATATAACCATTTTCCCAAATTCAAATAGAATCAATTTGAATTTGAATGGAATAGAAAAGAATAGATTAGACTAGGAAGATGGTTATATTCATTATATTCTATATTCTATTCTATTGTTTTTTCATACATTCTTTTATATTCCATTAGAATGTCAGAAGATGGTTATAATCTTTCTATTTAATTCTATAATTGTTTTATTCTATTCTATTCCATTATGTTCTGTTCATTTATTTTGTATCCTATGTTGTTCTGTTTTACTCTTATATTCTGTTCTTTCATTTTATGTTATATTCTTTTCTATTTTTTTCTACTCTATTTCTTTATTTTCTATTCTATTTCATTCTCTTTGAAGATTAGAAACCTATTCAAATTTGAAAACTTTTCAAATTATAATGTGAAATCTAATGGAATTTGAAAACTATTATAAGTAGAAATTGTTTTGAATTAAAAAAACGATTCAAATTAGAAAACGTTTTAAATTAGAAAACTATTCGAATTGGAAAACTATTTGAAATTGATTTGCAAACTTTTCGAATCGATCCAAATTTGAATAAACTTTTCAAATAGTTCCAAAAACAAATTAAATGGCTTAAACAAATTTAACTAAACACATTCATGTAAATAACGAATCGACACAAAACTATTTTTTTTTGTTCTGCACATGTCTAGGCTTGTTAAATTGTTTCTTTTTTTAGAAAACATGTTTCAGCAGTTCTGAACCCCATGGGAAACAAAACATAGAACGAAATCTTCTTTCCTACAACCCCCGTCAAGGGCACTACTGCTGCTTACAATCTGGAACAGAATGGATGAACAAGTTTGTAAAACAAATCAACTTAGCCACTTAAGCCCTGGATAATATTGTTGCTAAAGGACCTGGCCCCTTTTTGCGATTTGGCACTGCGTCGCTTTAACTGACAATTGAGCGGTCGTGCGACGTGGCTCCCAAACAACATTTTTGTCCTTTTTTTCCCCACACATATAGCTTTCTTTTGGTGGTATTTGATTACCTCTGCGGTTTTTATTTTTTGCGCTATAAACAAACATTTTTACTTTTTGCTGTAATAAATATCCCCCAAAAATATATTTTTTTTCTCAGTTTAGGCAGATACGTATTCTTCTTCATATTTTTCGGTTAAAAAAAAATCGCAATTAACGTTTATTGCGCAAAAGTTATAGCGTCTACAAAATAGGGGATTATTTTATTATTAGAATTTTGTTTTACTTGGTAATGGCAGCGATCAGCAATTTTTATTGTGATTGCGACATATGGCGGACACATCAGACACTATTTTGGGACCATTGTAATTTTTAAAGCGATCAGTGATATAAAAATGCACTGATTACTGTGAAAATGACACTGACAGTGAAGGGGTTAACCTGTAGGGGGCGCTGAAGTGGTTAAGTGTGCCCTAATGTGTGATTCTTACTGTGTGGGGGCGTGGCTTGACGCATGACATCACTGATCGTCATTCCCTATGACAGGGAACAGACGATCAGTGACAGTCTGACTAGGAAGCACGGGGGAGGTTTATTTACACTTACCTCTCCGCGTTCTTCAGCTCTGTGACCCGATCGCGGGACACCGCTGAGATCGGGTTCATGGGCCCCACGGGCATGGTCATGGAGCTCTGGACCGGTTTGCGAGCGTGGCGCCGCACGACCCACAGCTGAGGTCTTAAAGGGGATGTACCTGTACGCCCCTGTGCCCAGCCGTGCCATTCTGTCTATGTATATCGTCGTGCAGCGGTCCTTAAGTGGTTAATATCAGTCACTTTACATTTACAGACATGATTTCCATTATTTGGGCTTTTTGTATCTTATAGGTTTTATACCTTAGGATGGCTTTCCAGGGAAAAAAATGACATTTGCAGCTAATGGTCACTGTGTGATTTTGAAATTGTTCCATTGTATAAAATGTAGCAATATGTATTTTCCTTGTGCTCTAAATTCTCTGTAGGCTGTTATCCCAGCTGCCCTGCATCTTCGCCATATTTAGATGAAGATAATATGAAGTGTGTGTCTCAGTGTGGCTGTAATGATGAAAATGGCAACTTTTATAACTATGGAGAAAATGTACCATCTAAAGAAAACTGTCATTCATGGTAAGATCTGATTGGAAAATTATGTGTTTGTGTAATTCAGCATCCAAGGTGTTCATTGCTGGTAGATGATTCACAAACACTCTGACCACAACTGATTCTATTACAATCCAAGTGATGCACAGTTGCACACACAATCATAAATATATTTACATTCCTATAACCGTTCAACACAGAGCTAACTGGACGCTCAACTGGAAGCTGCAAGCTGATTGAACGCTCAACAGAACCAAATGTTAGGCCGTGTACACACAGGCCAGAATCTTGTGGGGAAAAAAAACGTTGTTTTTCCCGACAAGATTCTTGGCAAGAATCTCTTGCTGCCCGAGTGTACACACAGACCTTTCTTTTGAAAGGCAAGAACGCAGTGACGTCAGCGCGTACGACCAGAATGTGCTCGTCACATTCGATCCTGCCGTCGCCATCTTGCTTCACCCCACCTATGCCGTGGAAGCTACTGCGTTTCTACGGCGACAGGTAAGTATACACACTCTCGAGTTTCTCGTCGGGAAACAGGTCGACAAGAATCCAGACAAGAAAATAGAGAGCAGGATCTTTATTTTTCTCATCGAGATTCTGGCCAGATTTTCCAACAAGGAACCAGAAAGCCTCTTACACACGCTCGGTTTACTCGGCAAGAAAACTCTGCCAGCAGTTTTCTTGCTGTTTCTTGCCAAGAAAACCAAGGCTAAAGAGGCGCTTTATGTCAGCAATACCAACTTGCAATGGCAAAAATATAACATGCTATAGCAATGTGGCCCAAAATGAAAGCCTCATCAATCGCGTACACACGATCGGATTTTCCGTCAGAAAAACCTTGGATGGTTTTTCCCACGGAATTCCACTGAAGCTTGGCTTGAATAAACACGATCACACGTAATTTCTCTGAACTTTCGACCATCAAGAACGCGGTGACGTACAAAATGAAGTTCAATGCTTCCGAGCCTGCTCCAAATTGTTAATGAGGATGCGTCGGAATTTTTCACGTCGAAATTGCTACAGACAATCGGATTTTCCGATAGGAATTTGAGAACCAGCTCTTAATCTTTTGTTAGCGGAAATTCCGACAGCAAAAAGTCTGATGGAGCATGCACATGGTCGGGATTTCAGTTCAAAAGCTCACATCGGACTTTCGCTGATAGAAAATCTGATCGTGTGTACGCGGCATTAGGCTGCTTTCACAGGCGTTGGCGGTAAAATGCTGCTATTTTTAGCAATGCCTTACCATCATTTTTGCAGCCCTTTTTTGCCCCCAGCGGGGTTCTTTTAACCCCCGCTAGCGGCCAGAAAAGGGTTAAAAGCGCTGCTACAGCAGCGGTTCGGTGGCGCTGCCCATTGATTTTAATGGGCAGGGGCGCTCCTAATGCGCTCCAAAGAAGCTGCTGGCAGGACTTTTTCTGACGATCTGCCAGCGCACTGCTCCATTGTGAAAGCCCCCGGGCTTTCTGACTGGAGTGATTAGAGTGGCTCTTTCAAGGCGCTTTGCAGGCACTATTTTTAGTGCTACAGCGCCTACACAGCGCCTCAGTGTGAAAGGGGTCTAAATGTTGTACAATTACAATGCCACTAGTTGTACTTACAGCAAATTCTTTTAGTTGCATAAATCACCAACCTATGCTGTGACGGCTGTTTTTCCCTTGTACCTTCTAGTTCTGTTTTCCCATATAATGCATCTAATGTTTTCTGTGCTTACCCTGTTTTGCTTTTATTTGATAGTCTTTGGGGTTGATTTACTAAAGGAAAATAGGCTTTTCTTTTTTTAAGGGAAATTGTACTATGCATGGGAATTATCCTTAGAGCTTAGGGAATGTGGCAAATCATCGTACACACGGTCGTTTTTTGTGATGAAAAAAACGTTTTAAAAAACGTCATTTAAAATGATCGTGTGTGGGCAAAATGTCATTGTATGTCTTCTGAAAAACGTCCAAAAAAAAATTCGAACATGCTTGAATTTTTTATGTAATTTTTCAGAATGTCGTTTTTTGTGTCATAAAAAATGATCGTGTGTGGGCAAAACGATGTTTAAAACAAAGTTTTTAAACCCGCACATGCTCAGAAGAAAGTTATGAGACGGGAGCTTCAATTTAACAGAGTGCCGTCAAACGTGGTGTACGTACGTCAACACACTTTGCAAGAGCATTTTCAGAAAACGCTGGTGTGTAGGCAACGTAGTTTTTTTTAAATGAAGTTTGAAAAACGTTGTTTTGTTTCGTGAGATAAAACAACGTTTTTTTACATCACAAAAAGTGATCGTGTGTACGCGGCATAAGCCTTGTACACAAGATCGGATAATGTGTGGGGAATTGTGTAATGACAGGCTGTTGTCGGAAAATCTGACTGTTTATATTCTTCATTAGACATGTGCATTCCTATTCGTAATGAATGGATTTTCGTACAAATTTGTTCGTATTCGTACATTCGGATCAATTCAAACATCCGAAAAGCTGAAAGAACCAAAATACGAAAATTATGGAATAACAAATAAGCAAAATAACGAACAAGCGAAAATACGATTGGACAATCTTACTAAAATACGAAACACCGAAACAGCAAAAAAACGAAAATGACATCTATAACAAACGATTTGCATTCCGTATTTTAAATTATTTGTCTGTTCGTAATTTCTTAGGCCGCGTACACACGATCAAATCTGTCTGCTGAAAACAGTCTGCTAGACCGTCCCAGCAGACAGATTCGATCGTGTGTACAGGCGAGCCGACGGATTTGGCCACCCGACAGATTTCAAAGCATGCTTTGAAGTCTATCGGGTGGGAACCCGTCCGCCCGACATGTCTGCTGGTTAGTACACTTACCAGCAGACATGTCGTCTCGCACCGGCGCCGAATGGATTCGGCGCATGCGCGGAAGTGTTTTACTTCCTGGTGCGGTGACGTGGCGGCGTCAACGTCACCGCCACGTCACCGACACGTCAGCGCGTTGTCTGCTGGCGGGATTTTGGTTTGCTCGTGTACACACGAGCAAACCAAAATGACAGCAGACAGATTTGTTCAAATCGGTCAGACAGACCGTTTTAAACAAATCTATTGCCTCGTGTGTACGAGGCCTTATATTCGTATTTTCATTTGTATCTTTGTATTTTCAATTGTTTTGTTAAACTGTTTCTTTGTCTGTTCGTGAATTTGTGTACTCAAATCTTTCAAATGGACACTGGGCAGTGTAGTTAGTGAGTGATGCATTGTACTTAATATCTTAGCCAATCAGCTTATCTCTTTTGTGCTGAGTCACACTGGACAGTATAAAGCCTCGTACACACGATCGGACTTCAAACTAACTTTTCCGTGGATTTTTGTCCGAAGGGAGTTGGCCAGAATTTTTAAACCGGAAACGTTTGTCCGATGGAGCGTACACACGATTGCATTTTTTGGAAAAAGCTCATTTTGAAGTTTGTTGGCAAAAAGTCAGACATGTGTACGGGACTTAAGAGAAAGTGTATCTTAATATGCGATTAGCCACGTGTTGAAATTGAAACTAAAATACAAGATTACAAATGACCGCACCGCAATGTATTTTCAAAAGTAAACAATTACGAATCCATTAAACAAAAATTATTATCTAACAAAATTACGAATTTCGAATCAACGAAAATAAATTAGACAGAATTACGAATCATTCAGTATAAACTAAAATAAAACTGTTACGAAAATACGAATGAGTTAGAATAGGAAAACTTGCGTCTTACGAATGGGTCTGAATAGGAAAACTTCTTACGAAAATACAATTCTTTACGAATCTACGGAACGAGATGAAATGAAATGAAAAAAAATTGTTGACGGATTTTCCGCAGACAAATGTGGGATATCATGCTTTCGGATTATGTGATCGTGTGTACAGTCCGTAAAGTCTGCGTAAAGTCCAAAGTACTAAAGAGCTGAAAAACCACATAGATTTGTGTTTGTTAGCTGAAAATTCTTCGCCGTTTGTATGCAAGACAAGTTCACGGCCAACGCCCTTTGACAAAAGCCCAAGGCTTTGTCCGCAGAAAGTCCAATCGTGTGTACGAGGCTTTAGGCAAAGCATTTGGATTGTGATATACAATGCCATAATGATTGGACTCTTACTGGACTCCTCAATCTGTTTAATTTCAGCTGCCATAAAACGGGTCTTCAATTGCATAACATATTCTTTTTCCTTTTTTTCTTTTTTCTTTTAGTGAGTGTTCCACAGAAGGTATATCATGCCAGTATGAGGTCTCAGGTATGCAAACTGTTATATATCTGTGTTAAAAATAAAGCTTGTGTATTTAGAAAAGCCTTTCATGACCAGAAGTTGTTGATGTGTAGATGTCCAGGCCAAATTTACCAGCACCAACCCGTTAGTCAACTTAAAGTGGAGTTCCACCCAGATTAACAACTTTTTCTTATCCCTTTCAGCACACTGCCGACATGTTCACTTGACAAATCTTGTTTTTTCTCTGTAAATACCGTATTGCTGCTGTTTCAAGATTGACTTCCGGGACTTGACTCCTTTGGGGGTAGGCGCTGCTACTGTATTCCCCCAGCACCGCAATGACTCTTGGGAGCTTGGTGTCATGCTTCCCAAGAGTCATTGCGAAACGCCATACTAGGATTTCCATCAAAACGTGGCATGAGCGTTCAATGGCGCCACCCATTGTGATGGCAACCATAAATCCTACGCATGCGCAGAAACGAGCCTTGAATGCTGGGAGATCAGCATATACCCCATACAGGAAATCATTGCTTGTGGGCTTTAACATGCCCACAAGCAAAATGGAAAGTGCCGTGCTCGCATTTTCAAAGTTCTTCTTTTGCCGGAAAACGGACATGGGATATTTCATGACATCAAATGAGTGAGTATTTATTTATAAAGAGAAAACCTATTGAATAGCAGAAAAATAATGAGTTGTCGCAGAACCTCCCCGGGTAGGAGGATCCTTAGTGATTTTTTTTTTTTATATAAAACAGTAAAAGTCAGAAAAACAAATACTGTAGCTGCTGAAAAAAAAAAAGAGAGACATCTGTCAAGGGATCCGGCACTGTCCTCACCTTGGCCAGTTCTTTTCTTCTCTTCAAGTCCCCAATGCCACCAGTCTGACTGAAGAAAGCCAGCTGTGATTCCCTTCGGCTTTCACGGCTGGCTTTCCACTGCACATGCGCAAACCTGTGATGTGTCCCAGAAGGTTGAGCCCTTTGGCGGAGTTAATTAGGCTGAGGGTGCCAATGTTTATCTACAGCAAGGGTGCCCAACCACTGGCCCGGGGGTCACATATGGCCCACAGAGCCCTCTGATGTGGCCCGCGACCTCCTGCTCTTGGATGGAATAGGATAGAATACTGTTTATTTCAGGTCAGTTTATTACTAAAATCACAGTGTATATATGGGCATATCTGTTCTGCAGTGGTTACTTGGCTGCAGTGGCGTAACTAGAACCTTCAGGGCCCCGATGCAAGAAACCATGAGGGGGCCCCCCTGACCCCCCAGACAGGGCTCTTTTCTCCGAGCTCGGTGGTGGAACAACAGGACCCGGTCGCAAGTGGGTGGCTGCATATAAAAGGAACCGATTGCTCCATTCCCCCTGCTTCTCCCCCTTTCCCTCCCGCAGACATTCAGCTGCTGCAGGAGGAAAATGGAGAGATTGGCTCCTCTATGCCAGTGTTTCTCAATATTTTTCAAGCCAGGGCACCCTGGGGTGCCAAGGTTCTTCATCACTGCCCTAGGTGAATGGGGTTGCACTGCAACCACCCTGCAACTGTGTGCATTGCATGCAGTTGCAGCATAGCGATGATGCATTTAAGGGGTTAAAACAGGCGGTCAGGAGGCAACATATTGCCTCTTTACTGGCTGTCAAATGCCTGTGAAAAGCGATCTGAGCATGGATCGCTTTTCAGTTGAACAGCATTTTTTTGCTGGTACTATGAACTAGCAAAAACAATTTTTTAAATTGGTTCTGATTGTACACATATAGGGGGTCATGTAAACACACATACATATACAGACACACACACATATATATATAAATGGACATATGCACACACATATATACCAGTGGTGGCTGGTGCTAAAAAATTTTGGGGGGGTGCAAGAAAAATTCTGAATGTGAAACTGAAAAACAATTGCAGTCTCTTGTGCCCATCAACCGCAGCCACTGTGCCCATCAAACGCAGCTACTGTGCCCATCAAACGCAGCCACTGTGCCCATCAAACACAGCCACTGTGACCTCAAATGCAGCCACTGTGCCCATCAAATGCAGCTACTGTTCCCATCAAACGCAGCCACTGTGCCCATCAAACGCAGCTATCAAACGCAGCCACTGTGACCTCAAATGCAGCCACTGTGACCTCAAATGCAGCCACTCTGCCCATCAAATGCAGCCACTGTGCCCATTAAACGCAGCCACTGTGCCCATCAATTGCAGCCGCTGTGCCCATCAATTGCAACCTCTGTGCCATCAAATGCAGCCGCTGTGCCATCAACCGCAGCCACTGTGCCCATCAAACGTAGCCACTGTGCCCATCAAAAGCAGCCACTGTGCCCATCAAAAGCAGCCACTGTGCCCATCAAAAGCAGCCACTGTGCCCATCAAATGTGAATTCTAAATATAATTGCTGCAGACTGTGTACAATATTGTCTGTCTACAGCTCGAATCAGGAAGTAATTATCGCAGGAAACAACATCTGACTGACACACTATGTTACCCGGTCTCAGACCATACCAATTAGATGCCACACTGACACTTTTACACATCAGACTTTCTGAGACTGTACTGTACCTTCTTCTCAGCTCCAGCCTGAGCCTCCACTAAACAGGGCAAACCGTGTGGGAAAGCCAGCCAAGGCACTGCGCGGGATCCTCTGCTCGATTGTGGGTGGGACTGGACTGGAGGAGGGAACAACGTCACGATGATGTGGGCGGCACACCGAGCCCGCGCTCAGCACCTTATTGGCTGTCATGGCACCTGTACTGGCCACACAGTGCCAGCCAGGAAACAGCCTAAATGTAATCGTGGTGGGCATTGGTGGGCAGCGGTGTCACCTCTTAGCCAATTGGCAGACACAGGCAGTGCTGGCTGGTCGGACCATGATGCCTGCACTGTCAGCACCAATGCTATGCTCAGAATCAGGACACACAGAGACAGCACTATGCCGCCGAGCCCTGCGGACTGACATGCCACACTCGCATATTGATCCATCCTCAGCAGCAGCAGTGTGCCCTAGCCGGCCGCGTAGCGGGAGCACTAGACCTGCGAGTTCTGTACTACTCTACAGGGCCCCCTGCAGCAAGGGGACCGGTCGGCATGGCAACCTCAGCGACCCCTATAATTCTGCCACTGCTTGGCTGCTTTCAAACTGATTCACAGGTGCAGAGCAGTTTACCTGAACTAAAACCATAGACTTCTGTTATTACCTGCAAGTTTGGTGAGCTTTCTGAAAGTGCACCAAACCTGCAGAATATAATACAAGTCTATTGCAAAGTGCAGGAAAGCCAAATGTACACTGCTTTGCACCCACGGGTGCGAGTAAACCGCAGCGCATCAGTGTGAAAGAAGCCTTGGGGCCCCTTTCACGTAGTCAGTCTGACAGTCTGACCAATTGGACCCTTCATTTACCTCTAAGTAGTAAAGCAGGAACAAAAATTGTCTCTGGACAGCCACACTCTGAACAAATTGTAGCCTTTATTAAAAGGACAGTACTACAAGTCACAGCAAAATTAAATAAAACCCGACTGCTTGTGTGTTTCGCACTGAAACTAGTGCTTAGTCATAGCACTGAGCTATGACTAAGTACTAGTTTTAGTGCAAAACGCGTCCGCAGTCAGGTTTTATTTCATTTTGCTGTGACTTGTAGTGCTGTCCTTCTTTTAATAAAGGCTACAATTTGTTCCTGCTTTGCTAAGTGCATTGCCTGCACCTGAGTTTTCTGCAACTGTGGATATTCATCTGTGTTCCCACCTGGAGTGGCTATTCCCCTTTCACCTCTAAGTAGTGGTAGACATAAACCGACTCGTGTCCTACCATGCAAGCAGATATGAAAAAAAAATAACCTCATTGCGCAATACCATTTAAAAAAGGGTCTATTTAAAACAATAAAATTACACTCACATGAATGAGTCCCTATAGCCTATCACCTGGTGTGAATAGCAAGTGATTGTTTAGAGGAAATCGGCCCTCAGAGATGGTTCACTGCTAGCCGCAGTTCTGCTTGAAGTTTGTTGGGGCGGAAGTGTGTCGCGATGACACGATCAAACCGTGACACGTTTCTGCCTATCAAATGGGCCTTCATCAGGAAGCTCTGATTCCACCATTTTGGATGAGGTTATATATACCTTTACTTCTGGTCACCTGATTTAAATCTGTCGACATGTTGTTATTATCTGCTATTTACTCAGGGGTGCTTACACTCTAGTATTAGCAGCCTAATAAATATATTTAATAATATAAAGTGTATAACATGCAAAAAACTAAATACATAAAATTATAATATTAACCCAATTTTTTTTTTAGAAAAATTAAGGTATTATTGAATATAACATGGTGAGTGTTAGTTTCTGTGGGTATGAATGGACTAAGTGAGCTAGATGCGCCTAGTTCATCTTAGGCTCAGCAACATGTGTAAATAAATGTGTACATATATGAACTATAACCATATAATAACCACTTAACCCCCGGACCATATTGCTGCCCAAAGACCAGAGCACTTTTTGTGATTCGGCACTGCGTCTCTTTAACTGACAATTGCGCGGTCGTGCGATGTGGCTCCCAAACAAAATTGGCGTCCTTTTTTTCCCACAAATAGAGCTTTCTTTTGGTGGTATTTGATCATCTCTGTTGTTTTTATTTTTTGCGCTATAAACAAAAATAGAGTGACTATTTTGAAAAAAATGCAATATTTTTTACATTTTGCTATAATAAATATCCCCAAAAAATATATAAAAAAACTATTTTTTTCCTCCAGTTTAGGCCGATAAGTATTCTTCTACATATGTTTCGTAAAAAAAAAAATCGCAATTAGCGTTTATTCATTTGTTTGGGCAAAATTTATAGCTCTTTACAAAAAAGGGGGCATTTTTATTAATATTTTTTTTTACTAGTAATGGCGGCGATCAGCATTTTTTTTCAGTACCGTGACCTTATGGCAGACACATCGGACACTTTTGACCATTGGCATTTTTATAGCGATCAATGCTATAAAAATGCATTGGATTACTATAAAAATGCCATTGGCAGTGAAGGGGTTAACACTAGGGGGCAGGGAAGGGGTTAAGTGTGTTCCTGGGTGTGTTCTAACTGTATAGGGGGTGGCCTCACTAGGGGAAATCACTGATCTTCTGTTCATACATTGTATGAACAGAAGATCAGCGTTTCCCCACTGACAGTACCAGAGAGCTTTGTGTATAATGACGGTGAGCGGTCGGCATGTGGCTAATTAGAATTATTTATAATTTAATGTGTTTTTTTAGAAAAAGGTAGTAAATACCTGAATGAGTTCCCAACTGTGTGGGGGGAGGGGACTGATTGGGGGAGGTGACTGATGCTGTGTCCCTATGTACAAGGGACACAGATCGGTCTCCTCTCTCCCTGACAGAACAGGGAGCTCTGTGTTTACACACAGAGCTCCACGTCCCTGCTGTCACTGCGATTGCGGGTACCTGGTGGACACCGCGGCCGCCAGGCACACGCATCGGCTTCCCAGCGATGCGCCACATACAGTGTTTCCCCACTGCGCGCCCCCAGCGGCGCGCACGGGGAATGTAAACAACAGGACGTCTAAAGACATCCACTCGGCACTTGAGAGCCGTGCTGTGGACGTCTTTTGTCTATAGCGTGAATCTCAAGTGGTTAAGCACAAACACCGTATATCACTTTTTGGGATGGTCACCTATGGGTTAATTAACTACAGTATTATGCAATTTATTGTCTAATTTATTTTATTTGTGTGGAAAAGTGTAGCGCTAATAATGACACAAATAATGATAATACAATAAAGATTAAATCATGCAACACCACATGTGAATTAATGGTATTCAAAAGTCCATAAATGTTTTGAATGAATCGGTGAGTCGGTTTCTTTGAGTAAAACAGATACACAAAATCCAGTGCATAAAGAAGTGAAAAATCCACCACCGCTTATGACAAGGGGCTTACCGGACCGATTGGACCTAGACAGGCATATACCCACTAGGCCAATCAAGCTTTGTTAAAGTTGATATACTGAAGCAGGTACACCATACACGTCATGCGATTCGGTATCAATGAAGGCAAACCTCAGACAGATGATTCAAAAATACTTCCCAGCAAGCAGCAATTCTCAACAGATCACTCAGAGGGCAAATCAGTACTCCAACCGATAAGCCCTTATATACAGCAAAAGGTCCCCACACTTATATCAAGGCTCCCATAGGCAGCTGATGGTAATAACATGGCCATGTTATTACGGGAGGCAAAAGGGGACGTCCTCACTCCCTTCCCCCTCCGGTGCTTCTTCTGACTCACCGCTACGATCAAAGCCAGGATTGTTTTTTTTTCCAGGTTTCCCAGCATAGAGGTGAGATGTGGGGTCTTATTGACCCCATATCTCACTGTAAAGAGGACCTGTCATGCTATATTCCTATTACAAGGGATGTTTAAAGCGTCACCTATGGGGATTTTTAAGTAGTGACGTTTGGCGCCATTCCACAAGCATGTGCAATATTGAAGGGTGAGATGTTGGGTATATATTTACTCAGCGTAACTTCATCTTTCATATTATGCAAAAACATTGGGCTAACTTTAATGTTTTTTTTTTTTTTTAAACCACAAAACTGTTTTATTTCCCCAAAAAAATTGCTGCATCGAAAGCCGCCGCATGGGTTAAACAGGGTGCGGGAACATCATACCTTTCATTTGAATAGCTGTAGTGTTCCCGCGGCATATAGACACTCCCCCTTGCTCGGGATTGGATGGGTGATCGTGATCTGTCCAATCCCGATCAAGGGGAAGTGTCTATACGCGCGGGCAAAACAGCTATTCAAATGATTGCTGTGATGTTCTCCGTGCAGCGGCGGTGGCTTTCGGCTGGAGTGACATGGCTAGAGGGACATGGCTGGAGGGACATGGCTGCATATGTAAGGGACATGGCTGGAGGGACATGGCTGCATATGTGGGGGACATGGCTGGAGGGACATGGCTGCATATGTGGGGGACATGGCTGGAGGGATATGGCTGCATATGCGGGGGACATGGCTGCATATGTGGGGGACATGGCTGCATTTGGGGACACATTTAAAAAAAGTATCGGTATTCGGTATCGGTGACTACTTGAAAAAAAGTATCGGTACTTGTACTTGGTCCTAAAAAAGTGGTATCGGGACAACCCTACAAATAAATGATTTTTCCATGTAGGAAAGGAATGTCAGAATTGGTCTGGGTTTTCCAGAATGCCTGATGTGCTCCCTGCATGTTGGGCCTCTGTATGTGGCCACGCTGTGTAAAAGTCTCACACATGGGGTATCGCCATACTTGGGAGAAATAGCAGAATGTGTTTTGGGGTGTAATTTGTGGTATGCATATGCTGTGTGTGAGAAATAACCTGCTAATATAAAACTTTTGTGGAAAAAAAAATTAAAAATAAAAAAAAATAGATTTTGCAAAGAATTGTGGGAAAAAATGACAACTTCAAAAAACTCACAATGCCTCTTTCTAAATACCTTGGAATGTCTTATTTCCAAAAAAGGGGTCATTTGGGGGGTATTTGGGGGGTATTTGTACTTTTCTGGCATGTTAGGGTCTCAAGAAATGAGAGAGGCTGTCAGTACACCAGGTATAATCAAACTGATCAATTTTCAGTAATTAGTACCATAACTTTCACCCAGACTAAATAATATCTAAAAAAAAAAATTATTTTGTTACCAAAGATATGTAGCAGTATACATTTTAGGCCAAATTTATGAAGACAAATTACTTTTTTGCAAAATTTTATAATAGAAATGAAGAATTTTTTTTTTTACCAAATTTTTGTTCTTTTTTCATTTATAGCGAAAAAAAATAAAAACCACAGAGGTGATCAAATATCACCAAAAGAAAGCTCTATTTGTGGGAAAAAAAGGACACAAATTTCATTTGGTTACAGTGTTGAATGACTGAGTTATTGTCATTCAAAATGTGAGAGCACCGAAAGTGAAAATTGGTCTGGTTATTAAAGCGGAGTTCCACCCTCAAATTTGACTTTACATCAGTAGTTCTATAAAAATGTCATTATTCCTTTAAGAAAAAAAATGATTTTTTTTTACATGCCTTTAAACTCTTGTTGCTAGGCAGATTAGTTAATCTTCTCTCTTCCTGTACCGCGGTGCTTAACTTTCTAACCTACACCGCACAGACTCCTGGGAATGTAGTGGGTGTAACTTCCCATGAGTCTGTGCGCTCCCCAGTCTGGAAGAATCGTGAGACTTGGACAATACAGGTGCTGTTTACCCCCCCTCCCGCGATTCGTGGCACCCCTCCCCCGCTATTCGCGCCCCCCGCGATTTGGGGCACCCCCGGGGGTTCGCGGCACCCCCCCTATTCGCGCCCCCCCCGCGATTTGCGCCCTCCTCCCCGCCTAACCCCCCTAACAACTCTGATCTGTGGCCACCCCCCCCCCCCCCTGCTTAACAACTCCGATCCGATCTGCGCATTTTTTTATTTAATCATCCATGTGCTGGGGGTGATGCCATTTAGTGGGAGTGATGCAATGTGTTGAGCTGATGCGGTGTGCTGCACACCGCATCGGCCCCATCACACCGCATGGGCCCCAGGACACCGCATCGGCCCCAGGACACCGCATTGGCCCCAGACACACCGCATCAGCCCCCAGACCAGTTTCAGCAGACATATCCGATCATGTGTATGGCCTAGCGGACAGGTTTCCAGCGGACAAAAGTTTTAAAACATGCTTTAAAACTTGTCCACTGAAAACCTGTCCGTCGGACATGTCCGCTGGTTGGAACCCTAACCAGCGGACCGAAAATCTCCCGCATGCGTCGAATGGATTTGACACATGCGTGGAAGCATTTTACTTCCTGGTTTGGTGACGTGGCGGCATCAACGTCACCGCCACGTCACTGCGCTGTCTTTCCGCTGGGATTTTGGTTTGATCGTGTGTACACAGATCAGACCAAAATCTCCCAGGAGACATGTCTGATGTAAACGGTCCGTCGGACCATTTTCATTGGATATGTCTCCTCGTGTGTAAGCGGCCTAAGGCTTTTCTCTAGGATCGAATGTTAGGAAATGTTACATTCACCCTGCGAAATGCAACAAATAGTTATTTACATTTCACACATATTACAACCATTACAGGTATTATTTGTGACTTTTACCCAATTGCTGAGATATTTGTGAAGAAATGTTTTATTACTGAATAGACTCCTAAGTATTATGAACATGCAGTACTCTAGTCATTTATCTGAGTAATTAATAATCGATTAAGTGGAATTATTACATTATTATTATTGAAAAAAAAAGGCTAACAGAAATAGCATGAGTGGTTTATTTTTTCTCTCTCAGCTTGTCATTGTGAACATAACGGAAACGTGTACCAATTCTCAGAAACCATCTCAAGCTTCAGTGATACAGATGGAAGCTGCAAGGAATTGAAGTGTGATGTCAATGGAACCATTGTCACTATCAGTAATTCATGCACTACACAACTCCCAGCACAACGAAGTACAGCAGGACAAAATAAGGAAACAACAACAATAACAACCTCAAAAACAACAACAACACCATGTAGTCCTCAGTGTCGATGGACACAATGGTATAATGAGTCCAAACTTTTAGAAAACAAAATAAGTAATACTAAAATTAATGACACAATCACGACCAAAATAAAAGTAAGCTGCAAAGATGAGATCTATGCTCACAAGACAGAATGTAAACTTGCAGATTCTAGCAATGATCTGCCCAGTTCAAAGCAGAGAATAAATGCCTTTTGTAATGTTGTAAATGAATTAGAATGTATTAACAGTAAGCAAGATGGACCCATGAAAGTGTGCAAAACTTTAGAAATACGATTCTTGTGTTGTGATGATTTCTCACTTTGTTTCGGGTATAATCCACCTACAAAATCCACTACATTTTTATCAACTAAAGTAACAAGTGCACCTGGAAAACAAACACCTGTAGTATCAACAGGAATATCCCATCCTCCAGTATCTACAGTCCCTACTACACATTCTAAAATAACTTTCAGTACATCAACTACTACACAAACTGTGTTCTCCACTCCTACATTTTCTTCTACTACAACAACTACTACAGCTACTTCTCCATCAAAATCAACATCAGAGTCAACAACAGCAAATCCCTCATCTACCTCGAGTGTAACACAGTCTATCCTTCATGTCTCCACTGAGACAACAAGCATAGGCTCTAAGAGTTCTGTTTCTACAACCACAATACCAACTAGCACGTCTTTTTCTCCAACAACTAAAATTTATCCCACCACAACCTCTGTTAAAAAAACTACTTCCTCTACAACCACACCTTTTATATCATCAGCCACATCAAACACCCCATCCAGTCTTCTAACTGTTACAACCAAACCTACAACATCTAGTTCTTTACCATCATCTACAGTTCCAACCACAACTTCTTGCTATTATTGTTTTTGGACAAAGTGGTATAATGAAAACCATCCAACATCAACGGCAGAATCAGGAGATCATGAAAGCTATGAGATAGTGAAATCTAAAGGATTCTCAGAGTGCAAGGATGAATCGCATGTTCAGGATATCCAGTGTGAAGTTAGTTCATACTCTGAAAAGGGCTTTAAAGATTTAAAACAAAATGCTACATGCAATGTTAAATCAGGCTTCATATGCAGGAATGAGGATAATCCGGGATCATTTAAAATGTGCAATGATTATAAAGTAAGATTCTACTGTTGTGAAAAACAGAAATGCCCTTCTTCCACAACTACTGCAGCTACTACAGCTACTTCTCCATCAAAATCAATATCAGAATCTACAGCAGCAAATCCATCAACCACCTCAAAGGTAACACAATCTACCCATTATGTCCCCCCTGAGACAAGAAGCAGACCCTCTGAGAGTTCTGTATCTACAGCTACAATGCCAACTAGCACTTTTTTTTCTCCAACGACTAAACTATCTCCTACAACAGCTACACCTACTTCTCCATCACAATCAACATCAGAGTCTACAACAGAAAATCCCTCATCCACCTCAAGTGTAACACAGTCTACCCTTCGTGTCTCCACTGAGACAACAAGCATAGGCTCTAAGAGTTCTGTTTCTACAACCACAATGCCAACTAGTACTTTTTTTTCTCCAACGACTAAACTATCTCCTACAACAGCTACACCTACTTCTCCATCACAATCAACATCAGAGTCTACAACAGAAAATCCCTCATCCACCTCAAGTGTAACACAGTCTACCCTTCGTGTCTCCACTGAGACAACAAGCATAGGCTCTAAGAGTTCTGTTTCTACAACCACAATACCAACTAGCACGTCTTTTTCTCCAACAACTAAAATCTCTCCCACCACAACCTCTGTTAAACAAACTACTTCCTCTACAACCACACCTTTTATAGCATCAGCCACATCAAACACCCCATCCAGTCTTCTAATTGTTACAACCAAACCTACAACATCTAGTTCTTCACCATCATCTACAGTTCCAACCACAACTTCTTGCTATTATTGTTTTTGGACAAAGTGGTATAATGAAAACCATCCAACATCAAAGGCAGAATCAGGAGATCATGAAAGCTATGAGATAGTGAAATCTAAAGGATACTCAGAGTGCAAGGATGAATCGCATGTTCAGGATATTGAGTGTGAAGTTAGTTCATACTCTGAAAAGGGCTTTAAAGATTTAAAACAAAATGCTACATGTAATGTTAAATCAGGCTTCATATGCAGGAATGAAGATAATCCGGAACCATTTAAAATGTGCCATGATTACAAAATAAGATTATACTGTTGTGAAAAACAGAAATGCCCTTCTTCCACAGCTACTACAGCTACTACAGCTACTTCTCCATCACAATCAACATCAGAGTCCACGACAGCAAATCCTTCACCCACCTCAAGTGTAACACAGTCTACCATTCATGTCTCCACTGAAACAACAAGCATAGGCTCTAAGAGTTCTGTTTCTACAACCACAATACCAACTAGCACGTCTTTTTCTCCAACAACTACATTTTCTCACACCACAACCTCTGTTAAACAAACTACTTCCTCTACAACCACACCTTTTATATCATCAGCCACATCAAAAACCCCATCCAGTCTTCTAACTGTTACAACCAAACCTACAACATCTAGTTCTTTACCATCATCTACAGTTCCAACCACAACTTCTTGCTATTATTGTTTTTGGACAAAGTGGTATAATGAAAACCATCCAACATCAACGGCAGAATCAGGAGATCATGAAAGCTATGAGATAGTGAAATCTAAAGGATTCTCAGAGTGCAAGGATGAATCGCATGTTCAGGATATCCAGTGTGAAGTTAGTTCATACTCTGAAAAGGGCTTTAAAGATTTAAAACAAAATGCTACATGCAATGTTAAATCAGGCTTCATATGCAGGAATGAGGATAATCCGGGACCATTTAAAATGTGCAATGATTATAAAGTAAGATTCTACTGTTGTGAAAAACAGAAATGCCCTTCTTCCACAACTACTGCAGCTACTACAGCTACTTCTCCATCAAAATCAATATCAGAATCTACAGCAGCAAATCCATCAACCACCTCAAAGGTAACACAATCTACCCATTATGTCCCCCCTGAGACAAGAAGCAGACCCTCTGAGAGTTCTGTATCTACAGCTACAATGCCAACTAGCACTTTTTTTTCTCCAACGACTAAACTATCTCCTACAACAGCTACACCTACTTCTCCATCACAATCAACATCAGAGTCTACAACAGAAAATCCCTCATCCACCTCAAGTGTAACACAGTCTACCCTTCGTGTCTCCACTGAGACAACAAGCATAGGCTCTAAGAGTTCTGTTTCTACAACCACAATACCAACTAGCACGTCTTTTTCTCCAACAACTACATTTTCTCACACCACAACCTCTGTTAAACAAACTACTTCCTCTACAACCACACCTTTTATAGCATCAGCCACATCAAACACCCCATCCAGTCTTCTAATTGTTACAACCAAACCTACAACATCTAGTTCTTCACCATCATCTACAGTTCCAACCACAACTTCTTGCTATTATTGTTTTTGGACAAAGTGGTATAATGAAAACCATCCAACATCAAAGGCAGAATCAGGAGATCATGAAAGCTATGAGATCGTGAAATCTAAAGGATACTCAGAGTGCAAGGATAAATCGCATGTTCAAGATATTCAGTGTGAAGCTAGTTCATACCCTGGAAAGGGCTTTAAAGATTTAAAACAAAATGCTACATGCAATGTTAAATCAGGCTTCATATGCAGGAATGAAGATAATCCGGGACCATTTAAAATGTGCAATGATTATAAAGTAAGATTCTACTGTTGTGAAAAACAGAAATGCCCTTCTTCCACAGCTACTACAGCTACTACAGCTACTTCTACATCACAATCAACATCAGCATCTACAACAGAAAGTCCCCCATCCACCTCAAGTGTAACACAGTCTACCCTTCGTGTCTCCACTGAGACAACAAGCATAGGCTCTAAGAGTTCGGTTTCTACAACCACAATACCAACTAGCACGTCTTTTTCTCCAACGACTAAACTATCTCCTACAACAGCTACAGCTACTTCTCCATCACAATCAACATCAGAGTCTACAACAGAAAATCCCTCATCCACCTCAAGTGTAACACAGTCTACCTTTCGTGTCTCCACTGAGACAACAAGCATAGGCTCTAAGAGTTCTGTTTCTACAACCACAATACCAACTAGCATGTCTTTTTCTCCAACAACTAAAATCTCTCCCACCACAACCTCTGTTAAACAAACTACTTCCTCTACAACCACACCTTTTATATCATCAGCCACATCAAACACCCCATCCAGTCTTCTAACTGTTACAACCAGACCTTCAACATCTAGTTCCTCACCACCATCTACAGTTCCAACCACAACTTCTTGCTATTATTGTTTTTGGACAAAGTGGTATAATGAAAATCATCCAACATCAAAGGCAGAATCAGGAGATCATGAAAGCTATGAGATCATGAAATCTAAAGGATACTCAGAGTGCAAGGATAAATCACATGTTCAAGATATTCAGTGTGAAGCTAGTTCATACCCTGGAAAGGGCTTTAAAGATTTAAAACAAAATGCTACATGCAATGTTAAATCAGGCTTCATATGCAGGAATGAAGATAATCCGGGACCATTTAAAATGTGCAATGATTATAAAGTAAGATTCTACTGTTGTGAAAAACAGAAATGCCCTTCTTCCACAGCTACTACAGCTACTACAGCTACTTCTACATCACAATCAACATCAGCATCTACAACAGAAAATCCCCCATCCACCTCAAGTGTAACACAGTCTACCCTTCGTGTCTCCACTGAGACAACAAGCATAGGCTCTAAGAGTTCTGTTTCTACAACCACAATACCAACTAGCACGTCTTTTTCTCCAACAACTAAAATTTCTCACACCACAACCTCTGTTAAACAAACTACTTCCTCTACAACCACACCTTTTATATCATCAGCCACATCAAACACCCCATCCAGTCTTCTAACTGTTACAACCAAACCTTCAACATCTAGTTCTTCACCACCATCTACAGGTCCAACCACAACGTCTTGCTATTATTGTTTTTGGACAAAGTGGTATAATGAAAACCATCCAACATCAAAGGCAGAATCAGGAGATCATGAAAGCTATGAGATCGTGAAATCTAAGGGATACTCAGAGTGCAAGGATAAATCGCATGTTCAAGATATTCAGTGTGAAGCTAGTTCATACCCTGGAAAGGGCTTTAAAGATTTAAAACAAAATGCTACATGCAATGTTAAATCAGGCTTCATATGCAGGAATGAGGATAATCCGGGACCATTTAAAATGTGCAATGATTATAAAGTAAGATTCTACTGTTGTGAAAAACAGAAATGCCCTTCTTCCACAACTACTGCAGCTACTACAGCTACTTCTCCATCAAAATCAATATCAGAATCTACAGCAGCAAATCCATCAACCACCTCAAAGGTAACACAATCTACCCATTATGTCCCCCCTGAGACAAGAAGCAGACCCTCTGAGAGTTCTGTATCTACAGCTACAATGCCAACTAGCACTTTTTTTTCTCCAACGACTAAACTATCTCCTACAACAGCTACACCTACTTCTCCATCACAATCAACATCAGAGTCTACAACAGAAAATCCCTCATCCACCTCAAGTGTAACACAGTCTACCCTTCGTGTCTCCACTGAGACAACAAGCATAGGCTCTAAGAGTTCTGTTTCTACAACCACAATACCAACTAGCACGTCTTTTTCTCCAACAACTACATTTTCTCACACCACAACCTCTGTTAAACAAACTACTTCCTCTACAACCACACCTTTTATAGCATCAGCCACATCAAACACCCCATCCAGTCTTCTAATTGTTACAACCAAACCTACAACATCTAGTTCTTCACCATCATCTACAGTTCCAACCACAACTTCTTGCTATTATTGTTTTTGGACAAAGTGGTATAATGAAAACCATCCAACATCAAAGGCAGAATCAGGAGATCATGAAAGCTATGAGATCGTGAAATCTAAAGGATACTCAGAGTGCAAGGATAAATCGCATGTTCAAGATATTCAGTGTGAAGCTAGTTCATACCCTGGAAAGGGCTTTAAAGATTTAAAACAAAATGCTACATGTAATGTTAAATCAGGCTTCATATGCAGGAATGAAGATAATCCGGGACCATTTAAAATGTGCAATGATTATAAAGTAAGATTCTACTGTTGTGAAAAACAGAAATGCCCTTCTTCCACAGCTACTACAGCTACTTCTACATCACAATCAACATCAGCATCTACAACAGAAAATCCCCCATCCACCTCAAGTGTAACACAGTCTACCCTTCGTGTCTCCACTGAGACAACAAGCATAGGCTCTAAGAGTTCGGTTTCTACAACCACAATACCAACTAGCACGTCTTTTTCTCCAACGACTAAACTATCTCCTACAACAGCTACAGCTACTTCTTCATCACAATCAACATCAGAGTCTACAACAGAAAATCCCTCATCCACCTCAAGTGTAACACAGTCTACCCTTTATGTCTCCACTGAGACAACAAACATAGGCTCTAAGAGTTCTGTTTCTACAACCACAATACCAACTAGCACGTCTTTTTCTCCAACAACTAAAATTTCTCCCACCACAACCTCTGTTAAACAAACTACTTCCTCTACAACCACACTGTTTATATCATCAGCCACATCAAACACCCCATCCAGTCTTCTAACTGTTACAACCAGACCTTCAACATCTAGTTCTTCACCATCATCTACAGTTCCAACCACAACTTCTTGCTATTATTGTTTTTGGACAAAGTGGTATAATGAAAACCATCCAACGTCAAAGGCAGAATCAGGAGATCATGAAAGCTATGAGATCGTGAAATCTAAAGGATACTCAGAGTGCAAGGATAAATCGCATGTTCAAGATATTCAGTGTGAAGCTAGTTCATACCCTGGAAAGGGCTTTAAAGATTTAAAACAAAATGCTACATGCAATGTTAAATCAGGCTTCATATGCAGGAATGAGGATAATCCGGGACCATTTAAAATGTGCAATGATTATAAAGTAAGATTCTACTGTTGTGAAAAACAGAAATGCCCTTCTTCCACAACTACTGCAGCTACTACAGCTACTTCTCCATCAAAATCAATATCAGAATCTACAGCAGCAAATCCATCAACCACCTCAAAGGTAACACAATCTACCCATTATGTCCCCCCTGAGACAAGAAGCAGACCCTCTGAGAGTTCTGTATCTACAGCTACAATGCCAACTAGCACTTTTTTTTCTCCAACGACTAAACTATCTCCTACAACAGCTACACCTACTTCTCCATCACAATCAACATCAGAGTCTACAACAGAAAATCCCTCATCCACCTCAAGTGTAACACAGTCTACCCTTCGTGTCTCCACTGAGACAACAAGCATAGGCTCTAAGAGTTCTGTTTCTACAACCACAATACCAACTAGCACGTCTTTTTCTCCAACAACTACATTTTCTCACACCACAACCTCTGTTAAACAAACTACTTCCTCTACAACCACACCTTTTATAGCATCAGCCACATCAAACACCCCATCCAGTCTTCTAACTGTTACAACCAGACCTTCAACATCTAGTTCTTCACCATCATCTACAGTTCCAACCACAACTTCTTGCTATTATTGTTTTTGGACAAAGTGGTATAATGAAAACCATCCAACGTCAAAGGCAGAATCAGGAGATCATGAAAGCTATGAGATCGTGAAATCTAAAGGATACTCAGAGTGCAAGGATAAATCGCATGTTCAAGATATTCAGTGTGAAGCTAGTTCATACTCTGGAAAGGGCTTTAAAGATTTAAAACAAAATGCTACATGCAATGTTAAATCAGGCTTCATATGCAGGAATGAAGATAATCTGGGACCATTTAAAATGTGCAATGATTATAAAGTAAGATTCTACTGTTGTGAAAAACAGAAATGCCCTTCTTCCACAACTACTACAGCTACTACAGCTACTTCTACCTCACAATCAACATCAGCATCTACAACAGAAAATTCCCCATCCACCTCAAGTGTAACACAGTCTACCCTTCGTGTCTCCACTGAGACAACACGCATAGGCTCTAAGAGTTCTGTTTCTACAACCACAATAACAACTAGCACTTCACCAACAACTAAAATCTCTCCCATTTCAACCACTGTATCATCAGCCAACCCAAACACCCTATCTAGCCCTTTAATTACTCCAAGTGTTTTTCCCAGTATATCAACGTCTTTAATCACAGGTGGGTCATTGTCCTCAAGCGTAAAGCCTCCCACATTTTTTTCTTCTTTGACAACAACCACAACATCTGACGAAAGCACAGTTACAAGTATGTACTGCTTTTTTAATTCTTTCATTACTAGTGTTTTTCCTCATCTGTGTTTTAGTTGGTTATAATATATGGTATTCTTACTGTATGCCAAAAAGGGTTTCTTAATTTAATTAAATAATAATAAAAATACAGAATATCAGTATTGTATTCAGTTTAAACTTTTCCACCCTTTTTGAGTCAGGCTTTCTAAACTATTATTTAAATGTTTTTTTTTTTTTTTTAACTATGTTGATTTGTTGTTGTTTTTTACATTGACTTGTTGTGTGACCCTTTTGCACATCAGCTTCATCTATTATGTTTTGTTATGGTGCCCCCTGGCAGGTGACACAGCCTCAATCGAGGCTCAAATCTCAGTGACAGTCTTTGCCAGAGTTTCTGGTTGTGGAGATGGACCAGAACCCCTTGTGGTACTGGTTTTCTTCACTTCAAGCTGTCACTAGAGCATGGCCCTCAGGATCATTCCACCAGTAAGGTATCTGCAACAAAACAGCTACAGTGTGTGGAATGTAAATCCTAGGCAAAAGGATAGTCAGGTCCCGTCAGAGGTTTGGGCAGGTGGCAAGCAAGAGAGTCATTGGGTCCAGCAGAGTTCATGGGCAGGTATCAGGAAAGAGAGTAGTTAGGTCAATTCAGATCAGAAAAAAGCAAGGCAGTCAAGTATAATAACTCTTTTGCACAAAGGATAGCTGGTGATAGGTCACAGCACTTGCCACTTCAAAGGCCAGAGCTTAAAGAACCTTTGGGTCAGAGGACACGCCCAGGTTTTTTTTAGGGACTTCTTTAAGTACTAGCAGGGATGCTGTGAGTACCATCTGTGATAGTGATACATTTTAAGACCATCACACTCCTGCCTTTATGTCTGACTGATGGACAATACCATATTGTCTTTTTTCTGTGTCTAACATTATTGGACTTAGTGTTTGCTACTGACAAAACTTGGGTGTGTTGGATGGTGCTGGACTCTTTCTTGATGTGTTATCAGGTGGCTGGGAATCAAAGTTACAGGGTTTGGAAGGTGGGTGTGTGATGGATCTTGGTCACTTGACTCATCAGGTGGGGTACTGTTTCTCAGCAAAACTGAACTTGATCCATGGAGTGTTAGGTGCGCCTTTGACAAAGAGTTATGAGACTTTGTGTTAAAGTAAAAGACTGCCAACACATTTCCAGGGTTTTGTGTACCCCTCTTCTTGAGAGATCAAGAGTTTGGTGGCAGCAGACGACCAGTGACAGCATTGTGGTAGGCTGTAACAAAAGTACATTGTGAGGTGCATTGGGGTGCCATTCAGAATGAATAGTATCGCAGCACACTAATGTAAGGCATGGTGTGAACCCAACCTAGCTTGTTTTATTGCTTTCTATCGCACCAGAATATTGGCAGCATGTCAGACCTCTAAAATAACTACAACACATCTTTCTAAGCTGTTGCAAACTGATTGAAACCAGAATTTACAGTAAAAGAAATGAATGGTCAGGAATGGCATGATTTAAGTTTTACCACCTGTCAATAATAACAAACTACTTTATTGTTCATAGTCCTGGCACTTTAGGTCCCTTGCACACATGGGCCATGGCCACCTAGCTACTATGCATTTAAATGTGCCTGGGAGGGAGGGATACAGCATCTGGCCTTGCTACCAGACGCCTGTCCATGTTTCTGGAAGGCTTAAGATGAACAGGGCAGAACACTGTACCTAGTGGCCGCGTACACACGATCAGACCGGTCCGATGAAACTGGTCTGGAGACCAGTTTCATCGGACCAATTCGATGGTGTGTACGGCCTATCGGACCGTTGTCCGTCAGACCAAAGTTTTAAAACTTGCTTAAAAATCTATCCGACGGACACCTGTCCGTCGGACAGATTCGATGGTTAGTACACAAAAGCATCGGACCAAAAACCTGTGCATGCTCAAAATCAAGTCGACGCATGCTTGGAAGCATTGAACTTCGTTTTTTCAGCACGTCGTGTTCTACGTCACCGCGTTCTGGTCTGATTGGATTTGTGGTCCGATGGTGTGTACGCACATCAGACCATCAGACCACTTCAGCGTGGTCCGATGAAAACATGTATTAATGCAAAAAAGTTTTAAAAACTGCAGTTTTTTTAGGAGCAGTGATTTTAATAATGCTTAAAGTGAAACAATAAAAGTGAAATATTCCTTTACATTTCGTACCTGGGGATGTGTATAGTATGCCTGTAAAGTAGCGCTTGTTTCCCTTGCTTAGAACTGTCCCTGCACAAAATGTTATTTCTGAAGGAAAAAAAGTCATTTAAAAGTACTCACGAATGTAATGAATTGTCGGCTCCCTGCAATACAAACAAAAGTAATTGAAAGTCATTGATAAAAATAATGTGGGGTCCCCCAAATTCAATTACCAGGCCCTTCAGGTCTGGTATGTATATTAAGGGGAACTCCACACCAAGTAAAAAAAAAATGGTGTGGAGTTCCCCCCAAAAATCCATACCAGACCCTTTATACGAGCATGCAACCAGGTAGGCCGAGGGGGGACAAGAGAGCGCCTCCCTCCTGAACTGTACCAGGCCACATGTCCTCTACATGGGAAATGACTTTCAATTAATTTTCTCTGTATTGCCGGGAGCCGACAATTCATTACAGCTGCGAGTACTTTTAAATTACTTTTTTTCCTTCAGAAATTACATTTTGTGCAGGGACAGTTCTAAGCACAGGAAACAATCGCTACTTTACAGGCATACTATACACACACCCCAGGTAATAAATTTAAAATAATATTTTACTTTCATTGTTTCACTTTATGCATTATTAAAATCACTGCTCCCAAAAAAAAATGCAGATTTTAAAACTTTTTTTTGCATTGATACATGTCCCCTGGGGCAGAACCCGGGTCCCCAAACACTTTTTATGACAATAACTTGCATATAAGCCTTTAAAATTAGCACTTTCGATTTTTCATGTACATGTCCCATAGACTTTAACAGGTATTGCCTGTTCGCATTTTCTAATGCGAACCAAACTGGGGGGTGTTCAGCTCATCCCTAGTCCAATGAGAAGATGAAGAAGTAGTAACGATCTAGCAATTTTAATTTAGCCCCACCACACCTAATAGCTCTTCATTAGGTTTTTCTTATTGGTTAATTCTAAACAGTTTTATTGACATTGACAAATGTTTACTCCACTGTTCTTTATATATGTCTCTCTTAGTAGCACTAGCCTGCCTTCATTCATGGTTACTTGAATTACTTATAAATGTATATTTTTCTCAGCAGAACCACATGATTGTTATTATGGGGGCTCAGTATATAAGGTGAGTAATTTATCTAAATGCACAATGTACAGTATAGCATGTAATAGCATAAAGATATGGAACATAATACTATTGTGCTGAAATTTAAAACTAAAAGCAAAACTTTTTCCCCAACTGCAGTAGAGCTAGGGAGGGCTATACGACCCCTGTAAGTTTTTTTTTGCCATCTGTGTCTAATTGAGAATATTTTCCTTCACTTCTTGTCCCATAGCCAAAACAGTAAGTAAGAGAAAATTCCTCTAAAGTGAGGGAATTCCTAATTGTTAGCAGGGATTATCTCACATGCCTGATGAAAGGGTCTTGCATGGCTCTGAAATGTTGCAATGTTGCACTTTTTTTGCTGTGATGTGATCATTCTTCAAAAAAAATTTAGATGCTACTTCATGATCTGTGCAGTGCTGGGAAAAGGTCCTCTAGAGCCCAGGGTAAACATACCAAACTGTGCACACCCCCAAGATGTATGAGCATTATGTGTTAGCAAACCCTGCCCCCCCCAGAAAAAAAAAATAAGCACTAATCTGCATGCACACCCCCATAGGCATAAATCCTCCCTCCTCCCAGTAAAAATGTGTCACCTGCTAAAATCTTCCCTCTTAGGACAAATCTTTGTTCTCCCCATCCCCATCCTAAATCCTCACTCTTCCCAAATCTCGCCAGCACAAATCTCACACTCCGAAAAAACACCCCTCTACCCTGAAAATGTACCCCTCTCGCCCCGTTCCAAATCCCCATCCCAGCACAAATTCCCCTTCCAATCCCCCCTCCTAGCACATACCCCCCCTTTTTTCAAATCCCCCCTCATAGCACAAATCCCCTCTCCATCAAAACAAATCTCCCCAAAACTTCATTCCTAGCACCCTGCTAAATTTCTCTTCCTAGAACAATTCTTATCCTCTGCCACCCTCAAAATTCCCCCTCCCAACACAAATCCCTTCAAACTCCTCCTGGTGCACTCCCACCTCACATGATACCACAGTGCTTAGGGCAGCTTCCCTTCTGCCCACCCCTTGTCCTGGTCCTGGGTACAGTACATGCAAATATATACACTGTGAATAATTTGCAGCAACAAAAGTAATTTAATCTACCATTATATCAATGCATAATTAAATCAATCAATCAGTGTTGATAATAAATTCACTTTCTTCAGTGCATCTAAATCAATAATGGTATAAATGTTCACATAGGTGTAAGTAGATTAATAAATAAGTCTTAGGCCCTGTACACACGATCAGACATGTCTGATGAGACTTGTCTGATGGTCTGATGTGTGTACACACCATCGGACCAAAATCCGATCAGACCAGAACGCGGTGACGTAGAACACAACGATGTGATGAAAAAACGAAGTTCAATGCTTCCAAGCATGCGTCGACTTGATTCTGAGCATGCGCGGGTTTTTGGTCCGATGCTTTTGTGTACTAACCAACGAACCTGTTTGACGGACAGGTGTCCATCAGACAGGTTTTAAAGCATGTTTTAAAACTTTGGTCTGACGGACAACGGTCTGATGGGCCGTACACACCATCAAACTGGTCTGATGTCTGATCGTGTGTACAGGGCCTTACGTGTGTAATCAATCATGCAAAGTTTATAGATGAGGTGCAAAAATGAATAAACACGGTGGAGGTTATTTACTAAAGGCAAATCCACTTTGCACTACAAGTGCAAACTACAGGCTAGATTCAGGTAGATCGGTGTATAAATCTGTGGGCGTAGCGTATCCCATTTACCCTACGCCTCCTTAACTTTTACAGGCAGGTGCTGTATTGACAAAGCACTTGCACCGTAAGTTGCGGCGGCGTATCGTAAATGGGCCGGCGTATCCCCGCGTAATTCAAATTGGCAATGTAGGGGGCGTGTTTTATGCAAACTAATCGTGACCCGACGTAATCGAAGCACCGAACGAACTGCGCATGCGCCAGCCGTGAACATAGCCCAGTGTGCATGCTCCAAATCACGTCACAAATAGTCAATGAAAACGACGTGAACGTAACTTACGCCCAGCCCCATTCTGAATCGACTTACGCAAACGACGTAAACGACGTACAATACGACGCTGTCCCGACGTCCATACTTAACATTGGCTGAGCCTCATATAGCAGGGGTAACTTTACACCGGACTTACGCCTACGCAAATGACGTAAAAAAATACGCTACATTAGTGAATCGGCATATCTATCTCATTTGCATATTCGACGCGTAAATCAACGGGAACGCCACCTAGCGGCCAGCGTA
This sequence comes from Rana kukunoris, assembly GCA_029574335.1. Classification (NCBI taxonomy): domain Eukaryota; kingdom Metazoa; phylum Chordata; class Amphibia; order Anura; family Ranidae; genus Rana; species Rana kukunoris. Next base: position 215,583,923 of record CM056059.1, on the reverse strand, counting down.
AATATGCAACTTAGATACGACGACGTAAGTGACTTACGCCAGTCGGATCTAAGGCAAATCTATGCGTAACTGATTCTAAGTTTAGGCGCATAGATAGGAGGCCTCCGACGCAGAGATACGACGGCGTATCTTGAGATACGACTTCGTATCTCCTTTGTGAATCTGGCCCTACAAGTGCAAAGTGCACTTGAAATTAGACTGAAAGTGCACTTGAAAGTGCAGTCACTGTATAACCGAGAGGACATACAAGGAAAATAAAAAAAACAGCATTTTAGCTTGAACATGATTGGATAATAAAATCAGCTGAGCTTCCCCTTATTTCAGATCTACCTTTCAGATTTACAGCGACTGCACTTCCAAGTGCACTTTCAGTGCAATTTCTAGTGCACTATGCACTAGTAGTTTGCACTTGTAGTGCAAAGTGAATTTGCTTTTCCTAAATAACCCCCAGTGTCCACAATCAATAAAGAGTATCTGTGACTCTTACAAGTTGAAGAAATATACACTCACCAACCACTTTTTAGGTACACTTGTTCAATTGCTTGTTAGCACAATTGCTAATCAGCCAATCACATGGCAGCAACTCATTGCATTTAGTCATCTAGACATGGTGAAGACAGCTTGCTGAAGTGCAAGCCAAGCATCCGAATAGGGAAGAATGGGAATTTAAGGGACTTTGAACGTGCTATGGTTGTTGGTGCCAGACCGGCTGGTCTGAATATTTCAAAAACTGCTAATCTACTGGGATTTTTACACCGTCTCTAGGGTTTACAGAGAATGCTCCAAAAAAAGAGAAAATATCCAATGAGCAGCAGTGTGGAAAAAATTTACTTGTTTATGTCAGAGGTTAGAGGCAAATTAGCAGACTGGTTTGAGATAGTAGAAAGGCAACAGTAATAATCACTCATTACAACCAAGGTATGCAGAATACCATCTCTGAATGCACAACACAACAAACCTTGAAGCAGATGAGATACAGCAGCATAAGACTACATCGTGTGCCACTCCTGTCAGCTAAGAACAGGAAAATGAGGCTACAGTTCGCACAGGATCACCAAAATTGGACAACAGAAGATTGGAAATATTTGCCTGGTCCGACGAGTTTCAATTTCAGTTGCGACATTCAGAATTTGCTGTAAATAACATGAAAGCATGGATCCATCCTGCCTTGTATCAACGATTTAGACTGGTGGTGGGACACTTTGGGCCCAATTTAGTACCAATTGAGAATTGTTTAAACACCGTAGGCTACCTGAGTATTGTTGCTGACCATGTCCATCCATTTATAACTACAGTGTACCTATCTTCTAATGCAGGGGTGCCCAACCTTTTGAAGAGCAAGGGCCACTTAAGCAACTTGGTAACCAGTCGTGGGCCACAATGAGCGAAGCTGGCGGATGACAGGTCACGGCTATTCTTTAGGACTTTCAATCCGATCCACCCGGATGTAAGGGGACAAATTCCCTTCCCTTTTTTTTTTGCGGATTGGAGATAGGTGGGTGTAAGCGGGCAAAAGTGTGTTTACATCTGCCCTTCTATAGAGGTGAATTGAGGATCCCATTGGGTCGGGCCGATCGTGTGAAAAGTGCCTAAGACTGTTTTCACACTGATGTGCTATGGTTTGCCTATGCCTGCAGCGTACTGCACCTGTGTTTATCCTGTGAGTTAGCTGAACTTTTCCATAGACTCCGCCTGTGGAAAAAGCCGGCACTATACAGGAAGCATTGGCATATAGGGCTCTGCTCTGCAGCTGCTTTCTTACTCTTCCACCGGCAACCTGCGATCTGGGCTCGCCAACCCCTCATTCCAGAGCAGGAGGCCGCGGGTCACATCAGAGGGCTCCGCGGGCCACATGTGGCCCCCGGGCCACTGGTTGGCCACCCCTGTTCTAATGGCTACTTCCAGCAGGATAATGCACCATGTCATAAAGCTCAAATGATCTCAAACTGGTTTCTTGAACATGACAATGAGGTCACTGTACTCCAATGGCCTCCCCAGTCACCAGATCTCAATCCAATAGAGCACCTTTGGGATGTGGTGATGTGTGAAATTTTCATGTTGGACATGCAGCCGACAAATCTGCAGCAACTAACTGTAATGCTATCATGTCAATATGGACCAAAATCTCTGTTTCCAACACCTTGTTTAATTCATGCCATGAAGAATTAAGGCAGTTTTGAAGACAAAAGGGGGTCCAACCCGGTACTAGCAAGGTGTACCTAATAAAGGTCCCGATGAGTGTATGTCAGCCTTAAAGTTAATCCACAGATCCAGTTATCCCAGCACCAAAGAAGGCTTATCAAATCCATACACTCTTAAAAAGAGGCTAAATGCAAATGTGTAACTGATCCCAAGGTGGATTGATCCTTTCATAACTTCAGTCCCTCTATATCATAGACACAGCACTTCTTTGCTGCTCAGCCCAGCCATCAAGTTCAAATTCCACTCCTCACAGACAGCTTGATCACAACACACATAGAGGAGACAGGGAGGAGGCTCTCATAGTGCAGCATATATATCTGTATTTGACCAGTAGATAGTACTCAAATATGGAATGTACACCACATAAAAAATATATATTACAAAATAAAGCCAGGAAGAGCACTTATGAAGTGGCTGCTGCCAAACAGACAGCAGCATGTAGTATTAGTATGCCTAATCTCCACCCTGCACATGTTTCATCCAATCAGACATCATCAGGGGATTGGCATATTGACAGATACACTTCTTTATATAATCATTACTCCTCCCTCGGGCAAAATACTTATTAAGCCACACTGCCGCTCAATTATTTATCTCATATAAAGACTTAGCAGGCAGTACTTTTTGTGTTTTGTTTAAATATGTACAGTACATTGGATGTCACCGGGGTCACCAGAACTAATTAATGTCCCAACTGGAATATACATTCCTATTCCTGTTCTGGGCACAACCCAAATTTGGGAATTTTCTCTTACTTTCACTTTAGTTGATGGTGAACGGGACTAATAGAGAGTGTGGATCCAGACAGCTTAATGGCCCGTACACACAATCTGAATATCGGACAAAAACAATTGTCCGAGGAAGAATCGTACGATTTTCGGATCGTGTGTACACTACTTTCGAGAGCAGATCACAACAGTTCATCCGATATTCTTCGATCGGACAAGCACGAAAATTTTCCTCATACGATGTCAGATCGTACAATTTTCGTTTAGTCAGTATAGTTGTCGTCCGAAAATACAATACAAATACATTACAACACGTGACATCATTATTTTTTTCTGTCGTACAAGAATTTTCGTGACTTTAATAACCTATTTCATTTTACTTGCGACTATTAAGCGAAAGAAGTCGTACGATCCGTCGTCCGATATTCGGATCGTGTGTACGGGCCATTAGACAGCAAAAAAGATAGCTATAAAAACCTTTCAGGTGTTCTTGTCCCTCTTCACTCTATCCAAAACTAAAAAAAAATGTTTTGCTTTAGTTACCGTATACTTTAAAGCAGATCCCTGGCCTTCCACCCCCATTACTCTCTACCAACCCGAACATGCTTTGAAATTTGTCCGCTGGAAACCTGTCCGTCGGACATGTCCGCTGGTTAGTACGTCTAACCAGCGGACATAAATCTCCCGCATGCATCGAATGGATTCTACTTCCTAGAGTGGTGACGTGGCGGCGTCAACGTCACCGCCACGTCACCCCGTCCTCAGTCCGAGGGGATTTTCGCCCGATGGTGTGTACCAGTCCATTTTGGAAAGGAAATCTCTCCAAAATGAGGGTAGGTCCCTCTTATCTGTAACCGGAGCATGTAACAGCTATCCTCTGGGTATTTATTTCCCAGTGAAACACTAATAAACCTGCATAACGGATGTATATAATTGTCAGGGTTCGCTAGCTGCATACTTGTTCCAGCTGTCATACAGGTAATGAAGCCGAGTTCAAGTTATCATTTCTGGAGTTTGCATACGCAAAAGCATGTCTTCAGAGGCAGCTTTCATATTTTTGTCTTCAGTAATGTAATTTAAAACTATTATTCAAACTAGGAGTACCTATGTACACATTTAAAGAATTTAAAGACCGTTGGGTTTTGTTTAAATCTTGACCTATGCTGTTCTAACACTTTTTAATGCAGGGTACACATATCTTCAATATTCAAGAAATGTAACCCAGTAATAATGGCCACCACATCTGCAAGGAGCGTGAAAAAGTGAAAAACATAGAAAATGGACTTTAATGGTTGCCAACTGTAATCCCAATGGGGAAAAAAATGATTACTACAAGTCTATAAAAATATTCAAAGTTTACTAAGACAACATAGTAAAAACACATTTAAAAAATGGCACAAAAGACATGTGCAATCTATAAAACCTTCTCCTATAGGTTGATTGGCTAATATAATGCGTACATAAGCAAAACAAAACTGTCTACTTGGCTGATTAAAGAGTATCTAAAGTAGAATGGAGAGTCAGATGAGAGACTTTTTCCTTTTATGGGCCAATCACAGGGTCAATGTACCATCACCAATAGGAATTGCTGCATGTTTTGCCTCAGGGAATCCTAATGGTACTGGGAAATGTGTTATAATTAATATAAAAACGTATATAGTTTTAGGCACTAATGCAATATAATATAAAACAATACAATGTTGTCTATGTGCCTAAAATTATGTATGTTTGTAAATTAATTATAACATATCTCCCAGTGCTAATAGTATTCCCTGAGGAAGCGCGTAGTGATTTGTACTGGTGATGGTACCCCTGTGATTGGCCCCATAAATGGAAGATGTCCCTTGGTTCTACTTTAGATACTCTTTAATGTGCTAACTAGACAGGTTCATTTCACGTATGTACACATCATATTAGCCAATCAGCCTAATGGGAGAATGTTTTATAGATTGCACATGTCTTTTGTAACATGTTCATTATATGATTTTACTATGTTGTCTTAATAAACTTTGTATAGAATTGTAGTACTCCTTTATTTCCTAATTATTTTTTACAGTTGGCTACTGTTAAAGTCCATTTTCTTCGGGTTTTTTTTATAGGGTGCACATATCTACTAACAGGGTAACAGGGTAAATAGTGGCACTATCTTAAACACAACAAAAATTCTTTCAAATAGCCAGTAAAAATAACAAAATAAAACAATCGTAAATTTACAGAGGAAAAAAGAGAAAAAAAAATTGTATTATATTAAAGAGTAAGAAGAATCCTGGATGGTCTACACACTGATGCAACACCTTTATCGTATTAAAAGATACAATCCATTCAGTCAGTCCATACGTTGCAGATATATATAATACAATACATAATGTTATTTATTTGTGATTTATAATTTTTGTATCAATTATTTTATATATATTGTCATGTTTTAAATTATTGTCATTAATTTTAATTTCAATTTAATTTAATTTTACATAAATCGTCTTTATTTAGTTTTCAACACACTATTATATGTCATTTTGTTGTTTATGTTGGATATTCTCCAGTTGGGATGTGGGCCATTTCCTTGATTGGATACCCTGTGGTGCTTCATCTCCTTTGGAGTTCTCCTTCATGTGTTCCTTTTTTCTGATTTGATTGCATGTGGGGGTGTTTTAGGTGAGTCATTTTTTGATTGACCTTTTTTCACTCCTATATATATGCACAGGCAAACTACCGGTATGTCACATCAGCTATTATTAAGCACCAACCTACGGTGCGAAACACGTCAGCTATATTCTCATGCCTCTGCACTGTATGGACTGACTTTATAGATTGTATCTTTTAATACAATAAAGGTGTTGCAATGGTTTGCAGCCATCCAGGATTCTTCTTACTCTTTGATGTATTGCTGAGATGCACCTATTGTCCTAGCAGGGTGGGTGGGTAGGGGACTTTTGCTTGGAGACGCATTCCTCTCATTTCAAGTCTAGTATTATAATAAAGTGGAAAAAATATTCATAACCAATAGGCCATATAAAAGTCCACTTTAAAAAAATCTCAAAAGAACCGTCTAAATCTTCTATATAATGTTCAATCTTCACACCACATCTCGTGCTTCACTGTCACTACCTCCCAATAGGACACTCAATCACCAGATTTATTTGCCTCACTCATGTTCAGCAAAATGCGCTTTGACTCAGAGATCAGTATATACTGTATAACCATTGATGCTCTCCAGGCCACGTTATTCATAAGATATACAATTTGTCTTTGTGGTCTAGCAAGGAGTGATGTGGTCTATGACATCCCAAAAAGTATCTTCATGTCTCACAGATACCGAACGTCCTCTACCCTGCTTGCTAAACTTGAAATTTAGACACTCCCCCAATAAAGACCCAGTGCTGTTCGGCATCAGTCAGAATACATTTTGGAAGTCAGTATTAATTTCCCAGCTACATCGGTATTTGGGTTTTATATATTAATATTTATATTGATGGTTTATAAGGGCCATCGTTCATTGGTGGTCAGTGGTTACTTTTCTCCTAAAAAGGGGTTACTTTTGACATGCTGAATACTGCACCCTCTTTAATGAAGTTAAGACTTACCATCGAATATCAGCCGAAATCCGGCCAGGATTGTTTCATTTAATCTAGTCTTAAATGGGTTGTAAATGTAAAAAAAAAAATTCCCTAAATAGCTTCCTTTACCTTAGTGCAGTCCTCCTTCACTTACCTCATCCTTCCATTTTGCTTTTAAATGTCCTTATTTCTTCTGAGAAATCCTCACTTCCTGTTCTTTTGTCTGTAATTACACACAGTAATGCAAGGCTTTCTGCCTGGTGTGGAGTGTCGTGCTTGCCCCCTCCCTTGAGGGGGGAGGGGGTGAGCAGGAGGGTCAGGACACCCACTAACACACAGCTTCTTTCTTTATCTGCAATGTAGAGAGTGTCCTGACTCTCCTGCTCGCCCCCTCCCCCCTCAAGGGAGGGGGGCGAGCATGACACTCCACACCAGGGAGAAAGCCTTGCATTACTGTGTGGAGTTACAGGCAAAAGAACAGGAAGTGAGGATTTCTCAGAAGAAGTAAGGACATTTAAAAGCAAAATCGAAGGATGAGGTAAGTGAAGGAGGATTGCACTAAGGTAAAGGAAGCTATTTAGGAAAATATATTTTTTACATTTACAACCCATAAGGGGCCTATTACAGGCAGAGACAGGGCCCATAACCTCAGAGGCCCTATGCAGCTATCCACCACTGCTGTGACACCTGTACAAGACATGAGGAATTTAGTCATTGCTTGGGATAGGAAGACACAAACACCAATATTACAATTTTTTTACATTGTAACTCCTTTCCCACTTACTAAATATGCTAAAAATGTGTTTTTGTTTTTATTCCAATTGGAGAAGTAAAATGAGCTCTCCTGCACAAAGAATTAAAAAAACGGTCAGTGTATCTATGCTTTTCCCTGCTTCATGCAAAACTAAAGAAAACTGACTTAAATGGAACTGAGCTTTTAGATTAGGATTTTGGTATTATTTACAGGCTTTTGAGTTGCAGGGGGAGCAGGAGTTGACTACTATGTTGAAAATTTGAATGGCTTTAGTTTTGTCATTTTATGATTAATGTTATTATCACTAATCTGGACAATGTAACTCTGACATATAATTCTTGTTTCTGTGCATCTAGGTGGGCTCCTCTATTCCGCAGCCATATGAAAGTTGTCAGAAATGCAAGTGCACTGCAACTACGAAGAATTATGCTGAAATAAAATGTAAACCAGTAACGTGTAATACAGACTGTCAGCTGGTAAGAACACACTTCCATCTATCTAGCTGAGCTTCACAGAAAGAGAAAATGGGTTTCTATAGCTTCAGCACAATTATGTTTTGCAATTTGACCTACCCTTATTGCCCCTAGCAGTCAAGAAAAATCTTTCTTAACATGAAAGCAAGAAGAAAGGTCATTAACACACCCATAGAAGACAGACTATTATAATGGTGTAAGGTAGCGCACTGATGTGGCCTGTGGTAGTTTCCTTGGCTGGCCACTATATGCCACCCTTTAACTGTGGTTACGTGCCTGTGGTTGGACTATAGGGAAGTTGGGTGCTGTGAGAAGACTTTGTAGTATGGGACTACCCACACCCCCATACACTCCTTTTTTTAAATACGCTAGAGGAATGCTAAGGGTGACTCTGGGGCACCTCTTTGGTAGGTGGGATGGAACCGTCCAGCACCCAGCTTGGGTGCCTCTGTCAAGATATAACTTCCTCCAGTCTGGACCCTGGAACTCAAACTCACCTTATTGTAAATTCACACAGAATATACACCATGTAAGATCAGATAACAATTTGATCACATTATCCTAACCAATGCAAACGGTACACGGGGATAAATTAACATAGCTAAGGAACATCCAACATAAACAGTATGTTAATGCACATCTAGCAACTAATATCTGACAGTGATCTAATTAATATGTAAAATAAAGAAAGCAGTGCAGCGCAAACCTAAATTGAAATGGTAATAAATATACTCATAAAAGTGAAAGTGAAAACCAAAAAAGGAAAAAATAGTCCAAAATTGCAATATGCAAACAACATGAGAAATAAATCCTGCGACCAGATAATAAGGCCCCATACACACGATCGGACATATCCGATGAAAACGGTCCGCGGACCATTTCCATCGGATATGTCCGATCGGGAGTTTGATCCGATGGCGTGTACACACCATCGGATCAAATTCCCCGCCGCCGGACGGCGCGGTGACGTGGCGGTGACGCGGCGGTGACGTTGACGCCGCCGCGTCACCGCCACGTCACCGCACCAGGAAGTAAAACACTTCCGCGCATGCGCCGAATCCATTCTGCAGCGGCGCGGCGGCGGTGGGGGACGACATGTCTGCTGGTAAGTGTACTAACCAGCAGACATGTCGGGCGGACAGATCCCCACCGGATAGATTTCAAAGCTTGCTTTGAAATCTGTCGGGTGGAGAAATCTGTCCGCTAGCCCATACACACGAGCGGAGATGTCTGCTGAAACGGTCCATCGGACCGTTTTCAGCGGACATATCCCCTCGTGTGTAGAGTATCTTCACCACGTGACTGGAAAACCGATTCAGAATGTGATCCCTTCACCAGTAAAGATGGGTACTCTCACCTCACAGAAAGACCTTTGTTTTACCAAAGGTCTAATGGTATGCAAAGAAAAAACTTCCATTCCGTGCAGCGCACAATACACGCACTGACCTTCCACGCCATGCGCTGCACGGAATGGAAGTTTTTTCTTTGCATATCATCGGTTGCATACTTGTTCGTTGGTGCCACTGAGGATACTTACACATCTCCGGGTCCTACGGCTGAATAGTATACACCCCTGAGCCATCCGGATTTCCACCATTGATCTAAGCTTATTAGACCTTTGGTAAAACAAAGGTCTTTCTGTGAGGTGAGAGTACCCATCTTTACTGGTGAAGGGATCACATTCTGAATCGGTTTTCCAGTCACGTGGTGAAGATACTCTTATTATCTGGTCGCAGGATTTATTTCTCATGTTGTTTGCATATTGCAATTTTGGACTATTTTTTCCTTTTTTGGTTTTCACTTTCACTGTTATGAGTATATTTATTACCATTTCAATTTAGGTTTGCGCTGCACTGCTTTCTTTATTTTATGTACTTTTGGGATTTTGTAATTGTCCTTTTTTGGTGTTCAGCTTGCATCCATATGAAATCCACTCTGGGAGTTGTTTTTCATTCTTACATTTATTAGCACATTATTATACTACCATTATATATTTTGATCTCTTTGTTATTTTTGCGCTGATTGCACTCTCTACTATTGTTATATCTAATTAATATGAACTAATCATGTTAACAAACCTAGGTACCTAGATCGTTTGGCACCCAGACCATGACCCTGGATATACAAAGTACATTACACATTATCATAAGCATAAACACATAACCATTTCATAATGGTTCCACAATGGTTCAGTAACAAGGTACAGTGTACACAATAGGGATGAGCCAAACACCCCCCCTTCGGTTTGCAGCAGAACAGGCATAAAATGTGTTCGAACACGCGAACACCATTAAAGTCTATGGCACACAAATGTGAAAAATCAAAAGTGCTAATTTTATAGGTTAATATGCAAGTTATTGTCATAAAAAGTGTTTGGGGACCTGGATCCTGCCCCAGGGGACTGAAGTGTCTGGTATGGATTTTGAGGGGGACCCCTATGCCATTTTTTTTTTAAATTGGGTTCCCCTTAATGTCCATACCAGACCTGAAGGGCCTGGTACGGAATTCGGGGAGACCCCCATGCATTTTTTTTTTTAATTTTGGTTCATTGACTTTTATCTGTATTGCCGGCACTCAACAATTCATTAGTAGTAGTTTTAAATTACTTTTTTCCTTTAGAAATGTCATTTTGTGCAGGGACTTTCTAAACACAGGAACATTTGCCACTTTACAGGCATACTATAGACACTCCCCAGGTACGAAATTTAAAAGAATGTTTCACTTTTATTGTTTCACTTTAAGCATTATTAAAATAACTTGCATATTAACCATTAAAATTAGCACTTTTGCTTTCTCCCAAAAAGGGTACATTAAATCGTGAACTGTAAGTTACGTTTTATTTAGTATCGTGATCTTTAGATGAAATATGAATGGAGCCATAACCTTTTGTCATGTATATACTTGTGTGTATAGATAAACAAAATAAATCTGAGCTAGGTGATGATAGCCAAAATAAGAACTGAAAAAAATATACAGAAGCAGCAGTCAGTCATTATCCAAATACAAAACAACAAAAAGTGTATATACATTAAACCTGTTGCGCTTTCCCTTTAAATATATATGAACTAACAAAAATGTAATTGATAACCAAAATGTCATTATTTCTCAATAAATGTATAATGGTGAACAAAACAGTGAATAAAAATGCATTCATATACGTTGTAACATAATGTCCCACAATAGCAAATATATTATATATTAAAAAAGAAGAAAAGTGGAACTTTTTTAAATTCTGAGTGTTGTTTGGCAAAACAAACAGAATTCAAGCCAAGCCAAGCAGTACCTCATTTCAGTACCTCATTTAGCCAGGGGTGCAGGGGTGCAGGTAACACTCAGAACGGTTTGGAACCGTTTAGAAATACTCGGAAGGACTCGGAAATACTCTGTACCTGAGTGTTTCCGAGCCTTTCCGAGTTCAGCCGAGCTGTCCCAGAGTATTTCTGAGGCTCTCTGGCATCCCTCTCTGGCCACTTGCAGTATTGCATGCAATACAAGTCAATGTGGAACTAATTATCTTTGTTTCCATTGACTTTATGGGGAAACTCGCTTTGATATGCAAGTGCTTTGGATTACAAGCATTCTCCTGGAACAGATTATGCTCGTAATCCAAGGATCCACTGTAAGGCCAAAGCTTTTTGGACTATACTTCTCCTGGGGATCACAGGAGTGCAGTTTGTTCCATGGAGCTTAACCTCTTTAGCCCCGGAATAATTTACCCCCTTCCCGACCGGAGCATTTTTTGTGATTGGGCACTGCGTCGCTATAGCTGAAAAATGTTGTACCTAAACAAAATTGACATCCTTTTTTCCCACAAATAGAGATTTCTTTTGGTGGTATTTGATCACGTCTGCATTTTTTTTTTTGCGCTATAAACAAAAAAAGCGTACATTTTGAAAAAAAATACGATATTTTTTACTTTTTGCTATAATAAATATCCCCCCAAAATATATATATAAAAAAATAGTTTTCCTCAGTTTAGGTCGATATGTATTCTTCTACATATTTTTGGTAGAAAAATCACAATAAGCGTATATTGATTGGTTTACACAAAAGTTATTACTGTCTACAAAATAGGGGATAGATTTATGGCATTTTTATTATTATTATATTTTTTTTACTAGTAATGGTGGTGATCTGCAATTTTTCTTGGGACTGCGACATTGTCGTTTATACAGTGATCAGTGCTACAAATAGCCACTCATTACTGTATAAATGACATTGTCAGGGAAGGGGTTATACACTAGGGGGGCAATCAAGGGGTTAAGTGTGTCCTAGGGAGTGATTCTAACTGTGGGGGGGATGGGCTACCACTGACATGACAGCGATCACTGCTCCCAATGACAGGGAGTAGTAGATTCCTGTCATGTCACTAGGCAGAACAGGGAAATGTCTTGTTTACATCTCCCTTTTCTTCCTCTCCGTCTCACAGTCGTGGCTGTTGGCGAATATCGAGTGTGTGGAACCCACAAGCATGCTCCTGCAGTGCGCAGCGGTGGGCGCATGGCTGCAAATTCAAAGGGACGTACAGGTACATCCATTTGCCTGTACAAGCCCTTCTGCTGACGTACATCGGTGTGCGGCGGTCGGCAAGTGGTTAAAAAGAAAATCTGTATTATACACAGTAAGCTTATAGATGCCAATGTGTGTTAGTGATACACCGTAAAGAAAACATTTGTGAACAATCTCTGTGTCAGGTAATGGAACACCATGGAAGGTTAAAGTTGATTTTCCCTAAACAAGTTGCATTCACTTTTGCAGAACACTATAATATTGAACAACGTTCTGTATTTGTAGTACTTTCAGCACGGTGAACAGAATGGTATAGAACATGTCTTATCATTCAGTGTAGGCACTTATGCCGCGTACATACACGATCATTTTTTATGATGAAAAAAACGACGTTTTCTGTGAAGTAAAAAACAACGTTTTTGAAACGTCACTTTTCAAAGACGATGTTGCATACACACCATCGTTTTTTTCACAAAAAGCGAGGTTACGTTCACCACTCGTTTCCATTGAAGCTCGCTTCATAACTAGCTTCTGGGCATGCGCGGGTTGAAAAACGTTGTTTTAAACGACGTTTTTGCTACACACGGTGACTTTTTGTGAAACAAAAAACGACGTAAAAAATTCAAGCATGTTGGAATTTTTTTTTGGTCGTTTTTTTGAAGACAAAAAACAACGTTTTGCCCACACACGATCCATTTAAATGACGTTTTAAAAAACAACGTTTTTTTTCATCGCAAAAAACGACCGTGTGTACGCGGCATAACTGTTAAAGAAACCCTGTCACTAACTTAAAAAATGCAGGTAAAAGCACAGATTTTTTTTTTATTTTCAATGCTAACTTATGCCGCGTACACACGACAGTTTTTCATGATGAGAAAAACGACCATGTGTAGGTTCCAGAGCATTTTTTTTCGTCATGAAAAATGGGCATTAAAAATTTAGAACATGCTCGTTTTTCACGTCATGAAAAGCGGTCGTGTGTGGGCTTTAACGACGGGGAAAGAATGCGCATGCTCAGAAGCAAGTTATGGGCAACGTCGTTTTTAATGATGAAGTTGGAAAAAACGTAGTTTTTTGGACATTCTCAAAAACAACGTTTTTTTTCATGCTGAAAAGTGATCGTGTGTACGCGGCATTATTCAAAAGTCCCCGGTAGTAACAATAGATAAGTTGTTACGTGCTGCAAGCAAATCCACTGTGTAAAGTGTCCACCTACACCCGCTAAAAACAAGGATCACCCAATATGCTCAGAATATGGAGGGCACCTTACCAACAGTTGTTGACATGCTCACAATAAAGTATAAGACGGGAGCGCACCTTCGGGAAAAGTAGCGTTCGTAATGGAGATAGCACATTTGTCACGCTGTAACAGACTGAAAAGCCGAATCATCTCTCACCAAACTTTTACTAACACGAAATCAGCAAAAGTAGCCCAAAGGGTGGCGCCATCCGAAGGGAACGTCCCCTTTATAGTGCCGTTGTACGTGTTGTACGTCTCCACTCTTTGCTCAAGTATTTTTTTTTAAAGTGTAAAGAGTTTTATTGAAATTTTTCACAATAACAATAAGAAAAATAGAAAATGACATCCGATAGAACGGGGCCAAGATAGACCCCCATAACAGTACTGGAGCAATATGTGTCCAATCAGTAAGATAACAAAGCCTGCTAACATAACCAAACTATGGAGGTAGCAACTACCCCAGTGGACGTCAAGCCTGACCTTATACAGAAACATGTCAGGAGTTCAGACCCCACGACTCTCGGCTTCCCGAACGCCCCCACAGGGATCAAACTGCGTCCTGGGAGCCAAAGTCACAGAGTCCTCACTAAAGGTGTCCTATAGGTCCCACCCCATAGGAGAACCATTCGTTGTACATGGCTGTGCAGGCAACCAACTTTGAAATGAGCATGAACAAACTCAACCAGCATGTAAGAATCACAAAACACCAAGAGAGGTGACAGAAGAGAGAAAGAGAGTAAAACGTGGGAAGGGGGAGAGAAAAGGATAGTAGATAAATGCTATCAGGAGTGGAGAGAGGCGATGTCGCTTCCAGGCTGAACCCCAGGTATAAGAGAAATATTGCAGAGGGTGGCCCACGGTTCCCATGTGGCAATAAATTTGTCAGGTTGGTCCGACCATTTGGCTACAATTTGCTCTTGAGACATAATCCATGAAACTTTCCTCTTAAACGCCAAGAAGGAGACAGAGGGCTTCTTCCAGGCCTTCGCTATAGTCATTTTGGCCCCTAGGAGGATAAATAATGAAAGGTTCTGGAAATGTTTGGGGAGGTCAGGGATGCTGTGGTTCAGGAGTGCTATATTAGCCTGTGGGGGCATTACTTTCCCTGTCAGGGAGCCCATAAGTCGAAAGATCCTCTTCCAAAATGATCTGATGAGGGGGCATTCCCACTAGGTGTGGAACATGGAGCCCTCTAGTTCGCATCCCCTAAAGCAAAGGGGGGAGGTCCCTGGGAACATTTTTGCCAGCCTGGAAGGGACATAATACCACCTTAACATAATTTTCAAACTGGCTTCTATAAGACAGACGTTTAGAATACCTTTTTAAGCCCGCTCTGCTGAGCGAAACCAAACCGCCGTGTTCCATGAGTCATCCAAGTCCTCCTCCCAGGCCCGAGCATATGACGGTTTATCCGTCCTAGATTAAGTATTTTTTTTTACGATTGTGTGTATGCAAGGCAGGCTCAACAAGAATCACGTTGAGAAAAATGTTGTTTTTTCCATGACATTAAAAATGGTCGTGTGTACACGGCATTTCAGTTTTTTCCTTTACATCATTTTTATATTCACTTGCAACATGCCTCTAAATTTTCCAGAAAATGTGACTACTCCATGAGAGTGTTTTCCTTAGCACAGCTCTCTCCCTCCTTGCATGTCATAGTCCTCTCCTTTTCTGGAAGTGTCTAATGCTGGCCCAGCATCTTAGACCCTCCATTCACTTTCTACATAAGGTTTTGTGTGACTGTGGCGTCAAAAGTGAAGAGGGATACTATAGAGCAGGAGTGTCCAAACTTTTTTCAAAGAGGGCCATATTTGATGAAGTTAACATGCGTGAGGGCTGACTATTTTGCCTGACATTCTTTGAACCATTCAAATTTGCTTTTAAATGTCCTTATTTCTTCTGAGAAATGCTCACTTCCTGTTCTTCTGTCTGTAACTCACCACCGTAATGCAAGGCTTTCTTCCTGGTGTGGAGAAAGCCTCTTGAGTGGGGAAGGGACGAGCAGGCAAGTCAGGACACTCTCTACTTTGCAGACAGAGAAAGGAGCTGTGTGTTAGTGGGCGTCCTGACACTCCTGCTCGCCCCCTCCCCCCTCAAGAGGCTTTCTTCACACCAGGGAGAAAGCCTTGCATTACTGTGTTTAGTTACAGACAGAAGAACAGGAAGTGAGGATTTCTCAGAAGAAATAAGGACATTTAAAAGCAAAATTGAAGGATGAGGTAAGTGAAGGAGGACTGCGCTAAGGTTAAAAAGCTATTTAGGGAAAACATTTTTTTACCTTTACAACCCCTTTATTGTACACTACTGAAGTCGCTCTGACTTCAGAAAAGGTTCCTGTACTACTTCAAGGCGACTTCTAGGCAACTTGTACCCATAGATTTCAATGGAAGTCACCTCCAAAGTCGGATCTTCATCTTAACTGAAGCAACTTTACAGGAAAAGAAAATATTTTACCCAGGCAAACCCCTCCCTCCCACAGAGCTGATTATTCTGTGATTGGACAAAGTCGCCTGTCCTGGAGGCAACTTTAAGTTGCGTTGTATGTTGCTCCAAGTCGCGCTGAAGTCGCCTTGCAAAGTCGTGCTGTAAGGGTTGCCCCTGTGTGAACCGGCACTTAGGCTCAAAACATGTTTATACATAGGGTTGTTGTTGTTATAAACAGTCCAACTCTCCAGATACCTTGGAGTTAGCCAAGCTGGAACCAAAGTCTAACTACCTATCGATTCCGCCTCCGGTGCATTAGCTCTGGTATACACAGAAGTCCAAAGTAGAGAGTGTGGTGACATCTAAAGTTCTATTATTGGTAATACGTAACACAATAATACCCAGATTGATTAATGGACTTGGCGTAAACACTCTGAAAACAATACAGCATGCAATTAAGGATCTCGCATCACAAAACGTGATTTATTCAAACCTGTCACCATAGGTGACAGGTAGAAAGAGGGTCATTCATGCAATCAAGGCATTACCATGTACCCAGAAGTATGACTCAATTATAAACCTATTCTTGCAGCATTTGTCCTTAAAATTCAGGGATACTTCCAGGGAAATTCCATAATTAGCTTTTCTGTGGGAAATGCTCAGCGCTTCCTAAAGTGAAGTGAAGGCAAACCTCCTGTTGCTTACATTAATCACCTTGGCCCAGATTCACAGAGCGATTACGCCTGCGCAACAGGAGATGCGCGTGCGTAAGTCGAAATGTGCGCGTGCGTTTCGATGCACGGCATCCCCAGAACGAGATACGCAAAAAATCTATTTTTTTTGTCCCGCGTAATTTCGTTAGACTGGCGCATCCGTCCGCGCAAAAGTGCGCTAGACAGACCATTGATTTGCTAGTCAAATATGCTAATGAGGGACTTATGGGGATCCACAAAAGAACGTTGGGGCAGCGCAGGCTACGCAGTGTGCGCAACAGCAAAATGTCCTGTCTAAAATTAGAGCATATAAAAGCTGGTCTAAAAAGAGAAAAAAAGTCTACTTGTTAGATAAAGCAACACTGTTAGTGAGGAGCTCAGCAGTCACACGTGTTGCACAACAATCTGTATGCCAACATGCCAGGGGCATCGTCGCACATAGCTATACTACTGACTTTAGATGAACAAAGAAGGCTGAGGGCACGGAGGATGGCACAGAGGATGGCACGGGAGAGGATATACCGCACCCGCATAGACCTGTTTGGCATGAGTGATTCTGAGGTGTATCGCATCTTCAGATTCACCCCTCATGTCATCCTGGAATTAACCACAACCCTGCAGGAGGACATCACCAGCCCAACACACCACTCACATGCAGTGCAGCCACTGGTCAAGGTCATGGCAACACTCCATGTCCTTGCCAGTGGCTCTTTTCAGCGTACAAGTGGAGTGGTGGCTGGGATGTCACAATCCTCCATGAGCAGATGTGTGCACCAGGTTGTCCCTGCAATCCTCAGACGCATGGCCAACCAAATCATCAAACCCACCACTGAGGACCTGCGGCTGAAGGCAATGACAGATTTCTACAGAATTGCCAGATTCCCACGCACTGTGGGGGCCATTGATTGCACACATGTGGCACTCCAGCCCCCCCAGGAGACAGAGCACATGTACCGCAATCGGAAGCATTGGCATTCCATCAACGTACAGGTGATAGTCGATGCCCAAGGCCTCATATGGCACGTCCGTGCCAAACACCCAGGGTCCAGCCATGACAGCTACATATACAATCAATGTCACATCCGAATGGAATTCGATCAGAACGTGTATGGGGACACCTGGCTGGTTGGTGAGTGACATGGGAGTTAGGCATGACTATCCCCTCCCATGATGCACACATCACAAGGGGCACACGCATGACTAACATCCTCCTGTCTTTTCCCTTACAGGTGACTCTGCATATCCACTGGGACCCCATCTCATGACTCCTATCCGGAACCCCCAAACCCCAGGACAGGAAAGATACAATCTAACACATGCCCAAACACGAGCAGTGGTGGAGCGCATCTTTGGCCTCCTAAAGTCACGTTTCCGATGCCTGGATAAGTCTGGGGGTACCCTCTTGTGTTCCCCAAACTTTGTGTGCCAGATCATCGGTGCATGTTGCATGCTGCACAACTTCGCAGTAAGAAAGGGCCTGCAGATTGGCCTACGTGATGACCTGACCCCTGAACAAGACAATCCCCCCCTAACCGAGGCTACCCTGTCTTCTGAGGGAAGAGCAGCCAGGAGACAACTCACATTGGGCATCTTTGCACGTTAAACACACACATTAATCATGGCACAATGAGAATGCATGCATGCACAACACTGTGGTCCCAAGCACATACACCCCACATCCACATCAAATTGGATTGGCACCAGTCCACCATGCAGGACTTGTGAGCAGCAACGCCACGCCAAGGCTCCAATTATGTCACTGTACATTCATACACCATTCACACGGACCTGGGGATCACTTCTCCCTGGTCCTGGGGAACCCTTCTCCACCAAAATTGAGGGTGACACCTCTTTTCCGGCAGGAATGTCACCCCCACATTCAAACAGCATTCACAACCCCCAAAAAAAAACAAAAAAAAAATTACCTGCAAAAGCAAAAATTTTCCAGCAAAAAAAAAAAAGGGGGGAAAAAAATAATTATTGCCCTTTACGTCAGCCACGTCTGGGGCGCCCCCGGCCACGGCCCCGGCTCCTCAGGGGAGACTCATGGGGGAGGGGTAAAACTGGGGAAGGAGGAGCAGCAGATGGCGGGTCTGGAGGAACTGGTCCCTTCTCAGAGTGGCGGGCAGGAGATCGGCCAACCCCCTGGTGTTCTGGGATGAAATCCTGCCTCCAGCTGATGCTTGTGGCCGGGGAGAAGGGGAGGCCCTTGGGAGGGGAGCCATGTTGGGGGAGGAGGGGGGGATCCCCCTTAGGGAGGGCTGCCTGCTGCCAGCCAGAGGGGAAGAGTCCTCAAAAACCAAACGTCCAGTGCCTGACATGGACTCCTCCTCCTCATGATTCTCCTCCTCCTCATGATTCTCCTCCTCCTCTTGAACCTCCTCCGCGGATTCCGGCCTTGTTGGGGGGGCCTCATTAGGCTGCTGTCCTGGGGATGGTGCGGTCAGGCCAGATGGCCCTGCACCCTCCTGCACATCTGTGGATGACACAAAACATTCACAGGTTGGAGGATCCACACACTTGCCACATATTCCCTTTCACCCCCTCCCCCACACTTGCTACACAACTGAAATTAAAAAAAATACTTACCTGGCACCACAGGCTCCGGACTTGAGTCAAAGCCGGGCAGGCCCTCAACTTCATGCCGATGAAAGGTCAGGGCCACCGCACGCTCCTCCGCTGTCAGCCTAATACAGCATGGTGGGCCCCCTCCTGTGCCCCTGGCATGGGCATGCATTCTGGCCAGCTTCTGTTTGACCAGACGCCGGAGGTCATTGATTTTTTTGTCAATCCCAGACCGGGTCCGTGTCTCCCCCTCCCCTGCTGAATTGACCTGCTCAGTGATCATATCCAAAATCTCCCTCCTCCTGGCCGGGTTGGTGTTGGCACTGTCCGGGCCGTGGAGGAAACGCCCATAATCGCTAATGGCCCGGGCAAGAATTTGTTTTTCCCCCACTGTAAAATTGAGCTTTCGCTTTCTCTCTGTCATACTTCCAAAAAAAACTCACTCCCAGTCAACAAAAATCACTCACAAAAACAAGCACAACCAATCAAGCAAGAACACACACAAAGAGAAAACTACTCAGCAAGAAACAGTCACAAAAACAAACAGCAAAAAAACAGCAAGAAAACAAACAAACAGAAATATATCAATCAAACAAACAGTCTCTCAAACACTTATCAAAAAACACTTTCAAAGATCTACTAACAAACACTTGATCACACGAACACTAATCTGACAACTACAAAACACACCGCAACGAACAACAGGACAAAAGCACTTGGTTAAATGGGAAGGGACAAAGGGATGTACTTTTGCAATGCAAGTGCGTTTGTCTGTGTCTATTTATGCTGTTTGCGTACTTCACAACGTTGCCCTAGTCCATTTCCAATTTCACTGATTGCGCCGCTCCCGAGTTGTGAGCATGCGCACAGCGGAGCTGACCATGGTCTCCTTCAAGCGCGCATGCGCAAGCCGGCCGGCCCTTCATTTGCATGGGGTCCCGGCTCATTTCAATGTAACACGCCCACGTCCTTCCCAATTTGTATTACTCCGCCTTACGCCTCTGAAAAAACGTTACGCATGCGCAATTTTCTGCGCAAAAGCTACGAGAATAGGGTGATTACGCGGCAAAATTGCGCAAAGTCTAACGTAAAGGCGGTGCGCTACGCCGGTCCAATAATGCGCAGATGTACCTGAATCTGGGCCTTTATTTGTAGTGACAGTTTTACCCTAAGCTCTTCCTGGAGTGCTACTTTAAAGAAGTTGAAAAACATACTACTAAATTCTTGTTCTATTAATATTTTAATTTAGGAACCAGCAACTATCACTTAATTGTATCTCTTTTTTTTTTTTTTTTCAGGGGTATACATACAAAAAAGTAGAAGGACAGTGCTGCGGCAAGTGTGTTCAGGAATATTGTGTGCTAAATAACACTGTGCAAATTAAGGTATGTCTTGATCATATTTCAATTATGTTTGGTACAATATGAGAGCAAAATGTGTGTGAACAGTTCTGATTAGCTTACCTATAACCCAGAAAACTGTTTAAAAGTGTTTACTCCTGTGTGATGCTGTTTAGGTTTTTAAACTAGTAGGCATGATGTAAATAAAAAAATGATTGTACTGAATGTCTCAGCTCACAGGGGAGTAATATGTTGAAGGCTGATGTTTCCAGATACTGAGTGAACCATGCCACCACTAGCAGTGGCTTCACTAGGGTTGGTGTCACCCGGTGTGGAAAAAAATGGTGTCGCCCCCCACCAACTATAGTACAGATCCCCTTCCACTAACTACAGACTCCCCTCCCGCAGTATAGATCCCCCTTCTTCAGTACAGACCCCCCCACTAAGTACAGACAATCCTCCATTAATATAGACCCCTCCCCCAGTATAAACCTATAATATAAACCCGTCAGTACAGACACCCCCGTGCATACCCCCCTCGGTTACAGATACCTCCCTCGGTTACAGACACTCCCCTCGATTGGCAAACCCCCCCAGTGCAGAAACCCCCCCTGGTGCAGACACCCCCCGGTGCAGAAACCCCCCCTGGTGCAGAAACCCCCCTGGTGCAGACACCCCCCTAGTGCAGAAACCCCCCCTAGTGCAGAAACCCCCCCTGGTGCAGACACCCCCCCTAGTGCAGAAACCCCCCTAGTGCAGACACCCCCTCGGCAAACCCCCCCTCGTGCAGACACCCCCCTAGTACAGAACCCCCCTGGTGCAGAAACCCCCCTAGTACAGAACCCCCCTGGTGCAGAAACCCCCCTAGTGCACACACCCCCCTCGGCAAACCCCCCTAGTGCAGAAACCCCCCCTAGTGCAGACATCCCCCCTTACCTTTCAGACCTCAGAACAGAGCGTAAGATACACACAGCGGTGTGTCGCTCGAGTGCGGGCTCCTCCTTCTCCTCCTGGATGTAAACAGAGGAGGGGGCGGCGGCGTCCTTTACGCTCCGCTGAGGGTCACAGCCGCTACCCACGGGTGTCACCCCTCTGGTAGGTGTCATCTGGTGCGGCCCGCCCCCCCTGCACCTGGCTAGCACGCCGCTGACCACCAGTTGTGTCATATTAGTCCCATTTATGGAGTTGTTGTGAGGCCTCCGATTTTCAGCAAGCTACTGCATGTTGTATTTTGAATCAATATATTGAAATTCAACTACTGACCATCACTCATTTGATTTTGTTAAATTGCTTTCACAAAAGGTTGATAGGTTGTGTCCTTTGGTTTTTGTTACTTGGCAGTAAAGTTTACACTTGCATAGGATACTGTTTGCATCAAAGGATTGTGGAGCAAAGGCCAGTGATACGAGATGCATAATAGAAATCTAAAACAGAGAGGGAATAAAATGTACAGAAGAGCAAGTATAGGGTTCTCTCTTCACCATTTAATAATTCAATATTTTTATTAAACAAGCATCATGTCCAGGGCCAGACTGAGACCAAAATGTGGCCCTGGACTTCATCCAACAGTATATAAACTATATGCAATCATGCAAAAAAAGTGGCATAACATAAGGAGTCCTCACTCACCTCTTTTATTATTTCACTTATTCTCCTCTGTATTTTTCTCATCCTTCTCACATCACTGCATGAAGTGGAGGGCAAGCCGTGCAGCCATTACTTTGACAGGCTGTCACTGAAACCAGCCCACTGAGCCATCGGCCCACAGGGAAACTCCCTGTAGCCCCAATGGCCAGTACATGCCTGATCATGTCGCACTACAGATCTGAGGCTTACCATCTATGGCTCTGCTGTCTTGGTATTTCAACCAATAAAGCCCCACACCCTAATGCAAGGTCTATTGCATTAGGGTGTGCACCCCAAAGCTCAAACACACATGCGTGTGTGTGTATAAACATATAAGGTGGTAGGGCAATAGACAGCATCGGTAGAGCAGTGGACAAGGTTAGTAGGGCAGAGGTTGGTGTGAGTAGTTTAATTTTTTATATTTTTTTATTACTACATTTTTACAATTGCATATTTTTTAGACAATATTTTTTATTGTTTTTTTGTTTGTTTTTTACAATTTTCTCCATTGGGAGCTTTGGTGAAATGTTAGGGGTCTAAACGGGCCCCTGATGTCTTACTTTTGAGATAACGAAAGAGACTTGGGACATAGATTACCCAGTCCCTTTCTCTGCAGCCAAGCAGCAGGGGTAATCTGCCCAGCACAGGGGGATTAGGGTGTGCCCGGGCACATCTGGCACACCCTGTGTGCACACCTATGGTTTAGATAGAGAACATGTTCTCTTTTACTCTGATAGAATTCTGTCTGAATTCCGATGTGATTTTGGACGGACAAAGGTCCGATCGTGTGTACAGGGTTTTAGACATCTCGGTTGCTACTACCTTGCGACACCCATTAGGAAAAGTGATTTCGCTGCTGGTGAGGCATTACTAGCGTGAAGTGGCGCTTAGTCTAAATTTCTAACGATTATGTTTAATTAAACAATTCTGGTCTTTTTAAGCATCTTATTCCTCAAATTCATTTTTTTTTTTTTCTTATAGCCTGGAAGTTTCTGGAACCCTCCAGGAGACAACTGCACAAGCTATGATTGTGAACCGGCCACATTTATGGTTGTCAAAAAGGTCATGTCTTGCCCACGGCAAAAGCCAATAGACTGTGACAAGGTACAGTATTCTAGTCTCTAATGCATAGTATGCTTTCATTGTTCTTAAAATATGAAGGTAAATTAGGATTCCGTGCTGATTTATCAGTCTTTTCAAAATGCAGAAATGTCCAACATTTTAAAAATTAAAGCTCAATCAAAGTCACAGAAATAAATATTCAGCAGTTGTGTAGTATATCTAAATATGACTCCATAGTCCTGTAGGCACCAGAGTTTAACCACACTTTCCAGTACACTAACTGACCTAGTCATACCTGTCTACTCTCTTATTCTGCAATGCAATTATTCTGTGTGAAGATGCAACAAATGATAATGTGGCAGTTACTCATCTATTATGGTATAGAGCAGCGATCTTCAAACTGTGGCCCAGGGGCCAGATGCTGCCCTTTGTTTGCTTGTATCTGGCCCTTGTTGTACTATTCCATTCACTGACACCAACAATGGGAAATAATTCCTGTCACTGGCACCATCAATGGGGCACAATTCCTCCCACTGACACAAACGGTGGGGTCCAATTCCTTCCATTGACACCAATGATAAGGCAACATTCATTCCCTTGATACCAACAATGGGGTATCATTCCTTCCATTGATACCAATGTCTAAATTGCTGCATTTGTAAATTTCAACAGCCAGTATAAAGCAAGAGTGGTGGTGAAAAGCACTTGTGAGTTTAACTAATCTTTTTTTATATATATATATATATATAACAAAATATATATATATATATATATATATATATATAACAAAATATATATATATATATATATATATATATATATATAAAAAATTCTCCTTTAACCACTTGACTGCTGGAAGATTTTCAGCTGACCAGGCAATTTTTTGCTATTTGCACTACAGTACTCTAACTGGTGATTGCACATTCATGCAGTGCTGTACCCAAACACAATTTATACATTCTGCCCAATAAGTGTGCATTGATTGGTTTGTGTGAAAGTTATAGTGTCTACAAACTATGGGATATATTACTGCAAATTGTATTTTTTTATAATCCTAATTGTAGTGATACGTGACTCATAATGGGGCTGCTATAGTACAGCATCCAATCTGACACTAACTGACACTGGGGGGGAACTGACATCACCAGTGACATTAATAGAGTGATCACTGCTAATAAAATGTGACGTTAATACAGTGATCAGTGCTAATAAAATACACTGTCACTGTAATAATGACACTGGGTAAGAAGGGGTTAACTTTTAGGGCAATCAAGGGGTTTACTGTGTGCCTAACTATGTGTAATGTGTGCTGCTTTTACTAAGCCTCACTGCATGCCATTGGTGGCCAGTAATTTTAAATCTTGTATTAAAGACTGTCCCACTAAACTCCACGTTTGCTGAATTCCACTCTTCACCATCCACTGGACTTCATAAATATGAGGGATACTATAATAGTAGTATAGTATACAGTGGGGATGGAATGTTTGGGCATCCCAGGTAAACATTTGTATTAATGTGCATAACAAAGCCAAGGAAAGATGGAAAATCTCCAAAAGGCATCAAATTACAGACTAGACATCAGGGAGAGAGCATTACTAATTGCTAGACTGTAGTTGTAACTCAGTAGGGGGGTTCCAACTGCTGTACAGGGACTGCTGCTTTAAGTTAGCTGCAGCCTCCAGATGGGCACAGTGGTTTCTGCTGGGGTTGGGCCAACTTTATCCCTTGCCGAGCAGTGCACGATGATTTACGTTGGCACAATAGCATGGCTGGGCAAATGGGCGTACATGTATGTCCCCTTTAAATCGCGGCATAGTGGGCGTGTACACGCCACCATGTATTTTTCAAAAAGGTGATCAAATACCACCAAAAGAAAGCTTTATTTGTGGGGGAAAAAAGGACGTACATTTTGTTTGGGAGCAGTATGACATGACCGCGCATTTGTCAGTTAAAGCGATACAGCGCCATAGCACAAAAAGTCAGCAGTACACACAGGGCCATCTTAATAGCATCATGGGCAAAGTAATGCTCTGGAACCCCTACAATGGAGACAGTGCAGGTAAACAGAAATCAAGTAGGTAGGGGATATCTAGGGTGAAGAGGGGTCAGAGTGCTTGGGGGGATATCTAGGGTGAAGATTAGATATGTGCATTCCCGTTCGTACGAATGTCATTTTCGTACGAAAATGTTCATGGGGATAATGTGTACATACGAAAATATTAAAGCACCAGAATACGAAAACGACGGGATAACGGATTAGCCGCATAACGAACGACCGCAATTACGAACGATCCGACGGGAAAAAACTGGCAAAATAACGAAAATTAAATCTGTATCAAGAGGTTTGCATTGCCGTTTTGTGTTCGTTTTCAGTTGTATGTTCATTGTTCAATGACATCTATAACAAAAGAATTTCATTATGTATATTGAATGAATTCCTTTTTCTTTTTTCTGTGTATTCAAAATACTGAAGGCAATTTTTTTGTTATAGGTGTCATATCAACATACGAAAATAACAAAAGAAACAGGTTCAAATGGTTTATGGTTTTTTTAATGGCCAGAGAGTTATGCCGCGTGGTCCGATGAAAAAAAACGACGTTTTTTAAAACGTCATTTAAATTGATCGTGTGTGGGCAGTCGTTTTTTGTCTTAAAAAAAACGACCCAAAAAAAATTCCAACATGCTTGAATTAAAACGTCGTTTTTTGTTTCACAAAAAGTCACCGTGTGTAGCAAAAACGTCGTTTAAAACGACGTTTTTCAACCCGCGCATGCCCAGAAGCTAGTTATGAAGCGAGCTTCAATGGAAAAGTGTGGTGAACGTAACCTCGTTTTTTGTGAGATGGTGTGTATGCAACATCGTCTTTGAAAGTGACGTTTCAAAAACGTTGTTTTTTACTTCACAAAAAACGATCGCAAAAAACGACCGTGTGTACGCGGCATTAGGCTGGCCATACATGATACAATTTTCTGTGCAATTTTCTTTAGATTTACCTTCAACTATGTAGTGCAAGGGCCTGCCTGATTGCATACAATTGAAAGCCTCATATATGGTTTTTGGTAAATCTAAAAGAAAATTGTACAAGAAAATTGAACATGTATGGCCAGCCTCAGTGACTTTCTCTTTTGTGCTGAGTACTAGAGTAGTGAGTACACTTGTACAGTAAAGCCTAATAAACTTTTCTGTGGATTTTCATCCGGGCCAGACTTCTGAACCCAAAAATGGTTTTCTGATGCAGGAACGCTTTCACTGATGTATGCTAACAATAGTTTTTAAGCCCCATGGTCAGACTATTTTAACAACAAACATAAAAACGATCGTTTTCCGATCGAGAAAATTCGCCTGCATCAGAAAACCATGTGAAAACTGGATGTCTTTAAGTGTTGTTGTGCTTTCAGTCACTGAGGCATACATGTTTTTTCTGTACAATTTTCTTTTAGATTTACTGAGGTCAAACTTTTCAATTGTATTTTGCACTACATACCTTATCCCCTAAATTATAAACAAAAGATTTGCATGTGTTTATTTTCGTATGATTTGCAGCTAAGTTTGGACTTTCCTGACCATCCCTCACATAGTTACATAGTAGGTGGGGTTGAAAAAAGACAGAAGCCCATCAAGTCCAACCTATGTGTGTGATTATATGTCAGTATTACCTTGTATATCCCTGTATGTTGTGGCCATTCAGGTGCTTATCTAAAAGTTTTTTGAAACTATCAATGTTCCCGGCTGAAACCACAGCCTGTGGAAGGAAATTCCACATCATTGCCATTTTTACAGTAAAAAACCCTCTACGCAGTTTAAGGTTTAACCTCTTGTCTTCTAATCCTAATGAGTGGCCAAGTGTCTTATTAAACTCCCTTCCACTGAAGAGTTTTATCCTGTTGATATCTCTGCTACTAGTGCCACATCCGTCGTGTACCATTGTGTCTTTTGGTTTGAATTTTTTACCACTCATTCTAACTTGAAAGATAGCATGTGATGACTATATTTTAGCTTTCACTACTGATACAAAAAAAAAATCCCATATTTTTAATTTTTTTATTTTCACAGGGTATTTTGGTTAATTTTACAAGTTCTGATGGATGTTGCACAATACAGTTATGTGAGCCACGTAAGTTAATGTTGACTTTCTGCTGTTCTAATTTTATTGCATAGTCCCTAAAAGCCTAGAAATATAAGCATGGACAGTATAGAAGGCCAAGTAAACAATCAGAGCATAGTTCATAAGCAGATCTAAGTGTACTTCAAGGTTGTGAGACCCAAAGATATAGAAAATAATTGAATGCTTTGAAAAAGTGTCAGCCCTTTACAAATAATACATTGCAAATAATACTTGCGATAAGGCTCTACTGACAAAAAACAAGTAGCTAACACAATATTGGAAACGACATAATAGACAAAGTTGGATAAAAGAAAGTGCAGAGCTAATGTTACAGATAGACAAAATCTCGTTAAAGATGTACAAAAGAGGTGCAAAATAATCAAAATTATTCAGATAAGTCCATAAAGTCCTTAGATGAGTTGTAAACGGTACTGTTCAATAAATGAGACATTTACCATCAAACCACATGAACAGCCTTTTACCAATTAAATATCTCTCTTCAGAAATGGAACACGTCCCACGAGCTCCCTTCTGCAAACAAATACGATAGGTGTTCCTATCCTGATCACTATCAGGATTTCCAATAGGTGATAGGCAAGAAGAAAGATAGAAGTATCTCTAAGGCCGCGTACACACCATTGGACATATCCGATGAAAACGGTCCGCAGACCATTTCCATCGGATATGTCCGATCGGGAGTTTGATCCGATGGCGTGTACACACCATCGGATCAAATTCCCCGCCGCCGGACGGCGCGGTGACGTGGCGGTGACGTTGACGCCGCCGCGTCACCGCCACGTCACCGCACCAGAAAGTAAAACACTTCCGCGCATGCGCCGAATC
The DNA here is from genome assembly GCA_029574335.1 of Rana kukunoris. Taxonomy (NCBI): domain Eukaryota; kingdom Metazoa; phylum Chordata; class Amphibia; order Anura; family Ranidae; genus Rana; species Rana kukunoris. The sequence continues at coordinate 215,555,782 of CM056059.1, read as the reverse complement.
CATTCGGCGGCGGCGCGGCGGCGGTGGGGGACGACATGTCTGCTGGTAAGTGTACTAACCAGCAGACATGTCGGGCGGACAGATTCCCACCGGATAGATTTCAAAGCATGCTTTGAAATCTGTCGGGTGGAGAAATCTGTCCGCTAGCCCATACACACGAGCGGAGATGTCTGCTGAAACGGTCCATCGGACCGTTTTCAGCGGACATATCCCCTCGTGTGTACGCGGCCTTAGTGCAGTAGTTTTGTTAAAGGTAACCATTTCTTTTAAAGGGACACTAAAGTCAGGGCTTTTAAAAAAAAAAAATAACAAACATGTGATACTAACCTCCACTGTGCAGTTCGTTTTGCACAGAGTGGCCCGGAAACCTGTCTTCTGGGGTCCCTCGGCGGCTGTCTGGGCTCCTCCTCGCAAAAGCATTCCATCTTCATGCGAGGGAGCTCGCACGGTGGAAAGCTTTTGCGAGCGCGCTCCCGTGATACAGCGCCGACTGTATCACTCGGGTCCGCCCCCCGGCGCGCCGCGTCATCCGCTCTGATTGACAGCAGCGCTAGCCAATGGCTGCGCTGCTATCAATCCGCCCAGCCTAGCCAATCAACGGCCAGGCTGGGAACCGAAGAGGACGACGTGGACGCGCCCAGGAGATTCGAATGGTCAGGTAAGTACAACGGGGGCTCGGGGGGGGGGGGGCGGTGCTGTGAGATGTTTTTTTACCTTAATTCATAGGATGCATTAAGGTAAAAAAACTTGTACCTTTACAACCCCTTTAAGTAAAAATGATGCACTCACATTTAAAAACCATAGAAAAGTGTGCGATGACATCATCTGCCATTAATCCACGATGTCATTGATTGCGAAACGTGTATGGTTGAGTCTTGGTGGGTGACATCATCGCTCACCAGACGCAGCAGCCATCTTGTTGGTTGGAAACATTCCTATGCGATTTTCTATGGTTTTAATGTGAGTGTATAATTTTTACTTTAAAAAAAAAAAGGTTACTTTTAACAAACCTACTGCACTATGAGATAGTTCTACCTTTTATTTTTTACTATTACTTATTGGAAGTCCTGATGGTCATCAGGAAAGGAACAACTATCGTAAATTGGATCATGTGTACGGGCCTTTACAGTATTCTATTAGGTAGTGAACACTGGTTCAGAATAATAGAATAAAGCCTGCACCTTTAAAAACAAATCAGCAAAGACAGTAATGGCAGCTTCAATAATCTTATTCTCACAGGCTCTTTTCTGAAATCAAATACAGTATTAAAAACTATGTAATTGATGGATAGTGTCTTCTGAATACAGAATATATAATTGCCATGTTCCATTGTTTCCCTTGATACAGGCAAGTGTGATGTTATGAAGTCATGGAAGCTCATTGAAAGTGGTGGTTGTAAGACCAATGTGACTCTTACAAACTGTGGAGGATACTGTAGCTCTGTTTCTAGGTATGTATTTGTGCATTTAAGCAGATGAATGTATAAGAAAAAAACATAATCTCTGAGCTGAGTATGAATGGGAGGATGTCACAGAGCTGTCCTGGCTCGGGCAAGACCGCCATACTTATCCTCCCACATGCCTGGGCTGAAACCACGCTCAGCCTCTCAGATATATTATTCACGGTGCGCCATAGTCAGCAGCTCCCGCCTCCTCTGCATCCCAGAGATCCAGTGAGCGAGGAGGGTGTAGAGCAGTGAGCGGAGACCAGCTCTCTGCGCTGTTAGATCGCTCGGTTCTCAGCCTTAGAGCCAACGGGGGGAAAGATGCCTCCTCAGACTGATGCTGCATCCACCTAGGTAAGTATAAATCTGCAAAAAAAGCTAATCCCATACCATCCTTTAAAAGCCTAACTTCAGCAAATACATTTAGTCTTAGACAGAGTAGATAAGAACTAGGGGCCAGATCCACAGAGAGAGTACGCCGGTGTATCTACTGATACACCGACGTACTTTCAAAGTTCCCCCGTCGTATCTTTAGTTTGAATACTCAAACCAAGATACGGCAGCTTCTGGGTTAGATCCGACAGGTGTACGTCTTCGTATGCCTTCGGATCTAAGATGCAATACTTCGGCGTCCGCTGGGTGACGTTCACGTAGTTTTCCGCATCGGGTATGCAAATGAGCTTTTTCCGCCGATCCACGAACGTACGTGCGGCCGTCGCAATCTCTTACGGCGTCTCTGGTCGGCTTTTTCCGGCGTATAGTTAAAGCTGCTTTTATCCGGCATATAGTTAGACTTGCCATGTTAAGTATGGCCATCGTTCCCGCGTCGAAATTTCAATTTTTTGAAATTTTTGCGTAAGTTGTCCGTGAATAGGAATGTACGTAATTTACGCTAGTCAAAAAAATAAAGTCGTTGCAACGTAATTTAGTGCAATGCACAGCGGGAAATTTCTGGGGACGCGCTTCATTTAAATGAATCACGCCCCCTACTCGCTGATTTGAATTCCGCCGCCAGAAATACACTACGCCGCCGTAACTTATGGCACAAATTCTTCCAGGATTCGAAGTTAAGCCAGGTAAGATACGGCGGCGTAGTGTATCTCTAAAACACTGCACCGATCTATTTGTATGTGGATCTGGCCCTAGGACTTCTGTATTTTTTGTGCTTGTGGTCTGTGTCCCTATTAGGGGGATTTTCCCTTACTTTCTGCCAGGAATGTCATATCAAAATACAAGATGACCACATGAGTGCCGGTTCACGTGCATAGTTTGATCCTCAGCCTCTTGTGCAGGGTTGCTACTAGTTGACCAAGTATGTGCAGGGGTATACCCATCTGCCTGCAAACTTCGCTATGTGTGTGCAAGCATCCATTTATGCTCATTGGTGCCAAGTAGAGATGAGCCGAACACTCCCCGGTTTAGTTCACAGCAGAACATGCAAACGGACCGAAAGTTTGCGCGAACATTCGAACACCGTTAAAGTCTATGGGACCCGAACATGAGAAATCAAAAGTGATCATTTTAAAGGCTAATATGCAAGTTATTGTGAGATGAAAATTATTGAGAAAAACGGCATGGGTACCCCCCCCCCCCCCCCCAAGCCCATTACCAGGCCCTTTGGATGTTGTATGGATATTAACCACTTCCATACCAGGCATTTATACACCTTCCCGCCCAAGCCAATTTTCAGCTTTCAGCATTGGTGCAATTTGAATGACAATTGCGCGGTCGTGCTACACTATACCCAAATGAAATTTTTATCATTTTGTTCCCACAAATAGAGCTTACTTTTGATGGTATTTGATCACCTCTGCGATTTTTAAAGACAGAATTTTTTTTTGTAAATAAGTACGTTTTCTTCTTCAATTATGGACACGGATAAGGTGGCACTGATGGGCACTCATGAGGTGGCACCGATGGGCGCCACTAATGGGCACTGATAGGCGGCACTGATAGGCGGCGCTGGTATGCTGCACTGATGGGCACTCATAGGCGGCACTGATGGGCACTCATAGGCGCACTGGGCACTCATAGGCAGCACTGATGGGCACTCATGGGTGGCACTGATGGGTACTCATGGGTGGCACTGATGGGCACTGATAGGTGGGCACTGGGCATAGTTGGGCACTAAGAGGTGGCACTGATGGACACTGGGGGACACTGAGGGGGGGCACTGATGGTATTGCTGGGCATCATTAAGTCAATGCCCATGTTGCCAGTTAGTGCCCATTTGTTGGCACTTATTGGCATCAATTGTATTACTTTTTTATTTTTTTATTGTTTTCTATTTATTTTTTTTAATCTATTTTTTCTATTTGTTGGGCATAAACAATCAGCGCAAACCCCCCTGGCAGGAAAGCCCCCGAATGGCTCTCCTTTACTCGCATCTGTCAGAGCCGGTCTGCCGGAGGCTTGTTACTGAGATCGGAGATGCAGAGTGTCAGACTGACACTCTGCATCACTGATCGCTGCGCGCCCCCACGAGCGCGCCGGCATGAAATCCTGAGGACGTCAATAGATGTCCAGTCAGGATTTCAGAACCACTTACCAGACGTCAATTGTACATTGACCGGGCGGGAAGTGGTTAAGGGGAACCCCGCCCCCAAATTAAAAAAAGAAAAGGCGTGCGGAATCCAGGCCCTATATACTCTGAACAGCAGTATACAGGCGGTCCCCGGGTTACAAACAAGATAGGGACTGTAGGTTTGTTCTTAAGTTGAATTTGTAATTTGGAACAGGTACATTTTGTAAGTGTAGCTCCAGCCAAAACATATATTTTTAAGCTTTTTGGAGAACATAGGGAAGGGTTATCACCCCTGTAACATTTTTTTGTTCTGTCTGTGGCCCTGTTCAGAAGATTTCACCTCACTTTCTGTCCCATTGACAATTGGATTTAGAAAATTTGGGGTTATTAGGGAAACAAGGATTGGTGAAAATCAGTGGGGACACTTTTTTCCCATTTTAACTCTTAGGCCTCGTACACACGATGGGATTTATCCGATGGAAACGATCCGACGGACCGCTTCCATCGGATATGTCCGCCGGGCTGTTTGATCCGATGGCTGTACACACCATTGGATCAAATTCCCCGCCGGCGGACAGCGCGGTGACGCGGCGGTGACGTTGACGCCGCCACGTCACCGCACCAGGAAGTAAAACACGCCATTCACAGGATCCAACGCATGTCTGGGCAGATATATCCGCAGGTTAGGCGTACTAACCAGCGGACATATCCGACGGGCAGCTCTCTGGCGGAAAAGTTTCAAAGCATGCTTTGAAACTTTTCCGCTGGCAAAATCCATCCAAAACTGTCCGCCGGCCCCTACAGACGAGCGGATTTATCGGCTGAAATGGTCCGTTGGACCATTTTCAGCGGATAAATTCCCTCGTGTGTACGAGGCCTAACAGGAGTGAATTTCCCTTCCTAGGGGTAGATTTCCTCTAATTTCCTGTTGTCTTCCTCTGTTTGGAGTCATTGCCCTATATACTCTGCAGAGAATTGGGCCTTAGGTATTGGTGGGCACTGGAACGGGCCCTGCTGTGAAATATTATACCAAGAATTATAATTACATGTCACTGTTAAACAGGGGCAGAAAAATTGGCGTTGCCAAAAAGTAAAAAAATATTGAATTTTTTTCAAAATGTCGCTCTATTTTTGTTTATAGTGCAAAAAATAAAAGCCGCAGAGGTGATCAAATACCACCAAAATAAATCTCTATTTGTGGGGAAAAAAAAGACATCAATTTTGTTTGGGAGCCATGACCGCCCAATTGTCAATTAAACACAGTGGCGAATCACAACAAATGGCCTGATGTTTGACCAGCAAAATGGTCCAGGGCTTAAGTGGTTAAAGTGCAACAATAAAAATTAAAAATTCCATAAAATATAGTGCCTGGGGGGTCCCTTTAGTCTACCTGTAGTGGTGCAGTGCAGTTGTCTACCTATTTATGGAGCATAAATAGAACATGCTGCAGCAAAAATTACATTTTTAAAGTAAAAACAAAGGCCCAGATTCACAGAGCGATTACGCCTGCGCAACAGGAGATGCGCGTGCGTAAGTCTAAATGTGCGCGTGCGTTTCGTTGCGAGGCATCCCCAGAACGAGATACGCAAAAAATCGACTTTTTTTTGTCCCGCGTAATTTCGTTAGACTGGCGCATCCGTCCGCGCAAAAGTGCGATAGACACACCATTGATTTGCTAGTCAAATATGCTAATGAGGGACTGACGGGGATCCACAAAACAACGTTGGGGCAGCGCAGGCGATGCAGTGTGCGCAACAGCAAAATGTCCTGTCTAAAATTAGAGCTGATAAAAGCTGGTCTAAAAAAAGAAAAAAAGTCTACTTGTTAGATAAAGCAACACTGTTAGTGAGCAGCTCAGCAGTCACACGTGTTGCACAACAATCTGTATGCCAACATGCCAGGGGCATCGTCGCACATAGCTATACTACTGACTTTAGATGAACAAAGAAGGATGAGGGCACAGAGGATGGCACGGAGGATGGCACGGGAGAGGATATACCGTACCCGCATAGACCTGTTTGGCATGAGTGATTCTGAGGTGTATCGCATCTTCAGATTCACCCCTCATGCCATCCTGGAATTAACCACAACCCTGCAGGAGGACATCACCAGCCCAACACACCGCTCACATGCAGTGCAGCCACTGGTCAAGGTCATGGCAACACTCCATTTCCTTGCCAGTGGCTCTTTTCAGCGTACAAGTGGAGTGGTGGCTGGGATGTCACAGTCCTCCATGAGCAGATGTGTGCACCAGGTTGTCCCTGCAATCCTCAGACGCATGGCCAACCAAATCATCAAACCCACCACTGAGGAGCTGCGGCTGAAGGCAATGACAGATTTCTACAGAATTGCCAGATTACCACGCACTGTGGGGGCCATTGATTGCACACATGTGGCACTCCAGCCCCCCCAGGAGACAGAGCACATGTACCGCAATCGGAAGCATTGGCATTCCATCAACGTACAGGTGATAGTCGATGCCCAAGGCCTCATATGGCACGTCCGTGCCAAACACCCAGGGTCCAGCCATGACAGCTACATATACAATCAATGCCACATCCGATTGGAATTCGATCAGAACGTGTATGGGGACAGCTGGCTGGTTGGTGAGTGACATGGGAGTCAGGCAGTCAGGCATGACTATCGCCTCCCATGATGCACATCACAAGGGGCACATGCATGACTAACATCCTCCTGTCTTTTCCCTTACAGGTGACTCTGCATATCCACTGGGACCCCATCTCATGACTCCTATCCGGAACCCCCAAACCCCAGGAGAGGAAAGATACAATCAAGCACATGCCCAAACACGAGCAGTGGTGGAGCGCACCTTTGGCCTCCTAAAGTCACGTTTCCGATGCCTGGATAAGTTTGGGGGTACCCTCTTGTATTCCCCAAACTTTGTGTGCCAGATCATCGGTGCATGTTGCATGCTGCACAACTTTGCACAAAGAAAGGGCCTGCAGATTGACCTACGTGATGACCTGGCCCCCTGAACCAGACAATCCCCCCCTAACCGAGGCTACCCCGTCTTCTGAGGGAAGAGCAGCCAGGAGACAAATGACATTGGGCATCTTTGCACGTTAAACATACACATTAATCATGGCACAATGAGAATGCATGCATGCACACCACTGTGGTCCCTAGCACAGACACACCACATCCACATCAAATTGGATTGGCACCAGTCCACCATGCAGGACTTGTGAGCAGCAACGCCACGCCAAGGCTCCAATTATGTCACTGTACATTCATACACCATTCACACGGACCTTGGGATCACTTCTCCCTGGTCCTGGGGAACCCTTCTCCACCAAAATAGAGGGTGACACCCCTTTTCCGGCAGGAATGTCACCCCCACATTCACACAGCATTCACAACACAAAAAAAAAAATGACCAGCAAAAGCAAAAATGACAAAAAAAAAAAATGACAAAAAAAAAAAAACTTGGTTTAAAAAAAAGGGGGGGGATACAAATTACTGCCCTCTGTGTGAGCCACGTCTGGGGCGCCCCCGGCCACGGCCCCGGCTTCTCAGGGGAGACTCATGGGGAAGGGGTAAAACCGGGGAAGGAGGATTAGCCCCTGATCTCTGCCCACCTGGTGGCCTGCCCTCCAAGGCCACGGCAATTCTGTCCAGGGCAGCACCAAGTGTTGCCGTGTTGGCCTGGATAGCCAGGGTAAGGGCCCTCACATCCTGCCCAACGCCTGCTGATGTCGTCTGCAGTTCGTTTAGGCAGGTTGTGAAAGCCCGGGAGTGGGAGTCCAGGTTCCCCAGCGTATCCTTGATGGAGGACAGGCTCTCCTCCATCCGCACCAATGTCTGGCTGACCTGTCCCAGATGGCGGGTCTGGAGGAACTGGTCCCTTCTCAGACTGGCGGGCAGGAGATCGGCCAACCCCCTGGTGGTCTGGGATGACATCCTGCCTCCAGCTGATGCTCATGGCCGGGGAGAAGGGGAGGCCCTTGTGAGGGGAGCCATGTTGGGGGAGGAGGGGGGGGGCTCCCCCTTAGGGAGGCCTGCCTGCTGCCAGCCAGAGGGGAGGAGTCCTCAAAACCCAAACGTCCAGTGCCTGACATGGACTCCTCCTCCTCATGATTCTCCTCCTCCTCATGATTCTCCTGCTCCTGTTGAACCTCCTCCGCGGACTCCGGCCTTGTTGGGGGAGCCTCATTAGGCTGCTGTCCTGGGGTTGGTGCGGTCAGGCCAGATGGCCCTGCACCCCCCTGCACATCTGTGGATGACACAAAACATTCACAGGTTGGAGGATCCACACACTTGCCACATATTCCCTTTCACCCCCTCCCCCACACATGCTACACACCTGATATTAAAAAATAAAACAACTTACCTGGCACCACGGGCTGGGGACTGGAGTCAAAGCCGGGCAGGCCCTCAACTTCATGCCGATGAAAGGTCACTGCCACCGCACGCTCCTCCGCTGTCAGGCTAATACGGCATGGTGGGCCCCCTCCTGTGCCCCTGGCATGGGCATGCATTCTGGCCAACTTCTTTTTGACCAGACGCCGGAGGTCATTGATTTTTTTGTCAATCCCAGACCGGGTCCGTGTCTCACCTGGTCAGTGATCCTATCCAAAATCTCCCTCCTCCTGGCCGGGGTGGTGTTGGCACTCTCTGGGCCGTGGAGGTAACGCCCATACTCGCTAATGGCCCGGGCAAGAATCTGTTTTTCCACAACTGTAAAATTAAGCTTTTGTTTTCTCTCAGTCACCTTTCCAAAAAAAAACAGTCCCAGTCAACAAAATTCACGCACACAAACAAGCACAACCAATCACAAAAAAACACACACAGAGAGAAAACTACTCACCAAGAAACAGTCCCCAAAAAACAAAAAAAAAATACAGCAGGAAAAGAAACAAAAAGAAATATATCAATCAAACAAACAGTCTCTCAAACACTTATCAAAAACCACTTTCAAAAATGTACTAACAAACACCTGATCACACAGAACACTAATCTGACAACTACAAAACACACCGCAACGAACAACAAGAACAAAAGCACTTGGTTAAATGGGAAGGGACAAAGGGATGTACTTTTGCAAAGGAAGTGCGTTTGTGTGTGTCTATTTATACTGTTTGCGTAGTTCACAACGTTGCCCTAGTCCATTTCCAATTTCACTGATTGTGCCGCTCCCGAGTTGTGAGCATGCGCACATCGGAGCTGACATGGTCTCGTTCAAGCGCGCATGCGCGAGCCGGCCGGCCCTTCATTTGCATGGGGTCACGGCTCATTTCAATGTAACACGCCCACGTCCTTCCCAATTTGTATTACTCCTCCTTACGCCTCTGAAAAAACTTTACGTATGCGCTATTTCCTGCACAAAAGATACGAAAATAGGGTGATTACGCGGCAAAATTCCGCAAGTCTAACGTAAAGGCGGTGCGCTACGCCGGTCCAATAATGCGCAGATGTACCTGAATCTGGGCCAAAGAGTTTAAAATGTAATGCGGTTGCAATTGCTGGCACCCGACTATTAAAAAAAGAAAAAAATTGCCTGTTTTTTTAACCACTTAAGGACCTTAGGTGTTTTTCAGATTTGGTGTTTGCAAGACTAAAACATTTTTTTCTGCTAGAAAATTACTTAAAACCCCCAAACATTATATATATATATATATTTTCTAACACCCTAGAGAATAAAATAGTGGTCATTGCAATACTTTTTGTCACACTGTATTTTCGCAGCGGTCTTTTTTTGGAAAAATTCACTTTTTTTAATTAAAAAATAAGACAACAATAAATTTGGCCTAATTATTTTATATATTGTGAAAGATAATGTTACGCTGAGTAAAATGATACCCAACATGTCGCGCTTAAAAATTGCGCCGCTCGTGGCATGGGGTCAAACTTTTACCGTTAAAAATCTCCACGTTTAAAAAATTCTATAGGTTGCATTTTTTGAGATATAGAGGAGGTCTAGGGCTAGAATTATTGCTCTCTAGCTCCAACGATTGCAGCGATACCTCACTTGTGTGATTTGAACACCGTTTTCATATGCAGGCGCTACTCGCGTATGCATTCGCTTCTGCGCGCGAGCTCGTCGGAACGGGGCTCTTTAAAAAAATGTTGTTTTTCTTATTTATTTTTTATTCATTTTTTAAACTAACTGCACGTTTGCTGTTTAATAGCACCTAAACACATTAGCTGTTACTGCACGTGTGCTGTTTAATAGCACCTAAACGCATTTGGTTTAACTGCACATTTGCTGTTTGATAGCACCTAAACGCATTGGGCCAGATTCAGGTAGATTGGAGCATCTTTGCTCTGGAGTAACGTTTCTCATTTACGTTACGCTGGCGAAATTTTAGGAGCAAGTGCTGTTATTCATGAAGCACTTGCTCCTAAAGTTGCGGCAGCGTATCGCAAATGAGCCGGCGGAATTCAAATTGGGCGGGTACGGGGCGTGTATTATTTAAACTAAGCGCGATCCCGCGGTGAACGTACTGCGCATGCGTCAACTGTCAATGCATCCCAGTGCGCATGCTCCAAATTCTGGCACCTAAACGCATTTGGTTTAACTGCACATTTGCTGTTTGATAGCACCTAAACGCATTGGGCCAGATTCAGGTAGATTGGAGCATCTTTGCTCTGGAGTAACGTTTCTCATTTACGTTACGCTGGCAAAATTTTAGGAGCAAGTGCTGTTATTCATGAAGCACTTGCTCCTAAAGTTGCGGCAGCGTATAGCGCAAATGAGCCGGCGGAATTCAAATTGGGCAGGTACGGGGCGTGTATTATTTAAACTAAGCGCGATCCCGCGGTGAACGTACTGCGCATGCGTCGACTGTCAATGCATCCCAGTGCGCATGCTCCAAATTCTGTCAGTGAACGTCAATGACGTCAAATCCCCATTCATGGACGTTTTACGCAAGCGACGTGATTTTTTTTTTTTCGACGCGACGACGACGGCTATACTTAACATAGGATACTCCACTAGGGGGCTGCTTTATCTTTACGCCGCGTATCGCTTACGGAAACGTCGGAAAGTCACTGCGTCGCGCCCGAATACGATCGTGAATTGCCGATTCCCGCTGATTAACATATTTTTTCAGCGTAAATCAGCGGGAACGCCCCCGGCGCCATTTTTAAATTAAAGTTGCGATGCGATGGCGAAATTCAATTGCGCCGATCGCATCGGAACTCCAACCCGGCGTTTCTTGTTTTCTGGTTACAGAAAACAGAAACGCCGGCTTAAAGTGACAGTTAGGCTGGAGTATCACTGATACTCCAGCCTAACTCTACCTGAATCTGGCCCATTAGCTGTTACTGCACATTTTCTGTTTAATAGGACCTAAACGCAGTTGGTGTAACTGCACGTTTGCTGTTTGATAGCACCTAAACGCATTAGCTGTCACATGTCACTGTCGTCAGCGCTCCCTGCTTCTCATTTTTAATGTGCCGTGTCATTTTGTTGCTTAGGGCCCCAGGGAGGTCAGGATCGGTACTGGGTCTTGTCATGACCTGGGGGGAGTGGTGGCGGGGAAACTCATGCAATTTTTTTCAATGATGTGTATCCATATTGCAGGGACCAAACATTACATTAAAGCCGCAAGCAGTATTAAATTACCTTTTTCTGAGAGTAATCTCATGTTGTGCAGGGACATTTATAAACACGTGCCACTACTATTGACACACAGCAGGTACAATATTTAAAGGAATTTTTCTTTATTTTTTCCACTTTAAGCATCATTAAAATCGCTGCTCTAGAAAAAAACAACCGTTTTTTAAAACTTTTTTTTCCATTGATACATGTTCCCTGGGGCAAGACCCGGGTTCTGAAAGACGTTTTCCAACATTAAATTAAATATTGGTCTTTAAAATGATTGTTTTTGAATTCGAACGTTCGAGTCCCATAGCCTTCAATGGGGTTCTAAATGTTCGCGCAAACCCGCGGTCTGTTCGAACGTTCTGGTGCGAACCAAACGCGGGTATGTTCAGCTCATCCCTAACTGTTAACACAAATAAGGCTATGGTAGTTTCATAAACTAAAAAGAAAAGTATACATATGGTGGGGGTCATTGATATCAAACCATTATCGTGACTGTTCTAAGCAAGACCTAGTCCTTTCATATTTGAGTATTATTATATTGTTCATAATAAAATAGACTTTTAAATAAAATGATATATATTATTTTTTAGACACCCCAACTTTGCAAAAATGGAGAAACATGACTGCACCTGCTGCCAGGCAACCGAAACCATGGAGAAGAACATCCAACTGGAGTGTAATAATGGAAGGAAGATTGGCTACACCTATACTCATGTCCTAAAATGCTCCTGTAGGAAAGCAGCCTGTGTGTTCATAGAATGAACCGCCGGTGTAAAACAAGATTAATGGGCCGTCACTTTAACTATGCTATATTTACTGTTTCGAAAAGATCTATTTTTTTTTGCTAATATAAAATTACACTTTATCTCATGTTACTTACTATATTATCCCCAAGTGTCTATATGATTTGAGTGCTAGATTCTTGCTCAAGCCTCAGCAATGTTAATATGAAACCATAGCTTTGGTTAATGAATACACTGTGATAAGAACATTACCTATATACATACATACGCATTTACCTACAGTATTTGATTTGTTTCCATAATTATCAAAATATTCTTCCCACTGGTGAGGGCATACAATCAAAAGGCTATAATGTGCATTTAAGCTAATAAAAAATCATGTAAAATGTGCACTTACAAAAACTGTCTAGTTCATCTTTTTATTTCTTTCATCGTTTTTTGTCCTAAGAATTCAACAGCGATAAAAACATACGCGCATATCGCAGGCATAAATATTTGAAAAAGGAAACATTTAAAAATATGTATAATGCCCTGTACACCCGATTGGTTCGTCTGATGAAAACAGACCGATGGACCATTTCTATTGGACGAACCGATCTTGTGTGGGTTTTTTCCCATCGGTGAAAAAAAAAAGAACCTGTTTTAAATTTTCGTATGGTTAAAAAAACAATAGAAAAAAACGGTCGTCTGTAGGGAAATCCATTGGTCAAAAATCCACGCTTGCTCGGAATCAAGTCCGGAATCAAGTCGACGCATGCTCGGAAGCATTGAACTTCATTTTTCTCAGCACGTCGTTGTGTGTTACGTCACCTCGTTGGACACGATCGGATTTTTAACCAATGGTGTGTAGGCAAGACTGATGAAAGTCAGATTCATCGGATATCTGATGAAAAAATCCATCGGTCCGTTTTCATCAGACGAACCGATCATGTGTACAGGACATAACAGATTAAATACAACAGGTTTTTTTTGTTTCTTTCTTTTAATTCTCCATAACTCCAGTAAGGCTGGCCATAGACAGAGAGAATTTCCTTCCTGCAACCATGAGTTACAGGAAAGAAATTTGATTCCACCATCAACACAGACATTGTTATGGGGAATCCCTCCTGCTGAGCCATTGTCTTTTCCCGGCAGATGGCGAGGAAAGGCGTCCCTGCCTGGAGAAGACAGTGATAATTGCTAGCAGCTATAACAGCCACTTGCAATAATGGCATGCAAAATCTGGCAGAATAGTTGTACCCAAGTTGATGGATTATTCAGCTTGGGTAGATTCATCCTGCCCATACATGGTTCAAATCTCATCTATGGCACCATCTATAGCACTCTGTAGATGCCTTCTTTGTTTTTAAATGGATTATGATTGTCTGTGGAGATCTATGAGAGAACCTTAGGAAAAGGAGACAATGGCCTTACAAAAGTATTTGGAGAGCAACAAATGGGTAATCAGATAAATGAAGCATAAAGATGGGTGCTATCTATAAGTTGCACTTAGCTACACCTTATATGCTAACTGTTTCATACATCTCTGGTGAAGGCTGAGATGAGAGATGGCTTCCTTTACATCTACTGTCCAATACCTTTTCATATATGCAAATACACAAATCTTGGGGCATGGCCATGTGTCTGACCTTCTAGACACCGCTATAACTGAGTCATAAGAAGCACTGCAGCTTCCTTTCATTATTGTCCCATTTTGATGGGTAACCTTAATATTTGGGTTAATGTGTGATGGTGCGCTAAAATCAACCTCTTAATAAAAAACACATAGTGGTTATAAACATGTGTAAACAGTAAATACACAACTAATAATAAGCAAAAATGTCCAAAACAAAAATAATTCAAAATGCCCACATGCTTGTTAAAAGCCCGGTCACTTGAACGCACACAAGTTCTCATTACTAAAATCTTCCTTAATTAGATCAAACCTGTCCACATTCCATATGGTGAGTAACATTCAGGTGATCTCTCATTAGTTCATCGTTGATTTCTCCTTAAAAGCGATTCTCAAATGAAACAAAACAAGAGAGATAGAATCATAGCGCGGTATGTTAAAACTTCATCACAAGGTCCGGAGTGTTTAAAAGTTTGACTCACATTTGGTCATACAACCATCGTGCCTGTATAGAAATGATCAGATGCAATGTAGCGAACACCTCAGCCTGCATCTACTATGCTGGGACACGATGGATGTTGTCACTTTTGTTCCCCCCGACGCGTTGCGTCACAAGTCACGTGACTTTTTCAAGGGTACCCTTTTTATGGTTGTGGCTTTTATCATTTAATTTGTTTTATTATATATTCATTTTTGATTATTCATACCAGCGCTTTATTCACTTTATCAATAACCTTAAAGGGGTTGTAAAGGTAAAAAATGTTTCCCTAAATAGCTTCCTTTACCTTAGTGCAGTCCTCTTTCCCTTAACTCATCCTTCGATTTAACCTTTTTTGTTCTTATTTTTTCTGAGAAATCCTCACTTCCTGTTTTTCTGTCTGTAACTAAACACACTAATGCGACAGGGGGATAGGGGCGAGCAGGAGTGTCAGGACGCTATCTACTTTGCAGATAGAGAAAGGAGCTGTGTGACAGTGGGCGTCCTGACACTCCAGCTCGCCCCCAACTCCCTCAAGAGGCTTTCTCCACACCAGGGAGAAAGTGTTGCATTACAGTGTGTAGTTACAGACAGAAGAACAGGAAGTAAGTGTCACGGAAGATCCCCGCATTCAGACCGAATGCTTCCGTCAGATACTGCTTCCCATAGTCACGACATAGATACCGGATATTTTAGCTGCCTTGAAACACACAACGAGACGACACTTGTATGTGTGCTAAGTATGGAATGCTTTAATGGTACATCTCTTGGTTTATATCGAGTTACAAGCTTGTGAGTAATCAAAGGAACAATGGAACTCTCCGTCCCCTCCTCAGACAGGGGGGGCATCAAGGTAGACACTTTGGCACCAGTCTAAAGAAGCCACATTCCTTTTTCAATAGAATTCAATTAACCTAAATAACCTAGAATAATACTCAATCACAGATAATCTTATCAGTAGCTAGACATTTCAGCACCACAAAGCTTGGCAAGTTCTCCTGACCATAATTGACATGCTAATTCAATACACCTGACCGGAGACTGCTAACTTGTAGTACAATACACAAAAGAGAGTCAATTAGCTGGAGCAGAGGACATTAGCATTTGCAGTATGAAAGAGTCACTCTACAATTAACCCTTTGAGCTCAGAATTAACAAACTTAAAATAGCCCTACGGATATCTCAGAATATAATGTGGATAATCCATACCTAATAATCCTATCTCAGGTAGTCCAAGATATCATTCTTCCATTCATCCTATGGCCCTAGTGGTCATAGGATGATTTTAGACAAGGTCCCAGATCTCCACCTGGTCTGGAAATGTGTTAGTCGGACAAAGTGAACTCACATAGTCTGTCCGCATGACCTCCAATCTTGGTTGCAAGGAGAAGTTGACACCAGTAGAGGGAACCCCAAACGGGTTGACTCCAAAGTTAGTTAGTAGTTCTGGTCCTCCAATGCTGGTATCCATACCGTACCCCAAATAAATTGCTCCAAACAGAGCATTACTCACCCCGCCAACCTCTGCCTCTCTCAGAGAACATGTCTGCCGCTGGGGAGAGGCCTGGACTGGCCCTTCTTCCTGGAGTCCTTTCAGCCGCTGGAGAGGAGGCAGGGTGGCTGGGCTCAATCCAACATGCTGTTGGGGTTCTGGGCCAACTGTACCCCACCCCTGGGGTATACTAGTGGAGACTGAAGTCCCATCCACTGGTGGTAGGTGAAAATCCCCTGGTGCTTGCAAAGCAAAGCCAACATTCTCCTGTCTCAGTGTCGCACCATTTTCTAGGGTTGTGTCAGTGAAGATCGAAGTCCCATCCACTACCACAGGGACCCCCTCTTCCATTAGTTGAGAGCAGAGGCGTGTGGCACTCTGCTCTGTTGCCAGCTCTTCTGCTGAGTTGCTGGGAGTGGAGACCACAGTCCCATCCACTACCACAGGAACCCCCTCTTCAGTTAGTTGAGAGCAGAGGCGTGTGGCCCTCTGCTCTGTGGCCAGCTCTTCTGCTGAGTACATCACATCATCCGCTCCGGCTAACCATTGGGAAAGGCGGCTGGATTCCTCCACACTCAAACTGTGTAGCTGCCATTGGGGAGGTTAGCTGGCTGCTTCCTTTTCCGTTCCCTCATCTGGCTGCTGGGACAACATGTCTGTGGTACTGTCTCCCATATTCATGGATCCTTGCTGGGGAGGAAAGACCACGTTCTCCACCCTGGCCAACTGTTGGGGAGGGACGATGAACACCTCCTCTCCCTTCTCCCCCTGTATCTGCTGCTGGGAAGTGATCACCACCTTCTCACCCTGAGCCTCCGGAACTGCCACAGGGGTGGGGCAGAGGTCTTGAACCCTCTGTCCGGTGACCAGCGCTTCAGCTGGGGAAATTTCTTGCAACTCCACCGATACTGCCCTTGGTGCTGAGCAGAGCACAGTGAAGTTTGGCCCCCGATACCAGCTCTTCTGCTGGAGGCTCCTCAGGTTGTTCTTCCTCAGCAGAAAAGTCTATGAGATCCCCTGTCTCTGCAACTGGTGTCTGGGGATAGGGGTTCACCATCTCCTGTCCATGGAACCCAGAAGATGCTATAGGTACTGAGCAGAGGTTAGCAGAGCTCGGCCCCTGCGGTCAGCACTTCAGCTTTGGGAATGGTAATCTCCAGATTTTCTACTGCCGGTTCACTGGCATGCTGCTGGACAGGCACTTTCCCCCATCCGAGATCATCCCATGCAGAAACAGGATCATCAAGGCCAGTCAGCACTTGCTGCATCCGCCATAAGACCTCTGGGTCCATAGCTGCATGGGCAGGTTGGCAACGCACACTGTTACTCTGCCACATTGACGATTCTTCAGCCAGGATTTCAGCATTGTCCACTGGTATTTCCTGATAGTCCCAGGCAAAGGGAGCCCGGCCCTGGCACTGAGCAGAGTCTAGCAGCCGTCTGCAGGGCCGCCATCAGGGGGGTACAGGCATTACACCTGTAAGGGGCCCGGGGGTCCCCAGGGGCCCGGATGGGAACCACCCTAAAAAAAAAAAAAAAAAAAAAAAAAATTTTTTTTTTTTTTTTTTTTTTTTTAGGGGTCTGAAGGTCCCCAGGGGCCCGGAGGCCACCAAGGGCCCCAGATGGCAAGCCCTTTTTTTTATAAAAAAAATATATTTTTTATAAAAAAATATTTTTTTTTTATAAAAAATATATATTTTTTTAATATATATATATTTTTTTTTTATTAAAGGGCCATTTTTTTTCTTTTATTTTTTTTAGAGGTCCGGAGGTCCCCAGGGGCCCGAAGGCCACCAGGGCCCCAGATGGCAAGCCCTTTTTTTTCTTTTTTTTTTTATAAAAAATATATTTTTTTATAAAAAAATATATTTTTTTAATATATTTTTTTTATTAAAGGGCCAATTTTTTTTTTTTTTTTTTTTTTTTAGAGGTTCGGAGGTCCACAGGGGCCCGGAGGCCCCAGGGCACCGGATGACAACCCCCCTTTTTTTATTTATTTTCTATAAAAAAATATATATATTTTTAATATATTTTTATTTCATTTTTTTATTAAAGGGCCATTTTTTTAGGGGTCTAGGGCCCCAGATTTTTTTAGTAGGCCACCAGGGCCCCAGATGGCAACCCCCTCTTTTTTATTTATTTTTTTATAAAAAAAAAATATTTTTTTATAAAAAAAATATATTTTTTTAATATATTTTTCTTTTCTTTTTTATTAAAGGGCCAATTTTTTTTCTTTTATTTTTTTAGAGGTCCGGAGGTCCACAGGGACCTGGAGATCCCCAGATGACAACCCCCCTTTTTTATAAAAAAATATATAATTTTTTTATATATTTTTTTATTTCATATATATATATATATATATATATATATATATATATATATATATATATATATATATATATATATATTATTATTATTAAAGGTCCCCAGGGCCCCCGGATGACAATCCTCCTTTTTTATATATTTTTTTTACTTTTTTATATTATTTTATTTCTTTTTTTTTAATATATAGATGTATTTTTATTAAAGGGCTCAGAGGTCCCCAGGGCCCCATGTGTCAAACCCCCTTTTTTTATAATTGTATTTTTTATTTTTCTTTATTTTTTTTTTATATTTTTATTTTTTATTAAAGGGCCAGAGGTCCCCAGGGCCCTGGAAGGCAACCCCCTTGTTTTTTTGTTTTTTTATATATAAATGTTTATTTCTTTTTTATATATATATTTTTTTATTTCTTTCTTTTTTTTAAAGGGCCCAGAGGTTTCTTTTTATTAAAGGGCCCATAGGTCCCGAATAGAAAGCCCCCTTTTTTTGTAATTTCCTTTTATAAAAAAAAAAAATAAGGTCCCCGGTGCCCCAGTTGGCAACCACCCTTTTTTAAAAATATATATATATATATTTTTTCCTCTCTTTTTTTCTTTTTATTAAAGGGCACAGAGGTCCCCAGGGCCCGGATGGCTACCCCCCTTTTTATTTTGTAAAGGGCCCCCGCTTCTCAATTCGCGCCAGCAGCCCCCCCCCGCTTCTCAATTTTATGCGGCAGCACCCCCCCCCCCCCGGTTCTCTGCTCCAGGGGGCCCATGCCTGAAGCTGTGTAAGGGGCCCCAAAATTCCTGATGGCGGCCCTGGCCGTCTGTAGGCAAATTCCAGCTCCTATTCCTGAACGGCGAGAAACTCCAAATCTTCCTGTAGCCAGTGCACTTCTGAGAGATTCAATATCCGCTCTCTGTATTCCATTATATCCTCCAAACGCCACTCCCGATCGCTCCCAAAGTCGGGGTCCTCGTACATCCTCCAATACAACAATCCCAGGCCATCATAGTCAAAGCCTTCCGTGGGGCTGTCATCCGCTGACCACGGGCACTCTTGGGCTACATACCAACGAAGGGCTCTGTAGCTTTCGTCCAACCGCATCTCTGCTCGGATCAGCCTGCTTAACTCCACTGTCCACTCCTGTTTTGGTTGTTGCCCCGATAACAGCATTCGTACTTCATACTGCGACCAGTACCTTACATGGATGGAGGGGAGAACTCTTCCCTGGTGTTGCTGCTCGAGAGCTACCGCTTCCTTCCAGAGTTCGCAGCGGATCGAATCAGACCATTCAAGTCGGACCTGCTCTGATTCTGGTCCTGTGTGCTGTATCTCCTTCTCTCGCAACCTCCTTCCGAATTCCTCTTCCATGGCGGCTGGTATCTGTACCTCTCCTCTCCTGATATCCGCACCTTGGATCCAGGTGGAGGTTGATGTCCCGACTGCAGAAAGCATCCCACTGCTGTGCCACCACTGTCACGGAAGGTCCCTGCATCCAGACTGAATGCTTCCATCAGATACTGCTTCCCATAGTCACGACATAGATATGCTTTAATGGTACATCTCTTGGTTTATATCTAGTTACAAGCTTGTGAGTAATCAAAGGAACAATGGAACTCTCCGCCCCCTCCTCACACAGGGTGGGCTTCAATGTAGACACTTTGGCACCAGTCTAAAGAAGCCCCATTCCTTTATCAATAGAATCCAATTAACCCTTAGAATAATACTCAATCACAGATAATCTTATCAGTAGCTAGACATTTCGGCACCGCAAAGCTTGGCAAGTTCCCCTGACCATAATTGACATGCTAATTCAATACACCTGACCGGAGACTGCTAACTTGTAGTACAATACACAAAAGAGAGTCAATTAGCTGGAGCAGAGGACATTAACATTTGCACTATGAAAGAGTCACTCTACAATTAACCCTTTGAGCTCAGAATTAACACCACAAAGCTTGGCAAGTTCTCCTGACCATAATTGACATGCTAATTCAATACACCTGACCGGAGACTGCTAACTTGTAGTACAATACACAAAAGAGAGTCAATTAGCTGGAGCAGAGGACATTAGCATTTGCAGTATGAAAGAGTCACTCTACAATTAACCCTTTGAGCTCAGAATTAACAAACTTAAAATAGCCCTACAGATATCTCAGACTATAATGTGGATAATCCATAAATAATAATCATATCTCAGGTAGTCCAAGATACCATTCTTCCATTCACCCTATAGCCCTAGTGGTCATAAGATGATTTTAGACATAGGAGAATCTGAGTCTGTCACAGTAAGGATTTCTCAGAAGAAATAAGAACATTTAAAAGCAAAATTGAAGGATGAGGTAAGTGAAGGATGACAGCATTAAGGTAAAGGAAGCTATTTAGGGATTTTTTTTTTTTTACTTTTTTACTTTTAAAACCCCTTTAATATTTAATATTATTGAGCATGAGATGAAAGAGAACAGACTAGAGCTAGTCACCAGGAAGTTGCTTGCAATTTGCAAGACAGGATTCTTCTTGCTTTGAGTAGTCGCTAGTCACAGTAAAGGCAATTCACAATGGCCTATAAGTATAACAAAAACTCTTAATACCAAAGGAAATGACAGATGAATTATCCAAATGGAATCAATGCCTTATGTTTAAGTTAAAGTGTATGCCAACCCAAAACATTGGGGGTTATTTATTTACGAAAGGCAAATCCACTTTGCACTACAAGTGTATTGTAAGTGCACTTGGAAATGCAGTTGTTGTAGGTCTGAGGCCGCGTACACACGATCGAACATGTCCGCTGAAACTGGTCTGCCGACCAGTTTCAGCAGACATATCTGATCGTGTGTACGACCTAGCGGACAGGTTTTTCCAGCGGACAAATTTCAAAGCATGCTTTGAAATTTGTCTGCTGGAAACCTAACGTCACCGCGTCCTCAGTCCGAGGGGATTTTTGTCCGATGGTGTATACACGCCATCGGACCAAAATCCGTGGAGAAATGTCCGCTGGAAACGGTCCGTCGGACATGTTTCAGCGGACATGTCTCCCCGTGTGTACGCGGCCTCAGGGGGACATGCAAGAAAAATAAAAAACTGCATTTTTGCTTGCACATGATTGGATGATAAAATCAGCAGAGCTTCCCCTCAGATCTACAGTGATCTACCGAGACTGCACTTACAAGTGCACTTTTAAGTGCACCTGTAGTGCAGAGTAGATTTCCCTTTAGTAAATCAAACCCTTTTTTTCTCCGTTTTGGGTGGCGTGGAGAAGAAATAAAACACATCTGTTTTTGCAGCTATCCGAAACAAACAGAAATTAAAAGCTTTTTTAAGTTTAGAACAGCTATCAGGTTTTTATTTCTGTCTGCAATCCTGTTGTAGATTTCCTAATTTTCTCCTGTTTGGTGAAATGTCAGTAGGACAGAAATTGAGGGAAAATCTCTCTACCAGAGCTCTAGATAAGGCCCCTTTCACACAAGCAATCCTCTCAGGCTTGCCTGTCTGTTTTTCAGGCAGACCTGATCGTATGTGTCCTTATGGACCGGCGAGTGTAAACGGACCTGTGTTAGTTTACAGCTCCCTAACTTCATTCTGATACAAATAAAAGGAATTTACACCTGGCCGGCCATCAGGGCCGCCATCATTTTTTATAAAAAAAACAATATTTTTAATATATTTTTATATTATTTTTTGTTAAAGGGCCAATTTTTTTCTTAGGGGTCCTGAGGTCCCCAGGGCCCCGTATGTCAACCCCCCTTTTGTTATTTATTTTTAATAAAAAATATATATATATATATGTTTTTAATATATTTGTATTTATTTTTTATTAAAGGGTAAAAAAAATTTTTTAGGGGTCTGGAAGTCCCCAGGGGCCTGAATATCCCCACTGCCCCAGATGACAACCCCCCTTTTTTTTTTTATAAAAAAAAATATTTTTTTATACATATTTTTTTTATATATATTATTATTATTTTTTATATTATTTTTTTTTCTTTTTTTTATATATATATATATATATATATATATATATATATATATATATATATATATATATATATATATATATATATATATATATATATATATATATATATATATATATATTTAATAAACCCCTGCTAACTTTTTTATTTTTGTTTATATATATTTTTTTTATTTTTATAAATAAAGGTCCCAGATGGCAACCCCCCTTTTTTTGTCATTTCTTTTTCTAAAAAAATAAAATTATTAAAGGGCCCAGAGGTCCCCAGGGCCACATACGTCAACCCCATTTAAAAAAAAAATATATATATATATTATGTTTCTTTTATTTATTTATTTTTATTAAAGGGCCCAGAGGTCCACCAGGGCCCGTATGGCTACCTCCCTTTTTTCCTTTTTTATATATATTTTTCTTTGTTTATTCCCGCTTCTCAATTCCCAGCAACACCTTCTCAATTTCAGGCGGCAGGACCCCCCCCCCGGTTCTCTGCTCCAGGGGGCCCATGCCTGAAGCTGCGTAAGGGGCCCCATAATTCCTGATGGCGGCCCTGCCTGACATACTACATACATCACCAGTGATAGTAAAAGGGCGAATACAGAAGAAGCATACTATTTGTATACTGTCTGCCTATACTGTCATTGCAAGCGGTATTTCCATCGGAGTAGTCCGCCGCCTGAGACCGCTCCTTTCCAACTCCCTCATAACGCTCATCTCCACCCCCTCGCACAGGCTCGCAGCGAGGGGCAATTCCATAGGAGCAGTCTGCCGCCTGGAACCGCCCCTCTCCACCTCTCTAATGGCGCTAGTCCCCACCCCCTTGTACAGTCTCTTTGTGAGGGTAATTTCTATAGAAGCAGTCTGCCGCCTGCGCCCGCCCCTCTCCACCTCTCTCTTAACACTCATCCCCGCCCCCTTGCACAGTCATAGCTACCGCCATAGTGACCCATGCAGGCGCTATGGGGCCCTCAGCCGAGAGAGGATAAGGGGGGCCTGGCCCAGTGAGGATGAGAGCACCGGGTTGCGTCCGCCCGAACGAGACCTCCAGAACGGGAAAAAATACAGCCGGCCGTTTCTACTATGTGCGCTGTGCGGGGTGCAGTTCACCCAGGCGCCACAGCGGTGGTGGCGCTCAAGCGCCAGAGTGCTCCGCTCCCTCCTCCTCTCCTTGTCTAATGCTGCGGTGCTCTGAGCTCTCCACCGCTGCAGCATTTTTGATTCCTCCTCCTCGCGAATCATGTTCTCCACCCGGGCGGGCGGCACAGCTGCACACTGTCCTCTTCTCTCCAGCTGCCGCCCAGGTGGGGTTTGTCCTGGGGGGGGGGTTGTGGTGGCCTCTGTACTTGAAGAGAGGGGGTGACTGTACTAATGGGGTGGTTTGTTGGGGGGTCTCTGTACTAATTGTGGGGGGTCTGTACTAATGGGGGATGGCTTGTGGGGGGTCTGTACAAATGGAGGGAGTGGTTTGTCGGGGGGAGGTCTGTACTAATGGAAGGGGGGGTCTCTGCTAATGGGGGGGTGGTTTGTCCTGTGGGGGGGTCTGTACTAATGGGGGGTGATTTATGGGGGGGTCTGAACTAATGTAGGTGGGAGGTTTTTCCTGAGGGGGGTCTGTACTAATGGAGGGGGTGGGGTTTGTCCTGGGGGGGGTGTGATGGCCTCTGTACTAATAGAGGGGGGTGACTGTACTAATGAAGGGTGGTTTGTGGGAGGGTCTGTACTAATGGGGGATGATTGTGGGGGGGTCTGTACAAATGGAGGGGGTGGTTTGTCCGGGGGAGGTCTGTACTAATGGAAGGGGGGGGTCTCTGCTAATGGGGGGGTTGTTTGTCCTGGAGGGGGGTCTGTACTAATTGAGGTAGGAGGTTTTTCCTGAGGGGGGTCTGTACTAATGTAGGGGGGGTGGTTTGTCCTGGGGGGCAGCAGTGTGTGTGGGTTGCCGCTGCAGGCGGCATCTGAAGGACGAGTCCAGACCACGCCGCGCTCACCACACAGGCCGGACACACGCCCGCAGAGCCGCCACCACCGTGACTTACAAGGCTTCAGAAACAGGTAAGGGGGACCTGTTTTAGGCCTCATTCACACATACGCTCCGATCAGGTCCGCCTGTCAGTTTTTCAGGCGGACCTGATCGGGCGCTCCATACACCCCTATGGAGCGTCGGATGTCAGCGGAGAAATGTCCAGTAAACACAGACGTATGGGGGCCACGTCCAATCGGATCAGGCAAGATCTGATGAAAACGAACATGCTGTCCGTTTTCATCAGATCGCTCCATAGAGGACAGCGGGGCTCGACAAGCTCCTCCCCGCTCAGTGAGCAGAGAGGAGCTTGTCATCCGTCGGCTCAGCGGAGATCTGCGGACAGATCTCCGACTGAGCTGGTGGACACAGGCGGACTCAGTTGCGACAGAGTCCGCCTGTGTGAATGAGGGCTTAAAGTTTCCTGTTTAAAAAAAACACCAAATCCCTGCAATAATATATTAAGCAGCCTGTATAATGTACCATTGCTGGGATTTGTAGTCCTCTGTAACTGCTGGTATTCTGCATTGCATTTTATATAATGTATTGCTGGGATTTGTAGTCCTCTGTATCTGTTGGTATTCTCCATTGCATTTTATATAATGTATTGCTGGGATTTGTTGTTCCTCTATAGCTGCTGGTATTCTCCATTGCGCTGTATAATGTATTATTGCTGGGATTTGTACATTTTGCTATGGGGCCCTGTGATTTCTAGTTACGCCCCTGTTCAAATTGTTTATAATATTTTCTTTAATATTGCTGGCACTCTCACTTTCTTTGAAAATATTGTTTGTCATACTTTACTCACAGGGTTTCCTACCCTGGCTATAATGTATTACTTCTCTATCTCTCTCACTAAACCATATCATTGGATGATGAAATTCTTCTTAATTGTACCTCTATTCAGAATTCACTAACAATTTTCCCCCCAGTATTAGCCCTTAAGAAGGGCAAAGCACTCTTCAAACACTGCCGCAATCTTCACATTCTTGGAGAGACACACATTTCAAGAACCCTTCACACAACTGGAGTTGCCATAGAGCCAACCATCGCAGACAAGGTCTATCTCTGCCTCACTGGTACAATATAGCATACAATATCTGAGAAATGATATAGCATACAATATATGAGAAAGCTTCACTGGTACAATAAAGCATACAATATATGAGAAAGGATTTTTTTTTTTTTAAAGGATCAAATGTTTATTTTGATTCATGTGGGTTACCTTATGCATGCAGCATTTGCTAGTGAAAGAAAACAGACATAAGCTATGATGAAAATGACATCAAGAAAACAAACATTGCAATAAAATAGCAATAGGAACATACATATACAACATATGACAATATATAGAATTATAAATCAACCTTCATTGGTTCTTAAAGCTTAACATAGTCGGCTTTCAAAGTGCTAAAAAGTTTCAAAAGAGAATATGGGTAAAGCTGACACTTTCATCAGTAGCCTTGCTTTCATTTAGGACCATTAGATTCCCTCACCCTTTTCCCAATGAATTTCAAAGCCTTATTCAGCTAGAATTAACTTTTTTTAGTTTAATTTTAAAGCATCTGGTAGGAGTTAAAGATGTCATGTTCAACTACATTGGCAGGTCACTCTATGTGTTCTGTAAGTGTACCGCTAGTAAGCCAACAAAGCTGTGATATGCTGCACAAGTAGAATTATCTACCAAAGATAGCTGTCAGTAATGCCTCGTTTCCACTGAGCGGATCGGTTTGGTACGGTTGGGTACGGTTCGCTATTTTGGGTGTTTCCATTATGAAAGCGTGCCATAAAAGCGAACCGTACCGCACCAGCAAGGGTCCTGCTTCTCATGTGGGTCCAGAGAAAGTGGAACGGTTAGGGTGGACCTACAAATACATCTCACTGATTGGTGGACAAGCTAGGAATTTTTTCTAAAACCTGAATGGTCCCTGACGGTGCAGTGGAAACACTCACGAGAATAGACCGGTCCCATCCTAACCGCTCCAAGTTTACTGACCCGAACCGTTCCGTGCAGTGGAAACAAGGCATATGTGCACTGGTAAGAGGATACTTTGGACCCCTTAAAAGTTCACCTCCACTAAACAAATTTCCTATCATTCCTTACCTTTACAGTTTGGGGCCATGTATCTTCCACCCATCCAGAGTGGATGGGTCAACATAGCATGTTATGCCGAGGCTGCAGTAGATAGCCTTAAAGGTGAGCTCTGTCCTCAGAATCCTCAGGGAAAAAGAAGGTGAACTGCTAAGGGATCTAAAGGACTCATGGAAAAGATTTTATAATTTATGGCAGGCATCTTTTTTATCATGAAGCTGGGACTGGCCAACCCAATTTGCTCAACCCTACTAGGGAAAGCAACAAAAACAACAGGGTATCATAGGGACAGGACGAGGAGAAAATCTATATAGTGAGGGGAGTGATGGCAACTAAAAATACTTTCTTTTAGTGCAGGCATCACTAAATGGTAGCTAGCGCCCCGGATCTGGACCGAGCCAATGTTTCTTCCAGACATGGTCGTGCCATTTACTTCTTTCCTTCAGCCTCTGCCGCTGTCATTATCACAGCAGAACAAAGAGCAGGATGCATGACAATTCTGGTTGGAGGCACAGCAGGGTTAACTTTTTAAGTGATTGATTGCAAGGATACAGGACTTCTTAGCAACCAGTCACCAACTTGTTAATATAAAAAGTTAACCTCGGCACCTCCAGCTCCTGCCCTCCATTCAGTTAATTCTGTGCCTCTGGCCCTCTATCCAGAATTGTCCTGCACACTGCCCTTTGTAAGAAAGCAGAGTGAAAAGGGCAGAGGACGTGTCCGTGAAGGATGAGGAAGCAGGGGTTTGTATGAAGGGGGCAGAGGACATAACTTGAGGGGTGATATGTGAAGGGGGGGCAGCGCAGTGGGAGGGATGTAAATGGGGCAGTGATGTGAAGGGGCAAAGGACATTACTTAAGGGGGTGGGGAGATGTGAACGGGGGCAGTGCTGTGTGAGGGATGTGAATGGGGCAGTGATGTAAAGGGGGCAGAGGACATTACTTGAGGGGGAGATGTGAATGAGGCAGTGCTGTAGGAGGGATGGGAATGGGGCAGTGATGTGAAGGAGGCAGAGAACAGTACTGTGGGTAGAGGGGGGGGGGTTGTGATGTGAAAGGGGCAGAGGACACTAATGTTAGTGAAGGGGTAACTGAGATGTGGAGATGGGGTAGTGATATGTGGGGGGTAGGGGGGCTAAGGACACTATTCTAATATAGGAGAGGGCTGTGATGTGAAAGATCTGAGTCATCGCACAAAAAGTGATTCAGACCTCTGCTGGGAGAAAATGTTACTGATCAGACCTCCATAAATGTTGTATTCAATACCCCTGTTTTAGAAGACATGTGCATTTGTTAACGTCTGAATGCATTTTCGTCCGAATTTCGGTGATTTTCCTGTTTGTTTTAACAAAACGATAACAATTGCGCAGAATCCGAAATCAGAAAGATGCTTTATTTTTGTATCCATCATTTTTTTGTATTGTAACGACAACAGTTCGAAATAGATAGATAGAAAATTCTATATGACAGTGACACTAGCGATCTGTGTCTATCAAACCTGCGGTGGAATGCGCCTAACCTAACTTTATTAGTCCAAGATCATTTGACATAGAGAGAAAAGATTTGCTATTATAGAGAGAATAGTAAAAGAGCTGTTAGTGGTCGCTGCTTCAACATGAAGATTCGACAAAGCCGCTAAAAGCATATGATTGTCGCAAGAGGACATTTACAGTCAAATGCTCCGCCAATAGGCTATAGAAAAATTCTAATGTTGTTTGACTAGTAATAATAATTAATGATTCCCCAGTAGAAGTCCATTAGGATGAAATGCGTCGAGCTTGGCTCATTGCTCCCCACATTGCTTTTATTCTGTGATTACATGTTTTATTCTTATCCTTGTATGTTGTTGTTTTTTTTTTTTTTTATAAAAAACATTCTGTTTGACCTACACTATATAGAGGCATTTTTTTTTCTTTTCATATCCACCTGGATAAGAGTCTTGGCTGTCCAGTTTGGCCATCTGAATTTCAGCTTGGTGGTTACCTACATGATACTCTAGAGTCGCTCTTGGAGTCCCTTGGGTTTCTTTGACTGTTCGAGACCTGCTGATTCGGGCACCCCTGCTTGCTTGACTGACTCGTCGCTGACACTCGAGTCCACCATTTCCGGTACATACTTTTCCTATTTGTTGGATGACATATTACCCCGGATGTTCCACATGCTTGTCAAAAGCCATTGTTATCTTAGACTAATAACCATTTTGTGGTGGACTTTATATGGTCACCCCAGGATTTATTCACAGTTTGGACTTTTTTCATCTGTGTTTTTATCCATTATATATATGATTATCATACTTGAAGATTTTATCACCAAGTTATTGTTTATATACTATTGGTACACTGTTTACTAGACATTCTTGGCGCTACATCTCACATCATCCAATAATAATTAATAATTATAATTATTACTAGTCAAACAACATTAGAATTCTACTATATCTTTTGGGCAGAGCATTCAACCGGAAATGGACGATTATGGCGTTGTACAGTTTAGCTGCTTCGTCTAATCTTCTTAGAACATCTGACAGACACCATAAGCCTTCAATTGACAGATTTGACCTTAAAGGGGCTGTAAAGGTTTGTTTTTTATTTTCTAAATAGATTCATTTAAGCTAGTGTATTGTTGGTTCACTTACCGGTACCTTTTCTTTTGATTTCCCTTCTAAATATTTTTTTTCTTTGTCTGAATGTCTCACTTCCTGTTTCTCCTCATGAAGCTTGCCCCCATTATCCATGGGGGTTAGTCAGCCAGAACAGCTTACTGAGGAGGAACAGGAAGTGAGAAATTCAGACAAATCAAAGGAAAAAGTAACTGAACCAACAATGCACTAGCTTAAAGGAACCTATTTAGAAAATTAAAACAAACCTTTACAACCCCTTAAATTCTTTTGGATTTCCGTACGAATGCATTTTTTTAACACAAAAAAGAGAGTGAAAAAATATTTTGGACAAAACCAAAATTCCAAAACAAAATATTTCAGTGTGCACATGTCTATGTTCTAGTAGATTGGGGAGGAGTTAGAACCTCTGTTTCATTGTTACTGTCGTTGGTGTCTTCCAAATATGGTGATGCCTGTTCTCCATTTTTTTTTTTAGTCCTGGTATCACAGGAACAGGAAGTGAAAAGAACTTATTTAACAAAGCCACAGAAACACTTCTGATGTTCTAACTCTTGTCTACTCACTCCACACAAAAAATGTTTTGCCTGGAGTAAGGATTTAACATTATGAGTTTCCTGATATCTTTTTGAGGTGCAAAATATCAAACTAGCGTAGAGTGGAAGAATGTGATATTTTACTGATCTGCTGTAATATTATGTGATGCAAGTTTGGTACAAATAAATACAGTCTTATTTGGATCTTCCATAACTGACAACTCCCATTGTTTAATCTTAAATATTATCCGTTGTTTGAGTTTGTTTGAGTTTGCATAAATAGAATAGCATATTTTTGTTAATTTTACAATTATTGCCTCTGTATAAGGAAGTAAAATCTCCAAAACGTTTTAAATTTTAAATAACTGATTATGAAAGTATGAAACATGTCATAGAAATAATAAGGCTTTATATTTTTATATAGTTAATACAATCTATACAGTAACTACATCCCTGACCTTTTTTGTAAATAATTCACATTTGAGTTTTTGAGCCCCATACTATTTAACCGTCTACATTGCAACAAACTAGCAAGAAAAGCAATTACATTAAGGTTCATGAAAGTAACAATTGAATGTTAATCTGAAGTTAAACATCTTATGGAAACCTAGTGGTTGGTGTAAGATATTCACATTCAGGAATTTGGCAGCTACACTCCTCCACATAGATGTATGAATACAATATTGTAGTGTTATCTAAACATGTCAGTTCAACAGTTCTGTTTGTAGACTGCAAAGGCCTGCAACATGTACAGTCCCCTTCCATCATGTCACTGTCAAAGAAGAACCTGCAAATGGATAAAAAAAAATGTTTAGTTACGTTTCATGTTATCGGAGAAACTAGAAAAAGAACATGAAAAAAGTTTATGGGGTGGATTTACTTGGATTGGATTTACTCTACAAGAGCATTTGCTCCCGAGCTTAGTAAATGAGTTAGGCATGTGCAAAAGTGAAAAATTCGTTTCGTTTCGTTTCGTTTCAATTCGTCATTTAATAAATTTCGTTAAGTTAGGTTCGTTACATGTGTTGAATTCGTTTTCGGAATTCGTTCGTTTTCGACCGAATTTCGAAAAATACGGTCGAAATCGAAAATATTTCGACCGTTTTTCGAATTCGTTCGTTTCTACCGAATTTCGTAAAAAAACAGTCGAAATCGAAAATATTTCAACCAGATTAGAAAACAAATAGTCTCTTTTCGAATAGAATTTTTTTTCGAATTAAATTCGAAAATATTTTTTTTTTTTTTTTTTTTTTTTTCGAATTCCGATCGAATTTAGTCCGCGGGTATTCGATTCGGAATTCGAAAAAAAAAATTTTTGATTTCGACCATTTTTTTTTCCGAAATTCGGTCGAAAATGAACGAATTCCGAAAACGGTCGAAATTTTTCGCTAATATAGCAATTCGGGAATTCGTATGCATCCGAATGTCCGAATAATGGAAAATTCATCCGAATTTCGATTCGGAACGAAACGAAATGCACATGCCTAAAATGAGTTGACTTGCATCATCCAATCATGTGCAAACTAAAATTCTGTTTCTTTTTTCTTTCCACCCTGATTGGGTGTTTTTTGCAAAGTCAAACTTTACATCATTTACTAAGCTCGGGAGCAATTGCACTTGCAGAGTGCAACTGCACTTTACAAAGTACACAGCTGTTTTGCCTTTGGTAAATCAACCCCTATATTTTTACCAGTTATCTGCACTCTCAGGTAAGGGGCGTGCGTGCTCCAACAGTGCACCGCTTCTGCTGTGATTAGTCAGTGCTGGCCAATAGATGTCCCCCGGCACTAGGGTGACCACATTTCCAAACAACCATTCAGGGACACCCCCCTCCCAAAAATCAGCTTGTGTTGTAACGAATCACAGCACAGTGATTGGACACAAGAGGCAGGGTTTATGATTTCTCCAATCACAAGCAGGGGGCGGGGATTGTGCTCCTCCAGACATTCCCGGCCAGGACAAGTACTGTCAGTGAGTAAAGCGGTGACATAGATCGCCTTTTTTGGGGCCATCAGATCGGCCTGGGGGTTGGCTGTGTCAGTTTCATTTTGGGACACTGTATTGTCCCGGAATAAAAGGTACCCGGGACAGACCTGCAAAATGCGGGACTGTCCCAGGCAACCCGGAACATGTGGTCACCCTACCCGGCACAGAGGAAACAAACTGGATGGAGCTCTGCATATGTAAACACTTCAGAGCTCCACCCTTTCAGCTGGGATGTGCAGGGAATAAAATCTAGCACATCTCTTTGTAAAAGCACCTGAAATTAAACACAAAAACACTAGTTAAGAATTTCCATTTTCCCCTAGTAAATTCCCCACACAGTGTACAGTAAAACACTGGTTAGGCACACAATTAAACCTTTAAATTGCCCTAGATATTCAACCCCTTCTCAGCCAGGGTCATTAGTACAGTGCGTATATTTATAGCACTGATCAGTGTATTAGTGTCACTGGTTTCCACAAAGTGTTAGTTACTGTCAAATTGTCCGGCACGATATCATAGTCCCACTAGAAGTCACTAATCGCTGCTATTACTAGTATAAAAAAAATCCAGTATACAGGTGGTTCTCAAAAAATTAGCATATTGTGATAAAGTTCATTATTTTCTGTAATGTACTGATAAACATTAGACTTTCATATATTTTAGATTCATTACACACAACTGAAGTAGTTCAAGCCTTTAATTGTTTCAATATTGATGATTTTGGCATACAGCTCATGAAAACCCAAAATTCCTATCTCAAAAAATGTGCATATTTCATCCGACCAATAAAAGAAAAGTGTTTTTAATTTAAAAAAAAGTCAACCTTCAAATAATTATGTTCAGCTATGCACTCAATACTTGGTTGGGAATCCTTTTGCAGAAATGACTGCTTCAATGTGGCGTGGCATGGAGGCAATCAGCCTGTGGCACTTGTGAGGTGTTATGGAGGCCCAGGATGCTTCGGTAGCGGCCTTAAGCTCATCCAGAGTGTTGGGTCTTGCGTCTCTCAACTTTCTCTTCCCAATATCCCACAGATTTTCTATGGGTTTCAGGTCAGGAGAGTTGGAAGGCCAATTGAGCACAGTAATACTATGGTCAGTAAACCATTTACCAGTGGTTTTGGCACTGTGAGCAGGTGCCAGGTCGTGCTGAAAAATGAAATCTTCATCTCCATAAAGCTTTTCAGCAGATGGAAGCATGAAGTGCTCCATAATCTCCTGATAGCTAGCTGCATTCACCCTGCCCTTGATAAAACACAGTGGACCAACACCAGCAGCTGACATGGCACCCCAGACCATCACTGACTGTGGGTACTTGACACTGGACTTCAGGCATTTTGGCATTTCCCTCTCCCCAGTCTTCCTCCAGACTCTGGCACCTTAATTACCGAATGACATGCAAAATTTGCTTTCATCCAAAAAAAGTACTTCGGACCAATGAGCAACAGTCCAGTGTTGCTTCTCTGTAGCCCAGGTCAGGCGCTTCTGCCGCTATTTCTGGTTCAAAAGTGGCTTGACCTGGGGAATGCGGCACCTGTAGCCCATTTCCTGCACACGCCTGTACATGGTGGCTCTGGATGTTTCTACTCCAGACTCAGTCCACTGCTTCCGCAGGTCCCCCAAGGTCTGGAATCGGTCCTTCTCCACAATCTTGCTCAGGGTCCGGTCACCTCTTCCCACAGACTTCCCACTGAGGTGCTATGATACAGCACTCTGGGAACAGCCTATTCATTCAGAAATGTCTTTCTGTGTCTTACCCTCTTGCTTGAGGGTGTCAATGATGGCCTTCTGGACAGCAGTCAGGTCGGCAGTCTTACCCATGATTGCGGTTTGGAGTAATAAACCAGGCTGAGAGTTTTTAAAAGCCTCAGGAATCTTTTGCAGGTGTTTAGAGTTAATTAGTTGATTCAGATGATTAGGTTAAAGTGGAGTTCCACCCATTTTTTTATGTTTGTCTGTGCTGCATGTCCTAATCTCATAGTGTTCAGAATGGACAATTTTTATTTATTTTGTTGCTTGTAATTACCTTTATTTTGTAGTCCTTCATTACTTCAACCTCCTCATTAGCCTAGGCTATTAAGTCACATGGCTATTTGCAAGGGTTTCTGGGATAGGCATCATGTTTCCCAGTAGTCCTTGCAAACCTGACTGAAACCTATTACATTGCTTGTGCAGCACTGAGCATGTGCGAGATATGCTGAAATCCAGGAAGTCATACAGTCTGGCTTAATGATGCCCACACTTAAGATGGCCACGGTCTATTTCTAGAATATAAACTAAATCTAAATGCTGTACCAACCTAACAAAACGGACCTTAGTTTACAGACTGTATTACAGGGGTATTACAGGGGTATTTATATTTAAAAAGTGAAATTGTGGGTGGAACTCCCCTTAAAAAGCTTGTTTAGAGAACCTTTTCATGATATGCTAATTTTTTGAGATAGGAATTTGGGGTTTTCATGAGCTGTATGCCAAAATCATCAATATTAAAACAATAAAAGGCTTGAACTACTTCAGTTGTGTGTAATGAATCTAAAATATATGAAAGTCTAATGTTTATCAGTACATTACAGAAAATTATGAACTTTATCACAATATGCAATTTTTTTTTGAGAACCACCTGTATATACCATAGTTTGTAGACGCTATAACTTTTGTGCAAAACAGACAATAAACGCTTGGGATACGATTGAGATTTTTTTATACCATAAATACTGTATGTAGCAGGATACAGTGCAAAAAAAAAAACCCAATGGTGATCAAATACCACCAAAAGAAAGCTCTATTTGTTGGGAAAATGTCATACATTTTATTTATGTACAGTGTTGCATGTTTGCACAATTGTCAGTTAAAGTAACATAGTGTAGTATAGCAAAATATGGCCTGGTCATGAAGGGGGGTAAATCTTCCAGAGGTCATGTGGTTAATAAAGAGACCAACTTGTTTTTGAACCTACCATATGGATGGATAGGTTGCTTTGTTAAAAGGTCCCCTTTCCTACACCATGCTCTGTCCTGGGAAAGTAATATCGTGGATATGTGATGTCATAAAGTAAGCAATCTGCGAAACATCAGAACTTCACAACATATGCAGTATTGGAGAAGTACCACTATAGTCTGTGTATGATTACCAGATTTCTTTAGGCCAAAATGGCTATATGTGGTTTTAAAAGAATATGTATTTTGACAAGTTTGTAATAAAGGGAAGTTGTTTTTTATGAATATCGCTTCTTTGGTTTGGTTGCTGGCAAAATCCGATATGGGGAAAAAAATTTAATAAATTTGTCAACCTTCCCCAGAACAGAGTGAATAATATAAATAAAATGCATATATTAAATTTTACCGCAAAGCTTGACAACGCAGCATTGTAGTTCGAACAGCATACATAAAAAAACAATTGTTGTTTTTTTTTGTGTCCATGCGTTGACCTGTGAACCTGAAAATAAGCTCCGCCCAGGCTTTTACAGCCCTGTTCAGTGGATCCTGTGGTCTGAGATTTTTCCAATTCTCTCACATTGTGAATTAACCTGCATTTTACAAGTGCTGTAAAATGCAGATCAGCGCAAGTGAATGCACATTAAGGGGCAATCCACACTATGTGCAGTGACTGACATTTTATGGACATGTCTTTGTTCAACCTGACTACATAACTGTGTAACCTCTAGTTACTGTATGTCATTTTTTAATCATATACTCAGTTTCAATTACCCAGGTTTGAGACAAGTTCCCATTAAGTAAGATCCAGAATACTTTTTATATCTTATAGCAAATGTTATATCATTACTATGAAACATGCCAGAATTATTGTGGAAAACATGATGAATTGCAGTAGTTCTCACCTTGATGAAGATAAGCAACCTCCTTCACAATATGTCAGTTCCACACGGGATGTGCAGTTTTGGTGCTCAATAATTCTGGACATAATGCATTTGACACATGGTTTTATAACTGTAAGGTAAAGAAAAATATGTTCAAGAACTGAAAATAACCAAATCCATCAATTATATGCAGATTTAGAATACAAATCACGTTATTCTGGAGCAGTGTTTCTCAACTCCAGTCCTCAAGGTGCCCCAACAGGTCAGGTTTTCAATAGGGCTGTGTAAATTAACTTTTAATTAGTCAATTAATCTTACATTTTTTTGATCAATCAAAATCTTTTTGAACAATTAAAATTCTTTTGATTGGTACTCACCTCTCTGCTGGCTTCTGGGCCTTCAGGGAGTTCCGTAGGACACCGGTGGGGCTTGCCGTGTCCATCTGAAGGGCTCCTTTGCTGTGCCTTCATAGCTGCATGCCGGTGGGACCTTACTATCTGCCACACGCAAGGGCTTTTACACTTCCCTCTATCGACCTGGGATTCTACAGCCATTCCACTGGGAGTTGTGATAGTTCCCTTCATGAGACATCTACATGCCGACAGTCTGATGTTAACCTCTCCTCATCTGGATTCAGCAGTGGTATCATTGTACACATTTTTATACCAGTATCATACTTAGCTACATGTTTTTATGACTGCTTTTGGTACCGTTTGTTATTACTCGCACCATTTGCAAATGAGGCTAGTACGCCGATTCCCAATCGCTTTTACGCCGCCCCGTCGTCGCGTACGTCGTTTACGAACTCGTAAGGTTACCCCTGCTTCTATGAGGAGTAACCTTACGAAGTTCCGTCGGATGCCGTTGGGTGCTGTCGGATGCCATGTTAAGTATGGCGTCTGGTCGGCGTCGCCTTTTTCCCTCGCTTACGCCGTTTTACTAACTCGTTCGCAAATAGGGCATTGCGTAAGTGACGATCACGTCGTTTTGACGTCGGTTTCAACAACGCTTTCCGACGTGAGCTGGAGCATGCGCACTGGGCTTTTTCCCCGACCGGCGCATGCGCAGTTCGTACGACGCGGGGGCGCGCTTAATTTAAATACAAGCCGCCCCATTTGAATTACGCGGGCTTACGATGGGCGATTTACTCTACGCCTCCGCAAACTACAGAGCAAGTGCATGGAGAATACGGCAATTGCTCTAGTACGATGCGGCGGCGGCGTAGTGTAAATGGCTTACGCTACGCCAGCAATTTTCTTAGAGAATCTGGCCCTGTGTGTTTTTTGTATCTTGCTATCCATTTTTCCAGTGGTCGGTAGCTGCACTGGGAATCAGCCTGCAAAGAGATCAGCTAAAAGTAGTTGGATCTGTATGTGCGTTATAATTAATCGAAATTAGTCGATCGAAAAAAAATCGAAAAAAAAAAAAAGATTAATCAAACACAAACATTTTGATCAGTAACAGCCCCAGTTTTTAGGATTTCACTCAGACGAAACTGTGGTAAATACTCAAGCATCGCACACATGACCGTTTTCTTCGAGAGAATCCATCAAGAAACTTGGCGGCAGAGCCTTTTTGCAGAGGAAAACGGTCGTGTGTATGTTTTTCGTCGAGAAAACTGTCATGGAACTCGACGAGAAAAAAAGAGAACAAGTTCTCTTTTTCCTTGTCGGGAGTCTCAATTTCCTCATCGTGTTCCTCGTCGGGCTGGTTTTCGACGAGAAACACATTTGTGTGTATGCTTAGAAACCCATGCATGCTCACAATAAAGTATGAGAAGGGAGCGCACCTTCGGTAAAAGTAGCGTTCGTAATGGAGATAGAACATTTGTCACGCTGTAACAGACTGAAAAGTGCAAATCGCCTCTCACCAAACTTTTACTTAACACGCAGTAACATGAGATTAGCAAAAGCAGCCCCAAAGGTTGTGCCAGAACTTCCCCTTTATAGTGCCGTAGTATGTGTTGTACGTCACCGCGTTTGATAGCAAAGAGATTTTGTCTTGACAGTGTGTACGCACAGAAAGCTTGTCAAGATTCTCGACTAGCCTGACAAGCAACTCATCGAGGAAATCGATGTGTCTTTTACGACGAGTTCCTCGGTCGTGTGTACGAGGCCTAAGGCAGTAAAACGAATCAAATCACCTGTGCAAAATAATGGAAAGCCTGAAAACATGACCTGTTGGGGCGCCTTGAGAACTGGAGCTGAGAAACACTGCTCTGGAGGATGTTTTTGTACCATTCTTTTTTTTTTGTTCCAAAAAGATTTTATTAGAGTTTTCCATGAAATTTACAGAGAAATACATCAAAATGGGGTACAGATTCCATACAAAATAAGCTCAACAGTAGCTAACAGGTTGCTAACATCAACATTGTCTAGAGGTTAGGTTAGAACTACGGTATATGGAGCTCTATAACATTACGAGCAGTATGTAAGATCCGAGCGTGTAGTGGCTTCTCTCTTTGATTATGTGTCTCAAATGAAATTACTAACACTGGTACACACGATCAGACCGGTCCGATGAAACTGGTCCGACGGACCGTTTTCATCGGACCACTCTGAAGTGGTCTGATGTGCATACACACCATCGGGCCAAAAATCCGATCAGACCAGAACGCGGTGACATAGAACACAACAACTTGCTGAAAAAACGAAGTTCAATGCTTCCAAGCATGTGCCGACTTGATTCTGAGCATGCACAGGTTTTTGGTCCTAAGCTTTTGTGTACTAACCATCATTTTTGTCTGTCGGCCAGATTTTAAGGCAAGTTTTAAATCTTTGGTTTGACAGACAACAGTCCGAAGGGTAGTACACACCATCGAATTGGTCCGATGAAACTGGTCTTAAGGCCAGTTTCATCGGACCGGTCTGATCGTGTTTACGCTGCCTGAGACTCTCCGAACTATCTGACAGGGCCTATTTGTAGCAGCCCTATATTACCCAATTCTGGCTTCTTGGAGCGGTAGACTGGAGGTCAGGACCGACCCAAATATCTGGCACCAACCTCCAGATCCCCAACCATAAAAGGGCTCAAACAAGAGAGACAAAATGTGGAGGCAAATCCAGATCACCACATTGTCTGAGTTGGAAATAATTTATTTGCAAATTATGGTGGAAAATATCAAAAGTTCATCTCAATACTTTGTTTTGTTGTCGTCACACACTGTTGCTGGTATGCTGGCCCATTCCTCCATGCAGATCTCCTCTAGAGCAGTGATGTTTTGGGGCTGTCGCTGGGCAACACAGACTTTCAACTCCCTCCAAAGGTTTTCTATGTTGTTAAGATCTGGAGACTGGCTAGGCCACTCCAGGACCTTGAAATGCTTCTTCATTGCCCAGGTGGTGTGTTTGGGATTATTGTCATGCTGAAAGACCCAGCCACGTTTCATCTCCAATGCCCTTGCTGATAGGAGGAGGTTTGCACTCAAAATCTCACGATACATGGCCCCATTCATTCTTCATGTACACGGATCATTTGTCCTGTTCCCTTTGCAGAGAAACAGCCCCAAAGCATAATGTTGTCACCCCCATGCTTCACAGTAGGTATGGTGTTCTTTGGTTGCAACTCTCTCCTCCAAACACGATCAGTTGTGTTTCTACCAAACAGTTCTAGTTTGGGTTCATCTGAACATATGACATTCTACCAAGCCTCTTCTGGATCATCCAAATGCTCTCAAGCAAACCTCAGATGGGCTCGGAACATGTACTGGCTTAAGCAGGGGGACACGTCTGGCACTGCAGGATCTGAGTCCCTGGCGATGTAGTGTGTTACTGATGGTAGCCTTTGTTACATTGGTCCCAGCTCTCTGCAGGTCATTCACTAGGTCGCCCCGTGTGGTTTTGGGATTTTTGCTCACTGTTCTTATGATCATTTTGACCCAACGGGGTGAGATCTTGCGTTGAGCCACAGATCGAGGGAGATTATCAGTGGTCTTGTATGTCTTCCATTTTCAAATTATTGCTCCCACATTTGATTTCTTCACACCAAGCTGCCTGCCTATTGCAGATTCAGTCTTCCCAGCCTGGTGCAAGTTTACAATTTTGTTTCTGACGTCCTTCGACAGCTCTTTGGTCTTCATCATAGTGGAGTTTGGAGTGCGACTGTTTGAGGTTGTGGACAGGTGTCTTTTATACTGATAACAAGTTCAAACAGGTGCCATTAATACAGGTAATGAGTGGAGGACAGAGGAGCCTCTTAACCACTTAACCCCCGGACCATATTGCTGCCCAAAGACCAGAGCACTTTTTGCGATTCGGCCCTGCGTTGCTTTAACTGACAATTGCACGGTTGTGCGACGTGCCTTCCAAACAAAATTGGCGTCCTTTTTTTCCCACAAGTAGAGCTTTCTTTTGGTGGTGTTTGATCACCTCTGCGGTTTTTATTTTTTGCGCTATAAACAAAAATAGAGTGTCAATTTAGGAAACAAATGAATCTTTTTTACTTTTTGCTGTAAGTAATATCCCCCAAAAATATATAAAAAAAACATTTTTTTCCCTCAGTTTAGGCCGATACATATTCTTCTACATATTTTTCGTAAAAAAAACAAAAAACGCAATAAGCATTTATTGATTGCTTTGCGCAAAAGTTATAATGTTTACAAAATAGGGTGTATTTTTAAGGCATTTTTATTTTTTATTTTTTTACTAGTAATGGCGGCGATCAGCGATTTTTTTCGGGTACTGCGACATTATGGCGGACACTTCGGACACTTTTAACACATTTTTGGGACCATTGGCATTTTTATAGCGATCAGTGCTATACAAATGCATTGAATTACTATAAAAATGCCATTGGCAGTGAAGGGGCTAACACTAAAGGGCGGGAAAGGGGTTAAGTATGTTCCTGGGTGTGTTCTAACTGTATGGGGGAGTGGACTGACATGGGGAAACCACTGATCTTCCGTTCATACAATGTAGCTCCCGGTCCCCGCTCTGTAACGAGCAATCGCGGGTGCCCAGCAGCGATCGCAGCCATCAGGCACGCGCACAGGTCTCGGGGGTGAGCGGGGGTGCGCACGCGCCCCTAGTGGTCTGCGAGAGAGCCGACGTAGAGCTCTCGCGCAGGGGAGCCAACCTGCCGCCTTAAAACGACAGCGGCAGGTCAGCAAGTAGTTAACTGCTTGCCGAACAGCCGCTGCAGTTATACGGCGGCAGGTCGGCTCTCCTGGGCGAGAGCCCGTAGCTCTACGTCGGCACTTCTGCGGCCGCTAGGGGGCGTGTGCGCGCCGCCGGCGGCAGGCGCGAGTGCCCCCCGCTTGCCCCCGAGTCCTGTGCATGATCGCCGCCGGGCACACGCGATCGCTCGTTACAGAGCGGGGAACGGGAGCTATGTGTGTAAACATAAAGCTCCCGGTCCTGTCAGCGGGGGAAACACTGATCTTCTGTTCATACAATGTATGAACAGAAGATCAGTGATTTCCCCTAGTGAGTCCACCCCCCCCTAACAGTTAGAACACACCCAGGAACATACTTAACCCCTTCCTTGCCCCCAAATGTTAACCCTTTCACTGCCAATGGCATTTTTATAGTAATCCAATGCATTTTTATAGCATTGATCGCTAAAAAAATGCCAATGGTCCCAAAAATGTGTCAAAAGTGTCCAAAGTGTCCGTCATAATGTCGCAGTACTGAAAACAAACATTGATCGCCGCCATTACTAGTAAAAAAAATTAAATAATAAAAATGCCATAAAACTACCCCCTATTTTGTAAACGTTATAACTTTTGCGTAAACCAATCAATAAATGCTAATTGCGATTTTTTTTTAACGAAAAATATGTAGAAGAATACGTATCGGCCTAAACTGAGGGAAAATTATTATTTTTTTATATATTTCTGGGAGATATTTATTACAGCAAAAAGTTAAAAATATTGCATTTTTTTCAAAATACAGGTCTGTGAGAGACAGAAATCTTGCTTGTTTGTAGAGGAGACCAAATACTTATTTTCCACCATAATTTGCAAATAAATTCTTTCCAAATCAGACAATGTGATTATCTAGATTTGTTTCCACATTTTGTCTTTCATAGTTGAGGTATACCTATGATGACAATTACAGGCCTCTCTCAACTTTTTAAGTATTTATTATTTAGTAAAAATAAATATTTGTGTCAGTCTCTCACTTTTGGCCATGGCTGTACAGTACTAGAGTAGGATCCTAAGCTCAGTTTCTGCTGCCATTGATTTATCCAAAAAAGGAGACTGTTCACTTTTTCATTTTGGATAGAGAGAAAGATTAGGTCACCTATCAGTTTTTATTGCTGTCTGTTCACCCCTTCTATTTGTCCTACTTACGCTTATCAGTAAAAAGTGAAATGAAAAGTAAATCCCTAATTTTAGGTGTCCACAGAAAATAATCTTCCAATGAGGACAGTTCTGGTGACCTCTGGAGGCTCCAAGAGATTCCTTGCAAAATTAAAATTAACATTCTACTTTATCTTAGTAACCCCATTATGTCACCCAATATCCAATATTTAATGGAAAAGAAGAATACAAGAAGTGATTTTTTTTTTTTTTACTTTTTGCATGAACAAAATAATAATGTAGAAGTTTCAATAGTTTAGGAGGGAGGATTTTAAATTAGTGGTGCTGTATTTTAAATAAAAAACTCACCTTGAAAGTAAAAGATATTAACCCCTTTAATACTGGGCCATTGTCATATGACGTCCTGGACTTTGGGGGGAGGGATATCTGAATGATGCCTGCAGCGAGAAGCATCATCCAGATATCCATCTCTTCTGACGGCGATTCTGCACAACATAAGAATGATCATAGCGGCGGTTCCAATGCTTGATCGTTCTTATAGGTGGCAGGAGGGGACATCCCCCCTTCCCGCCGCCATCCGCCGGGCTCTCCCGGGCTCTCCCGTGCCATCGGGGGCCCGGAGAATGACCGTCGGAGGACCCGGGCGCAATGTGATGACGTCACGCCCGGGTCCCGTAAGTAAACAAAGCCGCGATTGCGGCTACTAAGCAACCGTATTCATGAGATTGGTGAATTTTTTTCACCGATCTCATGATTTCCAGCCTGGAGGAGAGATGTGGGGTCTTATTGACCCTGCATCTCTCCATAAAGAGGACCTGTCACACACATACCTATTACAAAGGATGTTTACATTCCTTGTAATAGGAATAAAAGTGATTAACATTTTTAAAATAAATAAAAAAAGTGTAAAAAAATAAATAAATATGTAAAAATAATAATAATAATAAAAAAATATTTTAAAACGCCCCTGTCCCCGGTAGCTCGCGCGCAGAAGCGAATGCACAGTCCCGCCGACATATGTAAACACTGTTTAAACCACATATGTGAGGTATCGCCGCGTGCGTTAGAGTGCCAGCAACAATTCTAGCACTAGATCTCCTCTTTAAATCTAAACTGGTAACCTGTAAAAAATTCAAAGCGTTGCCTATGGAGATTTTTAAGTAAAGAAGTTTGGCGCCATTCCATGAGTGTGCACAATTTTAAAGCATGACATGTTAGGTATCTATTTACTCGGTGTAACATAATATTTCATATTTTACAAAAAAATGGGCTAACTTTACTGTTTTGTTATTTTTTTAATTAATGAAACAGTTTTTTTCCCAAAAAAAGGCATTTGAAAAATGATTGCGCAAATACCGTGCAAGATAAAACTTTGCAATGACCGTAGTTTTATTCCCTAGGGTGTCTGCTAAAAAAAACATATATAATGTTTGGGGGTACTGCGTAATTTTCTAGCAAAAAAAAAAATGATTTGTACATGTAGGAGAGAAGTGCCAGAATAGGCCCAGTATGGAGGTGTGTATAAAAGCCCTGTATTGAAGTGGTTAAGAATAAATTTGGACTTTTAGAAAATATTTGCAGCATTTGAAGGATTCTGTAGTAACGGAGGTGGTGGGCATCTCCGTGTTTGACCTTCCCTTCCCTTCTGTACCTCCTTCCCGTTTCCCCTAAACACTCACAATGTTCACAGAGCCTCCATAGTCCAGAGGACTGACTGCCCCCTACAGGC
This sequence comes from Rana kukunoris, assembly GCA_029574335.1. NCBI lineage: Eukaryota > Metazoa > Chordata > Amphibia > Anura > Ranidae > Rana > Rana kukunoris. The sequence continues at coordinate 215,512,588 of CM056059.1, read as the reverse complement.
TGTACTGGACTGGCAGGAGGAGGTAGTGGGAAGAGATCACAGGAACTCCGGATTCAGCCTCTCTTTGCATGTTGCTGCAAAAATGACAGAGAGAAGCAGGAATAGAGATAGCAGTGGTGAAATATGTGGTAGCAAAGTTGCTAGCTTGCATAAAGACACATGGTCTGGTGTGTTGGTGTGCAGTGATTGAGGAGTTTGAAGGCAGGGAAGCTCAGAGCCTATTGGACGCCTAGGAGGAGGAAGGAGAAGCATGGCGGAAGCCGCCGTGATGTAGAGGAGGGGGAGACGCGATGGAAGCCGCTGCCCGCCCACAACCTAGATGGGGTAAGTGTGAGGCGGGATAACCTACTGATCAACCTTATGGTGGGGGGGGTGTGCAGGTGACCCGACCGATCTGCTGACTGACCGGGGGAGTGCTTGTGTGCCACCCCCCCAAAGAAAAAAAATCACCAGCTGCCACTACGTAAGTGTATTTTCTAAAGATGTATTTATTTAAAAACTTTTGTGTTTGAATGGCCATGTCTCTCACTATTATTTATACTTAGTACATGTATATATAGATGTATTTATTCTAAAGCAACTTTAAAGTTCATGTTTAAGTCGAAAAAAGTGAATAGAAAAACATTTAATGACAGCAAACATAAGTCTAACTTACAACACTCTTTCTTCATACAGCAAGGATTTTTTGGATCTGGTACTTCCGCTAAAACAAAGCCTTTCTCCTTGCAAGGTGGGTCTCCAGGGAATTCAGGGAGTGGACATGTGACTGGTACGCAGATTACTTTCATTGACATAAAATCACAGGTACAGTTTTTGCAGCCTTGAATCCAGTACTCTCCAGGCTGTAAAGAGTAAGCACAAATATATAAGTATAACACTGTATAAAAAATTTGAACTACAGTATATTTTAGAATACCCTCCACAACCAGAATCAAGACTTGATCCTGCCCAAATGCCATTTAGGATATGTAGATTCTTGATTGCCTGTTGGACAATGACTGGGTAGTCAGATATCTTACTACCCCCACCAAACATGTATAAAACCTTACCCATGATTGTAATGACACTGACACTCCTTGTATTTAAATGGCCTGTCAAAAACCAAATAAACTATAAACATTATTTAAATACTTCAGCTCCAATCCAAATAACTGGTTAACGTCCCTGACGACCCCATCTTCCCAACTTACCTCTAAGTTAACATCTGTTCCCAGCCCAGCCGCCAAAATTGCCTTGAGGACTCACTAACTGACCACAGACCCCCACCACCTTACTACCCTGTAGTCTAGACTGAAACCAGACCGACCAGGAGGACTCCATACCTGAGTTGGGTCCCACTGCTTTCTCAAAAAATCTCATGTTTTATACCCATTATCAAGGACCCAAACGTAACGACCCTCTTCTTCATTCCAGTCAAACCACTTCTATTAGGGTGGGAGGGAGGGACATTTCACCACAATTTTCTTTCTCTGACTGCTGAGATTCTGCTCCGCCCACCAATGAACTACACCCTGTTCCAAATTATTATGCAAATTCTATTTCAGTGTCACAAAGATTAAATATTTAGTTTTTCCGTTTAACTCATGGATGGCATTGTGTCTCAGGGCTCTTTTGATCACTGAACACAATCTCGGACACCTGTGATAATTAGATTGCCAGGTGAGCCCAATTAAAGGAAAAACTACTAAAGGAGGGTGTTCCACATTATTAAGCAGAGCACCATTTTCAAGCCATATGAGGAAGGATCTCTCTGCTGCCAAAAAGAGTGAAATAGTTTAATGCCTTGGACGAGGTATGAAAACATTAGATATTTCACAAAAACGTAAGCGTCGTCATCGCACTATTAAGAGATTTGTGGCTGATTCAGAGCACAGGTGGGTTCGTGCAGATAAAGGCGCATTGAGGAAGATTTCTGGCAGATCCATCCATCGGGTCAAGAGAGCAGCTGCTAAAACACCATTACATAGCAGCAAACCGATATTGTAGAGTCTTGCAACTGTGCATAAACCTTCCATTTGGCCACCACTAACTAATTTTCAAACAGTCGTGTTCACTGATGAGGGCCGTGCAACCCTGGATGGTCCAGATAGATGGAGTGATGGATGGTTGGTGGACGGCCACCCTGTTCCAACTAGGCTACGATGCCAGCAAGAGGGTGGTGGAGTCATATTTTGGGCTGGAATCATGGAAAGAGAGCTGGTCGGCCCCTTTAGGGTCTCCGAAGGTGTAATGATGACCTCTGCAAAGTATGTGGAGATCCTGACTGACCACTTACTTCCCTGGTACAGAGGGAAGAACTATGCTTTCCATAATGAAATCATCTTCATGCATGACAATGCCCCATCTCATGCTGCAAAGAATACCTCTGCATCAATGGCTGCTATGGGGATAAAAGGAGAGAAAGTAATGGTGTGGCCTCCCCTGACCTCAATCCTATTGAGAACCTTTGGAGCATCCTCAAGCAAAAGATCTATGAGGGTGGGAGGCAGTTTACATTCAAACAGCAGCTCTGGGAGGCTATGCTGACATCTTAAACAAACAAATTAAAGCAGAAACTGTCCAAAAACTCACAAGTTCAATGGATGCAAGACTTGTGAAGCTGCTATCAAATAAGGGGTCCTATGTTAATTTGTAACGTGACCTTTTAAAATGTTTAAAAAGTTAAAATGTCGTTCAAAGTTTGATTGAAATAGCTTTTGATTTCAGTAAATATGCTGCAAACACAACAAATGACAATTTTCAGTTCTTTACAACCTTTAAAGTGTTTTGAAACTTATTGTGCATAATAATTTGGAACAGTGCATTGTAAGATTTTTATAAAAAAAAAAAAAAACACTGTTATCATTAGGAGGTTTGTTCAATGAAATTTGAATTATACTCTTAATAGTTGCCAACATGAAAATGATTTGTCATTGTTCCCAGGAGATATTGGAGAGGTCTGTCGTGAGTTATCGTGGGATTTAGAAAGAACTTGCTTCTTTCTAAATCCTGCGATAACTCGTGACCAGTGTTGCTCATCTTACTTTAAAAAAGTAATTAGTTACAGTTACAAATTACTTCTCCGAAAAAGTAATTGCGTTAGTGACTCAGTTACTACATTGAAAAAGTAATTAGTGTTTGAATGTACCACAGAAGCGAACGAAAGCATTTAGGCTCTTCCAATCAAAAAAGGCCCACATAGTATGCTTGCAGGAAACACATTTTACCCCGAACACGACCCCTAAATATTTCCACTCAGCTTACCCACAAATATACACTGCATCGGCCCCAGTAAAGAAGAGAGGTACTCTTATAGCTATCCATCGCTCTACCCCATTTACATTAAACTCAGAACTTAAGGACCCAGAAGGGAGATACCTGATTCTAACAGGTTACATTCTAGACACAGCAGTCACAATAGTATCTTATTACGCCCCTAACCTCAACCAAATGCCATTTATGTCCCACCTTCTTCAAACTATCAACTCCCATAAAATAGGTTCACTTCTAATATGTGGAGACTCCAATCAAGTTCTTCTCCCTTTTTTAGACAGGTCGCCCTATGTTCAACAGAAACAACAACCCAAATGGAATCTCCCCAATCTCCTTTCAAAACACAATCTTGTAGACTCCTGGAGAGAATCGAACCCCACAAGACGCAATTATACATACTTTTCTAATCCACACCAATCCTTTAGCAGAATAGACCACATATTTTTAACAATCGGAATGATACCTGAAATCCTCAACTCAGACATAATCCCTGTTCCATGGTCAGACCACAACGCTGTACTCACAACTATAGCATCTACTATCCCCAAAAAACATGACCGATCCTGGTACATGCCAGAAATATTACTCAACCACCCCTCTCATAGCTTAGCAATTGAACAATCCTTGAGAGACTACTTAATTCACAACGAGAGTCCGGACACTTCTGCCCTCACGCTATGGGAAGCCCACAAGCCGGTCCTAAGGGGGACTTTCCAAAGACAAATAGGGATCCTCAAAAAAGAAAGAAAACAAATGGCAATAAAGCTAGAAACAGAATTTAACTTAGCCTATTCGGACTTCCAAAACAATTACTCGCCTAGAACCAAGGACCGGTTGGACAAAGCCCGCCTAGAATATGACTTATTTCTTACTGAATCTGCCAACAAACAATTAAATAGATCCAAACACACTTTTTACAAATCAGCTAACAAACCAGGGGCGTATTTAGCGAGATCACTTAACTCAATCAACAAATCCTACTCCCCCATAAAATTGAAATTGGCAAATAGCATCTTATCCAGTAACCCCCTTAAAATCGTACAAAAATTCAGCACCCACCTGAAAAAGTTATATTCGGAAACAAATACATTTTGCGAACAGGACGCAGAACTCTTCTTTGCAGATCTCCACCTTCCCCAAATGTCTGACCCCCAAAGATCACAGCTAGACTCACCTATCTCGCATAAAGAAGTAATTGACGCGATAAAAGACCTCAAACTTAATAAAAGGCCAGGACCAGACGGCTTCACAGCTAAATACTACAAGACGTATGCAGAACTTCTTTCACCTAGATTAGCTGATGCATTCAATGATTTACTAATTCATAAGTCATTCCGACAAGAGTCACTCCTAGCCACAGTTTTCATGATCCCGAAACCACAATCTGACAATTCTCTGTGTGAAAATTTTCGCCCCATTTCAATGCTAAACACAGACATCAAAATTCTAGGGAAAATCTTGGCGATCCGCCTAAACAAAACAATTGGATCCCTGATCCATCATGACCAGGTTGGCTTCATCCCTAACCGTCAGGCGGGGGACAACATAAGGAGGGCAATTTTGTTGGCGCACTTCGCAAAAAAGAGGGGTATCCCTGCATGTTTCCTCTCCTTGGACATAAAACAGGCGTTCGACTCTGTATCCTGGTCCTATCTAAAATTAGCATTACAAAAATGGGGCCTGTGTCAAATACGCAGGATACAGATCAGACTCGCTTTCCATTGGGAGAGGCAGAAGACAGGGGTGCCCGCTTTCCCCGCTCTTATTTGCCCTCCTCATAGAACCACTCGCGCAAAAGATAAGGCTGGACCCCAAAATCCTAGGCATAGAAGTAGGTGGCCACAAACATAAACTATGCCTGTTCGCGGATGACATCCTACTCTTTCTCGCATCTCCCCAAGTAACGGGCCCTAATTTAACATCCCTATTAAAACAATTTGCATCGCTTTCAGGACTAGCTATAAACCCCAAAAAATGCTTAGCACTCAACATATCCCTCTCACCTATGGAACTAATTGCAGCTAAATCCGGTCTTCCTTTCCAATGGTCAGACAAAAGCATCCCATACTTAGGAATCAACCTCACAGCTTCCTTTTCAGATGCATTTTCATCAAACTACCCCCCCTCCTAAAACAAATCTCAAACCTCCTAAATTCCTGGGCCCACCTACCTTTGTCGTGGATCGGTAGAGTTAATGTAACCAAAATGTCAATTCTACCGAAACTCCTCTACTTCTTCAGAGTACTACCTGTACCAATTCCTTCTTATTACTTAAGGCTGATACAAAAAAGAGTTTCCAACTTTATATGGGGGTCTGCCAGACCGAGGATTAAACACCAAATTTTACATCTACCAAAAGCTAATGGCGGACTGGGGCTACCCAACTTCATGAACTATTATAGAGCCGCGCAATTAACTGATTTCATGAAAATACCACGACACACGAGATCCACCCCTTTGGGTATCAATCGAAGCGGTGGACTGCGACCCTATTTCAATTTCAAACATATTATGGATCCCCCCCAAAACGCGCAAATCTATCCACAACCCCATCACTAAGCATTCTCTCTCACTTTGGGACAAATTGAAGACCAAAAACAAACTTCTATCCCCTCATATTCCACTTTTATCCTTTCACAAAAACCCGGCATTTTACCCTGCTTGGGTATATCCCAACTCATTTAAAGAATGGGCCAAGAAGGGCTGCACAAATTTATACAAGCTAATGGACTCATCGACGTTTAAGTCCTTCCCCAATATTTGCGATACATACAACATACCACAATCTGAACTATTCAAATATTTACAAATAAAGAATTTCTTTAAGCCATACGTTGATTCCGCATCCCACCCCCCTCGCCTAACTGCCTTTGAAAAGCTTTGTACAAATGACCCCCCCCCACCAGGGGTAGGATCTCAATAGTATACGCTCAACTACTGCTCAATTCCACAACAGAGAAACTTCCCTAAGTAAGCAAGTGGGAAAAGGACCTTGATCAAGAACTAGAAACATCAGATTGGAATCAAATTTGGAGCAACACTAAATCAGCGTCATTAAATGTAATAGCGTGCGAAACTAACTATAAAGTACTTACAAGGTGGTATCTAGTTCCTACCAGAATTACGAAGTTTGTACCAAACTACCCTGATCACTGTTTCAGGGGTTGCTCATCCCCAGGAACGTTCTTTCATATCTATTGGTCGTGCCCAACAGCACATTCATTCTGGTCGGAAATTTTTTAAATAATAAGCCAACTCACGGGAACCAATGTTTCAATTGATCCTAAATTAGCATTATTGAACCTGAAACCGGGGAATATCCCACACAAACAATTTAAATTTATCTTACAGCTTACCACAGCCGCAAAACAAACACTGGCTAAAGCGTGGAAGTCCCCTAATCTACCCCTCAGCGAAACAATAAACAGAATGAATGTAGCATCGGCACACGCCAAAATGATGGCAATAGACCAGGACACGTTAGCCGGATATGAAAGTTCATGGAAACCTTGGTTGAACTACGTTCTACCCAGTGTAAATACTGATGCTGTTATATTGCCATGGTAGCCCAGCCATCCTTAGCAAACCTCCACTTACTATAACAACAGACAACAAAATCCGGACCACTTCTGCAGACACCCCTCACCCCCCCCCTTCCTACCCTCCTCCCGTCTCCCCACGTTTTGGACGACAGTCTGGAAAGATATTGTTACTAATGTTATTAATATTGTTTTATGAGTAGGTACTGTTGAAGCTCCCTGATGTACGCATTGGTACACTTGCATGAACTATAAGCCCTATCCTTTCCAGGACTGTTCATGACAAATGAGGCACCTTATAGCAGGTCAGGCATAAATAACCATATGGACTCCACAACATACTTACCCATTTATAGACCACTGGAAAAATGCCTCATCAGATGTACAATGTTCTTGTCTACATGTTTTATGCATTTTAAGTATTCTATCTACTCACTGATCTTGTACGAACCATTATCTTCTCAATAAAGATATTTTGACAAGGAAAAAGTAATTAGTTACTCAGCAAAGTAACTGACTTTTTTTGTAATATTCTACAATGCTTTGTTGAGATGATTTCCTTTCTAGAATGCAGGTGATAGGTGCTTGCCAGGGAGCAGTGAGTTAATACTCCAAGACAAAAGAATGCCAGATCCTTGAGAGAAGAAAACCAGAAACAAATGGTGATCTCGTGTATATCCCAGCCTAGGTGCATCCGTCCCACCATGTATGTGCAGCTAATAGGACTTAAAACCCTTATCCATCTGCTATATATTACATCCAAATTATAAGCTGGATTACAATGTTTATAATATACATTCCCTTGACGTTTACAGAGTCTGTAAACGTTGTTGTCTGATGAAGAGATGAAATCACTGACCAAAAAAAACCTGCTATGTACGCCTTGCCTTCTCTTTTTCATTCTTATCGGTTGGAGTACTGATATGCCCTCTGAGTGATCTGTTGAGAGTTGCTGCTTGCTGGGAAGTATTTTTGAATCATCTGTCTGAGGTTTGCCTTCATTGATACCGAATCGCATGACGTGTATGGTGTACCCGCTTCAGTATATCAACTTTAACAAAGCTTGATTGGCCTAGTGGGTATATGCCTGTCTAGGTCCAATCGGTCCGGTAAGCCCCTTGTCTTAAGTGGTGGTGGATTTTTCAATTCTTTATGCACTGGATTTTGTGTATCTGTTTTACTCAAAGAAACCGACTCACCGATTCATTTAAAACATTTATGGACTTTTGAATACCATTCATTCACATGTGGTGTCGCATGATTTAATCTTTATTGTATCATTATTTGTGTCATTATTAGCGCTACACTTTTCCACACATTTTCTATTAGCAATTTTTTGATCTCTCTTGCTGTGTTAGCGGCTTTTTGTATATTAAGATAGCGCAGTATTTTTTCTTTTTCGATTTTGTGCCTTGTGGGATCATTTTTATTGCAGCAATCTTTTCTTTCACCTTCCATCATGGATGTTTTTGAATATAGGGCCCAACGGACTATTAATGCTGAGGGGGTGTTCACTGTCATCAGTAATGATACTGAAATCGGTGGAATGTTTATGCGTCTCAAAAACATAATGGTTTCAGAATTGCACCTACAGTGGGACAACATTTTTCTACAGCAGTATATAACAGAGGGTATGGTCCCCAGGAGCCTTAGATGGGATGTTCATCCTCAACAAGACGACCCCGATCTAGACTCCTGGTATCGGTATTTTAATGAGACCGGTACCAAATTCTTGTTTTTTTTTTTATTTCAAGGAAACAAAGCAGACTTCAACTTCTGGACAGAGAGATTAAGGAGTTAAGTGAGAAGCTCTTGTCATTCAAAAACTCTGTAGAGTACAATTCTCTTCCTCCAGTCTCCAATTACATCTTGAAAAAGAAGATGGAGAACAGAGAAATAAAAAACGCAAGAAATATTCACGGGATGTAGGGGATTATAAATCAGGGACTGTTTTTAAGTGGCAAAAATCCTCAACAGCACCGGTTGGCGTGGATTTCACTATGGAAACCGGAGCTGCGGGGGCACATTCTAATAACAGTCAACATGCAGCTTATCAGTCTGCTCCTGTATATCCCAGATCTGTTTATACTACTAGGGAGCAACCAGCGAGAGGACGCTCTCCGGGATATCATATATCACCTCGCTCACCTAGAAGGACCAATAACAATTCCAACAAAAGAGGGGGATGTGGTAGGTCTAAGGGGAATCAACGGGATTCTAGGAACCCCTACCACCAAGACCATGGCTATTACGGTTCTGGGGGCTCACCTAGGAGGTCTGAGGAGTATGAGGCCCCTTATGAGTCCAATGCCTACCAATATAGCCACCCCCCCGTAAATACATATAACAGATTCCTCCCCCTTCGTGATGCTCGTGGTGGAAGTGTGACTGAATCAAATCGAGTACACTACAACCACGATGCATATGGTCCAGGATCTTATGAAAATAAGGATTTTCATCGGGAAGGCCCAGGACATCAAAGGCCTTCGGATCCAAAAGAGGGACCAGAGGGGGCAGAAGGGCACAGAGGGAAAAGAAGAAAGGTTCAATAGGCCAAGGAGTGTTCAACCTGAGTTCCAAGGTATTAACTTCCAATGAACTGCTTGTTTTAGACAAAGGACTAAAATTCGCTCCTCCTAGCAAATTCAACAAATTTAACACGTTCATAGACGTGCAAAAGTTTGTACGTAAAATTAACATCCAAAGATATTTTTTGACCAACACCCCACCTCCTGCAGAGAGGGCAGTTACTTCAGGAACAGTTCATACTAGATTGTCCAATCCATCATTGTTCAATGCTTCTGTTGCAGTGGCCCCTGCAGTTAGCATTTTTAAAGACTTGGTCCTTCAAGACCTGGCCTCTTTACCCATCAAGAAACATTACCACAACCCCTTACCCAAAGAAGGGTTTCAATCCCTTTGTGATCAGAAAGACCTTGTTGTCCGTCCAGCGGACAAAGGTGGTGGAATAGTGGTTATGGATAAATCCAAATATGTGGCTGAAACGTCAAAAATTCTGTCAGACCAAGATACGTATCAAGAATTACAGAATAACCCCACTAATAGTTTCAAAAAAGAACTTGCTGGCCTGGTGAAGAAAGGGTTCCAATCTCGTATTCTGAATGAGAAAGAACGATCTTATCTGATACTCATTGCCCCTAGGATCCCGACGATCTATTATCTATCCAAAATTCATAAAGACCCTGTACACCCTCCCGGTAGGCCCATTGTGAGCGGCATAGATTCTATCACCTCTCGCATTGGTCGCTACATCGACTTTTTTCTTCAACCACTAGTCAAGACAACTCCGTCATATTTGAAAGACACCACCTCTACTATCAAACTACTAGAGAACACAGAAATACGTGGTGATTATCTTTTAGCTACTGCAGACGTAGCTTCTTTATATACATGCATTCCCCAAGATTTGGGAATAGAAGCAGTCACTTTATTCCTGGATCAAGATCATTCCTTAGTTAACGACCAACGTAGTTTTATCATTGAACTACTTAAATTCGCCACTACCCACAACTACTTCTGGTTTGACCAGAGGTTCTTTTTGCAAAAGCGTGGAGTGGCAATGGGCGCCAAGTTTGCCCCAAGCCTGTCGAATTTATTTATGGCCAAGTGGGAGGAGGATGTCGTCTATTCAGAGAGGAATCCCTCCCTGGTCTTATTGGCCAGGTATATAGACGACATCCTCCTCCTATGGGATGGCCCTCCAGAAACCCTTGAAGAATTTTTTTCTACATTAAATGATAACGACCGAGGTATCTCCCTTTCATTTGAATGGAGTACTACCAAGATCAATTTTCTTGATCTTGAGATTAGGTTGGAGTCCAGGGAATTTAAGTTTCAGACTCATTTTAAAACCACAGATCGTAACAGCTTCATCCCCATGGATAGCTGTCACCATAGGTCATGGCTTAAATCTGTGCCCGCAGCCAGTTTTTACGTTTATGGAGGAACTGTAGTGATACTGACACATACCTGTCCCAAGCGTCTATGCTCCAACATAGGTTCATAGAAAAGGGATATGACGAATCCTCTGTGAACATAGAGATGCTAAATGTAGAGCAGATTGACCGGGAATCTCTTTTAACAGATAGACCTCCACGAGTTAGCGATAATTATTTCCATTACTCTATGCTTACAACTTATTCCAACCAACATAGAGATATAAAAAACATCTTTAAACGTCATTGGAACATGTTAAGAAAGGACAAAATCCTTGGACAAGTTTTACTGGAACAGGCTAGGATCATCTTTAAAGGTGCTCCTTCTCTGAGGAATAGTATCACTCCAAATACGGTTGACCCCCCCTGTACGTCCCACCTTTTTTTTAAAACATGGAGGGATAATTTCCATGTAAAAAATGCACAGTCTGTCAGTACAATTTGTGTGGGAGACGTAAAACTTTAGAATTTCAATCTAGAGTGACCAATCAGAGTTATCCGATCAAACACTTTTGTACATGTGCTACCACTCACGTTGTCTATCTGATCACTTGCCCATGCGGGAAGCAGTATGTGGGTCGCACGACGCGTGCGTTTTCTGTGTGGGTAGGTGAGCACATAGCCAAGATTATAGGAGGTGACACTAAACATACTGTACCTAGACATTATAGATCCTGTCACAGTCGGGATCCTAAGGGGTCGCAGTTCTTGATCATTGACAGATATATCCCACCTTGGCGAGGGGGAGCCAAGACTAGAAGAGTATCCAGACTTGAAACCTACTGGATATATGAATTGCAATCCCACTCTCACCAGGGTATGAATGTAGAGTGGGATATTAACGCATTCATTAACCAGTCTTAAAATTAAAAAAACATTCAATATATTATTATTAATTGTTTTTTACCATTATGATACGAGTGTTTTCTGTAAACCTATATTCAATCTCGGCTCCTATAGGATGCATGTCCCTTTTTTTTTTTTTTTTTCTGATTTTCATCACAGGGGGTTAATTAGGACATTTTTATAATTTTAATTATTTTCCTATTACTGACAAAATGTAATACAATTTAAATTACATAAAACTATTTATTTAGGTTTCTGACATGATGTGCACAATTTTTTTGTCACTTATGTCATCTAACACCATATTGTTATTTAAATTATAGGTTAATCCCTAATTTTTAACATACACACTGTGTCTATCACAATGATGCGTTTTGGATTCAGCCTCCATTATGCTGTTTTTAAACCAATCCATTTTTTCTGTGCCTCTTTCGCTCAATGTGCTTCCATAGTGTGGCTATTCATTATCATTTAGCCTGCTGTGGAGCGCACAGCCCGGGATCCATTACGAGGCTTGGTGATGTGGTCATGTGACCGCAGTCTACCAACAGGGGGAGAGAATGTTGATTCGTTCTCAATGTGCTTCCACAGTGTGGCTATTCATCATTTTTTAGCCTGCTGTGGAACACATAGCCCGGGATCCACTATGAGGCTTGGTAGTGCGGTCATGTGACCGCAATCTACCAATAGGGGGGAAAGAATGTGGTTTCATCCTCAGAACGAGGCTTGGTTTTAATACCATGTGATGTGCTGTGACACGCTGTTTGAGCTTGGAGCGCACATCTTTTTATTAATACAGGTGCCTGTGTTTTTATTTTTTTCTGCATGGCCAATTCTCCGCTTTATCAGAGCGGATGCCATTTTATGAGCTTATAGCTCTGTTCTTTGAGGTCTGGTTTGATTAATTACCCTCTCAATGTACTTCCTGTACTGAAAGAGAGGCTTGACCCGCACGCCATATCCTCCATTGCAATTTACAGGAAGCGCCATGTTATTACCATCAGCTGCCTATGGGAGCCTTGATATGAGTGTGGGGACCTTTTGCTGTATATAAGGGTAAGTGTAGCATGATGACAGCACCCCAGAAGATGTTCTTTTTGTAACGAAACATGTCGGGATGGACTACTGTTGTTCCTGCTACCCTTTTTCTATAAGCTCTATTGACCATTGCAAAATGTGAGTTTTTCTCTTTATAATAAATATCGATTTTTATTACGGAATTATGCTATGTACGCCTTGCCTTCTCTTTTTCATGCTTATCGGTTGGAGTACTGATATGCCCTCTGAGTGATCTGTTGAGAGTTGCTGCTTGCTGGGAAGTATTTTTGAATCATCTGTCTGAGGTTTGCCTTCATTGATACCGAATCGCATGACGTGTATGGTATACCCGCTATATATCAACTTTAACAAAGCTTGATTGGCCTAGTGGGTATATGCCTGTCTAGGTCCAATCGGTCCGGTAAGCCCCTTGTCATAAGTGGTGGTGGATTTTTCACTTCTTTATGCACTGGATTTTGTGTATCTGTTTTACTCAAAGAAACCGTCTCACTGATTCATTCAAAACATTTATGGACTTTTGAATACCATTCATTCACATGTGGTGTTGCATGATTTAATCTTTATTGTATCATTATTTGTGTCATTATTAGCGCTACACTTTTCCACACATTTTCTATTAGCAATTTTTTGATCTCTCTTGCTGTGTTAGCGGCTTTTTGTATTTTAAGATAGCGCAGTATTTTATCTTTTTCTATTTTATTCATTTCTGGTAGCTACTTCTGGTAGCTACTTCCTGGCATGAATGTCCTGTGCTTATTTTTCATTTCAGCTGACTATATTACATGAACAGTGGTTCCGCTGCTTGATCATTCTTATAGTCGGCGGGAGGGGATGTCCCCCCCTTACCTGCCGCCATCCAGTGCTTCTCCGAGCTCCTTTGGAGGCCCGGAGAACGAATAAGCCACCACCGGATGAGGAGGATAGAGATTTCATCTCTCTGATCGTCGGAGTCCCGGGCCCAACGTTACGACGTCCCACCCGGGTACCCGGAAGTTAACAAAGCCGCAATCGCGTCTGAAAGCATGAGATTATGATTTTTTTTCCCGTTCTCATGCTTTCAAGCCTGGAGAAGAGATGTGGGGTCTTATTGACCCCGCCTCTCTCCATAAAGAGGACCTGTCACACATTAGTCCTATTACAAGGGATGTTTACATTCCTTGTATTAGGAATAAAAGTGATCAATTTTTTTTTTTTTAAGTAAAACGATGGGACCCAACTCAGGTATGGAGTCCTCCTGGTTGGTCTGGTTTCAGTCTAGACTACCGGGTAGTAAAAATAAAAATAAAATAAGTACAATTAAATTAAAAAGCAAACAATTTAAAACGCCCCTGTCCCCAGTAGCTCGCACTCAGAAACTGAGACGCAGAAACGCAAGTCTCACCCACATATGTAAACGCCGTTCAAACCACACATGTGAGGTTCCACCACGTGCGTTAGAGCGAGGGCAATAATTCTAGCCCTAGACCTTCTCTGTAACTCTAAACTGGTAACCTGTAAAAAAAAATTAAAAATTACGTGTAGCCTATGGAGATTTTTAAGTACCAAAGTTTGGCACCATTCCATGAGTCTGCACAATGTTTGGGGGTTCTGAATAATTTTCCAGCCAAAAAAATTGTATTTTTACATGAAGGAGAGAAGTGCCAGAATAGGTCCGGTATAGAAGTGGTTAATAATATTTAAAGGAAAATATAAAAAATGCCAAACTCCTTTAAACAAAATACCTGGGGATTGCCCCTAATCTGCATGCAAAGTGGTGTATCTATACACAAACTACTGTACCATAGAAAAACTGACATTTACAAATGTAATGCAACCGATGGACCGTTTTCATCGGACGAACCGATCGTGTGTGGGCCCCATCAGTTTTTTTCCCATCAGTGAAAAAAAATAGAACCTGTTATAAATTTTTCATATGGTTAAAAAACCAACATAAAAAAAGATCGTCTGTGGGGAAATCCATCGGTCAAAAATCCACCCATGCTCAGAATCAAGTCGACGCATGCTCGGAAGCATTGAACTTAATTTTTCTCTGCACGTTGTTGTGTTTTACGTCAGCGAGTTGGACACAATCATATTTTCAACTGATGGTGTGTAGGCAAGACTGATGAAAGTCAGCTTCATCGGATATCCGACGAAAAAATCCATCAGTACGTTTTCCTCAGACGAACCGATCAGAGAGCCACAAATGAACTGGGTCCCTCACTCCTGCACAGCCAGGCACACCACATTTTCACAGGCACTCGAGAGTCAGAGAACAGTCCATAGCTTTGTTTTTGGTATTTTTTGAGGGTTAATAACTTGGATAGGGATGGGAAGTTATGGGATGCCCACTTCAACTTCAGTAAAACTTCAGGGACATTCTTCCTATATACCATACATTCTCTATATACAGCGCCAACTTATTCCTCACACACTTGCTTGGTCTAGCTATGTCACTCTGTGATGATTTGACAGTGTAACGGTATGACCCGTGACGCCCAGAGACTTTTGAGGGATGGGGGGTACTCCTGTGCCAGCGTCACTAATGACTCTTGGGTCTAAGGTCACCCTGTGCCCCTTTTGAACATAGGGTGACTGATAAATGATAATTCATGTTTTGCAGGAGATCTGGACATATTACAAGTTGTTAAAGTCTGACTCCAAATGGAGTGTTTTCATTCAATGGGGGGACACATGCTTTTGAGGTGTTAATTGCGTCTGCTCCTAGACATTCCATTGTGAGATGCTAACTAAGTCTGTATCCATTGTACTAATTAGATCTGAAAGGTCAGATGTCTCCTTTCCTTTCAAAGAATTTTATTGATTTTATATAACCAAAACAATTGGTACATTCCGTTTAGACATTCAACCGCAACATGTGAAGATAATGGACAAGTATAGTCTAAGCCAGGGATCCTCAAACTACGGCCCTCCAGCTGTTGTGGAACTACACATCCCATGAGATATTGCAAAACTCTGAGGCCTCGTACACACGAGGGGATATGTCCGCTGAAACCGGTCCGATGGACCGTTTCAGCAGACATCTCCGCTCGTGTGTATGGGCTAGCGGACAGATTTGTCCACCCGACAGATTTCAAAGCATGCTTTGAAATCTATCCGGTGGGAATCTGTCCGCCCGACATGTCTGCTGGTTAATACACTTACCAGCAGACATGTCGTCCCGCACCGCCGCCGCCGAATGGATTCGGCGCATGCGCGGAAGTGTTTTACTTCCTGGTGCGGTGACGTAGCGGTGACGTGGCGGCGTCAACGTCACCGCCGCGTCACCGCCACGTCACCGCGCCGTCCGGCGGCGGGGAATTTGATCCGATGGTGTGTACACGCCATCGGATCAAATTCCCGATTGGACATATCCGATGGAAATGGTCCGCGGACCGTTTTCATCAGATAAGTCCGATCGTGTGTACGAGGCCTGACATTCACAGACATGACTAAGCATGATGGGAATTGTAGTTCCTGAACAGCTGGAGGGCCGTAGTTTGAGGACCCCTGGTCTAGGCAGTACATATAAATTGACCACTGACTAGTAATTTCGTTCTAGCTACTCCGTCTAGCAAGTCGAACGGTGGTGCATGATCACGGGGAGAAAACGCCAGGTACCCCTATTGGGCACAAACTGTGCCTGGAGGGTTCTCCCCTCAAACACAAAGGTAGCTATTGGTTAAGAGGACGGAAGACCAGTAGTAACATTGCAACAGTGTGCTCGTAGGAACACTCCATCTGTCATACAAACATTTTAGAAATAAACCTGACCACATACCATAGGGAAACAGAAAGTACCAGAAAGGAGAGAAAATAAAAAGAGGCAGGAGAAAGAAGAGTATCGTGGAGAAAGAAAGAAAAGGAGAGAGAGAGCCGATCTTACCGGGAGGGGGCCAAGCCTCCATCCCCAGTAGTTTCCTGCGGGATAGGGATGAGCTTTGCGTTCGATACGAAAGTATGTTCGACTCGAACATTGCCTGTTCGATCGTTCGTCAAAAATCTAACAAAACGAGTCGTTCATGCCAAATTCGAGTGACGCGCGTCGGCCCATAATTCACTGCGGCGTTGCGCGCTGATGATTCCATAATTCTGTTTCTTGGTAAATATGCTGTTGATGATGACTTTTTTGATTATTTTGGGAGGGAGAAGGAAAAGCTTTTCTTTCCACTCAAATAAGCTATACTTATACTACTCTCTGTGCCTTTTCTCCCTTTGAGTTTGGGATTTTTGTCCCCTCTACCCCCCATAAGGGTGTGGACTCTATAGGGAAGACACAGACAAAAAATACTTTGGGCCAGATTCAGGTAGATGAGAGCATCTTTGCTCTGGAGTAACGCTTCTCATTTACGTTACTCTGCCGAAATTTTAGGAGCAAGTGCTGTTATTCATGAAGCACTTGCTCCTAAAGTTGCGGCAGCGCATCGCAAATTAGCCGGCGGAATTCAAATTGGGCGGGTACGGGGCGTGTATTATTTAAACTATGCGCGATCCCGCGGCGAACGTACTGCGCATGCGTCGAGTGTCAATGCATCCCAGTGCGCATGCTCCAAATTCTGTCAGTGAACGTCAATGACGTCACATCCCCATTCATGAACGTTTTACGCAAGTGACGCGATTTTTATTACATTATTATATTTTGGTTACAGAAAACAAAAACGCTGGCTTAAAGTGACAGTTAGGCTGGCGGATCAATGGATACTCCAGCCTAACTCTACCTGAATCTGGCCCTTTATGGGCCAGATTCAGGTAGAGTTAGGCTGGCGGATCAATGGATCCGCCAGCCTAACTGTCACTTTAAGCCGGCGTTTCTGTTTTCTGTAACCAGAAAACAAGAAACGCCGGGTTGGAGTTCCGATGCGATCGGCGTAATTGAATTTCGCCATCGCATCGTTACTTCAACTTAAAAATGGCGCCGGGGGCGTTCCCGCCGATTTACGCTAAAAAAATATGTTAATGAGCGGAAATCGGCAATTCACGATCTTTTTCGGGCGCGACGCAGTGACTTTCCAACGTTTCCGGAAGCGATACGTGGCGTAAAGATAAAGCAGCCCCCTAGTGGAATATCCTATGTTAGGTATAGGCGTCGTCATCGCGTCGGAAAAAAAACAAATCGCGTCATTTGCGTAAAACATTCATGAATGGGGACGTGACGTCATTGACGTTCACTGACAGAACTTGGAGCATGCGCACTGGGATGCATTGACACTCGATGCATGCGCAGTACGTTCGCCGCGGGATCGCGCGTAGTTTGAATACTACACGCCCCGTACCCTCCCAATTTGAATTCCGCCGTCTCATTTGCGATGCGCTGCCGCAACTTTAGGAGCAAGTGCTTCATGAATAACAGCACTTGCTCCTAAAATTTCTGCAGCGTAACGTAAATGAGATGCGTTACTCCAGAGCAAAGATGCTCTGATCTACCTGAATCTGGCCCTATGTATACATTTACACTTGCTTGCCACATTCCAGGCTATGAATAAGCACTGATCCAGTGCGAAACGCGTCGGATGTTCATTGTTTTCACTGCTGTGACCCTATTTTTGTACATGCTGTCTATTGAATAAAAGACCACCCATCAGGTTTTGGAGTGCGGCTATCCATTTTTCTTTGTCTTCATTTTGCTTAGTGCACCGCCAGCACCCTCGGTATCCTGCACCACCTGTAACCATTTAGTGATCCCACCTGGAGCGGTGACTCCTTTCTTTCTATTTTATTGTCTACTTTGAAACTGTATGCTTATTTTAATTTCTGTTACTCTGCCGCAACTCATTTCTTGTATACCCTTTTAAGTCATCAATAATTTATTATTTTTTGTAATAAAAACGTTTTACTATAGATGTTGCATTGCTACTAGTGTTGAGCGGAATACGCCATATTCGATTTCGTGATATTGCGCGAATATATAGAAGAATATTCGCGAATATTCGCTAATATCGAATATTCGTGATATTTTATCCCAAAAAATTTTTGCGAAATTTCGCTAATGCGAAAATGATTGCGAAATTCTCATAAACGGAGATCATTTCCTGTATTACTAAACTAATATGCACTAAACACTAACTCTACTTAAAAGAAAGGAGAATAAGGGGGCAAAAGAAGGGCGGAGAAGATAATCGTGCAATATTCCTATTGCGCGATTATCTTCTCCGGCCTTCTTTTGCATCAGAGCCAATCAGAATAACTTGAATATTCGGCAAAAGGAATATCGCGCAATATTCCTTTTGCCGAATATTCGAGTTATTCTGATTGGCTCTGATGCAAAAGAAGGGCCGAGTAGCTGATGCGATTCTTTTATGTTGCCGAAAATTCGCAATGCGAATTTTCGGCAACATAAAATAATCGCATCAGCTACTCGGCCCAGGGTCTCTCTCTAATCATACCAGCAATGCTTTTAGACGTCGATGGAGATCACTAGGATGTAATCAGTTTTAAAAATAAATTAAAAAAAATATGAATATTCGCCATAGCGAATATTCGCCGCAATATTCAAGTTATTCGCGAATACACGGATATGCAATATTCGTAGCGAATATTCGCAATGCGAATATTCGTGAGCAACACTAATTGCTACTTTACTCCACACCAGCTGCTTCAAAGCCCCATTGGGACCCTTAATTTCCATCCCCAGTAGTTTCCTGCAGGATAGGGATGAGCTTCGCGTTCGATACGAACGTATGTTCGACTCGAACATTGCCTGTTCGATCGTTTGTCAAAAATCTAACAAAACGGGTCGTTTGTGCCAAATTCGAGTGACACGATGGACCGTTTCAGCAGACATCTCCGCTCGTGTGTATGGGCTAGCGGACAGATTTCTCCACCCGACAGATTTCAAAGCATGCTTTGAAATCCATCTGGTGGAATCTGTCCGCCCGACATGTCTGCTGGTTAGTACACTTACCAGCAGACATGTCGTCCCCCACCGCCGCCGCGCCGCCGCCGAATGGATTCGGCGCATGCGCGGAAGTGTTTAACTTCCTGGTGCGCTGACGTGGTGGCGTCAACGTCACCGCCGCGTCACCGCGCCGTCCGGCGGCGGGGAATTTGATCCGATGGTGTGTACACGCCATCGGATCAAACTCCCGATCGGACATATCCGATGGAAATGGTCCGCGGACCGTTTTCATCGGATATGTCCGATCGTGTGTACGAGGCCTAAGTGCAAGTTTGCTGTGTAATCGCACGTAAGCACATTAACTGTAAGTGCAAGTTTGCTGTGTAATCGCACGTAAGCGCATTTAGTGTAAGTGCACGTTTGCTTTGTAATCGCACGTAAGCGCATTTACTGTAAGTGCAAGTTTGCTGTGTAATCGCACGTAAGCGCATTTAGTGTAAGTGCACGTTTGCTGTGTAATCGCACGTAAGCGCATTTACTGTAAGTGCAAGTTTGCTGTGTAATCGCACGTAAGCGCATTTAGTGTAAGTGCACGTTTGCTGTGTAATCACACGTAAGCGCATTAACTGTAAGTGCAAGTTTGCTGTGTTATCGCACGTAAGCGCATTTACTGGTACTGTAAGTTTGCTGTGTTATCGCACGTAAGCGCATTTACTGGTACTGTAAGTTTGCTGTGTAATCGCACGTAAGCGCATTTACTGTAAGTGCAAGTTTGCTGTGTTATCGCACGTAAGCGCATTTACTGTAACTAAGTTTGCTGTGTAATCGCACGTAAGCGCATTTACTGTAAGTGCAAGTTTGCTGTGTAATCGCACGTAAGCGCATTTACTGTAAGTGCAAGTTTGCTGTGTAATCGCACGTAAGCGCATTTAGTGTAAGTGCACGTTTGCTGTGTAATCACACGTAAGCGCATTTAGTGTAAGTACAAGTTTGCTGTGTAATCGCACGTAAGTGCATTTACTGGTACTGTAAGTTTGCTGTGTAATCGCACGTAAGCGCATTTACTGTAAGTGCAAGTTTGCTGTGTAATCGCACATAAGCGCATTTAGTGTAAGTGCCCATTTGCTGTGTAATCGCATATAAGCGCATTTACTGTAAGTGCAAGTTTGCTGTGTAATCGCATGTAAGCGCATTTACTGTAAGTGTAAGTTTGCTGTGTAATCGCACGTAAGCGCATTTAGTGTAAGTGCAAGTTTGCTGTGTAATCGCACGTAAACGCATTTACTGTAAGTGCAACTTTGCTGTGTAATTGCACGTAAGCGCATTTAGTGTAATGCCGCGTACACACGATCACTTTTTGTAATGAAAAAAAATGATCGTGTGTGGGCAAAACGTTGTTTTATGTCTTCAAAAAAACGACCAAAAAAAAATTCCAATATGCTTGAATTTTTGGTGTCGTTTTTCAAAATGTCGTTTTTTGTGTCATAAAAAGTGACCGTGTGTGGGCAAAACAATGTTTAAAACAACGTTTTTAAACCCGCGCATGCTTAGAAGCAAGTTATGAGATGGGAGCTTCAATGGAACAGATGGTGTGTATGCAATGTCGTTTTTGAAAATGAAGTTTGAAAAAATTAATTTTGTTTTTCGTCAGATAAAATGACGTTTTTTTTCATCACAAAAAGTGATCGTGTGTACGCGGCATAAGTGTACATTTGCTGTGTAATCGCACGTAAGCGCATTTACTGTAAGTGCACGTTTGCTATTTATTTGCACATAAACGCAGTCGTTCTTACTGCGCGTGTGCTCTTTAATAGCAACTAAACGCATTTGCTGTAACTGCGCGTGTGTTGTTTAATAGCACCTAAACGCATTGGCTGTAACTGCACGTTTGCTGTTTGATAGCACCTAAACGCATTAGCTGTCATATGTCACATGTCACAGAGGTGGCAGGCTGGGCTAAGTGATGGCAGGATATTGGGAGGTGGGATAGCAGGATGCTGGGAGTGAGGATTTCTGTGAGCAGGAATGGCAGGGTGCTGGAAGTGAGGATTGCTGGGAGAAGGAATGGCAGGGTGCTGGAAGTGAGGATTGCTGGGAGAAGGAATGGCAGGGTGCTGGAAGTGAGGATTGCTGGGAGCAGGAATGGCAGGGTGCTGGAATTGAGGATTGCTGGGAGCAGGAATGGCAGGGTGCTGGAATTGAGGATTGCTGGGAGCAGGAATGGCAGGGGGCTGGAAGTGAGGATTGCTGAGAGAAGGATGGCAGGGTGCTGGGAGTGAGGATTGCAGGAGAAGTTTGGTTTGTGGAGAAAGCAGCACCTTTGAAGGTATTTTTATTTTGTTTTTGAGCAGCCATTAAAAAGGTCAAGGCAAGCACAAAGGGGGTGGGGTCAGGGGAGGAGCAAAGGGGGCAGCAAAATAAGGTTTCGCCTAGGGTGTCAAAAATCTTTGCACCAGCCCTGAACACATGCCACTACTATAGACACCCAGCAGGTGTGATATTTAAAGGAACTTTTCATTTTTTTTCACTTTAAGGATCATTAAAATCGCTGCTCCAGAAAAAACGACCGTTTTTAAAACTTTTTTTTCCATTAATACATGTTCCCTGGGGCAAGACCCGGGTTCTGAAAGACGTTTTCCAACATTAAATTGAATATTGGTCTTTAAGATGATCGTTTTTTAATTTGAACGTTCGAGTCCCATAGACTTCAATGGGGTTCTAAATGTTTGCGCGAACCCGCGGTCTGTTCGAATGTTCTGGTGCGAACCGAACGCGGGTATATTCGGCTCATCCCTACTGCTGGAACTACAAACCTCTGCGAAGCGGAACCCCCACATGTAGTGACCAAGGTTCCCAGACGGTTTCAAACTGTGGTACCGTGTTAGTTAACATGCTGGATAGCCTCTCCTGAGACATGATCCAGGAGATCTTACGTCTAGCGGCCTGGAGGGAGACCGTGGGTTGTTTCCACGCCTTCGCTATGGTCATCTTGGCCCCTAGCAGCATAAAATGTATTAGTTTGTGGTTTGCTTTGGGAATTCTAGGGAGGGAAGAGTTCAGGAGAGCTATAGCTGGGGTTCTCGGAAGCTGGTGAGATGTTACTTTTTGGATTAAGGTAAACATCCTGCTCCAGAATGACCGAAGCCTAGGGCACTCCCACCAAGTGTGGGCCATGGTGCCGTGAGCTGACATCCACGGAAACAGAGCATTCGCTGAGGGGAAAAAGGAGGCCAACTTTGAGGGGGTGAGGTACCATCTGGTCAAGACCTTGATTCCAGATTCGATCAAGGAGATGTTTCTCACCCCCTTAAAAGTTCTGAAAAATGAAGACTGCCACCTCTCGAGGTCCCAATCAATTTGGAGGTCAGTTTCCCAAGCCAGCATGTACAAGGATTTTAAGGACGGGAGAGCAAGTGATTGATAAATCATAAAGATTCCACCCCTCTGAGCCATAGCCCGTCTGCACCAAATTTCATAAGGAGTGAATTTGGGGGGGATAGGTTTCACCGTCCATAGCCTGCGGAGGAAATGTTGTATCTGTAGAAATCTGTAGTGCTCCGTGGCTGGCATGTCCAGGTTCCGAACACAGGATTCCTGGGTAATTGGGCCAGAGGGGGTGAAGAAGTGCCCAATGCGATACAGCCCCTTCTCCAGCCACCGTTAAAAGGATTTGATATCTTGGCCCGGTGGAAAGTCCAGGTTGTGAAAAATATGTGCAAGGGGTCTAACATTCTGAGGTCAGGGAAGGAAGAGATCTCAACTTGTCCCACAAAGAAAAGGATTGGGAAAGGATAGGGGATAATATCGGGGGGTGATCCCTGGAGGGTTTCCTCAAAATATAGTCTAAGGTATGCGTTGGGACAGCCTGTCTCAATGCCAACCCAATCGGGCTTTTCGAATCTGGACTAAACAGTGGACAATTGAGCTATTCTGGCAGCCTGGAAGTACCAAAGGAGGCAAGGAAGTCCCAACCCACCCCGAGTCCTAGTTTGAAAAAAAAGTTTTTTAGGGAAGTCTGTGACCCGATCCCCCCCAGACAAATTTGGTAATCTTGCTTTGAAAGGACTTTAAGTGGTCCCTTCTAATGTTTATGAGGAGGGATCGAAATAGATATAGTAGTCTGGGGAGGAGAGTAATTTTTACAGAATGAATCCTCCCCAGCCATGACAAAGCCCCCTTGTCCCAGTTCATAAGGTCTGATGCAAGCTTTCGGTACATGGGTGGGAAATTGGATTGATTTTGGCAGTGAGGTTGATCCCCAGATACCTAAACTCCTTTCCACTCAAACTGGAATGCGCCTCGCAATGCCGAAACTACTTCCGGTCTGAGGGAGAAGTTAAGGGCCTGAGATTTGGAATAATTTACTTTGAGGCCTGAGATGATGGAAAAATCGTTTAGGAGTTTGCAGAGGTTAGGGAGGGTCGTGGTCGGAGAGGTAAAAAACAACAGAATGTTGTCAGCAAATAAACCACACTTATGAGTTTGCTGGCCACGGGTTACTCCCTGGATATTTAGGTTGGAGCGAATCGCAACCGCCAAGGATTCGATGGCTATGGTAGAAAATTAGCATGTCAATTATGTTTAGTAAAGGAATGTGTTTGTGTAACAGGTGAGTGGAACTTGTCACAGAGACAGGACGTCTGGGGGATAATTAACTCCTCTGAATGTCATTATCGAAAAGAATGTGATTGAAGCCCAATTGTGTGATGTGTGGGGGAGAGTGTGTCTTTGTTTCTTTGATTACTGTAACATGCCTGTAACTGCATAAAAAGCTGAGAGTGTACCATTAAAGTTTAGTCATTTGACTCAAAACACAGAGCGTATGTCTCGTCTCTCTGAGGGAATTCTTATGGATCGAGACTGCTGTCTTGTCGGACTGTCGGATAAGCTGTCGTGGTTGGGGCGATGGAATGGATGTCGTAAACGGTGGTGACCGTTACAGACAGTCTCTAGAAATGGCCCATTACAGGCAGGGACTCGCAGCACCCATGAATGCAGAACAGTAGAGTACACAGCTTGTACTGTGGGACACGTGAGTGTCTGATTATTAAAAGACAGCAGCTAAACTTTTTTTTATCTGCTGACTTTTATATGGGTGGAACTCCGCTTTAAAACAAAAATATATATACAGTTTAAATTGTTGGCAATTAACAGCACACAGACCTCAGTAATGAAATGTTATTAGTCAGCCATTTAAAACACATTTTCAAAAGGAAAAGGTAGGAGCGTATACAAAACATAGCCAATTGGGCATACCCTGGCTCACATTTTCATTTGTCAGTGTGGTTGCAGCATTTTTTGTCCATCACAGTGATGCACCTCATTCACTGGCAGGATTAGTGCACCTCCTAGGCATGTTATTTAAAGTGTATGTAAACCCTTACATATACCCAACAGCCTACACACAATCGTATATCTGATGGAATCTAATCCGATGGATTTTTTCCGATGAAGCTGACTTTCATCAGTCTTGCCTACACACCATCAGTCAAAAATCCGACCGTGCCAAACGTGATGACGTACAACACTACAACGTGCTGAGAAAAATTAAGTTCAATGCTTCCGAGCATGCGTCGACTTGATTCTGAGCATGCATGGATTTTTGACCAATGGACTTCCACACAGACGATCGTTTTTTTCTATAGGTTTTTAATCCATAGGAACAATTTAAAACATGTTCTATTTTTTTTCACCGATGGAAAACAAATGGATGGGGCCCACACAAGATCGGTATGTCCGATGAAAACAGTCCATCGGTCTGTTTTCATCGAATAAACCGATCGTGTGTACAGGGCTTAAGACGATACACAGAGATAAAACAAATCTCCCTACCTAAGTTTTACTTGTATATCTGCTGTCTTCATCGTTATATATTCTTTAGAAAGTTTACATTGTAATTGAGATTCTCTCTTCCTGTTCAGCACTGTGAAGTCTGGGCATACAGCCAAGACAGCTGATTGGGGGAAAGGCAAACATCCCCACTTAATTTTCAATAATCAGTGCATTTTTATAGCACTGATTGCTGTAAAAAAATGACAATGGTCCAAAAATGGTGTCAAAAGTGTCCGATGTGTCCGCTATAATGTCACAGTCATGATAAAAATCTCTAATCGCAACCATTTCTAGTAAAACATTTTTTTATAAAAATGCCATAAAACTATCCTCTATTTTGTAGACGCTATAACTTTTGCGAAAACTGATCAATAAACACTTATTGTGGTTTTTTTTTTTTTACAAAAATATGTAGAAGAATACGTATCGGCCTAAACTGAGAATTTTTTTTTTTTTTTTTTTTTATATATTTTTTGGGGATATTTATTATAGCAAAAAAGTAAAAAATATAGCATTTTTTTTTCAAAATTGTCACTCTATTTTTGTTTATAGCGTAAAATATAAAAACCACAGAGGTGATCAAATGCCACCAAAAGAAAGTTCTATTTGTGGGAAAAAAAGGACATCAATTTTGTTTAGGAGCCACGTCGCACGACAGCGCAATTGTCAGTTAAATTGATGCAGTGCCGAATCGCAAAAAGTGGCTTGTTTTTTGCCAGCCTAGTGGTCCAGGACTTAAGTGGTTAATCAGGACCAAAATTAGAGCATTGTTTAGAGCTGAACAGAATAATGCTGTAGGGACGATAATTATTTGATTTATTATGTCTTGAAGAAGGTGGAACAGTGTGAAAAAACATATTCTCACTAATGTGATCAATTAAAGCAGAGTTCCACCCATGTAATTTTTTTTTTTTTGGGGGGGGGGGGGGGAAGGTGTGTATCCTCTTTTTGTGGGACTTCCTGTCCCACTTCCCAGAAGATCCCAGAAGATCGGCTGGCCAATAGGAGAGTGCAGCGCAACTCGTGGATGTGCAGTGCATGCCCAGCCGTGAACCCATAAGCCATACCTCCCAACTTTTTGAGAAGGGAATGAGGGACACCTATCAGCAAAAGTATGCAGGAATAAGACACACCCCCTTAAAGGAGAATTGTACAAAAAAGATTGGTTAAACCCACAAGTGATTTATTTTTTTACCACTGCTATCCCTTTATATTGGCTTTTGGAATTTTTTGATAGATAAAAATTGCATTTTATATACAACTCTATAGATCAGACCAAAATAAGGGACAAATGAGGAAGAATGAGGGACAGAGGGACATTGCTTCAAATCAGGGACAGTCCCTTGAAATCAGGGACAGTATGCGTAAGCTGTAATGACCGGGTGCCCACAGTTACGAGTGTGAAAGTAGCCTTACAAGCATGCTTTACTGCATACAGACTTATTTTACTGTTGGGGGTTTTAGCACTTTAAAGCGGAGGTTCACCCTAATAACATGTATATCTGACCAACTTCCTTATACTTTTAACAAGCACAGTCCGCAATATGTTTTTATGCTGTACATACCTTGTAAATCATATTTTCAGTCTACTAGGCGTAGGCGTTTCTATGACTAGGGGGATTGCCATCTGGGAGGTCGCCCAGATGATTGACGTCTGTTCCCCCCGGCGGATAAGGCCCGGCCCGGTATTGCGTAGGCACGCACAAGTTATGGGGTTTCCGAAAAAGAAGCCAAACATGCAGAGCGCAGGCGCTGTATAGAGCCGACTCACATCTCTGCATGTCCGGCTTTTTTCGGAAACCCTGTAACTCGTGCGTGCCTACGCAATATGGGGGTGGGGCCTTATCTGCCGGGGGGAACAGACGTCAAGGTACGTACAGCATAAAAACAAAAACAAATTGTGGACTGTACTTGTTAAAAGTATAAGGAAGTTGGTCAGATATACATGTTATTAGGGTGAACCTCCGCTTTAAAAGGCAGGACTTAAAAGGGTTTACACAGCAAGTTCCTATGCTAAAGATTGTAGCATTTAAGGTTTTTGCATGTTCTGCTGTAAAAAAAAAAAAAAAAAAAGAACAAACAAGCCAGCCAAAATTCTAAAGCCAGTCAATGGTTGGTGGTTCGAATCTCAGCCGGTTTAGCAGGGATTGGCTGAGATTCAAACCCTCTATGTGCAGGCTGATTGTACAGAGGTCCACCCTAAAAAAATAATAAAAAAAAATAGCCAAAAAGGCTCCAAAAAAAATTGAAAAACAAAAACATATTTTTTAGACTTACATGAAAAGGCTGTTGCTATGCAGATCGTCCTAATCTGCCACCTCCTTGTCCTCTGTGATCTTCTCTTTTCTCCTCCTCATTTTGCCTCCTGGGAAGTGGGGCGCACTGTCTTCTGGGAACTGTGCGTCTCCCAGAGGACAGCCGCCCATTCACAAAGCGCCATGCGACTCGTGCATGCACAGTAGGAAATGGGCAGTAAAGCCGCAAGGCTTCACTGCCTGTTTCCCTTAGTGAGGATGGCGGCACTGGCAACATGATCTGGAGGATGGATCGGCCTCGGACGGCCGACATTGCGGGCACGCTGGACATGTAAGTGTGCTTATTAAAAGTCAGCAGCTACAGTGTTTGTAGCTGCTGACTTAAAAAAATAAATTCTAGTAATGCTAGATTTTTACATGTGATTATTTCCAGTGGCTATAGCCGCTAGCAATAATCACTGTGTTCTCCTGGCAGGGACTTCTCCCCATGTCGCCCTTCTAGGAGAACATAATAGCTCAATAGGAGGGATTCCCCTTTGATTTCTTGCCTTCAACTGGTGGTTGCAGGAAAGAAAAAATCGCATAATCTATGGCTGGCTTAAAAGCTTATATCCTTTTTTTTGTTTGCTCATTCTGAAGCTTAATAGCTGTTAAGGAAACCTTGGCCGAGGAAATAAGAGAGAAAGGAAAAATGTGTTTTGTTAGTGTAGCACCTGGTTACTTCCAAGTACCGGTGCTCCTAAAATTTAGAGGGTGATCAGAGTGCTAATGACTCTGATTTCAATTACAATGTTCAAGTAGGGTCTCTGTTTCAGCTTAGCTGTACTGTAGGCTCATTCTGTTGTTGCTGGGGTGTTACTCCACTCCAGGACAACAGGTGGCAGCAGTAGAAATGAGGCTTGGGTGTCCTTTACCAGCAGACAATCAGGAGGGAGTGTCCTTGCTGGGTATGCTGGGAGAGGGTACTTAGGGAACAGACGCCATTGATTCTGGGTCTTTTTCTTCCAGTGTGGCACCCACCTTTAGGGTGATCACATCACAACACCCCATCGTTATGGTCTACCTGGCCGGGGCATGCGTGCCACGTGGTGTTCCTGGTTCCGGGACCATGTTGTTCCAGAACATTTGAGCAGTGACCGGGACTCAGTGATCGACTGGGTCCCCACTTTTGAGGATCCCAAGCGGTATAGCTGTTCGGTGGGGAGTCCGTCTGAGGAGTGCCAATGAAAGGCTGGCGATCCAAAAGGATTTTGACAAACCACCGGGGATCAAGGTAGCCGACACTGAAGGATTGATAACCTGTCAGTCGGTACCTGGACGACCTTAAGAAGGAGATCCAGGCGTAATTCACCTAAGGAGAATTTCCTCCGTACCTACAATCAGAGAGGGTCTGTGGCAGAGACTTTTCCTCAAGTCCAAGTTCATTCAGGAGGGTCTGTGGCAGAGACTTTATCCTAAAGAGGTTTTAGTGATACTCCGGCTGCCAGGTCAGTGAGAGAGGCCTGTCCGGGTACACTAAGCCCACTCAGGCAGGAGTGGCGCGGAAGATGTTACGTATGGGAGCAGGAATGTTCCAAATACTACGCCTGAATCTGCTGTTCCCCTTTCTTCTTTCAAACTCTATCCTTTCATCACCAGTTCATTGTTTTTACCTGGCTGGGTAATAAAGAGCACAGAAAAGAAACTTGTTGCGGACATTCCTTTACTACTGCTATATGCACCATTCACCCCTAGGTATTCGGAAGAGCCACAAGGTAATTTTGCCACCCAAAAAATCCAGCAGCTCCTCCGGGGCTATTGCTACATTAGAAAGACAGACTTAACTGGTAACGGCTGTGGTTATCATGTACAAGACAGGAACATCTAGGAACAGCCCAAGCAAGTTTATCCTGCACTTTTATTCAGCAAGGCAGTAAACATACACGGCTAAATTCAGAAGGGCTTTTTACAGCAAGTCCATTGCATAAAACAAACAAAACATTTGCGTGTCCAAACTAAATTAACAAGGTGCCCCATTTGGGGCTGCCAAAAACACATGGAGCTTTTTGTCATTCAGTTGGTAGTGCACCTTTTCAGCAGGCCCTCGCATAGTAGAGACTAGAGAGAGTGATAGAGGTGACTAATTGGTACTGTCTGGTACACAGGCAACATATGGATCTAGGACTGGATCCTTTATCCTCTCAAACCTGTAAAAAGCCTCTGGACTCCAGGACCAAGACAATATCCAGGAGCCCCTCACATGTGTGGGTTAGAAACCCAGGTGACACATACACACTGTCCACCACCTTGTTAGCTAGTGCTTCACATATTCTTGCCCTCTGCTCAGACCTGAGCGCAATTTCTCATCATATGCCCCGTACACACGATCGGGTTTTCCGTTGGGAAAACTGCGAGGAGAGCTTTTGGCTGGGAATCCCAGCAGTGTGTATGCTCCCTTGCATTTTTTCCAATGGGAAAACTGCCAAACCCGACGGACAAAAAAAGAGAACCAGAGAATGTTATGTTAACCTCTGTTAGTTCAGCGGGGTAATTCTGAAAACACCTCTCGCTTTTTCTGCAAGAACAGCCTCACATTCTAAATCTGAATAGGAGTCAGGGTCTCTGACATTCCAACTGTTGGTATAGCTTTTGCTGGTGTCATGTTAGGGTAAATTTCTCATGAGAAAGCTTCCTGATCCTTCGAGTCTTAGATCCTAAAGTGGTTGTAACCCTAAAAACCCCTTTCACTGGCAGCCCCTCTCCTTTATATAGCCACAACACACTGTGTAAGTGTTTGTTTAAATAGGTGCTTCTAAATATCTTTTCTAGTTACCTTCAGGTCAGTCACATGACTCCAGGCTGCTCTGCTACTACGATCAAAAGCTATAGCGGGAGGAGCCAAGCCCTCTGATGTCAGCCAGGAGGTCACATGACTGCTGTACTGTCCGCTCGGCACCTCCCACTGTAGCCCTGGATCGTAGTAGCAGAGTGGCCAGGAGTCACGTGAATGGCCTGAAGATAACTGGGAAAAGGTATTTAGAGACGTGTATTTACATTTTTTTTTACTAAGAATAGCAACAGGAGGGGGCGGGGCAAAGACTGCTCACATAGACACAGCAGGTGACAGACAGAGAAGGAGGGGGCGAGGAGGACTAGGGTTGCCACCTGTCCGGTTTTGACCCGGACAGTCCGGGTTTGGACACATGTGCTCGGTTTTGAAGCCGCCTGAAACCCGGGCACATTTTTTTTTTCAGCCGTCCGTCCACTCCTGGCCCGGCCGCAACAGAGCTGCACTGCACATGACCCCGAATCAATTCTCGTGCCCGTGGCGTGGCGGTGGCCACCCAGAGAAGTCCCACTCCCACCTACCTGCCTGGCGCTTGCTGTGTGTCACCGAGTCCTGACCTGGACTGGTGTCTCTGTTATATGTATCTCCCCAGGCTCGGCTCCGCCTCCACCAGCTGTGTTAGTACTGTAGTAGACTAGTGTGCAGATGCGGCAGCAGTGCACTCTGTTAGCCCCCAGTGGCCGGCATTCCTGTTAAAGACATGCTCCTGCTGCCTGCCACTACGAGCACCTCCCCACCTACCCCGCACTGTTACCAAACCTCCATCTGCTTTCAGTGCTTTGTGTGCTGCAGACGGGACACAGAGGCGGAGGCAGAGCCTCCATGTTCCCGAGTGCACTCCTCTGGTTGGCTGGAGAAGGGACAAGGAGGTGGGGTTGAAGGCGGAGCCTCCCCATTCCCTGCTCCTCTGTTAGAAAGTGTATAGAGATCGTGCTGAGACTGGAGCTCAACTTGTAAGGTCAGTTTTTGCCATGTTACTGTTAGACTGTCAATATGTCAGTACTCTCACCCCCCCCCCCCCCACCATACACTATACATACAGTCCTCACCACTTCCCCCACCATACTTACAGTTCTCCCCATATATACAGTCACCCCCATACACCATCCATATATACAGCCCCCCCCCATATGTACAATTATCCCCCATACACCATCCATATATACAGCCCCCCCATATGTACAATTATCCCCCATACACCATCCATATATACAGCCCCCCATATGTACAGTTCTCCCCCTCCCCATATATACAATTCTCCCCCATACACCATCCATATATACAGTCCCCCCATATGTACTGTTCTCCCCCATACAGCATCCATATATACAGCCCCCCCATATATACAGTCCCCCCATATGTACAGTTCTCCCCCATACACCATCCATATATACAGCCCCCCCATATGTACAGTCCCCCCATATATACAGTTCGGCCCCATATATACACAGTCCCCCCATATATACAGTTCTCCCCCATACACCATCCATATATACAGTCCCCCCCATATGTACAGTCCCCCCCCCCATACACCATCCATATATACAGTTATCCCCCATATATACAGTCCCCCCATTCACCATCAATATATACAGCCCCCATATATAGTTCCACCCCCCATACACCATCCATATATACAGTCGGGGGGGGGGGGTTTGGGGGGCAATACACCATACATATATACAGTTCTCACTGGGTAACATTGTCCTCTGCTCTACTGACACTGTCCACTGCCCTACTAACACCTTTCACTGCCCTACTGACACCGTCCACTGCTCTACTGACACCCCCACTGATCTACTGACACCCTCCACTGATCTACTGACACCCTCCACTGATCTACTGACACCCTCCACTGATCTACTGACACCCTCCACTGCTCTACTGACACCCTCCACTGCTCTACTGACACCCTCCACTGCTCTACTGACACCCTCCACTGCTCTACTGACTGACAGTGTCCACTTTTAAGCTAGGCTATTTTCATATTTTTACTGAAATTACTTTTATTAATCGAATCATATTTTATGGGTACACTAATGCTTTTGTTTTATTTAACCAACCTCCTTTAAGTCCACCCCCACCTGTTCCAATGCAATTTGGCCACAGCCACTGTAGCACACCTCATTATTACTCTCTTTGGGTAAACCAAAATGTGTCCCAGGTATTTTACATTCCTATAGCGTATACTACAAAAAAATTTCAGGTTTGGCTTGAAGAAAAGGTGGCAACCCTAAGAAGGACAGAGGAGAGCTGTGAAAGATGAAAGGATGTAAGCTGACCATGGTAGTCTGTTCGGTTCGCACCAGAACCTGCGAACACACCAAATATTCATGTGAACTTTAGAACCCTGTTAAAGTCTATGGGACTCAAACGTTTGAAATCTAAAGTGCTAATTTTAAAGGCTAATATGCAAGTAATTGTCCTAAAAAATATTTGGGGCCTGGGTCCTGCCCCAGGGGACATGTATCAATGAAAAAAAAAAAGTTTTAAAAACAGAAGTTTTTTCAGGAGCAGTGAACTTCATAATGTTTGAAGTGAATCAATAAAAGTGAAATATTCCTTTAAATTTCGTACCGGGTGGGGGGGGGGTGTAAAGTATGCCTGTGAAATAGCGCATGTTTCCCGTACTTAGAACTCTCTGCACAAAGTGTAATTTCTGAAAGAAAAAAAAATCATTTAAAAATGACTCGCGGCTATAATAAATTGTCGGCTCCCGGCAATACAGAGAGAATTCATTCATAAAAAAAAAAAAAAGCATGGAGGTTCCCCTTAAATTTAATTACCAGGCCCTTCAGGTCTGGTATGGATATTAAGAGGAACCGCACGTCAATTTAAAAAAAAAACTTTTATTGTTTCACTAAGCATTATTAAATTCACTGCTCCCAAAAAAACAGCATTTTTTAAAACTTTTTTTTGCATTGATACATGTCCCCTGGGGCAGGACCCAGGTCCCCAAACACTTTTTAGGACAATAATTTGCATATTAGCCTTTAAAATTAGCACTTTAGATTTCTTCCATAGACTTTAACAGGGTGTTCACCGGCTTTTCGAATTTGCCGCGAACACCCCAAACTGTTCGCTGTTCGCCGAACAGGCAATGTTCTGGAACTGGAACTGGAAGCTCATCCCTACTTAGCAGCCATGATTATCTTGGTCAGCTTACAGAGGCGGACACAGGAAGTGGCAAGATCAGCCAGGTTTTTTACAGTTTTTTACAGTTTAGAGGATTACAAACACTTTAAGTGTGTTGCAAGAACCAGCTTGTCAAATAGTGATATACATTTCTCCACATAACATTCCATGTCTTATGGGGCAATTGGAAGCAACACGTCCTCGTCCTTGGCACACTAGCACCTATTATACCAGGTTTCTTTCAAAGAAAAAACTTTTCTGTGGTAGGAGGCTGTTCATATCCACAGGTATCTCATCCCCTCCTGTCTGTCTACTCTATTGGCAAGATACAGTCTTACCAAAGATTAATGTTTTTCTGTTTCCAAAAATCAGCATGTTGCTCAACATGGGTCAACAACGTATCCACACTCTGGGGATGCCTATATGCCTAATGTGGTGCTGTATCTGAACTGGCAATGTGTTAGGGCCACAGACCACTTGCTCCACCATCTGAGCAGGCTTGAACATCTTAGAAGAGACGTATGGTATTGTGTTTTCTTTAAAAAAATCATACTTACCTAGGTGGATGCAGCATTGATCTGATTCTGCATCTGTCCCATGCCGGTGTTGTGACAAGAAATGCCCCCGTTAAATAATTCCTGCGCAGTACTGCGCAGGCGCAGCGCTTGCGCAGTACGGAGCTGCGGAAAGTGTCTGAACATCGTAATTTAGGATCAGCTGTACACGACGGTTGTGCACAAAAGACAACATTGTGCCACACGCTCCCGCACGCTCCCGATGCTCGTGCAACTCTGTGAGGGGCAGATGGCAACAGAAGAGGGTGTATTTTGTAATAATAGGCAGTACTTTTAAGATGGGGCGGAATTTGTCACAAAACTCAAACACATCTTCTAAACAAATATATCTGTGCTATTTTTCCTACACGTGTTACCCCCTAATTACATGCCCATCATTACAATGTCCAATGCCCATTATTACAAAATACTCCCCCTTCTGTTGCCATCCGCCCCTCACACACGCCCATCATGAACAAGTCCACCCCTTGCATGCGCAGTACAGGGCGGGATTTATTCGGCAGGGGGCATTTCTCGTCAGAACACAGACTCTAAGGTTGAGAACTGAGCAATAAGACACAGCTGATTGCTTAGTTCTCCCTGCTGCTCTAAACAACCTGTCAGTCACCACTGTCTGCTCCCCCCTCCTCAGCACTCACTGGAGCACTGGCTCAGACTCTCAGCAGATGGCTGAGAGGCTGGGCCAGATGTAAGTCCAGGCTCCTGGTTGGATGTTTACCATATGGTTACAATCTTTCCTGTGACTTCAGCCAACAGCAGGCTTTAGTCCACTATCGGCTGAAAACGGATCACAGGAGTAAATACGAACTGCACTCCTGTGATCCACAGGAGGTGTACAGCCAAACAAGCTTTGGCTGTACTTCTCATTTAAATTGCAACCACTTGTTTGTATGATTAAATAAATCATACATCTGGGTACTTCTGAACTTCCCAGGGTCATACTGTATATCTAATCTAGATTTAGGATATTCCTTGGCATCCAGGAAATGTAGGAGTCGGCTCTATACGGCGCTATACGGCGCCTGCGCACAGACTAGGAGCCGTGTAGAGCTGACTGCGCAGGCGCTGTATAGAGCCGACTCCAAGTTTGGCTATTTTCGGAACTCGTAACGCGCCTAATCCGCCAGGGGAAGGTTTTTATCAAGCACGTCAATCAACTGGGCTAAGTCCCAGATGACATTGCGCCGCTGTATATGAACGCCTACTCCCGCGGGAATGAGAACCCGGAAGCCGGGTGGAAAAGAACAATAATACGGTATGTACAGCGAAAAAAAAACAAACAGCATACTGTACATGTCGGAAGTATGCTGAATGTAATGTTATATACATGTTTTTAGGGTGAACCTCCGCTTTAACCATGCCAATTTCAAAATGAGAGGCTATCCAAAGAGTAATGAGTGGATGCATCCTTATTAACAGAGAGCCCCAGAAGGCCTGCTTTGACCTACAATCCCAGGATGCCAAGGAATATCCTAAATCTAACGAAGAAATCCTAGCTATACTCAGGGTTACCAAGTGCATAGTATATTAGATATACAGTATGACCCAGGGAAGTTCAGAAGTACCCAGATGTATGAATTATTTAATCACATTTAAAAGTAGCTGCTGACTTTTAATATAAGGACACTTATCTGTCCAGGGAGCCCATGATGTCAGCACCCAAAGCTAACTTGTCCATTGGCCCCGGTGTAGGCACCGGCATCTTTAATTAGGGAAACAGGAAGTGAAACTTTGCTGCTTCACAGCCTGTTTCACACTGCGTTGTGCTGAGATCTACTTCCCTTGGACCAGAGATGTCATATTTAAGAGAACCTGTCAGGCTTTTTTTTTATTACAAGGGATGTTTACATTCCTTGTAATAGGAATAAAAGTGACCCAATTTTTTTTTAAACAGTGTCAAATTAAAGAAAATAAAGTCAAATAAATATATATATTTTAATAGCTTCCGTCCGGACGAGCTTGTGCGCAGAAGCGAACGCATACATGAGCAGCATCCGTATATTAAAACATTGTTCAAACCACACATTTGAGTTATTACCGGGATTGTTAGAGCAATAATTTTAGCAGTAGACCTCCTCTGTAACTCAAAACGTTCAACCCGTACAATTTTTTAAACGTCACCTATGGAGATTTTTAAGGGTAAAAGTTTGTTGCCATTCCACGAGCGGGCGCAACTTTGAAGCGTAACATGTTGGGTATCAATTTACTTGGCATTATCTTTCACAATATAACAAAATTGGGCTAACCTTACTGTTATCTTATTTTTTTATTAAGAAAAGTGTTTGTTTTTTTTTCAAAAAAAAGTGTGCTTGTAAGACCGCTGCACAAATACGGTGTGAAAAAAAGTATTGCAACTACCGCCATTTTATTCTCTAGGGTGTTAGAAAAAATATATAATGTTTGGGGGTTCTAAGTAATTTTCTAGCGAATTTTTTTTTTAACTTGTAAACACCAAATCTCAGAAAGAGGCTCGGTCCTTAAGTGGTTAAATGACTCAGATCATCAAACTTATTTTATTATTACACAAAGAGAAACAGAGTAAAAACAAAAAGCAGTTTTTCAATTATGGCTTCATTTATTAAGGCAAATAAGCTGTCCAAACCTGCCTGGCTTTATGTGAAAAAGTAAACCTAATACGTAACTGGTTGGGCCACCCTTTGTGGCAACAATTGCAATCGTTAGCATTTGCGATAACTAGTAATGAGTCTTTCACATCATGATACAGCATCTTAATTAGGTCCAGGCTTTGACTAAGCCACTCCAAAACCTAAATTTTGCTTTGTTGGTGGGCATGGTTTGGCCGAGCAAGAAGATAACCGCATAATTGGAGAGCTTCTGCCGTTGCCACTCAACTGCCTCAATTAACAGAGGTATTTACTCTCCAGACCCGTACCTTTTTATGGGGACAGCTGCCAGTCATCGGCCTCGAGGTCCCATTCCCCCCACGAACAAACCAGGGGGATTAGTCAGAATATCCCTGAGATGTTTCGGACACAGAGGAGCAATATGGCGTTGTCCTGCCACCATCTATCACTAACGGTAGCCTCACAACAACCGGAACCTCTACTTTTACCTCAGACAAAGGCTCACACGATCTCCAGGGACACCGATAATCCTCCTCAGCCATCCCTTAACATCCATGACCTGACGACCATTTCTGCTGATGCTGACATTAAGGATACCCTGTCAGCCGCCATTGCGGAACTCCGGTTGGACATTCACACTCTGACTGACAGTGTATATGAAGTGAAATCAGTCACATCACAGCATGATCATGTACTTCGCAAAGCTATGAGTAAAATTGATACCCACACCCTGCAACTGAGAGAGGTCCAACGTTGTGTCGAGGACCTCGACAACAGGGGTTCCCGCCATAACCTCAGAATCAGAGGCCTACCTAAGGCCATAGACCCTGAACATCTCTCTCCTGATGTAACTGGCTTGTTCAACAATTTGCTGGGCAGACCACCTCAAACGCCAATAGCCATGGAAAGGATCCACAGGGCCCTGCGCCCCAAATGTAGAGAGACTGACCCCCCTAGGGATATCATCTGCTGCATCTTGAATTACAAATTAAAAGAGGACATCCTGAAACAAGCGAGAAGCAGGCGACAATTGCAACATGGTGGAACAACCATCCAGATTTTCCAAGACTTGTCCAGGATTACCTTGCAGCACAACAGGGACCTGAAATCATTACTGGACGTTTTACAGTCTAAAGGGATTCCATATTGATGGAAGACTTCACACTTTGACCGCAGGGCACGTCATGGCTCTTGCCCCTCCAACTCATCATGCTATAGGAGAGCCCGAAGGGATTACTGAAGGCGCCATTTCCCTGCTTAATTCATGAGCCCTCTGTTGCCACGTTTAGGTTTCTGGATTTTACCACAACATTTTATTTCACTTAAAACTGGTTCCTCATCCTCCTCAGGTTCATAATAGAAGGAACAACAATTGTACTCCTGAACGGCCAAACTCACTCTTTGAAACATTACATAACATGTCAAGCTAAGGGGGTCATTTACATAATTTTTTGCCAATGTGGAAGTTTTTATGTGGGCAAGACTATCCGCCCTTTTTGGAAAAGAATGAAGGACCACATGTATTATGCCACGAGTGGGCTGTTAAACACCACAATTGGCCATCATGTGGCCTTCAAACATAAGTATGAACCTTATGTGTTCAGGTTTGCTGCCCTTGATCCGGTCCATGAGGACTCCGGAGGCGTCAATTTTGATCAAAAAGTCCTACAGCGTGAAATGCAGTGGATCTACAGGTTATGAGCCAACTATCACCCCGGACTAAACAACACAATTCGTTTAAACCATTTCTGAAGATCTGAACATTTTCGCTTTTGAGTTGTTCCGCCTTTTTCTGCCATTCCGCTTCTTGCCTGTTAGAATGCTGCTAATGTGGTTCAATGTTGCCAAATTAATATAGGTATCCACAGGGCCGTCTTTAATATGGTTTGGGCCCTGGGCAAACATTTTTTTTAGGCCCCCCTCCAGCCTATTTTGGGCCTGGCTGGTTCACATGTGTGTGTTTTGGCGGCCCTCACTTGTGCAGGCACAGCCAGAGCCGGCGCTACCACTAGGCGGATTAGGCGACCGCCTAGGAGCGCACTGCCGCTTAAGGCGCCCAGCCCAGCCGCTGGATATTGCAGTCCATCCCAGTGCTGCACTGTCCTCCACAGAGCCTGCACACAATCCACCAGCGCCCTGACATGTCAAGCAGTGCCGCCGTGCTAGCACCCCGGAGCGCGGCTCGTCAAGGACAGTCTCCTCCCTCCTCCACGCTGATCACACATCGTACGGCATTGGACATCGCCCGCTATCCCCCTGCGATCAGCCCTGAACCCATCACAGCTCCTGCGCTTCCTCCGTGTGCCATGTAACAGGGGGGTGTGGCCGCTCCGCTCTCCTCTGGCTCTGCTCGTAGTTAGTGCTGGGGACCTGGTATGGGTGATCAGGAGGAGCAACCCCAGTGATCGGTGTGGTCGGGAGGTAGGTGCGGAGGAGTCTCTGGGGAGGGAGGGGGAGAGGAGAAGTCACTGTTTTTGCAGCTGCAGCTGCCGCTGATTAATAAATGCTGTGTGTAGTCAGACCACATGGATGGATGGAGGAGGGGGTGGGCACTGGACTTCATACATGTCTGCCTTAACACACCACAGTTCACCTCAGCTCTTCCTCCTGATAACCCCCGAACTCCCTCCCTGGAATGTCCCCCTCACCCCCCTCCTCACATTGCACAGGTCACAGCGCGGGAGATTGGAAGCCGAGAATGTAGGTGAGTGCTCGGCCATGGTACATACAGTATGCTGTTGCTGAAGCTGGTATCACTGATTAGTGCTGTGCGGGGCGGTCAGTGTATTTCTTTAAGTTTCTTTCTTCTGCTGGTGGTGACCACCCATAAAAAACACTGCCTACAGGTCAGGTTACTGCCCACTAGTCCCTATGTATTCTAGTTACTGCTGATGCTAGTGCAGCTGGGGGTGCAGAATTTACTATAACTGGGCTGTAGAATCTAAAGGGGTATTTTCCTCATCTCCTTCCACCAACAGTCAGCAGCTGCAGGAAGAAAATACAGCCAATCAGTTCTAGTAAATGCTGCCCTCCCTCTCCAGAGGTCTGTACACCCGCTGTGCTCATTATGAGGTTCCCACCATCCATGTGCCGAGTTCCCCTGGTCCGTACACCCGCTGTGCTCATTATGAGGTTCCCACCATCCCTGTGCTGAGTTCCTGGGTCTGTACAACCGCTGTGCTCTTTATGAGGGGTTCCCACCATCCCTGTGCTGAGTTCCCAAGTCTGTACACCTGCTGTGCCCATTATGAGGGGTTCCCCAATAATGGGCACTGATGAGGCAACACTGATGGGCACTAAGAGGTGGCACTGATAAATGGCACTGATGGAGACTTATAGGTGGCACTGATAGGCGACACTAATGGGCCTGCACTGATCAACAGTGCCTTGATTATTTGTGTACATATACCCTGTACAGAGCCGACACTACCTATAGACGAGGTAGGCAGCAGCCTACAGTGCACATTAGTCAGGGGCGCCATGCCAGTGCCCCCCCTCGAGGCTCCCACATACGCTGTATGCGTATTATGCGCTGGGCCAGTGACTGACTCCCCCCCCCCAAATGGTAGCAGTCTATAAAAAGGTGGGGTATACATGGACAGTGCAAAGGGGGTGCAAAGGGGGTGGAGCCAAGCCTAGGGTGTCAAAAATCCTTGCACCGGCCCTGGGCACAGCAGCCTATTGATTTGAATGGGCTGCCATGCCTTTGTTTCCTGCAGAAAAAAGGTGCATTCCGCATTTTAAAAATACAGTTGCCTTGAAATCCATTCTGCTTTTGCACCATGCTACTTACCTGCAGTTCTTGCACACACAAACGCACTGTGTTTTTAAAAGCGTGACCTAAACGTCTAAAAATGCAGCAAGTTTGACAGTGCAGGAACTGCACATAAGTCACAGCAGACAGCAGAATGGACAGACAGTGCTGTATTTCATTGCTTGATGGGCATAGGTGTGCTGTGTGTGCAGCCTATTACATGAGGCATGCGCTTTTCTTTGCAGGAAACGCAGGCATGGCGGCCCATTCAAATGAATGGGCTGCTGTGCCTGCGCAAATGTGGGCCGCCAAAACACATACATGTATACCAGCCAGGCCCAAAATAAGCCCATCAAGCAGTTAAATACAGACAGTAATGCCATGTGCTCTGAGGCCTTCCTCAGCCTGGACTGCAGGTCTGGTCTGTGATTTAAAGAGTTTTTACACATGACATGGCATGGCGTGGGGTCCCATGATGCTAAAGCAGAATGGACAGACCGTGCTGTGACCCCATGCCATGCCATGTGTAAAATACAGGAACTTTTTAAAACACTGACCAGGCCTGCAGAGAATCATTAAATATTATAAAGACTTTGGG
Source organism: Rana kukunoris (assembly GCA_029574335.1). Classification (NCBI taxonomy): domain Eukaryota; kingdom Metazoa; phylum Chordata; class Amphibia; order Anura; family Ranidae; genus Rana; species Rana kukunoris. Next base: position 215,471,561 of record CM056059.1, on the reverse strand, counting down.
CACAGTCTACAGAAAACTTCTATTTACAATATAGATTAGCAAACAGTGAGATACTTTGAGGAGCAGGACATGAAGAAGTCAGCCTCTGGAAGAGAAAACCGGAGGATGCTATAAAATCACATTCTAATTCACTTTTATATACAAGCAGCACCTAGTGGCAGGAAGGGAGAAGTGCACGTCAAAAGGGAAGCCAGGGGTGCTGTACATTTTAAAACACTGGGAAGGGAAGCAGTACTGCGTGCCGCTGATTGCCCTATGGTAAAGACGGCCCTGGGTATCCATATCAGAGACCGGACTTAGTATACACTACTTTATGCTCTTGTGAGCATTATGATATATCTCTCATAGATATGAGAAATAAAACTAAGATCTGAAAAGAAAGATGTGTTGCAATATATATATATATATATATATATATATATATATATATATATATATATATATATTATATACATGTTATATCTGTGTACCTTTATGTTTGTTTCAGGAATACACCATGTATGATGCTATTTTTTAATATGTAACTTTGTTTTATTTTACATGTACTGATTTCTCTGGGTGCGCCAACCTGAATGCTAGTAATATAAGTATAAAAAATATACAATGGACCATGTTGGCATGGTCCATTGTATATTTTTTATACTTATATTCTGCCATCTTGTGGCCATGTTTGAGATCATTCCCCCCTTTTTTCTGTTGTTATTAATATGTATAACTGGGCCTTATGAGTAAAACTCTTTGGTAATGGTTGCTAAAAATACTGCTGGTTGGTGTTCTGCTATGTATTTTGCGGCTTCCCTGTATTGTCCTGTGTGTTAACATGGTGAAATTTTAGGGCTGGGATGGCCGTAGAGCGCATGCGCACTGTGTACTTTGGTGTTCCTGGCTGCCTTATGCTCTATGACACGCCGCTCTGTAAATGGGGCGCATCGCTGTTTGCGACTTTGCGTCATCACGCCGGAACGTCCCTGCTCTATGCAGGGAACAGGTTTTGTTTATGCGCTGCTCTATAACCATGGCGCATCCCGATGACGTCACAGCGTCGGATGCTGCCGCATCACGTCCATAGCTGGGCTATTTAAGGCCCAGCCAATGTATCTAGCCCCGAGCTAGCACAGGCTACCTCCCCGGGGCGAACATTGCTGTACTACTTGCCCCGTAAGTGCATATTTCAATCTCCCATTCTGATTGATTATACCTCTTTCTTTACTATGTCACTTGTTGCTGTAAGTTTGGTATTGGACACATAAAATGTCTATCTGAGTTTGTATCTGTCTTTTTTCAGATTACTCTGGCTTAATTGGCTTTAGGGAGCTTTGTTGTAGATAACTGCCTGGATCCAGCAGTCAAATATTTCTGCAATACACTGGTCGCCTATGAGCCTCCCTTGTCTTTCCCTCTAACTGCCCCGGAGTATCTGTTTTCTTACTATAGAGTATATTCAATATTAATTTCCTTTTTTGTATATATACATATCTCTCTGTATGGTACAGATATTTATTGTTATATTTATCTATAGAATCGGTTTGGTTGGCTTAGTGTCTAACATCCTCCTGTTACCAATAGTCTGCCTAGAGGGCGCTCTATCCCTGGGTATGTAATACATGCATCTCATACCCTCTGTTTATTTTCACTTTGGGCATATTTTTAGCTTTTCTCCTTTTTCTTTATTCTATTTTACTTTTTTCATTTACTAGATTTTTTGGCCACCTTTTACCATATTTGGAATCTATGAGTTTCCGGACATACAGTATATGTGATTCGGACCATGCTAAGGTAACACTGGATGTCTGCTGTTCAGTTTGGTGCAATATTGAGAATCCTAGTGTATGTTTACATATATTGTTCTTTTAAAACCATTAAAACATTTTGTCTTTTTTTTAATACAATATGTTTCATTTAATTTCATTTTCCCGCTTGTCCTGAAGAAGCTTCACAGTGAAACACGTAGACAACGCTCTGGGGATATTTCCCACACTTTCACATCCCTTATGGTTTTAAGTTTTGTATATTGATCTGTTTTGTGTAATAAAATATATATTTTTTTTATATTCCTGTCTGTTTTGCCTTTAAAGTCGTTAATTTAGGTCAGGATTGACCGCGAACACTCTGCTGGACGAATTTACCACCCACCTAGATAGATGAGAACACTGCTGAACTCCCCGTACTCAGTCTGCCATCTGGCCTTCCTTGCAACAATTGAACTTCAGTAAGAATGGCCCGAACACACTACTGCACTCCGGTACTGCCAAATATACACCACTGTTGCCCCGGGTATTGGTTTTTCATCATTACACTGACTCCCTCTCAGCCTACCATGGGCAGGAAGATGCGCAAAGCCTACAGACCCTGCAAACCCCCAAGAACGACCCTGCATCTTGGCTCTTGGATGAACGTTACCCTATATAGTGGCTGTGTATACTGACTGTAAAGTACATGTAACAAGCCAGTTGGGCTTTAGATGTATTCTCCACACTGTACACATGTAATTAGTACCCTCAATGCGCCCAGACTACAACTTGGGGACATGCCTTCATCCTGGACTTTCTGACCCGGGATGAAGCTCGCTTTCGTGCCTTTTAAAGCTGGCAGTCTGTGGTCTATGTGAGGTACTAAAATGCTACTCGGGGACCTGCAGGCTGGCAGCTTTGACATTCTATGCATGGGATTACCTCCTACTCTGGTTGACAACTTACATGCTGACATAACAGCCATTGCACTTAGCAATGATATAGCTGATCTAGCTTCACGTTAGAAGGACTCAGGGGACCCTAAAACACTCTTATGCACGCTTTCTGCAAATAATATATGGGGACTCCATACCCTTTGTTTGTATCTAGCCCCCTCTATGCCGGTTGCATGAACGCTGACATCCTGTAGGTATCTGTGCTCTAACAGTGTGGATTCTTGCCTCTCACTCTCCTACAATGACCACAATTTCACCTTTCCCCTTTATTATATCCACAACATTAGGCTTTATTCCTTCAGCTAAATAGCCACAGTGAGCATACTGCAGCACGGTCTCACATTCACTCTACTCTGATCCTTATACAACTTACATTTACTGAACCGGGATCACTCTATTTCTCTTTACTTAAAGCGGAGGTTCACCCTCAAACTGAACTTTCTCTCAACCATATCTGAAGGCACAATAAAGGATTGTAGCGTTGTCATTTTTTTCTCCATCTGTACCCTTACCTGTATTCTGCACGACTTCCGGGTCTTCTTCCCTGCGGGGAGTGGGCGTGTCGCTCCTTTTCCCCGACGCCTGCTTAATGGAAGCTGTGCAACGGGGCGTGTATTCTAACAGACGTCACCCGTTGTCATGGTAATGACTGTAATCAGGAAGTGTTGACGGCGACGGTCACGCTGCTCACTGTCAACACATCGCATGAGCAAGATCCTGCGGTGCATGATGGGGGCATCACATCACGAAATCCAGGAAGTGTTTGCTTGCGGGCTTCAAAATGCCCAAAAGCAAGATGGAAAAGCCCAGGACTATTTTTTATAACTTTTTCTTTCTGACGAAAACGAAACAGACGGACGTAGGGGTGGCTAGCAAGTGAGTAGTAACATGCACGCTATATTACCAAACATTGCAGATTGAAAAAAAAAAAAGCAGAACCCACGGAACCTCAGCTTTAACCGCAGGGCTTAAATAGAATATGCAGAAACATGTTATTTGACATTTTGTGACTGATACCCAGAGTCCTATTGAATGTATGCTTACATACTGCCGGGTGTATATCCTTGTACATCTACTTTATAAGCTCACAACAGTAAGATGGGAGGCTGAAGCTAAGGGATCAGAACATATAGTGGCAGAGATTTATGTTTCTGAGTATACACGATATTCAGGATGTTCACCAGCCATTGCGGGAACCTGCTCGCTTATAGTCTATAGTCTATTTATTACAACAATGTTTTAGATATACTATAATGTTCTTGTTCTTGTTCTGGAATGTCGTTCTTCATAAAATGTTTTATGTCCTCATTGCCTCGTGATCACCCAATTCCCACTCCAACATCACCCTATCCACTATGCCATACAGGCTATCCCACTGATGATCTTCCCTATCCACACATCCATTTTCCTCCTTCCATAGGCCCATGTGACTGGTAACGGCGGGCTAGCCCGCTATTCGGAAATACCATCTGTGTTAGGTTCTTGTCAACCCCCACTCAGTGTCGTGGAACAGTTTTGGTCTACACCTAAGCCAGACTCCACTGACAAATCACTGTACATCTCTACCTCTCTCCCTGTAGAGAGGGATAGTCCATTACTCCCCGCCCCTCTCCCACCACATACCACCCTTTTTCTTAGACAAAACTCACCTACTCTCTTACCACATCTAAGGTTTTTATCCTCCTTTACATCTACGCTCTGAACACACCTCGCCTTGCCCTATAATGGCAGGCACTCTAACCCATAGCGAGTCGGGACGCAACAGGTTGTCACCCACTTCACAGGTAAAGTTCTGCTCAATAAAAATGCACAGGCTCAGGGGCGTGTCCGGACGTGAAGCAGGGAGGACGTGTGGAAGCTGAGCTCCACACATGCAAAGCGAATCCACTGCCATCCTCGCCTTAATCCACATCCAAACCATCAGTCTTTCACAGCACCTGCCTCAGGAAACTATCTGCGGTTGACCCGGCGTGTTTTGAGGCACGTTGGCTGAGAATCCCGGGCTGGGACCGGAGGGAGATCCGCTCCACGCCGCCGCCATCTTGCGGCCTGTGCTTCCTCCAGAGCTCGCGGCGCCTGCATCCTGGACATCGGGGGGGGAGCACTGCATACGCCGCCAGCCGAGACCCCCCCGGAGGTCACAACCTGCCCGCTCGGCGGGGGATAAAACTCCGAAATTCCGGCCGTGGATCGCGGAGCTCTGCGGCGCCATATTGCAGCCTACGGTCTGGACCCCTTCCTTCCTCCACCAGGGCACAGCGTGTAACTAGGCTCCGGCCTTACCCTGAACATCTGTCCTCCCGGGCTGTCAACAACTTGCGGCCAGGTGTGGGGTTATGATCGCGGCCTGAGGGTGTGATACTGGGCATACACAGACTCTAAGATCAATCAGCCGGCCCCCCCTTTCAGGAAAGTCTGTGGCTTCGGCCTACTCCTGGAGGTCGGCGGCCATCTTGCTGCTCCACGTACACCCAGCCCTCTCAGTTAACCAACTACCCCTCTCCCCTGATTAGTGCCTTGTTGGAGTCACCTATAGACTGCTGGACTCATTCATTAACCGCTGCCTGACTTAGTCCCAGGAACACTTGCATCTAGACCAATTGTTATGTAATCCACCACTCTAGAGAGCGCAGGGGGAGCGCTACTACTATGCAACCAATGGCTTTGTGACCCCGCCGCCCCACTCCAGACGCAAAAACCGCTGACAACTATAGCGACATCGCCGCTTATAAGGTGACCCTCTTGGGGAGTGGCTAGCCGTGGACAGTGATGGACGCCTGAGTGCAGACCTCCATACCGGCGGGACACTTAGCAATACAAAGCAGTAGGCCAGGCGGATCTCACAACCCGGGACCAGTACCTACACTCTTGGGGAGCCCTCCGGCCATGACGAGGAAGAGGAAGGAGGACAGAAAGCCGCAAAAACTGACAGAATTCTTCCCGTTCAGTCAGCATGGAGATGGGCGGGATGGCGCCGGCTCGTCCTTCACGCTGGTGCGCCCTGCTTACTCTCCTCCCCTCTCCTCTGCCTCACATGGCAGGCACAGTGGATCCCAGGGCAGCCAGCAATCATGTCCAGACACTCCACAAACAGCCAGTCCAGCAAAGGCTAGGTTCAGAATGGAGGAACCGCAATGCAGCCCAGTGCCGAGGCCTGATGCAGATTCAGGGGATGACACAAGGGAACTCCCAGCTCGGATCGAAAAATTCCCCACCACAAACCAGCCTGTCATGGATACTGTGCTGAAGGACATGCTGCTCTCCCTCAGAAGCACCATTCAGGCAGATATGATGTCCTGCATGAATAATTTTCAAAAAGACATACAAGCAGTGGAAACGAGGGTGGAACATATCGAAACCAAGATGGGAGAATACGCCACTACGATCAATGATCTTGTAGATGCCCAGGAATAGGGAGAAGATGAGATGGAGGATGTAAAAGCTAAGTTGGCAGATTTGGAAGACAGGAGTAGGAGGAATAACTTAAAAATAAGGGGAGTCCCTGAATCAGTGCAGCAGAGTGAGCTCAAAGCCTACGCCGCCTCTATGTTCTCAGAACTCCTCCCAGATCTCACAGCAATCGACATTACGATCGACAGGATCCACCGTCTCCCGAAACCATCTTATCTTCCCGACAATATACCCAGAGATGTTATCCTGAGACTGCGCTTATTTCACGTTAAAGAGCAGTTAATGGCGGTCATGCGTTCCAAGGATCACATACCGTCTAATTATCAGCACTTGCAATTATACGCCGATCTTTCTCAGTACACCCTGAAAAAACTGAGGAATCTGGCTACTGTAACCAAGGCACTGAGAAATCATCAGATAACCTATAGGTGGGGTTTTCCAACCAGCATCACTATTACTAAGGAGGGCAGAAACCATGTGGTGACTTCACTGGATGGTGGCCTGGCCTTACTCATAGCATGGAATATTCTCCCTGATGCAGCAAACGTTGCTGACACTGTGAAAAAACCAAGACCTGTGACCCAGGAGTGGAAGACGGTCACTACCAAAAACTCTAAGAAACACGCCTAAAGCCTGGCTTACATCACCACAGCATTGAGTCCCGCCGAGGGGGGGCTTGGCTTTCTCTAAAACAAACGTTATTCCCCCAATTGTGCCTGAGCAGCTCCCTGCTGCACTTCGAGATATTGTTGTTCTCACTTGACCAGTTGGTCAGTTCTTCAGTTAAATGTTTGCTGCGCCTCTAATGCCGGAATTACAACCTTGTTTTTTTATTTTCATTTTCAATTTTTTTTTTTTGTCTTGCTATTTTTCGTCCGCCGAGGCACACCCGGAAGGCCGGCTGGCCACTCACCAAGATTCGTCTGAGATTTCATTTGTTGGTCAAATACCTCACTACCTACAACCTAGATACATCTGTGAACCTCCATGGAGCGCCACCGACACCGACGAAACCCAAGACTGTATGGCCATCTTCACAATCGTGAGTACTATGCTTACACTCACTGTGTGCATCTACAAATGCTTGGGCTGCTCCCTACACACAATGGGGGAGCCTGCTCAATCTCCATCCCGCCTCTCTCCAATATGGAGTTCTCATATCAATGACTCTACTCAGGTATTATGGGAGTGACGTTACTCTCTACCAATGCAAAGGGACTAAACCACCCCGTAAAGCGTAGGGAAATGTGGGCCGAAGCCCTGCAACATGGAGGAGACATTCTGTGCGCTCAGGAAACGCATTTCTGTGCCACGGCTCAACCCCTCTGCTCTCACAAAAATGTTCCACATGTTTTCACAGCAAGTGCCGACATTAAGAAGCGGGGAGTCCTCACAGCTATAAGAGACTCAGTATCCTTTCAACTTCATGAGGAAATCAGAGAAAGCAATGGCAGATTCCTGATCACAATATGTGACATCAACTCAGTTACGTATACGTTGGTCAACGTATACTCCCCTAACCGTCACCAATTACGCTTCATTAACAGACTTATGAAGAAGGTTGAGCGTATCAAGAAAGGTGCCTTGCTCGTCTGTGGGGACTTCAACCTGGTCCCTGACCGATCTATGGACTCTACTTACACTCCCTCCCATGTGGGCCCTTCGCTTCAGCAAACAATGCGACAACACAGTCTATTTGATACCTGGAGGTGTCACCATGCTGATGAAAAGGACTTCACCTTTTTTTCGTCCACACATGGGTCCTACTCGAGGATTGACTTATTTTTGGTTGACTTTGACCTGTTAAACAAAACTACCAAAACGGCCATTAATGCTATCACCTGGTCGGACCACGCGTCCATCTCTCTCTCAATATCTGACGCTTTCTCGGTGGGCACATGTCCAGTATGGAGAGCTAACCCCACACTCCTACAACTACCAGACTCGAGAGCCTCCTTGGAGGATCACTTGAAGGGATTCTTTGAGGTTAATGTAAACTCAGTTGATGACTGTTCTGTTTTATGGAATTCTCATAAAGCTTTCATGAGGGGAATATTTATTAAGATTGGAGCGGGGGTGAAGAGGCGGAGGCAAAAACGCATCAAAGACCTAACCAGTGAAATTGAGGTTTTAGAGGATCAGAACAAACAGGTCCCATCTCTTTTGATCTCTAACAAACTCACGAAGCTACGATGTGACCTTAGGATGTGTCTTCTGGATGACTTTGAGAAATCATCTAGACGGCTTAAAGCCCAATTTTACGCTAATAGTAATAAGGCAGGCAAAATTTTAGCTCGTCGACTCCGCGGCCATAGATACAAATCTAAGATACCTTTCATCATTCATCCCAAGTCTAGAGTTAAACATTACCATCCTAGGGACATAGCGGATGCTTTTAGCAGCTACTATGCCTCCCTCTACAATCTCGAGCAGGACCCCCACACTTATCAACCTAAGCCAGCCCTGATAGATGTTTTTTTGTCCAGGATGTCACTTCCCCGTTTGACATCTGATCAACTCTAGATGCTAAACTCCCCATTTTCCACCCAGGAAGTTCATTTGGCCATTGATTCTCTGCCATCTAATAAATCCCCAGGTCCAGATGGGTTTATAGGGGAGTATTATAAATCATTTAAACTGATATTGTCTCCCTACCTGGTTGAGGTGTTCAATGGTGCGGTTGCCTCGGCTTCTTTCCCCTCAGAAATGTTGAAAGCATTGATTGTTACTTTACCCAAGCCAGGGAAAGATCCATCAGAACCACAAAATTTCCGGCCCATTTCACTTCTTAACATAGATCTAAAGTTGTATGCTAAACTCATAGCCCTTCGTTTGAATACAGTTCTCCCGGGCCTGGTGCATCCTGATCAATCTGGATTCACGATGGGACGCCAGACATCGGATGCCACTAGACGCTTAATTAACATTATCCACTGCTTAAATAGAACAAGAACGCCTTCTCTGCTTCTCGCTTTGGATGCAGAGAAGGCATTCGATAGGGTACACTGGGGCTACTTAGCTAAAGTGTTAGGTGCTTTTGGATTTACAGGATCAATTTTCTCGGCCATTATGGCGTTGTATACCTGTCGGACGGCACAGGTGTTCACGTCTGGAGTTTTATCCACGCCGCTCCAAACCACTAATGGCACACGCCAGGGTTGCCCGCTTTCTCCACTGGTCTTCAACTTGTCGATGGAACCCCTGGCGTGTTACATTCGCAAGCACCCACAGATCTCTGGTTTTAAAACCCCTAGATCATCACATAAGATCAGCCTCTTTGCTGATGACGTGATATTGATATTGTCGGATGTGGAAAAATCCCTGGCTTAGGCACATCAGGCCTTACAAATGTTTGGCCAAATGTCTTATTATAAGGTCAACGAACACAAATCCTATATTTTGGGCTTAAACATAAGTAATGGACTACAGAAAAAGCTAGCCAATTCCCTTCCATATACTTGGGACAGGGTGGGGATAAAATATTTAGGTATCACCCTTACACCAACAACCACTACCCTGGTCAGGGCTAACTATACACCCTTTCTGGACAGGCTTAGAAGCAAACTTCAGGAGCTGGCGAAAACAGAGTTATCTTGGTCAGGTAGGTTGGCGGCCTTTAAGATGGCAGTACTGCCGCAAATGATCTACATATTTAGAACGCTCCCTATCCCAGTACCGAAATCCTTTTTCTACGCCGCCCAATCACTTCTCAACAAATATCTATGGCAAGGTCGGAAGGCTCGTTGTACATTCTCCAAACTGATCAAGTCTAGGCGGGCGGGAGGGGTGGGCATGGTGGTGCTGAGGGACTACTATATAGCAACTCTCCTAGCCCAAATTAAAGCATGGTTTCCAAACTCGGGGCATAAGAGATGGTCGGAGTTGGAGAGTTATCAGATTCCAGGTCATGATCTATATACTTTCCTCTTAATGTCTCGTAGCGTCAATCTTCAACGGGACGAGTTCTCCCCGACGATCCTGGCGTCGCTCCAGGGGTGGGCTGTACTTACCTCTCTTAGTTTTTACCTGTCCCGATCCAGTGTCTGACTAGCACAATCCCTAATATCAATTTGGATGAATGGGTGGCCAAAGGGATACGAGATGTAACAGATATATTGGTAGGCCCGGCCCTAAAATCATTTTGTGCTCTTCAATTGGAATTTGGCTTATCGGCTAAGGATGTTTACTACTATTTACAGATTAGTCACCTTTTGCGAACTCATCCGATAAAGACCATCTCTTTGCCATGGCAGGTCACCTTGTTCTACACCAGCCCTACGGTCAAGACTAGAGGTATCTCCATGTTCTACATGTTACTTAATGATAAAGAGGTCTTTATTAAATCTTCAGCAGTACTTGAGTGGGAAAGGGAATGGGGTAAAGAATATTCCCCTTAACAGTGGCAGAAGGCTTTCAACATAACATATACAGCTACAAAATGTGTGAACTTGTGGGAACTTAACCAGAAAATCTTATTAAGATGGTACTTGACCCCATCTAGAATAGCAAAATTTGCCCCGCAGGCCCCGGACTGTTGTTGGAGGTTGTGTGGGAATTTAGGAACGGGTTTGTCCTTTGGTGGCTAAATACTGGAAGGATGTCTTTCAAGTTATACTCAATGTCCTGGGTTTACCACTACCAATGGAGCCTGGTATGGCGTTGCTTTCGTTGGGTATTGAGTCTCTTCCCCCTGATAAAAGAACAATAGCTACACACATTCTCCTAAGTGCGAGACTAGTACTCGCCCGACACTGGAAACAAGTAAATCCCCCTCCCTTACTGGAGGTGATCACGACCACCCATGCCACATATGAACTACTATTCGCCTCCACGCAAAATTCCTTACATAAAATACGCCCCCTATGGCAGTTATGGTTTGACTGGTACGAGCAGTACAAATTTCCTTGAATCCAAATTTTTGTAGGTTACAGAATTTTGACTCTTGGCTCTTTGATGCGTTGGCTGTTGCCTTCATTGGTGTGGTTGACGGCGGACGGAGGGTTGTGCTTGTTTGGTTATTTTACTTTTGAACTTTGTTTCTACTGTTTTATGGTATTTTAATTTCCTTTCTTTTGTTTTATTACTCTTATATGTTTTCTTGGCTCACTTGGTCTATTAAAAGTATTAGATCGCCTCACTTGAGACTACATTGCTGAATAGTGAATATGTTGCTGTTGCATCAGCTATGGGCCTCGAGCCTTGTTATTTGCTACTTGAAAATTTTCAATAAAAACGTATTGAAAGTAAAAAAAAAAAAATGCACAGGCTCAACATCCCTGAGAAGAGATCTAAGTTTCTATACACACTACAAAAAAAGCAATACGCAGATAGCATTCATCCAAGAAACCCATTTTTTCTCGAATAATATTCCCAAAGTTTTTAACCACTACTTTTCTACGGTATACCATGCTTCTACTAACGGCTCAAAAACTAAAGGCGTCGCAATACTAATATCCAAAAATTGCCCCCTCCAAGTCTCAGAGGTTAAAAGGGATGTTAATGGATGGTAGATATCTATTCCTCAAGGGGACTCTCCGCAACACACCCATCACCCTAGCAAACCTATATACACCTAACAAGCAACAAGTCTCCTTCTTCCATGACACCACTCATCAGCTCACTTATTCAGGCATCCTCATTGTTGGTGGGGATTTCAATGTCACACTCAATCCATCCCAAGACTCCTCTACATAGACTTTTTCCATGCCATATAGAGCCCTTAGAGCTATTAAAAATCACCTCTGAGGCCGCGTACACACGAGGGGATATGTCCGCTGAAAACGGTCCGATGGACCGTTTCAGCAGACATCTCCGCTCGTGTGTATGGGCTAGCGGTCAGATTTCTCCACCCGACAGATTTCAAAGCAAGCTTTGAAATCTATCCGGTGGGAATCTGTCCGCCCGACATGTCTGCTGGTTAGTACACTTACCAGCAGACATGTCGGCCCCCACCGCCGCCGCGCCGCTGCCGAATGGATTCGGCGCATGCGCGGAAGTGTTTTACTTCCTGGTGCGGTGACGTGGCGGTGACGCGGCGGCGTCAACGTCACCGCCGCGTCACCGCCACGTCACCGCGCCGTCCGGCGGCGGGGAATTTGATCTGATGGTGTGTACACGCCATCGGATCAAACTCCCGATCGGACATATCCGATGGAAATGGTCCGCGGACCGTTTTCATCGGATATGTCCGATCGTGTGTATGGGGCCTAAGACCTGATCCTACAAGACACATAAAGAACATTACACCCTAATGACAGACTTCACGTTTTATTCCACACCACATGATAAATACACTAGAATTGACCACTTCTTTATATCCCAGATTGATCTGACGCTTCTCTCAAAGGCTACCATAGACCCTATGGTGTTCTCGGACCATAACCCCATATCCATCACACTGAATATATAGCAGCAACCAGGCACAGAAATTAAATCTGGCACCTTTACAACTCTCTTTTGACAGACCCTGTAAACACTCAAGAAATCCGTACACATCTCACACAATACTTTACTGAAAATACACACGATTAAAGACCCCTCAGGCAAATCTTTTACATCTTCGGAAGACATTGCTGATCAGTTTGTCCAATACCTTACAACTATAACTTACCTCCCACGACTGAGTCAGGCCATATTCTGGGAAGACAAGTGGCAATCAAAGATTTCTTAACACAATACTGTTCGTCCCCTATCACACAAGAAGACTCAGAGAGCTTAGAACACCCCATTAGTGCAGAGGAAACTATGATAGCCTTGAAACAATCTAAACAGGGAAAAGTCTGGGCACAGACGGTTTGACCGTAAGTTACTACAAAACTTTCCACGACACACCTACCCCTCATTTCACTAAAGCATTTAATGCTTTATCTTCATCTCCACAAGTGAATAAGGACTTGTTAGAAGCCCACATTACCCTTATACCTAAACCAGGAAAAGATGGAACAATAGTATCTCAACGTGGATTTGAAACTCTACGCTAAGATTCTTGCAAATCGCTTAAAACCCTCTCCTTCCCAAATTGATATCGCTTGACCAGGTTGGATTTATCCCTGGTAGGTAGGCCAGGGATAATACCATAAAAGCTATCAATATTCACCAATTGCTCTCGACTTCATCCACAAAAGGTTTCTTTCTGTCTCTCGATGCGGAGAAGGCATTCGACAGTGTGGCTTGGAATTACATGATAGCAATACTACAGGAAATGGTATTTCCTGCACATTTTCTACAACTAATCCTTGCTCTATACTCATCCCCCACAGCCAGAATTAGGGTTAACAGCTGCCTGTCGGACGCCTTCTCCATTTCGAACAGCACACGTCAGGGATGCCCCTTATCCCCTCTCATCTTTGTACTCACCTTGGAACCCCTACTACGCAAACTTAGGGCTAACCCCAACATTAAAAGCATCAATATGCGCAGTAAACAGTATAAAGTTGCAGCTTACGCAGACCCCTTAATCACTATACCCAATTTGCTACAGGATGTTACCATCTTTCACAAGTTATCCCATCTACAAATTAATTTCACAAAATCAAAAGCTCTCAACGTTTCTCTCCCGTCAACGCTAGTGCATCAATGCCAAGCAAATCTTCCTTTCAGCTGGGAACCTCATGCTCTCACCTATTTAGGTATTCAAATCCCCTCTAAACTGGATAAACTTTACGACAAATTACTCACCCATCCTCCAAACTATACAGAAAGACGTCCACAAATGGACCTCGGGCAAGTTTTCCTGGTTTGGTCGAATTGCCATTCTAAAGATGAACATTTTACCATGCATCTTATATATCTTATAAACCATACCGATTAAACTCCTGATATATTTTTTCACAACTTACAAAAGGCTATGCAGGAATATTATCTGGGCCTCCAAATCTCCTAGACTAAGCTGGGATAGACTGACTCTTCCCAAGCTGAAAGGGGGATTGGGCCTCCCGGATATTCATAAATACCATGCAGCCTGCCATATTACGAGAATGATTGATTGGCACATACACACACGCACTAAAAATTGGATTGCCATTGAAGATTCTTTTACACGGATCACTCTTTCCCACTTACCATGTATTGACGCCAAGGCCACCCCTAAGGAACACTCTATAAACCTACTGACGGAACCCACACTCCTTTGCTTCAGAAAAACAAGTGACTTAAAATTACTCATTCACCAGGCCCGCTGACTCCTTTGGAGGTAACCCAGACTTCCCACCTAGTCTCGTAGATACTCCAGTGCGTCTCACAAACACAAAACAAACACTTAGAGCACATCACTTTTTTCACCTGGTCTTGACGGTATACTCGCTCCTCTTTGGTAAAAACGATCATAAATCCAACACTGTAAACCAGAGATGGGAAAGTGAACTCAAGTTGGACCGTCCAAAAATTGAATGGGACAGTATCTTTACACATATCCATAAAGGATCTATCAAACTTTCAGCACAGGAAAACAGTTACAAACTGTACTCAACATGGGACCATACTCCCGAACAGATACACATTTTCCATCCAACTGTATTACCGCTGGGCTCCCTAGTTCATATATGGTGGGACTGTGAACACATAAAACCATTTTGGAAAAAAATACACAACACAATTGCCCAGATCACGACATACACTTTGGACTTCACCCCGGCTCAATATCTGTTGCATCACACTTCGCTTCCGCAATCTACTTACAGAAAATCTCCTATGCTCCATCTCATAAATGCCACTAAACAATGTATACCACTATATCGGAGAAACACCAATCCCCCTAAAATATTTGATTGGCTTAAACATATTGATAAAATCACTGGGATGGAAGACTTAATCCATCAGGCTAAAGACAACCTGACAAAATATCGGAATAAGTGGGCCTGTTGGATACACTTCAGTGACTCCTCAGAGGGCCAGATTTAGAGAGAAAGTACGCCGGCGTATCTCCTGATACGCCGCCGTATTTTTAAATGTGCGCCGTCGCATCTTTATGTCGATTTAGAAAGCAAGATACGCAGAAAAACATTGCTTCAGCTGTCCGTCGTAACTTGCCAAAGCCGGCATATGGTGGGCGCATAGTTACGATGGACACATTCAGCATTCCCATAAAAAATATGCAAATGAGCTAGATACGCCGTTTCACAAGCGTAGTTGCGCCCAGGGTATTGATATATGTCGTTTACGTAAGCCGTTCAACCGGCGTAAAGTTACCCCTGCTATATGAGGCGCAGCCAATGTTAAGTATGGACGTTGGAACAGCGTCGAATTGTACGTCGTTTGCTTAAGGCGTACACGAATAGGGCTGTGCGTAAGTTACGTTCACGTCAAAATCATTTGTATTTGTGACGTGATTTTGGAGCCTGCGCACTGGGATACGTACACAGATGGTGCATGTGTTGTTCATTCGGACCCTCATTTGCATGGGGTCACGGCTCATTTTACTAAAACACGCCCACTGCCTGGCTACTTTGAATTACGCATGGTTACTCCGGGCCATTTACACTACGCCGCCGTAACTTGCGGCGCAAATTCTTTCTGAATACCGTACCTGCCTCTGTAAGTTACGGCGGCGTAGTGTATATGAGATACGCTACACCTGTGGAAACTTAGGCAAATCTTTCTGAATCTGGCCCAGAGTTTGAGGAGTTGTTACTTAATTCATAACTCTACACCATGGTGTCTATGACAGAACATTTAACATATACTTCCCCTCCATTTCCCTGGTTGGAATGCCCGCCATACCCTCCTATTTAATCATTTAACCCTGCATTTCTCCTGGTGAACCCTTCCCCACACCTTGACATAAAGTAATACAGAAAAAATGAAAAAAGTCGCCCTTGGGACTTTAAATGAGGTGGTCACAGTTTGTGACGTAGAGTAATAGGACTATAAATTCATGATATGTACTCACCTTTTTAGCAGATATTGCTTTAACCAGCAAAAGCAAGGTCAAGCTCCCGAACTTATCAGGCTGTATCCTCCCATGACAACCCTAAAGCACCTCCAGAAATGGGTTCTACAACATTGTATATTAGATATCGGGGACAAATTTCACTATAATACTGCATTGAGATATGGTAGTACTACCCCCTCCCTCGCACAGTATATTCGCATTAGGTGTGTGTGGGTTGGGGGTGGGCCTGCTTTGGCCCACTTGACCTTAAACTGAAATACTCCCCTACCGTTATCCAAAGGTGGTCTATAATATCACTAGGTGCATTATTTTATGTTATTTTACATTAGCATGATAAAACTTTACAATGTTCAATATCTTTTTGCTTTCTATAGCAATTGTTATACGACAACATGATAATAAGCTTTTTTACCTACGTATCTTCTGACTACTTGTACCAAATGCATGGATTTTTATTCCTATTGTCATTACATGTACCTGTTTTATTCTTTCCAATAAAAAAACATTTGAAACAAAAAAAAATGTTGCTTTGTTTGAACCATTTGGAGATGGTCTTGCTGTTGTGTTTTGGATCATTGTCCTGCTGCATAACTCAAGTGCACTTGAGCTTGAGGTCACAAGCTGATGGCCAGACATTCTCCTTTTGGATTTTCTGGTAGCGCTCAGAATTCTTGGTTCCATCAATTATGGTAAGTTGTTCGGGTCCTGAAGCTGCAAAGCAGACACAGACCATCACGCTACCACCACAATGTCTGACTGTTGGTATGCTGTTCTTGTTATGAAATGCTATATTAGTTTTATGCCAGATGTAATGGGATGCACACCTTCCAAAAAGTTAAATTTTTTCTCATCAGTCCAAAGAATATTTGGAAAATAGAAAGTGCAGCGCTATGATATATAAAGGTGCTGTCATGAGCATAGGACATGCAAAGGTATAGTCCAACAGGACAACAAAAGATGTTAAATAATAAGAAAATCAAAACATCACATAGCATATGAGTAATGGTGCATAGAGTCCATCAATGTGATTACAAACAGGTGAGTGAAAACACTGAACTGGTGCAATGAACAGTGTAAATAGTTCATGGATGTGGTTCCCAATGAATCAAATCACTGCATATATGGTGCCAGTTGAAATAAATGAAAACAATATATGTAGCTTGTCTGTAGTCTTCAGAGTATCAAATAAAGGAAATAGGTACTCTTACCAGCTGTGATGGACTTACTCGTTAGTATTAACAGCAAGTCAGACAAGGCGTGGTGGTCTCAGCGGACCCTGGGCTCTGTTTGGGTGAATCTGTAGAGGTAGTCACTCAGGTTGGGATGATGAATCCAGTCTGGTTGGATATCGCTCCTCCAAAACAGGACCCCAAATAAATGAGACCACTGGTGAATGGCCAGGCTCAAGAGTCAGCTTAGCAGGTATGGATGTATGGAAACAAAAAAGAAAGGCTCCCAATAATGCAGATCAAAAATAAACCTGTGAAGGCTTTATTTGATATAAAATAAATAAAATCACGTGATATAAGTAAAAAGCAGTATGGGGTACAAGCGTATAACCCAAAGAATATTTGCCTAAAAGTCTTGGGGATTGTGACGGGAGGGCCCGTGGAACCCAGAATCCCTTGGAAAGTACGGGATACCCTCGTTTCAGCTCCCCATGCACATTGTATGTCTAAGTCACACTGTGCCATCCTGGCACAGGGTGAATGAGAAAATATGTCTTGGATTACTTAAAATGGGACAATCATATTTATCCACAATATCTCTCAGGATATATGTAAAGACTATTCTTGGTTTGTTTAATTCAGAACAATACATGATCATTGAAAGAGCTGATCACATTGATCTCCGGAGACGGACTGTCTGATCACCTGGGCTGCCTTAAGTGCTGTATTAATTAATATGCTAATTATATAGTTGTCTGCTAAGTTGTTGCTTGTGCTAATTACCCTGCAATTGTATGAAGGCGTTCTGTTCTGAGATGTATGATAATATGTATTGCAGTTAGGGAGTCACAACAGCTGCTCTAAGGGATTAGTTAATTAGCTCATGTTAATTTATGTTTTTGTGTATTGCTAGAGTAATATGAGCAGGATGTAGGAACCTCCTCTTTTACTGTATATAAGACTTGTATTTTGGTTCTAATGGAGAGTCCATATTCAGCATTAGGCCTCGTACACACGATCGGACATATCCGATGAAAACGGTCCGCGGACCATTTCCATCGGATATGTCCGATCTGGAGTTTGATCCGATGGCGTGTACACACCATCGGATCAAATTCCCCGCCGGCGGACGGCACGGTGACGTGTCGGTGACGCGGCGGTGACGTTGACGCCGCCACGTCACCGCCACGTCACCGCATCAGGAAGTAAAACACTTCCGCGCATGCGCCGAATCCATTCGGCGGCGGCGGTGCGGGACGACATGTCTGCTAGTAAGTGTACTAACCAGCAGACATGTCGGGCGGACAGATTCCCACCGGATAGATTTCAAAGCATGCTTTGAAATCTGTTGGGTGGACAAATCTGTCCGCTAGCCCATACACACGATCGGAGATGTCTGCTGAAACGGTCCATCGGACAAGGCCTTACGAGGCCTTAAACAAGTATCATCTGGTTTGTGCTTGTGAGCGGGTGGAATATCTGATTTCTATATTCAGACTGGGGGGAAGCAGTATAAAACAAAAGCACTCAAGCGGAGTGTGGGATGTTTTGTTACAGGGATAATTAAGATAGATGTTTTTTGGTAAATGTGAGATGATCCTTTGTGTTCTTTTTGGTCGGCAGTGACTTTGGCCTTGGAACTCTCCCATGCATACCATTTTTGCCCAGTCTCTTTCTTATTGTAAAATTGTGAACACTGATCTTACCTGAGGCAAGTGAGGCCTGCAGTTCTTTAGGTGTTGTTCTGGGTTCTTTTATGACCTCTGTCATCATGCTCTTGGAGTAAGTTTTATAGGCTGGCCACTCATGAGAAGGTTCACTACTGTTCCAAGTTATCCCCATTTGTGGATAATGGCTCTCCCCATGGTTCTCTGGAGTTACAAAGCCTTGGAAATGGCATTGAATCCCTTCATAGACGGATACATTACTTTGTCTGTAACCTGTTCTTGATTTTTTTTTAGATTGTGGCATGATGTGTGGCTTTATGAGATCTGTTAGCGTGCTTCACTTTATCAGATTTATGTGATTTCAACAGGTCTGGCAGTAATCAGGCCTGGGTATGGCAAGTGAATGTTAACTCAGCTTTGCCCAAAAATGTAGTTAATTACAGTTCATTCGTGTTTCAGCATGGGAGGGGGCAATTACTTTTTCACATAAGGCCAGGCAGGTTTGAACAGCTTTTTTCCCATAATAAATGAAATAATAATTTAAAAACTACATCTAGGATTTACTCCGATTATCTTTGTATGATATTTGTACTCAGAGTCTCAGGTAATTGTACTAGGGAAAGGTCTGGGATGACAACACGGAAAGTGACCTGAAGTGTGCCTGGGGTCACGTGGTCGATATGCCTAAAAGGGGGCATACCCAAGTAGAAGTAAAAGAGAGAAGAAATACATCAGGCATTCCCAGCAGAGCCCCTCCTCGCATCAGGAGTTCCCACCAGCGGAGTCCCCCCTCCTTGCATCAGGCGTTCCTACCAGCGGAGTTTCGCCTTGCATCAGGAAGGAAGATATTGGGCGGGTTTTAGTACCTCCTGACTCCTCCTACAAATTCAGGCAGTCCTGCAGTCGGCCTTCCAACTTGTACTCAGAGTCTCAGGTAATGGTACTAGGGAAAGGTCTGAGACAAAAACACGGAACGTGACCTGGGGTGTGCCAGGGTCACGTGGTCAATATGCCTAAAAGGGGGGAAAAATAAGATCGTAGGATGAATGAAATGAAATGAAAGTAGCCGTATGTAACCTTGATTAGTTAATGCAAGGAAGCCCGTGACAACTCAATATGTGGATCTGTGATATATCCAGAAGTGGAAACAAACCCACCAACAAAACTCCTCAACAACTTGAATGCGGACCCCCCGGCGAGAAGCAGACGCAACTGCCTCAATACTGAAGACACGACCGATACAAGCATGAAGTGCAACCCTAGACTAGCCAGCAGGGAACGGCAATGTGTCATGTACTGTGCTAGCGAAGAAGGGAGCACTAGGGAAAAGGAAAGTGGCCTATCCCTGAGTACATCCACAGTAGAAAAGGTCTAAGACTGACTGCGCACCAGCTTGTAGGATCGATTGAGCCGAGAGTGGCCAAAAAACAAAAACAAACAAACAATGAATGCAAGTAGATATTGAATGTGACAAAAGAACCCAGGATACCGATATGAAAAAACCTGGAAGGTATCTCAGGAGTCACAAGCTTCCTAGGCCAAAATGAACATGACTAGTTGACCCAGCTTCATCTGTAGCAGGAAAACAGGGACCGTGTGGCACAGATGTATGAGCCTGGGACCTGCTGGTAAAAGGCTGGCAACTAAAACAGGACAGAGCATCCCCTGCTGTATTCTCTCCCCACTGATGACATATGATGGAAATGAAAGAGGAACTGAAAAGGACAGCCAAACCAGACAACACGCAACAAAAAGTTAAGACCTAGAACTTGTTTAAGAACAAACCCTGAGGTAGACCAATTACTCTTGTCATAACCGGGCCTACCATATCCCTAGGATATTGAGCACAGAATAAAGTGACACCAGTACCCGTGGATTGGCACGCCTCCGTTTGGAAACTTCCACGAGGCAGAAATTGACCTGACAGTGGACCTGACAGCCTACTACATGGGAGAGCATCCAGCCGAGTGCCAGTGTGTAGGTATGCAAAGGCTGCTTAAGGACCCAGATCCCTCCACCTAGCCCTAATCCACTGCCAGAGAGATGACCGAATCATGAGGTGTCGAGGAGGGTGAACTACCATGTACAGAAACCCCTAACCGGAGAAGGACGGATGGCGGGAAAGTCATCGATATCTGCTGCCCGTAACATGACGTCTGCAAACAAGAACAACATCGTTATACACAAGAAATAACTTACGAGCCCGAACTTACCTTAGGAAAAGAAAACCTCTACCTTCCTTACCACTACTTATGCAGCTGACCGAGACCAAAGACGCAGTAACGTCGTGCAGGATAGTATACGTAGCACAAGACTGAAAACGTGTCAGTCTCAAGGACCTAGCAATGCCGAGCTGAGGCTGATCAGGCCAATAAAAGGTAACACTTAAGCCTATGAACCTGAGGACCTGTCAGGCAAGTGATATATGCGTAGTTTGATTACATGACGTATGAAAACATAAAGAAACCATGTAACGGATGAGGGGACTTGCCACCGCACAAACCGACTAGAACAAACATCTCAATCCGTCAGTACAATTATGTGACAGGTAACCAGCAGTTGAGTGTAGCCATAAGATCTAACGTGAAGACATGAACCCGACATGTATGCCAGGACAATGAAAATCAAGTGTAGGTAAGTGCAGGACTAACCGTGACAGTCTCGAGAGTAAGTGAAAGGAACACTGCCGTGGTGAGACATAGTAAAACCTACAACATGAAGAATGAAACAAACATACTGACAATACAAAGTATGGGAATGTGACAAACCCCTGCATTTTATTTAGATTACATAAATAGATACATATAAAGACAACTATAAAACCATAGATAAAATTGGGTAATCAGATCAGGCTACTTCTAAAGTCAGAAAGATCTGGACCAATCCCAGGAAGATATCACAAGGACCAGCCGATAAACTTGAGGGTTATTGTAGTCTGGAAGGGAGTGGCAAAGGTCCATGTAGCCAGTTTAAGGTGCTGCTCATATTCAAGCACCAAGTAGTAAGGCAGACACACTGAACTGGTAGTGGCAGCGCTACCCTTGTACAAGAGAGGGACACTCAGAAACAGTCCAAGCATATTTATTCTGCACTATTTTTTCAGAAAGGCAGTAAACACACAGGGCCAGATTCAGTAACAGTTACGCCGGCGTATCAGTCATACGCCGGCATAACTCAGAATCTAAGCCGGCGTATCTTGTTTTCTGTATTCAGAAAACAAGATACGCCAGGTTGCAGCTAAGATACGAGCGGCGTAATTTGTATTACGCCGCCCCTTTTACGCTACGCCGCCGCAACTTTAGGAGCAAGTGCTTTGTGAATACAGCACTTGCGCGTAAAGTTGCGGCGGCATAACGTAAATGAGAAACGTTACGCCGGCCAAAAAAAACGCTCGCCATCCTGAATCTGGCCCACACAGTTTATTCCATGAAGGCTTTCTACAGGAAGCCCATAGCATAAAACAAACAAAATAGCTCCCTGTCCAAAGCACTAACAACTTATTTCAGTTCACTAACAGGGTGCTCCCTAATAGGTTTCCCAAAACAAAAAGCGCATATGCCTTTTTGGTGTTGTCAGTAGCCAGCCTTTCAATATTCAGCAGACACTCGTATAGCAGAGAGAGTGATCAAGAAAGTGCCACTTATGAGACACTTATGAAACGATTGTCCTATTTTTTGCATACTAGTCTCTTATCAAAAATGAAGAAGTTACTCAACTTACGAAAATACTCGTACAACAGGATACAACTTCAGAAGTGATGCAATTGTATTGTATTAATGTATTCTTTCATTTTCGCACAAAAATTATACTGATTATACAAAAATCATATGATCTGGTGACAAACAAAACAAATTTTCATGTTTGTTCATTCGGATAATTTTGGATAATTTTGAATAAACTGTTACGATTGGCTGTGTACTAACGATCAGATTATTGTCTGATTTTATCAGTGTATGTACTAGGCTTTACCATTACACAGCTCACATTGACTATAGGCCTCTGCAGAGAACTAAGTAAGTTCTGGCTAACAGTTAAAATGTGGCCTGAAGAATAGATGCTTTATCCAACACAGAACACACAAAAGGCTGTGGGCTTCAGAATTCAGACCAGAGTTTGTTAAAATATGAGAAAACAAAAAAGATTGTCATCTCCATGACAGACACAAATCCTGGAGCCCCTCAGCATGGTTAGATGAGAAACCTAGATGAAAGATGTAAACCGTCCAAAAACTTGACAGCCAGCGAGGGCCTCACAGTATCTAGATTTATATTATAGTTTCATATATTCAGTGATAAATATTCACCACCATCATCAGAGCTCTAAAAAAGTTGAGATCACCAAAATAAAAAAAGAATACAAAATTTTCAAACTATAAATACCTTTCTCGAAAGGCAGACTTCTGGTGTTGTTGGAGCAGTGCTTGCGGTTGATGCTGTTGATGTAGGGGAAGTGGTAGAGAGAATGGTTGATGCTGTTGATGTAGGGTAAGTGGTAAAGCGAGTGCTTGATGTAGTTGATGTAGGGGAAGTGGTAGAGAGAATGGTTGATGCTGTTGATGTAGGGTAAGTGGTAAAGCGAGTGCTTGATGTAGGGGAAGTGGTAGAGAGAGTGGTTGATGCTGTTGATGTAGAGGAAGTGGTAGAGAGAGTGGTTGATGCTGTTGATGTAGGGGAAGTGGTAGACAGTGTGGTTGATGCTGTTGATGTAGGGGAAGTGGTAAAGAAAGTGGTAGATGCTGTTGATGTACGGGAAGTGGTAGAGAGAGTGGTTGATGAAGGGGAAGTGGTAGAGGGAGTGGTTGATGCTGTTGATGTAGGGGAAGTGCTAGAGGGAGTGGTTGATGCTGTTGATGTAGGGGAAGTGGTAGAGAGAGTAGTTGAGGCTGTTGATGTAGGGGAAGTGGTAGAGCTAGTGGTTGATGCTGTTGATGTAGAGGAAGTGGTAGAGGGAGTGGTTGAAGCTGTTGATGTAGGGGAAGTGGTAGAGCGAGTAGTTGATCCTGTTGATGTAGGGGAAGTGGCAGAGAGAGTGGTTGATGCTGTTGATGTAGGGGAAGTGGTAGAGAAAGTGGTTGAGGCTGTTGATGTAGGGGATGTGGTAGAGCTAGTGGTTGATGCTGTTGATGTAGGGGAAGTGGTAGAGCTAGTGGTTGATGCTGTCGATGTAGGTGAAGAGGTAGAGAGAGTGGTTGATGCTATTGATGTACGGGAAGTGGTAGAGAGTGTGGTTGAGGCTGTTGATGTAGGGGAAGTGGTAGAGAGAGTGGTTGATCCTGTTGATGTAGGGGAAGTGGTAGAGAGAGTGGTTGATGCTGTTGATGTAGGGGAAGTGGTAGAGAGAGTGGTTGATGCTGTTGATGTTGGGGAAGTGGTAGAGCGAGTAGTTGAGGCTGTTGATGTAGGGGAAGTGGTAGAGAGAGTGGTTGATGCTGTTGAGGTAGGGGAAGTGGTAGAGAGAGTGGTTGATGCTGTTGATGTAGAGGAAGTGGTAGAGATAGTGGTCGAGGCTGTTGATGTAGGGGAGGTGGTAGAGCGAGTGGTTGAGGCTGTTGATGTAGGGGAAGTGGTAGAGACAGTGGTTGAGGCTGTTGATGTAGGGGAAGTGGTAGAGATAGTGGTCGAGGCTGTTGATGTAGGTGAAGTGGTAGAGAGAGTGGTTGATGCTGTTGATGTAAGGGAAGTGGCAGAGGGAGTGGTTGATCCTGTTGATGTAGAGGAAGTGGTAGAGAGAGTGCTTGATGCTGTTGATGTAGGGGAAGTGGTAGAGAGAGTGGTTGATGCTGTTGATGTAGGGGAAGTGGTAGAGCGAGTGGTCGAGGCTGTTGATGTGGGGGAGGTGGTAGAGAGAGTGGTTGAGGCTGTTGATGTAGGGGAAGTGGTAGGGAGAGTGGTTGATTCTGTTGATGTAGGATAAGTGGTAGGGAGAGTGCTTGATGCTGTTGATGTAGGATAACTGGTAGAGATAGTGGTTGAGGCTGTTGATGTAGGGGAAGTGGTAGAGCTAGTGGTTGATGCTGTTGATGTAGGGGAAGTGGTAGAGAATGTCGTCGATGCTGTTGATGTAGGGGAAGTGGTAGAGAGAGTGGTTGATGCTGTTGATGTAGGGGAAGTGGTAGAGCGAGTAGTTGATCCTGTTGATGTAGGGGAAGTAATAAAGAGAGTGGTTGATGCTGTTGATGTAGGGGAAGTGGTAGAGAGAGTGGTTGATGCTGTTGATGTAGGGGAAGTGGTAGAGAGAGTGGTTGATGCTGTTGATGTTGGGGAAGTGGTAGGGCTAGTGGTTGATGCTGTTGATGTAGGGGAAGTGGTAGAGAGAGTCGTCGATGCTGTTGATGTAGGGGAAGTGGTAGAGCGAGTAGTTGATCCTGTTGATGTAGGGGAAGTAGTAGAGAGAGTGGTTGATGCTGTTGATGTAGGGGAAGAGGTAAAGAGCGTGGTTGATGCTGTTGAAGTAGGTGAAGTGGTAGAGCGAGTGGTTGATGCTGTTGATGTAGGGGAAGTGGTGGAGCTAGTGGTTGATGCTGTTGATGTAGGTGAAGTGGTAGAGAGGGTGGTTGATGCCGTTGAAGTAGGGGAAGTGGTAGAGATAGTCGTCGATACTGTTGATGTAGGGGAAGTGGTAGAGCGAGTAGTTGATTCTGTTGATGTAGGGGAAGTGGTAGAGAGAGTGGTTGATGCTGCTGATGTAGGGGAAGTGGTAGAGAGAGTGGTTGATGCTGTTGATGTAGGGGAAGTGGTAGAGATAGTGGTTGATGCTGTTGATGTAGGGGAAGTGGTAGAGATAGTGGTTGATGCTGTTGATGTAGGGGAAGTGGTTGAGAGAGTGGTTGATGCTGTTGATGTAGGGGAAGTGGTAGAGCTAGTGGTTGATGCTGTTGATGTAGGTGAAGTGGTAGAGCGAGTGGTTGATGCTGTTGATGTAGGGGAAGTGGTAGAGCGAGTGGTTGATGCAGTTGATGTAGGGGAAGTGGTAGAGCGAGTGGTTGAGGCTGTTGATGTAGGGGAAGTGGTAGAGAGAGTGGTTGATGCTGTTGAAGTAGGGGAAGTGGTAGAGAAAGTTGTCGATACTGTTGATGTAGGGGAAGTGGTAGAGAGAGTTGTCGATACTGTTGATGTAGGGGAAGTGGTAGAGCGAGTAGTTGATCCTGTTGATGTAGGGGAAGTGGTAGAGATAGTGGTTGATGCTGTTGATGTAGGGGAAGTGGCAGAGATAGTGGTTGATGCTGTTGATGTAGGGGAAGTGGTAGAGCTAGTGGTCGATGCTGTTGATGTAGATGAAATAGTAGAGAGAGTGGTTGATGCTGTTGATGTAGGGG
Organism: Rana kukunoris; assembly: GCA_029574335.1. Taxonomy (NCBI): domain Eukaryota; kingdom Metazoa; phylum Chordata; class Amphibia; order Anura; family Ranidae; genus Rana; species Rana kukunoris. The sequence goes on along the minus strand of CM056059.1, from coordinate 215,445,424 downwards.
AAGTGGTAGACAGAGTGGTTGATGCTGTTGATGTAGGGAAAGTAGTAGAGCTAGTGGTTGATGCTGTTGATGTAGGGGAAGTGGTAGAGAGAGTCGTCGAGGCTGTTGATGTAGGGGAAGTGGTAGAAAGAGTGGTTGATGCTGTTGATGTAGGGGAAGTGGTAGAGCGAGTAGTTGATCCTGTTGATGTAGGGGAAGTAGTAGAGAGAGTGGTTGATGCTGTTGATGTAGGGGAAGTGGTAGAGAGAGTGGTTGATGCTGTTGATGTAGGGGAAGTGGTAGAGAGAGTGGTTGATGCTGTTGATGTAGGGGAAGTGGTAGAGAGAGTGGTTGATGCTGTTGATGTTGGGGAAGTGGTAGAGCTAGTGCTTGATGCTGTTGATGTAGGGGAAGTGGTAGAGAGAGTCGTCGATGCGGTTGATGTAGGGGAAGTGGTAGAGAGAGTGGTTGATGCTGTTGATGTAGGGGAAGTGGTAGAGCGAGTAGTTGATCCTGTTGATGAAGGGGAAGTAGTAGAGAGAGGGGTTGATGCTGTTGATGTAGGGGAAGTGGTTGAGAGAGTGGTTGATGCTGTTGATGTAGGTAAAGTGGTAGAGTGAGTGGTTGATGCTGTTGATGTAGGGGAAGTGGTAGAGCTAGTGGATGAGGCTGTTGATGTAGGGGAAGTGGTAGAGCGAGTGGTTGAGGCTGTTGAGGTAGGGGAAGTGGTAGAGAGAGTGGTTGATGCTGTTGAAGTAGGGGAAGTGGTAGATAAAGTCGTCGATACTGTTGATGTAGGGGAAGTGGTAAAGAGAGTCGTCGATACTGTTGATGTAGGGGAAGTGGTAGAGCGAGTAGTTGATCCTGTTGATGTAGGGGAAGTGGTAGAGAGAGTGGTCGATGCTGTTGATGTAGGGGAAGTGGCAGAGATAGTGGTTGATGCTGTTGATGTAGGGGAAGTGGTAGAGAGAGTGGTTGATGCTGTTGATGTAGGGGAAGTGGTAGAGAGAGTGGTTGATGCTGTTGATGTAGGGGAAGTGGTAGAGAGAGTGGTTGATCGTGTTGATGTAGGGGAAGTGGTAGAGAGAGTGGTCGATGCTGTTGATGTAGGGGAAGTGGTAGAGATAGTGGTTGATGCTGTTGATGTAGGGGAAGTGGCAGAGATAGTGGTTGATGCTGTTGATGTAGGGTAAGTGGTTGAGAGAGTGGTTGATGCTGTTGATGTAGGGGAAGTGGTAGAGAGGGTGGTTGATGCTGTTGATGTAGGGGAAGTAGTAGAGCTAGTGGTTGATGCTGTTGATGTAGGGGAAGTGGTAGAGAGAGTCGTCGATGCTGTTGATGTAGGGGAAGTGGTAGAGAGAGTGGTTGATGCTGTTGATGTAGGGGAAGTGGTAGAGAGAGTGGTTGATGCTGTTGATGTAGGGGAAGTGGTAGAGCGAGTGGTTGATGCTGTTGATGTAGGGGAAGTGGTAGATAGAGTGGTTGATGCTGTTGATGTTGGGGAAGTGGTAGAGCTAGTGGTTGATGCTGTTGATGTAGGGGAAGTGGTAGAGAGAGTCGTTGATGTGGTTGATGTAGGGGAAGTGGTAGAGAGAGTGGTTGATGCTGTTGATGTAGGGGAAGTGGTAGAGCGAGTAGTTGATCCTGTTGATGTAGGGGAAGTAGTAGAGAGAGTGGTTGATGCTGTTGATGTAGGGGAAGTGGTTGAGAGAGTGGTTGATGCTGTTGATGTAGGTAAAGTGGTAGAGTGAGTGGTTGATGCTGTTGATGTAGGGGAAGTGGTAGAGCTAGTGGATGAGGCTGTTGATGTAGGGGAAGTGGTAGAGCGAGTGGTTGAGGCTGTTGAGGTAGGGGAAGTGGTAGAGAGAGTGGTTGATGCTGTTGAAGTAGGGGAAGTGGTAGATAAAGTCGTCGATACTGTTGATGTAGGGGAAGTGGTAGAGAGAGTGGTTGATGCTGTTGATGTAGGGGAAGTGGTAGAGCGAGTAGTTGATCCTGTTGATGTAGGGGAAGTAGTAGAGAGAGTGGTTGATGCTGTTGATGTAGGGGAAGTGGTTGAGAGAGTGGTTGATGCTGTTGATGTAGGTAAAGTGGTAGAGAGAGTGGTTGATGCTGTTGATGTAGGGGAAGTGGTAGAGCGAGTAGTTGATCCTGTTGATGTAGGGGAAGTAGTAGAGAGCGTGGTTGATGCTGTTGATGTAGGGGAAGTGGTAGAGAGAGTGGTTGATCGTGTTGATGTAGGGGAAGTGGTAGAGAGAGTGGTCGATGCTGTTGATGTAGGGGAAGTGGTAGAGATAGTGGTTGATGCTGTTGATGTAGGGTAAGTGGTTGAGAGAGTGGTTGATGCTGTTGATGTAGGGGAAGTGGTAGAGAGAGTGGTTGATGCTGTTGATGTAGGGGAAGTAGTAGAGCTAGTGGTTGATGCTGTTGATGTAGGGGAAGTGGTAGAGAGAGTTGTCGATGCTGTTGATGTAGGGGAAGTGGTAGAGAGAGTGGTTGATGCTGTTGATGTAGGGGAAGTGGTAGAGAGAGTGGTTGATGCCGTTGATGTAGGGGAAGTGGTAGAGCTAGTGGATGAGGCTGTTGATGTAGGGGAAGTGGTAGAGCGAGTGGTTGAGGCTGTTGAGGTAGGGGAAGTGGTAGAGAGAGTGGTTGATACTGTTGAAGTAGGGGAAGTGGTAGATGAAGTCGTCGATACTGTTGATGTAGGGGAAGTGGTAGAGAGAATTGTCGATACTGTTGATGTAGGGGAAGTGGTAGAGCGAGTAGTTGATCCTGTTGATGTAGGGGAAGTGGTAGAGAGAGTGGTTGATGCTGTTGATGTAGGGGAAGTGGAAGAGAGAGTGGTTGATGCTGTTGATGTAGGGGAAGTGGTCGAGATAGTGGTTGATGCTGTTGATGTAGGGGAAGTGGTAGAGAGAGTGGTTGATGCTGTTGATGTAGGGGAAGTGGTAGAGCTAGTGGTTGATGCTGTTGATGTAGGGGAAGTGGTAGAGAGTGTGGTTGATTCTGTTGATGTAGGATAAGTGGTAGAGAGAGTGGTTGATGCTGTTGATGTAGGATAAGTGGTAGAGATAGTGGTTAATGCTGTTGATGTAGGATAAGTGGTAAAGATAGTGGTTGAGGCTGTTGACGTAGGGGAAGTGGTAGAGCTAGTGGTTGATGCTGTTGATGTAGGGGAAGTGGTAGAGCGAGTGGTTGATGTTGTTGATGTAGGGGAAGTGGTAGAGAGAGTGGTTGAGGCTGTTGATGTAGGGGAAGTGGTAGAGAGAGTGGTTGAGGCTGTTGTTGTAGGGGAAGTGGTTGAGGCTGTTGATGTAGGGGAAGTGGTAGAACGAGTGGTTGAGGCTGTTGATGTAGTAGGGGAAGTGGTAGAGAGAGTGGTCGACGCTGTTGATGTAGGGGAAGTGGTAGAGATAGTGGTCGAGGCTGTTGATGTATGGGAAGTGGTAGAGAGAGTCGTTGATGCTGTTGATGTAGGGGAAGTGGTAGAGCGAGTGGTTGATCCTGTTGATGTAGGGGAAGTGGTAGAGAGAGTGGTTGATGCTGTTGATGTAGGGGAAGTGGTATAGAGAGTGGTTGATGCTGTTGATGTAGGGGACGTGGTAGAGAGAGTGGTCGATGCTGTTGATGTAGGGGAAGTGGTAGAGGCTGTTGATGTAAGGAAAGTGGTAGAGAGAGTCGTCGATGCTGTTGATGTAGGGGAAGTGGTAGAGCGAGTGGTTGATCCTGTTGATGTAGGGGAAGTGGTAGAGAGAGTGGTTGATGCTGTTGATGTTGGGGAAGTGGTAGAGAGAGTGGTTGATGCTGTTGATGTAGGGGAAGTGGTAGAGCGAGTGGTCGATGCTGTTGATGTAGGGGAAGTGGTAGAGCTAGTGGTTGATGCTGTTGATGTAGAGGAAGTGGTAGAGAGAGTGGTCGATGCTGTTGATGTAGGGGAAGTGGTAGAGCGAGTAGTTGATCCTGTTGTTGTAGGGGAAGTGGTTGAGGCTGTTGATGTAGGGGAAGTGGTCGAGATAGTGGTTGATGCTGTTGATGTAGGGGAAGTGGTAGAGAGAGTGGTTGATGCTGTTGATGTAGGGGAAGTGGTAGAGCTAGTGGTTGATGCTGTTGATGTAGGGGAAGTGGTAGAGAGTGTGGTTGATTCTGTTGATGTAGGATAAGTGGTAGAGAGAGTGGTTGATGCTGTTGATGTAGGATAAGTGGTAGAGATAGTGGTTAATGCTGTTGATGTAGGATAAGTGGTAAAGATAGTGGTTGAGGCTGTTGACGTAGGGGAAGTGGTAGAGCTAGTGGTTGATGCTGTTGATGTAGGGGAAGTGGTAGAGTGAGTGGTTGATGTTGTTGATGTAGGGGAAGTGGTAGAGAGAGTGGTTGAGGCTGTTGATGTAGGGGAAGTGGTAGAGAGAGTGGTTGAGGCTGTTGTTGTAGGGGAAGTGGTTGAGGCTGTTGATGTAGTGGAAGTGGTAGAACGAGTGGTTGAGGCTGTTGATGTAGTAGGGGAAGTGGTAGAGAGAGTGGTCGACGCTGTTGATGAAGGGGAAGTGGTAGAGATAGTGGTCGAGGCTGTTGATGTAGGGGAAGTGGTAGAGAGAGTGGTTGATGCTGTTGATGTAGGGGAAGTGGTAGAGCGAGTGGTTGATCCTGTTGATGTAGGGGAAGTGGTAGAGAGAGTTGTTGATGCTGTTGATGTAGGGGAAGTGGTAGAGAGAGTGGTTGATGCTGTTGATGTAGGGGAAGTGGTAGAGAGAGTGGTCGATGCTGTTGATGTAGGGGAAGTGGTAGAGGCTGTTGATGTAAGGAAAGTGGTAGAGAGAGTCGTCGATGCTGTTGATGTAGGGGAAGTGGTAGAGCGAGTGGTTGATCCTGTTGATGTAGGGGAAGTGGTAGCGAGAGTGGTTGATGCTGTTGATGTTGGGGAAGTGGTAGAGAGAGTGGTTGATGCTGTTGATGTATTGGAAGTGGTAGAGCGAGTGGTCGATGCTGTTGATGTAGGGGAAGTGGTAGAGCTAGTGGTTGATGCTGTTGATGTAGAGGAAGTGGTAGAGAGAGTGGTCGATGCTGTTGATGTAGGGGAAGTGGTAGAGCGAGTAGTTGATCCTGTTGTTGTAGGGGAAGTGGTTGAGGCTGTTGATGTAGGGGAAGTGGTAGAGAGAGTGGTTGATTCTGTTGATGTAGGATAAGTGGTAGAGAGAGTGGTTGATGCTGTTGATGTAGGATAAGTGGTAGAGATAGTGGTTAATGCTGTTGATGTAGGATAAGTGGTAAAGATAGTGGTTGAGGCTGTTGATGTAGGGGAAGTGGTAGAGAGAGTCGTTGATGCTGTTGATGTAGGGGAAGTGGTAGAGCGAGTGGTTGATCCTGTTGATGTAGGGGAAGTGGTAGAGAGAGTGGTTGATGCTGTTGATGTTGGGGAAGTGGTAGAGAGAGTGGTTGATGCTGTTGATGTAGGGGAAGTGGTAGAGAGTGTGGTCGATGCTGTTGATGTAGGGGATGTGGTAGAGATAGTGGTAGAGGCTGTTGATGTAAGGAAAGTGGTAGAGAGAGTCGTCGATGCTGTTGATGTAGGCGAAGTGGTAGAGCGAGTGGTTGATCCTGTTGATGTAGGGGAAGTGGTAGAGAGAGTGGTTGATGCTGTTGATGTTGGGGAAGTGGTAGAGAGAGTGGTTGATGCTGTTGATGTAGGGGAAGTGGTAGAGCGAGTGGTCGATGCTGTTGATGTAGGGGAAGTGGTAGAGCTAGTGGTTGATGCTGTTGATGTAGAGGAAGTGGTAGAGAGAGTGGTCAATGCTGTTGATGTAGGGGAAGTGGTAGAGCGAGTAGTTGATTCTGTTGTTGTAGGGGAAGTGGTTGAGGCTGTTGATGTAGGGGAAGTGGTAGAGAGAGTGGTCGACTCTGTTGATGTAGGGGAAGTGGTAGAGCGAGTGGTTGAGGCTGTTGATGTAGGGGAAGTGGTAGAGAGAGTGGTTGATGCTGTTGATGTAGGGGAAGTGGTAGAGAGAGTGGTTGATGGTGTTGATGTAGGGGAAGTGGTAGAGAGGGTGGTTGAGGCTGTTGATGTAAGTGAAGTAGTAGAGAGAGTGGTTGATGCTGTTGATGTAGGGGAAGTGGTAGAAGGAGTGGTTGATGTTGTTGATGTAGGGAAAGTGGTAAAACGAATAGTTGATGTTGATATTGGGGAAGTGGTAGAGTGAGTAATTGATGTTGTTGATGTAGGGGAAGTGGTAGAGAGAGTGGTTGATGTTGTTGATGTAGGGAAAGTGGTAGAGAGAGTGGTTGATGTTGTTGATGTAGGGGAAGTGGTAGAGGGAGTAGTTGATGCTGTTGATGTAGGGGAAGTTGTAAATTGAGTAGTTGGTGCTGTGGTGGAAGATACAGGGCAATTTCCTTTTCGACTTTTCTCAATAACACATTTTTCATTGCAAAAACATATTACAGTGCATCCAAATGTATCTGTAATTTCGGAAATGATTGTGTCTGTAAAAAGAAGAAAATAACTGGTTAATGAGGTTTATAAATGTTTATTTTTTTAGATCCTACAGCTAGTGGCCTAGGCATAAAAACCTTCTTTGTGAATGTTTCAGCAAAATGTCTCACACAAAAGCTACATATAATACCCGTATTATTTTTAATATGTATGTAATGTCAGTTTATATTTGTTAACTTTCACCATCAAATTTAACATTTGCTAACATTTGATCCTGGGAGATAATAGACATGAGAGCATTTGACGAGAAAAAAACAACAACATTTAAACAATAGAGAAAGTAATTGTGACAAAGTAAAGGGTAGGGGGGCGCTAAGGTAAATCAAAACTGTTAGGCGGCGTACACACGACCGAGGTTCTCGCTGGAAACCAGCGAGAACCTCGCTGGAAGCTGCATTCCAGCGAGGACCTCGGCCATGTGTACGCTCTCGGCGAGCTTCCCGTCGGGAAGCCCGTCGAGCAGAAATAGAGAGCACGCTCTCTATTTGCTCGACGGCCCGCCTGGAAGAATGGATGGTTGCCATTCCCGACGGGCGGGTCGCCGATTTTGACGGCCGGCAGGGAACCTCGACAGGCGGAACGATGTGTTCTGCCCGTCGAGGTTCTCTGCCGTGTGTACGCGGCCTTAGAGTAGTGCTATAAACATACATACAGTGTAAATTACATAAATAAATAAATATATATGTGGTGACTTGCAATAGTCACAAAAATGAATATAAGTCCATGCATAAATTCACCGCTTGGTGAAAAATACAAATAATAAGATACTACGGAACATATTTGAATCCTCTGTTTGTGTGAAGACACAAGAGTTGAATTTTAAGATCTTATCTCAGTGGTATCGTACTCCGGTTGTATTAAATATGTGTTATCCAGATATGTCAGATAGATGTTGGAGGTGTGGGAGAAAAGGAGGCACCTTAATGCACATCTTTTGGGACTGTCCTAAAATATTAAGGGCCATATTCAGGATGGCGAGCCGTTCTTTGCCGCGGTGTAACGTTACCTATTTACATTACGCCGCCGCAACTTTACTCGCAAGTGCTGTATTCACAATGCACTTGCGTGTAAAGTTACGGCGGTGTAGCGTAAACTGGGCGGCCTAATTCAAATTCGGCGGGTAGGGGGCGTCTCCTATTTAAATTAGGTGTGCCGAACGTACTGCACATGCGTCGACCATAGAAAAATCCCATTGCGCATGCTCCGAATTATGACAGTGTTTTCGACGTGAACGTAATCAACGTAAATCCCCATTCACGGACGAGTTACGCAAACAGAGTAAACATTTTCAAATTTCCCGCGGTCATGACGTCCATACTTAACATAGGATGTGCCTGCTATTGGCAGATTTATCTTTACGTTCGTGAATTGGCATATCTTCCTGATTTACATATTCTCGGCGTTAATCAGTGAGATTTCAAAATTGCAGTTAAGGTCCGACGGTGTAATACAATTACGCCTGTCGGATCTTTGCTGCAAACTGGAGTATCTTGTTTTCTGCATACAGAAAAAAGATAAGGCGGCGCAAAGTGAGAGTTATGCCGGCGTATCACTGATACGCCGGCATAACTCTTTCTGAATCTGGCCCTACGTTTTTGGGCAAAGGTCCGGGAAATAGTTCAGTGAGGAGGAACTACCAGGGGAATGGACCTTTTACCTGTTGCAGGATACAGATATATCGGCTAGACGGTATAGGAAATCCCTAGTCTGTCATTTTTTGAATGCAGCTCGTGCTTGTATCCCAGTGATGTGGAAACAGTCTCAGCCACCATCTGTAAGGTTGTGGCTCATACGAGTGGAAGACTTGAATAGAATGGAGGACTTGGTATGGACTTCAAGGCAGAAGCGGAAGGTATATTTGGATACATGGGTGGAGTGGAATGCGTTTAGGTACTCAGAGGAGGGGAAGACTTTGATAGATGTGAACTGACGGATGGAGCCGGGGACGGGGGTTGCGATGAAGAGGGAGAAGTTGATTGAAGATAGGGGGGGTGAAGAGAGGGTCCCAAAATTGTTGGTCCCCCTTTTTTTGGGGGGGAGGGGGGGCGGGGGGGATAAAGCAGAGGGAGATAGAACAAGGGAAGGACAGCCCCATTGCCTCGGGGACACAAGGTTTCCCGGAGGTATTGGGGTTTATTTGCCCATTAGAGGGTAGTAGTGGAATTCAAGGATTAAGAGGGGGTACTAGTTGATCAGGCTTTGGGTGGTTGACTTTAAACAAGAAGAGTTATGATGAGATAAGAAATATACAATTTGTATTTTTGAAGATGATATTGAAAGACACTCGCAATGTTTGTTTATATCTTTTGTTGTATTAGGTGTTGGCTTTAAAACCAGAGTGTGTGCTTCCCTGGTTTCTGTTACTTATCTGCTTTAAAATCAAATAAAAGGAGATTGAAAGAAAAATACAAATAAAGTGCAATATTCTGATGATTCCACCAATCCTTATGCCGCGTACACACGATAATTTTTCTGCATGAAAAAAACGTTGTTTTTCAAAATCGTCATTTAAAATGATCGTGTGTGGGCTTCACATAATTTTTCAGGTTCTGAAAAACGAAAAAAAAAAAAAAAAATCGAACATTCTGCATTTTTTAACGTTATTTTAAACGGTGTCATCTTTCGGGTTGTAAAAAATGATCTTGTGTGGGCTAAAACGACGTTTTAAACCTGCACATGTTTAAAAGCAAGTTATGAGATGGGAGCGCTCATTCTGGTAAAACACCGTTCAGAATGGAGTAAGCACATTCATCACTAGTGTTGCTCACGAATATTCGCATTGCGAATATTCGCTACGAATATTGCATATTCGAGTATTCGCGAATATCTCGAATATCGCGGCGAATATTCGCTATTTTGAATATTCGTATTTTTCAAATTTCGCAATCAATTTCGCATTCGCGAATTTCGCAATGGCGAAATTTCGCAATAGCGAAATTTCGCAATTTTTTTTTTTTTTTATAAAATATCACGAATATTCGATATTTACGAATATTCGCGACCGCATATGTGAAATTTTGCTTTTTTTTTTTTTATAAAATATACCGAATATTCGTAAATATCGAATATTCGTGATATTTTATATAAAAAAAAAAAAAAAAAAAAATCGCGAAATTTCGCATTAGCGAAAATTCGCATTAGCGAAAATTCGCATTAGCGAAAATTCGCAATTTTTTTTTTTTAAATATCACGAATATTCGATATTAACGAATATTCGCGAATATTCTTCGAAATATTCGCGAAATATCGCGAAATCGAATATGGCGTATTCCGCTCATCACTATTCATCACGCTGTAACAGACAGAAAAGCGCGAATCGTCTTTTACTAACAAGGAATCAACTAACGCAGCCCAAAGGCGAATAGAACTTCCCTTTTAGAGTGCTGTTGTATGTATTGTACGTCACTGCGCTTTTCTCATAATTTTTTAAAGACGATGGTGTGTGGGCAACGTCGTTTTTAATGATGAAGTTGGAAAAACTTTGGGCCAGATTCAGCAAGACTTGCGCTGGAGTAATTCGATATGCGCCGCGTAACTGTGAAGATGCGCCGTCGTTTCTATGTGGCCGTACCCACCAAACTAGATGCGACAGAAAACGGGCCATTTCCGATCGTTTTAACTTTCCGACGCCAGAGTCTCGTCAGCGCATAATTTCGCTTGGCGCATCAGTCGCGCCTATTGATTTCCCCTGCAAATATGCAAATGAGGGAGATTTCCCGATTTGCGAACAGATTAGCACCATACGCTGGCTACATGCGCCGCACGTATCGCGTCCGTCCGGCGCAAAGTTATTTCTACAAATAGCTGCTTTATCTTTACTCCAGACGGCCACAGGTCAGCAGGAGAGCAGCTACAGCAGCGTTACCGACGATAAGAGCTAGCTGAGCACCCCCACTTGCAGGACAACACCTCTGTCCATGCTTGTCTGTCAACTTTTACAGCCATGGAGGAAGACATCATAGGTCTCCATAGCCGAGATGACGGCTGACAGCTCCTGGCCTTTAAAGTTCAGCTTTCTCCTGTGTGTTTGCGGGGAACGGGAGCAGCCATCTCAGAACAAAAGTAACTTCACTGCGGGGAGGGGGAACAGGATATACTTTAGTGCCGGAATGGCGCATCTACGGGCGCATTTAAACGCCCAACGGAACGCATTGCGCTGACGTTTCCCGTGAAGTGGTGCCGACGGAAGTTGTGAGCATGCGCACAAGGGGGCCGAGTGAAGCCTCACTTACTGCGCATGCTCCGTGGATGATGCGCTGAACGTAAGCCTCTGCGCTGGGCTCCGCCCATCATTTACATATGATCACACCCACTTCCACTTGCGTCGGGTTACGCCAGCGCATTATAGTTACTCTGGCGCAAGTTTACGCGCAACTGCTATGTGAATAACAGTACTTGCGCCGAAAGTGTTGGCGGAGTAACGTAAATGAGAAACGTTACTCCAAAGTAAAGAAGCGCCCATCTACCTGAATCTGGCCCTTTGTTTTTTGGACATTCTGAAAAACAACGTTTTTTTTTTTCATGCTGAAAAGTGATCGTGTGTACGCGGCATTATTCAAAAGTCCTCGGTAGTAACAATAGATAAGTTGTTACGTGCTGCAAGCAAATCCACTGTGTAAAGTGTCCACCTTCACCCGCTAAAAACAAGGATCACCCATTGTGCGCAGAATATGGAGGGCACCTTACCAACAGTTGTTGACCCTTTTGGTTAGAAAGAGGTCAAATACAGCTTTTGAACACTAAAAGTGTATTGTTCCATGCCAATCAGGGTCTCCTTATCAACCAATCATAATCCAGTAGCAAACCATGGGATACAGGATGAAAAAGAGGAAGGACCGCAATAGTATAATTCTGGTTTATTAACCACTTCCATACAGGGCACTTATACACCCTCCCGCCCAGACCAATTTTTAGCTTTCAGCACTGTTGCACTTTGAATAACAATTGTGCGGTCATGCTACACTGTACCCAAACGAAATTTGTATCATTTTATTCCCACAAATAGAGCTTTCTTTTGGTGGTATTTGATTTCCTACTGGGGATTTTTATTTTCTGCAAAAAAAAATAAAAAAATGACCAAACATTTAGAAAAAAAAAGTTTTTTTTTGTTTCTGTTATAAAACATTGTAAATAAGTATGTTTTCTCGTTTACTGATGGGCACTGATAGTACTGCATTGACGAGCACTGATAAGGCGGCACTGATGGGCACCGATAAGGTGGCACTGATGTGGTGGCATTGATGGGCACTAATATGCGGCACTGATGGGTGGCACGGATGGGCATGGATAGGTGGCACAGATAGATGGCACAGATAGGCGGCACGGATGGGCACAGATGGGCATGGATAGGCGGCATGGATGGGCACGGATAGGCTGCATGGATGGGCACGGATAAGCTGCATGTATGGGCACTGATAGGTGGCATGGATGGGCATAGATGGGCACTTATAGGTGGCACTATTGTATGTTTAGTACTAATGGATGCCAATCAGTGCCAAACAATGCCTGCCAATCAGTTATGCCCATTCTGGGCACTGATTGGCATTCATTGTGGCACTGATTGGCATCCTTTATTTGTGTTTGTTATCCCTGGTGGTCTAGGTGGGCATCCCTGGTGGCATCTGTGGTGGGCATCCCTGGTGGACTAGTGGCATCCCTTGTGGTCCAGATAGTCGATCAGCGCAAACCCACCCCTGTCAGTGGAGCAGCCGATCGGCTCTCCTCCACTCGCGCCTGACAGACGCGAGTAAGGAAAAGCCGATTACCAGCTTTTCCTGTTTACATCGTGATCAGCCGTGATTGGACACGGCTGATTACGTGGTAAAGAGTCTCCGTCTGAGACACTTTACCTAGATCGGTGTTGCGGGCTGTCAGACTGACACCCTGCAACAACGATCGCCGCAATGCGCGCCCCCGGGGGCGCGCAGCAGCTCAATATCCTGAGGACGTCATATGAAAACCAGTCAGGATATTGAAACCACTTTGCCGACGTCAATATGTCATTGGCGGGCGGCAAGTGGTTAAAATATATTAAAAACAAAAATGCCAAGTGGCATCTTACTATTTGCGGTGCCTGTATCCCTGCAATGAGGCTGCTGAGCGTAAAACAGTAGGAGAGATGGCCCCTGTCGCTGGAAGGTCTGGCGTGCGCTCCACCACCAGGAACCAGCTGGACCGGAAGTTCGTGACTGTGTGTGACCAGGTTGTGCCTCGACGTACGTTTCGTAAATTACGTCATCAGGAAGCGTACCTGGTCACGCACTGGACTGAGATTATATATCCAACAGTCAAATAAGTTGGAGGGAACAGACTATTAACAGCCTCGGTCCTGGTTAACAGGTACCAAACTTGATTGCCAATACATATGCGCTTTTAAACTGCATAATACAAATAATTCTCCGTCGATTTAACAACAGATTAATTACCAAGAAAAACATTTAAGCGTTGCATATTCCAAATGCTAGTCTGACGATTGCACAACGGATCAAGTAGATCAAGAATATATTAAAAAGTTAACCCCTTCCTGATACAGGTTGCATGATATGCTAAAAAAAAATATAGTACATACTAAATACTTACTGTATTAATAAATAAGTAAAAAATTGTTATTTACGTAAGATAGTCCCTAATGAATGGCAGAAAGGTTCATTTAATATCAAAGTAAATGAGACCATAGGAAGACCAGTAGGATTCATTCATTAGTTAAAGTGGAGTTTCCATCCCCAAATTTGTTTTTCATTATTGTGCTCATTAGACCTAAAGAAGAAGAGACATTTTTTTTTTTTTTTACTCATCTGGAAATGCATGTTGCTATGCGGTCCAATCTGCCTTAGAAATCACCTAGGATTCTGACATCATCTCCCTCTAATGCTCCTGGGAAATGTGTGTCATCATTTCCCAGGATGCAGTGCGCTGTCCAATTATCACTCCCCATCCAAGACTTCCAGGAAGTAAGTGCTTGTAGGCTTCACAATGCCCACAAGCAAAATGGCAACGGTGTAGACATCGTTTTATAAAATACCTTTTTTGAATAACTATGCGGAGCGGTGGCAGATTGTAAAATAGTAAGTGACCGGATTCATATTATAAAAACGCAGGATGAAAGGACATACATTTAAAAAATGCAAATTTGGGGTATGAACTACACTTTAAGAAACAATTAAGGTCCAATTCAATATGGTGACCCAATGGCTGCATCGTTCTTAGACGATACCACCATTGGGTCTCATTCTGGGATATGGCCTTGGAAAGGTAAGTCCCTCTCCAGTGGCTAGTGGCTCTGTCTATACCATAAAAGGTTAGTAGAGGTGGATCCCTGCCATGGCATTGGTCAAAATGCCTTGAAACACTGTGGTTTGGGAAACCCTTTACGATATTTGAATGAATGAATGAATGAATGAAAACTTATATAGTGTGTGTAACGGAATGAACTGTGACAACCAGAGTCTTTGGAAGGATGAGATACTCCTGTTCCAGGGACACTAATAACCCCAGGGTCGAAATCCACCCTGTGCCCTTGTAGGCGTAGGGTGGCTAATAGGATCATAATTCATGTATTACATGAGATGGGACATTAATAATACTTCATATGGCAGGATACTGAGATATTAAGGTGTTCCTACTTGACATCTGTTACACAGGAGAGGGACATTACAAGCTTATTCAATGCTTAGCTCCGGCTATTGAAATGTTAAGTGAGGTTGGCTCTTCAAAATGTGGACACATTCTGTGGTTGGCATACGACGGAGACTTCCGGTGGCCCTTGGGTGTGCTCATCATAGAGGTACGATTGTGTGCTCACAATACGTGTTTATGTGGGGAGGAACGGCGGACCGGGACAAATTTAGGTGCACATCCTTGACTACATAATATGTTTACATTTTTGTTTTCTTTTTCTTTTTTGTAACTGCATATAGTTTATATAGATATACTTTACTGTATCTGCAATATATCTATAGACATGCCAGGATTATGCAATGATGATGATGACATTGTCTCCGAATTAGCTTGCTCTGTCTAGTCCGTATGTTAGGATATTCACATTTTTGTTTTTCTATTTTTATAGATTACTGTATATATGTATATTTGTCCCTGAGGAAGCCTGAACAGGCGAAACATGTCGGACCTCATATATACACCAATATGGTGAAATTATCTCTCTCATATGATCTATTCATATTTTTATAACTTTGTTTGTTATTCAATGTGATAATTTATTCAAATATATTTCTATACATATAAGCCTTGTCTGTAGTGGATGGTCTCTGCGGTTTCAGAGTCAATTTACTATAACTGTTCTCTACTTCTATTTTTACACCACGATATACCCAACATGCATTCGTACAGTCCCATGCCCTCTCCCGTTATTGGGAACTATATCTATTCTGTGGAAAGGTGTTAATTGCATCTATTCCTAGACAATACATTGTCTATGGTACAAAGGAGTCAAGCCCTTTAGAGACAGTACGTCTGTCTAGATTTTGTGATTGAGGTTCCTTGTATGTGTGTGAAGATTATCTGTGATTGTGTATTATTCAAAAGGAATTGAAGTCTATTGATGATGCGGTGCCCAAATGTCTAGCTACTGATTAGATAATTAGCCTCAGTGTGTGAATAGGGGGGTGGAGATTGCATTGTCCCTTTGATTACTGTCACATGCTTGTAACTGCATAAAAAGCTGAGAAGAAACCATTAAAGCATTCATTCATTTTGAAACCAGTACCAGAGCTTGTGTCTCGGTTATTATGGAAAATGGAATGGATCGTGTATGCAAGATTGTCGCAGTGTGTCAGATAAGCTTGTCGTGGTTGGATGGAAGGTCGTAAACGGTGGTGACCGTTACAGCGCGGCACATGCAAACTTAATCGCCTCTGGGCGCTTGTTGTTCCTGTCTCCTTTGGTATCAAAAGAGATGAGTCTTGATCTTTCTCCTGAACTCTAAATGGTTCTCCTCCAACCGAATGCTGGTTGGTAAGGCGTTCCATTGTCTGGGACCTTGGACCGCAAATCTCCTTTCTCCTTTGGACTTGTAGTTGGCTTTCGGTATCTGGAGTAGATTTTGATTGGTGGATCGCAGAACGCGATTGGGATTATGAGCTTTTATTTTTTCGCATAGATAATGGGGAGCATTCCCATAGATACATCCCCATAGATACATCTATGCGTTAGACAGAGTGCTTTAAAAGTGATTCTGTCTTTTACTGGTAACCAGTGCATTGATCTCAGAGAAGGTAAGATTGATTCCCAGGGTTTTTTCCCAGTCACAAGTCTGGCGGACATATTTTGAACGACTTGTAGACTAGCGATTTGGTACTTGGGGAGTCCGAGGTAAAGGGCATTTGCATAGTCCAATCTTGAGTTTACAATTGCTCCCACCACGACCGCTATGTCTTCTTTGGGAATAAAAGGAGTAAGTCTGCGTAGTAGGCGCAGCAGATGGTGAGATCCGCTGACTACTGACCCTATTTGTGCGTCCATATTCATGTAAGAGTTGAAGATGACCCCAAGACTTTTGACTTTGGCGCTAGGGGTGATAATTTTGCCCAGAATGGGCGGGGGGTCCAAGTTGTTGCAGGTTGATTCTGTTACGCAAAGTACCAATGATATTTTTAGTGGCATCGATGGAGATGGGTTCCAGCGTGAATTTACCCGATTGTGGTGAAATACTGTGAGTATTGTGTGAATAATTGCGGGGGGGGGTTGAGGGGGAGGTTCTCATCTGAAGAGCTTCTTTTCCAGGCGGCTTCCGCCCTTCTGCGCTCTTGCTTCAGTAATGCCAGTTGGTTGTTGAACCAGCTGGAGTTATTTTTCCGGATGCAGGTTTTACGTTTCGGTGCTATTAAGTCAGCTGACTGTAATAGGGCTGTGTTTATGGCATCCAGTGTTTCTTCAGCCGTTTGATGCGGCTGAATTGTATTTATTTTTTTCCTTAACGTGGCTTTGAAGAGTTCCGAGTGGAGATTCTTCTGACATCTAGTCCAGTGTGTTGTCACTGGATTTGATGTTTTAGTTAAGGGGGGAAATTGGAAATAATGAATTTAATTGCAAGATGATCTGTCCATGGCAATGGTTCATTTTCTCAGATTTTTATGTCCAGATCTTGTCTGAAAATAAGATCGAGTGTGTGACCTTTTCAAGGATTAACTTAATCCTCGATCCTAAATTGGTCCAGAGGAAGGCAAAAAAACCCTGGCCGTGTGACGCCAATATGCTACGACAGGGAAAAAAATTCCTTCCTGACCCCTTAAGAAGCGATCGGGCGGACCCTGGATCAAGTTCAAATGGTATTGAGAAAGGGGGGAGTTGGGCTGGGTGTAGCAAGATGGCCACCGATCAGGCTGCAAAGAGCCAAGGTGGTGACCTTGAGGGGGGGGGATTGCCAACTGGTAGTTATTGCGTTGTGGCTTGAGTCAGGAGAGTGGTAGGTGACCCAAATACAGGGGGTAGCAGGCTGGTACCTGGAGGGGGTGCGGGGGGCCACTCGGCCGTGGTGACGAAGCGGGGGGGAGGGGGCCCTACCTATCTACATCCCGTGGGCCACACGTCCTACTCCTAGGAAGCGTGTGCCGGTAGCTGCCCGGATGCAGTTCTAGCCCTAGGGAAGAGTCTCGCTTCCAGACTAGCCTGAAGTCAGGAGACAAGATATGACACCAAGTCTAGGTGTGCCAAGATGGCCACCAGCTGGAATCCGAGTCTGGGGCTGTGAGTCTGGGGGTCTGCAGCGTCTGGGGGTCTGCAGCGTCTGTAATAGGAGGCTTAGGGGTAACTGGGGGGTACTATGGATCCTCCTGGGCCGCGGGGTTTGAGGGGGGGGGTTGAGTGGATGTAGTGTGCGGCGCGCTACTTTCCTAACGCGGCAGCTGCGAATCGTTCCAATACGGCTGGGCTGGGGTTGCGGTGCTAATGGGTGGTTGGAGCTGCTGGTGGGATTAGCGGTGTGGGGGGGTAGCGAAACACCGATGTTTAGGCCGCCATCAGCACCATCGCGGCTTGTCCTAAAAAGGACGGCCTCAAACGGTTCCAGGAGGGAAGGGAGGAAGTCCTATAGTGGCCCTGCGAGTCAGGGGCTTATCTTAACCCGCACCCGGGGGGTAAAGCTGCGAGGCGAGGTGAGAGAGGGCGTCCAAACGGGGAGAAGGAGAAGCGCTGGTCCTCTGACAGGGAGTTGGAAAGCCCTGTCTGTCTGTGAAGCACCCAGTGAGAGCAGACTCGCTGCGGAGCGTCCTGCCTCACTGAGTGTCAATAATGCTTTATTGAACAACTTACAACTTGACTTTCTTGACTGATAAGATTTGACTTTCCACATGCTCATTGATTCTAACATTTGGTGCTATCATGTTCCTCAAACCAGGGGCCCTTCTATAGATACATTTTGGTTTTGGTGGCAAAATGTTGGCCAAATCAGTATCCTTGAGTAGGATAGGCCAAAATTATCTGAAAATTCTTTCCACACTCTTATATTGTCTGTGGAATCCTGGAAAAAACGCCAACTCCACCTGAAGGGAAGCCCTCATTCTGGATTCCAACAATGAATGTCTATCTATATTGGAAACTGCACTTTTTGTAAACACTAATTGGGCTTTTGTGTAGCCTTTTTCTATGAACCTCTCGGTAAGTATATCAGCCTGTTGTTCAAAATCAACTGATTGATCACAATTCCAGATGGAGGCGCATGAATTGCCCTTTTGGTATAGCTCCCAACCACTAGTAGTTGCCACCACCCTAAGTGGTTGGGGGCTATACCAAAAGGGCAATTCATATCTATAGAAGGGCCCTTGGTTTGAGGAACATGATTGCACCTAATGTTCCTGACCCCCCCAAAAAAACATTAATTTACCTTGACGGTTCTGGATTTCACTATTACACTCGTTGCAGATCATGTAAAATCACGATTAGACAGGGGAAGAAAAAGATCAAATTCAGGTCTAATGTAACAGAACAATAATTCACTATCAAACCGTTGATAACTTGCCACTCCAGGTATGTCACCTACATTCTGGAATGTCCCTGCTCTCTCCAATATGTGGGGCAGACAACCAGAGAGTTAAAAGTAAGAATCAATGAGCATGTGGCAAATATCGTAAAGGGTTTCCCAAACCACAGTGTTTCAAGGCATTTTGACCAATGCCATGACAGGGATCCACGTCTACTAACCTTTTATGGTATAGACAGAACTACTAGCCACTGGAGAGGGACTCACCTTATCAAGGCCATATCCCAGAATGAGACCCAATGGTTGTATCGTCTAAGAACGATGCAGCCATTGGGCCCCAATATTGAATTGGACCTTAATTGTTTCCTAACTAATGAATAAATCCTACTGGTCTTCCTATGGTCTCATTTACTTTGATAATAAATTAATCTTTCTGCCATTCATTAGGGACTATCTTACGTAAATAACACATTTTTATTTATTTATCAATACAGTAAGTATTTAGTATGTACTATATTTTTTAGCATATCATGCAACCTGTATCAGGAAGGGGTTCATTTTTTAATATATTCTTGATACACTTGATCCGTTGTGCAATCGGCGGACTAGCATTTGGAATATGCAACGCTTAAATGTTTTTCTTAAATGTTTATCTTTTGGTAAATCAACGGAGCATTATTTTTATTATGCAGTTTAAAAGCGCTTATGTATTGGCAATCAAGTTTGGTGCTTGGAAACCGGGACCGAGGCTGTTAATAGTCTGTTCCCTCCCACTTATTTGACTGTTGGACATATAATCTCAGTCCAGTGCGTGACTAAGTACGCTTCCTGATGACGTAATTTCCGCAATGTACGTCGAGGCGCAACCTGGTCACACACAGTCACAAACTTCCGGCCCAGCTGGTTCCTGGTGGTGGAGCGCACGCCAGACCTTCCAGCGACGGGGGCCATCTCTCCTACTGTTTTACGCTCAGCAGCCTCAGTGCCGGGATACAGGCACCACAAATAGTAAGGAGCCACTTGGCATTTTTGTTTTTAATATATTTAAATAAACCAGAATTATACTATTGCGGTCCTTCCTCTTTTTCATTCTATATCCCATGGTTTGCTACTGGAATATGATCGGTTGATAAGGAGTCCCTGATTGGCATCAGAACAATACACTATGGTCAGATTCACAAATCACTTACGCCAACGTATCTCCAGATACGCCGCTTAAGTACAAATATGTGCGCTCGTGTCTGTGCGCCGGACCCACAAACTAAGATACGCCTAAAAACAGACTTCATCCCACCGTAACTTGCCTACGCCGGCGTAGAGTGGGCGCATATTTACGCTGGACGCATGTGGCTTTCCCATTGATTTTCTATTCAAATATGCAAATGAGGGAGATACGCTGATTCACAAACGTACTTGCGCCTGGCGCATGATTTAAGCGGTTTGCGTAGGTTTTACGTTTGGCGTAAAGTTATTCCCCATAGATGAGGCGCAACCCATGCATGCGCCCCCTACCCTCTACTTTGTCACAATTTATTTCAGGTATCTGATTTTTTGGGCAGCAGCTTATTACTAATTTAATTAAATTAATTTATTTACTGTAGTTTATTCACATTTACATTGGTGCAAGATTTACCAATTTCCAATAGAGAAAGTAACCTAAAGCCTAGGTTATTAGAAAATCACATGAAAATATCCTTATTCGGAACGATCATTTGTTTTTCAGTTTGTTGGTATATATCTTTCGAGAGCGCATGTCAACTGTTTGAACAAAAGTTTCTAAAGGGGCATGCTGGATTTTTGTTATCAGTTAGCAGAATTATTGATTTTTGTTTAATTAGTACAGTATTCAATCTTAAAAAATAAAATGAGCAAGTGTGCGCATGCGCTGGACTTCCGGGAAGATGCTGTGACCAGGAGCTCCAACCTTACAGAAGGCCCCACCCCAGCAAACAAAAGCGGGACCTTAGTAACTGACCTGCCTGGGTTCCTAGAGCACCTGCCCACATGTCAGGAGATCAATCCAAATAGCTCGCCCCTAAGCCTTCCAAGGTGGCAGTCGCAGCTTCTCCACGAGGGGACAAGGAAAACAAGGATTCTTTTGCGGTTTCAATTGCGGATTTGATTGTGGATTTGATTGCGGATTTGATTGCGGATCCTCCTCCAACACAGGTAACTCAGGTAGCAAGTAACCTCCTGCCAACATCTGTGAGTACTCAGCACAACCACACTATATACCCATCCTCCATCGAGTCTCTCCTGGGCAGAACAATGAAGGACCTTTTTCACACGCCCTTTATTAACACCCCCCTTGGTCAGACAGGCTCACAACATGCTTTTGCAATTCCTCAAAGCCATTTCCCTGACATGGCCCAGTTACTGGGTTAGTAACTGGTTAGTAACAGATTCTCTAAAAGGCTAGCTGCAGGACTGGCACAGAATGCTAAACAAATCATCTCCTCAATTGAAGCAGACCTGCACGGCCTGAGAGTTTGGATAGATGCCATTAAACAAGCCGTAGAACACACTACTGCACAAGCTATCCAGAATACAACCTGCAAACAAACGCTTCAAGACCAACTTGACATCACTCTTAGCAAAATGTAAGATTTAGAAAATAGGAGCAGATGTTACAATTTCCGCATTAGAGTTCAAATTGGTTCTGGATGTCCAGGGCTTGGTCAAATCTTTTGTAACCAATTTAAAACAGAGCTTTTATACCCACCTCCATACCGGGCCTATTCTGGCACTTCTCTCCTACATGTACAAATCATCGTTCTTTTGCTAGAAAATTACTCAGAACCCCCAAACATTATATATATTTTTTTAGCAGACACCCTAGGGAATAAAATGACAGTCAATCTTGCACGGTATTTGCGCAATAATTTTTCAAACGCCTTTTTTTGGAAAAAAAATGGTTTCATGAATTAAAAAATAACAAAACAGTAAAGTTAGCCCCATTTTTTTGTAAAATATGAAAGATGATGTTACACCGAGTAGATACCTAGATACCTAACATAAAGCATAAGATCATAAAAAAAAAATCACAGATCTCATGCTTACTAGCATCACATCGCGCCCGGGCCTCCGACGGTAGGTCACCAGTCATCTCTTTGCTTCCTATCTGGTGCAGTGCGATCCTTTCTCCGGGGCCCCGATGGCATGGGAGAGCCCGGAGAAGCACCCCTCCCCTCCCGCCGCCTATAAGAATGATCAAGCGGCAGAACCACCTCTATGATTGTTCTTATGGTGCGCAGGATCGCCGACAGAACAAATGATATCTGAATGATGCCTCTAGCTGCAGGCATCATTCAGATGTCACCGCACAAAGTCCAGGACGTCATATGACATCCACCCAGGATAGGAGATCTCCTTTGTGGACGTCATGTGACGGTGTGCGATATTGAAGTGGTTAAGAACATCCCCAATCTTAGGCTTGAACTAGCCAGGGTCCACAGAGCGCTACAACCACCTCACCATAACGGACTGTCAAGGGACATTATGGGTAAAACCCCTCTTTTATGCAGTGAATAGGACAGGCCAGTAGCTCAATTGCATACTGTACAAGCTCTGGCCAGTGATCCATCCTCAAGACTTAGTAACTAAGAGGATTTTTGGTGGGAAAGGTGTCCAAGTCTGATCTTGCCCCTAGGTATACCTTCACCATGTAAATCAGACGCTGGCGATGATTGCTGGAACCGATCATACCTTGGGGCGGATTAAAAAAATTCTGAATGCATCGGTCAGACGGCCACCTTCTCCACCACTTCTTTTGTGACTGACTGAAGCCTCAGCAACATGTTGTCCAGGACCAGGAATTTGTAACCTCCCAGGCTCTGGAAACGCCTTTCTGCAAAGCCTCCTGAAGATGTTTCATCCTCTGCTCCCTCTGCAACGGCTGGATAAGGTCCACAACCTTACCCTTGTAACGTGAATCAAGGAGGGTTGCCAGCCAGTAATGATCCCTCTCCTTGATACCACAAATCTGAGGATCCTTTCACAGGCTTTGGAGGATCAGGGATGCCAGGCAGCGTAAGTTTGGTGAAGCAATTGGTCCAGAGTCCTCTGGGTCACTAAGGACCAACATGATCCGCAACCACCTCCTCACAGCCATGTACAAATCCATGGGTTTCTAGGGACTGTAAATGATCCCTTGAAGACTGCTGCTGATGCTGAGTGCTAGGCTCCACCTCCATGTTGACAAAATCCTTCTCCTCTTCCTCCTCCTTGTCCTCTTCCTGTGTGATCGGCAGGCCAACAGGAACATTGTCTGGATAAAGGGGGCCTTGAGAGGTAAGGAAGTCCTCCTCTTCCTCCCTCTGTTCTGCCTCAAGTGCCCTGTCCAGCGTGTGCATTGATGGCCCTCTGCTGCGTGTGCAGCCTCTGCAGCATGGCCAACGTTGAGTTCCATCTGGTGGGCATGTCACAGATTAGGTGGTTCTTGGGCAGGTTGTATTCATTTTGGAGGTAAGCCAGCTGAGCACCAGCATTATATGACCAGCGGAAATGCACACAGACTTTCCTGGCCTGCCTCAAGAGATCTTGTAAGCCCAGGTACCTGCCCAAGAACCGATGCACCACCAAGATAAGGACGTGAGCCAAACAGGGCACATGGGTCAGATGTCCCTGTTGGAGGGCAGAGAGGAGGTTAGTGCCATTGTCGCAAACCACCATTCCTGGCTGAAGATGGACTGGCATCAACCACCTCTGAACCTGCCCCTGCAGAGCTGACAGAACCTCTTCCCCAGTCTGGCTCCTGTCCCCCAAGCACACCAGCTCAAGCACTGCATGGCATCACTTTGCATGTGTGCTTGCTTAGCCCCTTGAACGCCTACGGAACACCGCTGGTTCCGAGGACAAATCAGCAGAGGAAGAGGCCATGGAGAAGCAAGAGGAGGGGGTGGAGGAGAGAGGTGTGGCAAAATTACCACTAGTAGCATTTTGGAGGCGTGGTGGCGGAACAACCTCCAACACCACTGCACTGCGTCCTGCATCCTTTCCAGCTGCCAGCAGAGTCACCCAGTGCTAACATGAAAGATAGGTAATGTCCCTGTCCATGCCTGCTGGACCATGAGTCAGCGGTAATATGCACCTTACCACTGACCACCCTGTTCAGCGAGACCAAGACACTGCCTTGCACATGCCGGTAGAGAGCCGGAATCACCTTCCGTAAAAAAAGCGTTTGGGAACCTGCCACTAAGGTACCAACACACTACACAAGGCCGACTTCCAGGCAGAATTATATAGTGTGGGGCGTGTACTAAACCCCCTAAGCCTTAATTGGCCAAAGTCACCCTGGCTTTGGCCAATTATGGCTCACATTTTTGTGCGCGCTGTGATTGGCCAAGAATATGGGCCAAGACACGCCACTCGAATTTGGCGCGAATGGCCCAAAACGTTCGTAATTCGACGAACGATCGAACATACGACCCCAGATGTCTCCATAGAGAGGACATGTCATGCTTTATTGTTATCACAAAGCAGGTTTACATTTCTTGTGACAGCAATAAAGGTGATCAAAAAGAAAATGAATGGGACAGTGTAAAAATAAAGAAATGTGAATAAAATAAAAAATAAAATAAATGTAATGCTCCTCCGTCCCCTCCATGCTCACACGCAGAGGTGAACACATACATAGGTCGCGCATAGATAGGTTGTGCACGCATGTAAACAATGTTTGCACCACACATGCAAGGTATCGCCATGAATGCTATTGCAAGGGCAATAATTCTATTGCATAAACGTTTTATTGAGGAAACAAGAGACTACCATGCAAATATTCCAGGTACAGGAAAAACATTGCAAAGTAGACAAAAAAATGCTGCATCATCATTTCCCGCAAGAATGCAAGGAGGAATATACAAAATATAAAAACGGGATTTACGTCAAAGTGTGACTAATTGTATTGTTATGTAGCCAGGTGCTGAGCTACAGCAATTTGGAGATGGAAATAGTGTTGCCACTTGTCCGGTTTTGAACTGGACAGTCCAGGATTTGAATGCTGTGCCCGTGTTTCCCTCTGCCTCAGACTCCAGGGCTGCCAACAGGGGGCCTCAACACACAGGGGGAAATGGACAGCAGGAGGATCATTAAGGCCAGACAGGGGACAATTACATAGGAAACAAACTGAGGGAGAGAAAATCACCAGGTAGCCACTGGTGCAGTAATTTGTACTTTATTTAAATGATTAAAAGCAAACAATCTGCATTGCACTCACACAGAGCAGTCGGCATACCACAGTCTGTGAAATCCAGAAATCAGAATTCTACCTATTCACGCTGCTGTGATCGCTGTATCACTGGAGGAAGCTGGTACAAGAATAGAGAGAGCCGCGAGAAACTCCAGTGAACTGTCAGATAGCCTGGGACACTGTGACCAATCAGAGTATTTTTTGAGGCTTAACCACGCCTCCATCATTAGAGGCTGACAGGTCACTGGAGTTTCCCGCCGCTCTCTCTATCCTTGTGCCGGCTTCCTCCAGTGATTTAGCGATCAGAGCAGTGTGGATCGGGAGAATGCTGACAGTGAACTTCACAAACTGTGATATGCCAACCGCTCTGACATGTGTGAGTGCAATGCAGATTGTTTTTAACCACTTCCCGCCCGGCCAATAGCCGATTTACGGCCGGGAAGTGGTTATGAAATCGTGACAGGCCGTTCTCAAACGGCCTGCACGATTTCATGCCGCACGCGCC
This sequence comes from Rana kukunoris, assembly GCA_029574335.1. Classification (NCBI taxonomy): domain Eukaryota; kingdom Metazoa; phylum Chordata; class Amphibia; order Anura; family Ranidae; genus Rana; species Rana kukunoris. The sequence continues at coordinate 215,420,334 of CM056059.1, read as the reverse complement.
CGTGCGGGCGCGCAGCGCGGCGATCGGTGATGCGGGGTGTCAGTCTGACACCCTGCACCTCCGATCTCGGTAACGAGTCTCCGGCGGAGCCTCGTTACCACGTGATCAGCCGTGTCCAATCACGGCTGATCACGATGTAAACAGGAAGAGCCGCCGACGGCTCTTCCTCACTCGCGTCTGACAGACGCATGTAGAGGAGAGCCGATCAGCGGCTCTCCTGACAGGGGGGGTTCGCGCTGATTGTTTATCAGCGCAGCCCCCCCTCGGATCGCCACACTAGACCACCAGGGAAATAAAAAAAATAAAAAATAAATGACCCAAAAAAATGACAAAAAAAAAAAAAAAAAATGACAAAAAAAAAAAGACAAAAAAAAAAGGGGGGGCAGTAAAAAAAAATGATGCCAATCAGTGCCCACACATGGGCACTGATTGGCAACATTGATCCATCAGTGCCACCCCTCAGTGATCATCAGTGCCACCCCAGTGTCTGTCAGTGCCACCCCACAGTGCCAATCCATGCCCAGTGCCCACCTACCAGTGCCCACCTGTGCCACCTATCAGTGCCCACCTGTGCCGCCTATCAGTGCCCACCTGTGCCGCCTATGAGTGCCCACCTGTGCCGCCTATGAGTGCCCACCTGTGCCGCCTATGAGTGCCCACCTGTGCCGCCTATGAGTGCCCATCTGTGCTGCCTATGAGTGCCCAGTGCTGCCTATGAGTGCCCATCAGTGCCGCCCATGAGTGCCCATCAGTGCCGCCCATGAGTGCCCATCAGTGCCCAATACCAGCGCCGCCTATCAGTGCCCATCAGTGCTACCTAATCGGTGCCCATCAGAACTACCTCATCGGTGCCCATCAGTGCCACCTCATCGGTGCCCATCAGTGCCACCATATCAGTGCCCATAATTGAAAGAGAAAACATACTCATTTACAAAAAAAATTACAGAAAAAAATAAAAACTTTATTTTTTTTTCAAAATCTTCGCTCTATTTTTAGTTGTTGCACAAAAAAAAAAAAACGCAGAGGTGATCAAATACCACCAAAAGAAAGCTCTATTTGTGGGGAAAAAAGGACGCCAATTTTGTTTGGGTGCAGTGTAGCATGACCGCGCAATTGTCATTCAAATTGCGACAGTGCTGAAAGCTGAAAATTGGCTTGGGCGGGAAGGTGCGTAAGTGCCTGGTATGGAAGTGGTTAAACATTTAATTAAAGTGTAAGTTCATCTTTACAGAAAATCTATAAGGTGAACTTACACTGGACCCTGTCCCCATTGCACCAGGTCCTGCTAACCTGGAGAGCGAAAATCGTCCATTCTGACAGATCATATCGCCGCCTTACCAGTCAGAGGATTTGAAATCCCCATGGCTTTCTCTCCTCTCCGTCTGCGGTGAAAGGATGGGTTATGAGGTTTCTGATTGATCGCCACCGCCCATGTGACATGGCTGATCAATTAGAATGCTCCTCAATGTACCTCCTGACGAGGTACATTTTGGAGATTAAGCCAAGAGGATTTCTAAGCACTGGAATGGTAAGGCGAGGTGTCAGAACAGGTGATTGCTGCTCTACAGGTCAGCGGGAATGGGGGGGGGGGGGGTGATTAGGGGCTCCTGTGTAAGTTCATCTTACAGATTTTTCTGTAAAGGTGAACTTATCCTTTAAAGTAAAAATTACTGCACCAGCGGCTACCTGGCGCCTCTCTCTTTCACAGTTTCCCAACCCTGCTCCTTAACAGCCAGCTTTTATTTCTCCCTGATTGGGCAAAGCTTTACCCAATCAGGGCGCAGAATGGGGTGAACAGCCATTGTTCGGGCCAAACCAATCGCCCAACACTAGAACTAAGTATTACTTTTAGTGATCCCCTGTGATATTGTAGGCACTCAACCTGATGTTTTAGAGTTTTTTTTTTGGAAAGGGCTGATGCAAAGAAGATTTCCCATCCTAATCAGTGGCTCCGACAGGGATAGTGCTACATTTAGTTTTTGAAAAAACAAAGATTAGAACATCTGCCAGTTTTTGTTGCTGTGACCCAGTTAGGCAGATTCACTCTGTCTATTTTTGCTGTTTATTGTTATCATTGAAAGCGAAAGTAAAAGAAAATACCCAAAATTTTGGGTTGTCACCAAAAAAGTAACAGAGGGGAAATCTTCCTAAATCTGGTGACATCCAGGCAGGGGCATTTCATGAAATCAGTGGGCCTGTGTGCAAGATCATAAGTTCGGCCCTAGACAAAAATGGAAAAGAAAACAGCCATGGCGAAAATTAGGCATGGTTTAACCACTTCAATACAGGGCATTTTCATCCTTTCCTTGCCCAGGCCAATTTTCAGCTTTCAGCGCTGTCACATTTTGAATGACAATTGTGCGGTCATGTGACATTGTACCCAAATTACATTTTTATATATTTTTTTCCCCAAAAAAGGAGCTTTCTTTTGGTGGTATTTGATTACCTTTGCGTTCTTAATTTTTTGCGCTATGAACAAAAAAAGAGTGTCAATTTTGAAAAAAAAAACACAATATTTAAAATTTTTGCTATAATAAATATCCCAATTTTTATTTTTATTTTTTCTCAGTTTAGGCCGATATATATTTTTCTACATATTTTTGGTAAAAAAAATGCAGTAAGCGTATATTGATTGGTTTGCACAAAAGTTATAGAATCTACAAAATAGGGCATAGATTTATGGCCTTTTTATTATTATAATTTTTTTACTACTTATGGCGGCGATCTGCGATTTTTATTGTGACTGTGACATATCAGACACTTTTGACACTATTTTGGAACCATTCACATTTATACAGCGACCGGTGCTATAAAAATGCACTAAATACTGTATAAATGTGACTGTCAGGGAAGGGGTTAACTCTAGGGGGGCGTTCAAGGGGTTAATTGTGTGTCCTAGGGAGTGATTCTAACTGTAGGGGGAGGGGACTGATGAGAGGAGGTGACCGATTGTTGTTCCTATATACAAGGAACATACAATCAGTTCTCCTCTCCCCTGAGAGTACATGGATCTGTGTGTTTACACATACAGATCCACATCCCTGCTCTGTGAAGAGAAATCGAGGGTGGTTGGTGGCCATTGCGCCCACCAGGCATGAGCATCGGGACCACAGTGATGCGGGGAAAGAATTGCGCGTTCGTGCGACGTGGCTCCCAAACAAAATTGCCGTTTTTTTTTTTTACCACAAATAGAGCTTTCTTTTGGTGGTATTTGATCACCTCTGCGGTTTTTAATTTTTGCGCTATAAATAAAAATAGAGCGACAATTTTGAAAAAAAAAATATTTTTTACTTTTTGCTATAATAAATATCCCCAAAAAATATATAAAAAAACGATTTTTTTTCCCTCAATTTAGGCCGATATGTATTCTTCTACATATTTTACATTAAAAAATCGCAATAAGTGTTTATTGATTGGTTTGCGCTAGGGTTGTCCCGATACCGAGTATTTGCGGGAGTACTTGTACTCGCGCAAATGCTCCCGATGCTTCTGCCGATACTTTTTTTGTATTTATCAACATGTTCTGTGAAAATTCTTTGAGTTTTTTACTACTGCATGACAAGCAAATAAAACATTTTTATTCATTTTTACTAATTTTTATTCTTTTATAATGTCTTGAGTTAGAGTTCTTCATAATTCTAAAGAAAATATCCTTAGTCTGTATTGTGGTTTGAAAACTGTCACATGACATTTAAAAAAGTATCGGTATTCGGTATCGGTGAGTAGATAAAAAAAAGTCTCGGTACTTGTACTCGGTCCTAAAAAAGTGGTATCAGGACAACCCTAGTTTGCGCTAAAAGTTATAGCGTTTACAAAATAGGGGGTAGTTTATGGCATTTTTATTAATATTTTTTTTACTAGTAATGGCGGCGATCAGAGATTTTTTTTCGGTACTGCGACAATATGGCGGACACTTCGGACACTTTGGACGCATTTTTGGGACCATTGCCCTTTTTTTAGCGATCAGTGCTATAAAAATGCATTGAATTACTATAAAAATGCCACTGGCAGGGAAGGGGTTAACACTGGGGGGCGGGGAAGGGGTTAAGTATGTTCCCTGGGTGTGTTTTAACTGTAGGGGGGTGGACTCACTAGGGGAAATGACTGATCGCTGTTCATACATTGTATGAACAGACGGTCAGGTATTTCTCCCCTGACAGGACCGGGAGCTGTGTGTTTAGAGTTCTTCATAATTCTACACACACAGCTCCCGGTCCTCATTCTGTAACAAGCGATCGCACGGGAGTCGCCCCATATTGGCTGCTTCCGGAGCGAGGTGACATAGAACTACATGCTCTCGCCCAGCAGAGCCGACCAGCCACCGTATAACTGCAGTGGCTGGTTGGCAACCAGTTAAGAAGGTCAGGGGGATCTAAGGAGGAGACAAAGGGATATGAGGAGTAGAAAGGGGAGGCCTGTGAGTCTTGAGAAGAAGATAAGGGTATCTGAGGGGCCTGAGGAGGAGATGAGGGGTCTATAGAGGCGAGGGGGGCCTGAGGAGTATAGAGGGTAGGTCTGGAGGGTTTGAGGAGGAGAGGAGAGGTTTGAGGAGAAGAGGGGAGGTCTGGAGGGCCTGAAGAGGAGAGGAGGGGTCTGATGAGGAGAGAGGAGGTCTGGGGTGATTCTGAATAGGATAGGGGAGTCTGAGGAGGAGGGGTCTGGGGGATCTAAAGAGAGAAGGAGGTCTGGGGACCCCAGGAGAGGTAGGAGATCTGAGGCTTATAGTTAGGAGGTCTGGGGGTGTCTGAGGAGGAAAAGGAGGTCTGAGAAGGCGAGGGAAGATCTGGGTGGTCTGAGAAGGAGAGGAAGATCTGGGGGTCTGAGGAGAATAGAGGGAAGGTCTGAGGAGAAAATGAAAGTCCGGGAGGAAGTAGAGGGGGGATAATCTTAAGAGGAGAGTGGAGGTCTACGCAAGAGAGATGAGGTCTGGAGCCCATCCCTCTCCCCCTTGTACTCACAGATCACAGTGTAAGGCATCTTCTTCTTCCTCTCTCCATTCATGTGACATGCCACACTCAACCTTGCTAGAGCATGTGGTGGCCACCTCTCTCACGAATACTGTATATTGCAACTTTTTTTTAAATGTTTATCATATAGGGCCAGATTCAGGTAGAGTTAGGATGGAGTATCAGTGATACTCCAGCGTAACTGTCACTTTAAGCCGGCGTTTCTGTTTTCTGTAACCAGAAAACAAGAAACGCCGGGTTGGAGTTCCGATGCGATCCGCACAATTGAATTTTGCCATCGCATCGCAACTTTAATTTAAAAATGGCGCCGGGGGCGTTCCCGCTGATTTACGTCAAAAAAATATGTTAATCAGCGGGAATCGGCAATTCACGATCGTATTCGGGCGCGACGCAGTGACTTTCCGACGTTTCCGTAAGCGATACGCGGCGTAAAGATAAAGCAGCCCCCTAGTGGAGTATCCTATGTTAAGTATAGCCGTCGTCATCGCGTCGAAAAAAAAAAATCGCGTCGCTTGCGTAAAACGTCCATGAATGGGGATTTGACGTCATTGACGTTCACTGACAGAATTTGGAGCATGCGCACTGGGATGCATTTACAGTCGACGCATGTGCAGTACGTTCGCCGCGGGATCGCGCTTAGTTTAAATAATACACGCCCCGTACCCGCCCAATTTGAATTCCGCTGGCTCATTTACGATAAGCTGCCGCAACTTTAGGAGCAAGTGCTTCCTGAATAACAGCACTTGCTCCTAAAATTTCGCCAGAGTAACGTAAATGAGAAACGTTACTCCAGAGCAAAGATGCTCCCATCTACCTGAATCTGGCCCATAGGGCCAGATTCAGCAACACTTGCGCTGGAGTATTTCGATATGCGCCGCGTAACTGTGAAGATGCGCCGTCGTTTCTATGTGGCCGTACCCACCAAACTAGATGCGATCGAAGACGCGCCATTTGCGACCGGCGGAACGTTCCGACGCCAGAGTATCGTCAGCGCATAATTTCGCAGGGCGCATCAGTCGCGCCTATTGATTTCCCCTGCAAATATGCAAATGAGGGAGATTTCCCGATTCGCGAACGGATAAGCACCATACGCTGGCTACATGCGCCGCGCGTATCTCGTCTGTCCGGCGCAAAGTTATTTCTACAAAAGGCTGCTTTATCTTTACTCCAGACGGTCAGAGGTCAGCAGGAGAGCAGCTACAGCAGCGTTACCGACGATAGGAGCTAGCTGAACAACCACACTTGCAAGGACAACACCTCTGTGTGCCAACATGCCAGGAGCAATTGTGGTCCTCGAACTACTGATGGGTCCCCCGGAACGAAGGAGGCGGGCACGTTAGAGGATATACCGCACTCGTATGAGCCTCTTTGGCATGGGGGATGAGGAGGTGTATCGCCTCTTCAGATTCAGCCCAGATGCAATACTTGAACTAACCACAACCCTGCAGGATGACATCACCAGCCCAACACACCGCTAACAAGCAGTGCAGCCACTGGTGAAGGTACTGGCAACACTTCATTTCCTTGCAACTGGATCATTTCAGCGTACAAGTGGAGTGGTGGCTGGGATGTCACAGTCCTCCGTGAGCAGATGTGTGCACCAGGTTGTCCCTGCAATCCTCAGACGCATGTCCAACCAGTTCATCAGACCCACCACTGAGGAGCTGCGGCAGAAGGCAATGACAGATTTCTACAACATTGCCAGATTCCCACGCACTGTGGGGGCCATTGATTGCACACATGTGGCACTCCAGCCCCCCAGTGCCACAGAGCACATATACCGCAATCGGAAGCATTGGCATTCCATCAACGTACAGGTGATAGCCGATGCCCAACGCCTCATATGGCACGTCCGTGCCAAACACCCCGGGTCCAGCCATGACAGCTTCATATACAATCAGAGCCCCATCCCAGCAGAATTTAACCAGAACATGTATGGGGACAGCTGGCTGGTTGGTGAGTGACATGGGAGTCAGGCATGACTATCCCCTCCCGTGATGCACAACAGAAGTGGCACATGCACGACTAACATTCTCCTGTCTTTTACCTTACAGGTGACTCTGCATATGCATTGGGACCCCATCTAATGACTCCTTTCCGGAACCCCCAAACCAGAGGAGAGAGAAAATACAATGAAGCACACATCAAAACACGTGGAGTGGTGGAGCAAACATTTGGGCTCCTGAAGTCCCGTTTCCGCTGCCTGGATAAGTCCGGGGGGACCCTATTGTATTCCCCTACCTTTGTGTGTCAGATCATCGGTGCATGTTGCATTCTGCACAACTTTGCTATGAGAAAAGGCCTGCAGATTGACATACGTGATGACCTGACCCCCGACCCACACAGTCCCCACCTGCCAGAGGACACCCAGTCTGCTGATGGAAGAGCAGTCAGGAGGGTCCTCGCTGTAGGCATCTTTGGACACTAAACCAAAACATTAATTACACAGACAATGCACGCGTGTACACCACTGATGTCACTAGATCACACACACCACATGCACATCGCATTGGATTAGCCCAAGTCCAGCATGTAGGAGTTGGGAGCAGCAACGCCAGCGTCAAGGCCCCAATGATGTCACTGTCCATTCATACACCTTTCACACGTCATTCATACAGCCGTGGGGTTAACTTCACCACCACGGCCGAGGGTGACACCCCTTACTGTCAGGAGTGCCACCCTCTCACATTCACACACCATTCACACTGTCCCCTGCACTCCTGACCGTGTGCAGTAAAAAAAGAAATACAAAATCTCATAACCTGAGAAAAAAAATAAACAAAAACTCATGACCTGAGTATAAAATAAATAATACAAAATAAACAAAAACTCATGACCTGAGTATAAAATAAATAATACAAAATAAACAAAAACTCATAACCTGAGTATTTAAAAAAAATCATAGAAACCAAAAAAAAAAAAAAGCCTCATCGGGGATGCCGGGGGCTTCTTCTGGGGGCCCCTCTCTGCCTCCTCAGCTGCCTGGATGGAGTGGGTGGGGGTGGGGGGGCATCTGGAGGTGGCTGATCTCCAGGTGGGCCACTCCTGGCAGGTGTGGCCTGCATGCCCTCCAAGGCCATGGCTATCCGGCCGAGGTATGAGTTCGTCTGGGCCTGCATCCGGAGCTGACGGGTGACCTGGTAATTCTGGGCCCGCCGACTCAGCCTCCCCTGGTCCCGGATGGCAGCACTGTTACCCTGGATGGCAGCAGTGTTGGCCTGGACGGCTGCAGTGAGTTGCGTAATATCACCATGCACCTCACCCAAACTGGTCACCACTGCAGCGCAGTTGCAACTTACATCCTGGACTGCGTTGCTTATCTGGGCAACGGAGCCCAGGCTGTCAGACACTTTCTCCAAATGGCCAACTATGGCCCCCATTTGTTCAGTCTGTCTGGCGTGATCCCTCGCCAACTGGTCCTGGACAACATCAGACACCCCCCTGGTCTTCTGGGTCGCCTTCCTGGGGCCAGAAGATGGTTGTCCCCGGGGGGAAGGAGTCGCCCTTGAGGGGCTTCCAAGGATGGGGGAGGGGATAACAGATGGCCCAGGAGAAGGGGAGGAGACCTCCAAAACTAAAGTAAAGTCCTGCTCTGCCACAGCAGGCTCCTCCACAACCACCTCGGCAGGTGTGGTGTGGCCACTCTCCTCCACCACCTCTTCACCACCCAGGGGCTCGGGCACACGATGGCGTGGGGGGGATGGGGTGGAATGGACGCTGACCGATGATGGCCCAGCTCCGTCATCTGTGGATGACACAAAGCAGACACATGTTGGTGGTCCCACACACTTGGCACATGTACCCTCCCCCCCCAAATGCAACAAATCAAATAGGGGATAAAAAACACTTACCTGTCCTGGAGCCTTCCTCCATGGAGTCATAGCCTGGGACCCCCTCCACCTGCTCCCTCTCCAGGCAGCGTGCGACCACCTCCTCCTCCGCGGTCAGGGTGACAGGACATGGGGGACCACCACCTGTGCCCCTCTCATGCCTCCTGATGGTGGACACCTTGCCCTTGACCTTGCGCCGCAAGTCGTTGATCTTTTTCTGAATGTCCCCAGCAGTCCGGGTGGAATACCCCAAGACATTCACCCTGGCAGCAATGGACTCCAGGATGCCCTGCTTTCTCTCCCGGCTGGTCTTGCGGCTTTTTTTCCCATGAAGCAAATCATTCACAGACTCCATCGCTGAGATATTAACCGAGACCTCCTGGGAATTAAAATTAAGGTTCCTCCTCTCTCTGGGGGTAGCGGGAGCAGCCATTACAGAGCAAAAGTATCTTCCCTGGGGTGGGGGGAAACGGATATACTTTTGCGCCGGAATGGCGTTTCCGCCTGCGCTTTTAAGCGCCCAGCGGAACGCATTGCGCTGACGTTTCCCGGGAAGTGGTGCCGACGGAAGTTGTGAGCATGCGCACAAGGGGGCGAGTGGAGCCGCACTCACTGCGCATGCTCCGTGGATGATGCGCTGAACGTAAGCCTCTGCGCTGGGCTCCGCCCATCATTTACATATGATCACACCCACTTCCACTTGCGTCGGGTTACGCCAGCGCATTATCGTTACTCTGGCGCAAGTTTACGCGCAACTGCTATGTGAATAACAGTACTTGCGCTGAAAGGGTCTTCAGAGTAACGTAAATGAGAAGCGTTACTCCAGAGGAAAGATACTCCCATCTACCTGAATCTGGCCCATAATGTTTAACTATACTGTAATTATGTAAGTATACTGGGGGCATCCTGCTTCTAGAATCTTCCAGTTTTTTTCTGGAATGAGAGGCTGGAGGGCAGGTGGAGCCACCTGTGGTATTCTGGGAAGCCCTGACCAATCGCCAACTTGGATTGGCAGGGGGCAGGTCTCCCTAAATACCCAGAGACAGCCCAGCTGGGTAGGAGTTGATCTGGTGAAAGAATGGAGATGGAGTCTTGTTGGGGCCTTTGAGGGAGATTCCCAGTCTGGGGGGTTACCTTGGGCCTGGGCTTGGGTGCAGAAGGGGCCCTCCAAGAAAATGTGGAAGTGCCCTGGACAGGAAGTACACAATGAGCAAGAGAAGACAGTGGGAGAACACTGCTGGGCAAGTCTGCAGGAGTTCCACAGAGGCAGCCAAGAGGGCTGGTGAGTGACCACACTGTCGGGACAACTATGAGATTAGACTTTGTGATCTGCCATTAGAGGAACGGTAACAGAGATGGCCACCAACCAATTGGATTGTTTCTCAAATTTACCTGTGATGGAAGTGGCTACTGCATTTACCCATTGTGGCTGTAAGGTGTAGCGCTTTGCATTGGTTTCTGGGAGGAGAACCCACTTGCGTCATCATTTGCAGTGGTTTCTTGGCTGCAGGCACATTCATTAGAGGCACCATCTTGGGGGGTAGCTTACACAGTCTCCTGGTTTCAGCTCTGAGGGGAAGAGGGGGAGGTCTCCCGCAGCCCTATCACTATACATAGGTGGGGGGAGGGTATGGTTTGGGATACTTATTAAAGGGTTGGGGGAGGGAGGGCACTGGTCATTGGGAGATACATAGGGGCTAGGGGACAAGAGGATATTTCTAGAGAGCTATAGCATGTGATGCTGTTCTTATCAATAAACTAGCTATGAGGTGACCCTTGGGTGTGCAAATTATATATATATTTTTTTTTTGTGGAAGTTTATCTAATGTACACACCCTGCCATTATTCATGGTCTTACCCCCATTAATCAGGTTCCCGGTTTTTCTTTTTTCTTTTAAATAGGATTGGGAGGCCAACCTGAAAGGACTGAGACGCTTACCCCGACTTGTTCATTCACCGACTTAGTTGGGTTAGAAAAAAAAAAAAAGCAGCCGACCATAAAAAAAAACACAAAAAAAACAAAGAACAAATGATCATGTTCAAAAACAGCAGGCTGCAACTGCAAAAGGGCGGAGAGAAAGTCAACAAGCATAATCTTGAGCACGACGGATCAAATAAGGACTGCAAAGAACCACCTTCTCGATGGACACCGAGAAGAAAAGGAAGAGGAGAAAACCTTCAAGGGCTTGATAGATTAGGGAGGTCTAGCTTCCTTGGATCGTTTGGTTTTAGGCTTGTTCCAGACACCAGTGAGAGGGCTGACAGGAGAAGGACGTTTCGCAGAGCCGGCATTAGGATTAGCAACGTCCATCAGTGTTTCTTGCGAGATGAGGTGTAAATCTAGCAAGAGACGCTCACCTTCCTGCAGTTTGCGAAAAGAGTACGTTTTGCCTTTCAGATCAAACTTTAGGGCGAAAGGGAAGGCCCATTTGTATTTTATCTCCCGCTTCGTAAGGACGTTCAAAAGCGGTTCTATGGATCTTCTCTTTTGTATGGTCGTCGGCGATAAATCCGCAAAGATCTGAATAGTATGGCCACGACACAATAGAGAGGGTTGAGAGCGACTCAGCCTCATCACCTCTTCTTTGATGGAAAAGAAATGAGGCTTCACCACAATGTCCCTAGGGAGGCCATCTTGTCTTGGAGGTCCTAAAGATCTATGGGCTCGATCAATCTCCAATTTATGAGAAGGGATGTCTGGTATGAGTTGTTTGAGAAAATCCTGAACAACCGTAACAGTGTCTTTAACTGATTCAGGGATGCCCCTAATACGGAAATTTTCTCTCCTGGTTCTATTCTCCAAGTCATCGATTTTGGACAGGGCAATATCCAATTGATCCTGGAGGACTTGGATTTGATCAGAATTCTGGATGGTTCTAGAGACAGTCATATCTAATTTATTTTCCAAGGTTTCTATCCGGGCCCCCAGCATCTGAAAATCCTGTTTGATCTCTCCTGTTATCTGAGCAGCCGTTTGTGACAGTCCCCTATCAAGCAGAGTAGTGAAGTGAGAGAGAAGATCAGGTAAAGACATAACAGCTGACTGAGAAACGGATGCTGTAACATGTCTGCCTGAGGCCTGGGCTAAACCAGGCCCTAAGGGGGAGTCTGACAGTTCCTCCATAGTCTGCTCTAGGAGGGCTTCTGTGGACGCTGGGGAATGTGCCCCGATCAGGGGAGTACTCACAGGGGTCTGTGGGGAGAAGATCAAGGTGGCTGGAGCTAAGGGCTGCCGTGCGCTCAGTGGGGTCTCCAGGAGCTGTGTGTGTGGCTGCATCGCGCCCGCCATCTTGGAATCGGTCCCAGATCCCTACGGGCGGCGCCAGTGGACATCGAGCGGGTCCCGGTAGTCAGAGCTGTCCGCTAGTGATGGTAACGAGCGATATACCGCTCCGTGTCCCCCGCTATGTGGCCCGATCAGCTGCGGTAGTGCGGAGCTCTCGGATTAAGCCGCCATTCCGGAGCCCTCCGCGCATGCGCCTCCGACTTAGTTGGGGTAGGCGGTACACTTTGTTGGGGGTGGGTCAGCCATGCCATGTGACCTTTGACATCTGGGAACCCGCCTACTGACCTTTGACCTCTGGGGAGGTTCCTGTTCCAATTCCTGAGTCCTAGCCATATTCTTCAATGGGAAACACTAACCCCTAACCCCTAACCCTAACCCTGACCCTGACCCTAACCCTCACCCTAACCCTCACCTGCGGTCCCTGCTTGTAAAGGGCTTTTGCTTTAAGCCTTGCTGAGCCAGTGTCAGGCCTACCAAATCAGTGCTAGTTAGTCTGGAGAGTGGAAGAAAGGAAGTGATTGCAGTAGGAGTTTTGCAATGTTTGGTTACCTGGGCATCTCATAAGTTCCCATCCCTATCCAAGTTTAATCTCCCTCAAATAAAAAACAAACAAAAACAAGTGCAAGGACTGCTTTTATGTCTCGGATGAATGACAAGCGTGTGCCTGGCTGGGGCAGGGTGACAGACGGACCACAATACTCTGACAGGGGTACCTCTACATTGGCGAGCCCACAGACTGCTAGCGGAGTGTGGGTCCCTGGAGAGATTAGTTAATGAGGAGCTCCACCCAAAAAGGGGAAGCTCTGCTTGTCTGCCTCCTACCTACTTGATGTCTGTTTACCTGCACTGTTTCCATTGTAGGGGTCCCAGAGCATTGCTTTGCCCAGGGGTCCATGATAATATTAAGACAGCCCTGTGTGGAGCAGGTGTGTTAAATGTGGTATTATCGCTCTCAAGCCCCATACACACTATCAGTTTTCCTGATGGTCAAACCTCAAGAGTTTCAATTTGTATGCAATCAGGCAGGCCCTTGTACTACATGGTTTTGGTAAACCTGAAGAGAAAACCGTCAGGAAAACTGATAGTGTGTATGGGGCTTCACTCTTAAGCCCCGTACACACGGCCGAGGTTCTCGGCAGAAACCAGCGAGAACCTCGCTGGGAGCCGCATTCTGCCGAGAACCTCGTCCATGTGTATGCTCTTGGCGAGCCCCGCCCGTTGGGAAACCCGTCGAGCAAATAGAGAGCAGGTTCCGCCCATCGAGGTTCTCTGCCGTGTGTACGAGGCCTGACTCTCTCATACTGGTCACTGGAAGTTCAACATGGCACCTCATGGCAAAGAACTCTCTGAGGATCTGAGAAAAAGAATTGTTGCTTTACATAAAGATGGCCTAGGCTATAAGAAGATTGCCAAGACCCTGAAACTGAGCACAGTGGCCAAGACCATACAGAGGTTTAACAGGACAGGCTACACTCAGAACAGGCCTCGCCATGGTCGACCAAAGGAGGTCAGTGCACATACTCAGCGTCAGTCATATCCAGAGGTTGTATTTGGGAAATAGACGTAATATTAGTGATGTCATCATGGAGGAGTGGAAAAGGACTCCATTGGCAACCTGTGAACACCTACTTGATTAGCAAGTTATATCGTACCCTCCTGGGCCCCATCAGGTTAACAGACGGGCCTGCATCAGTGTACCTTGTGCACACTGTGGGCTAGATTCAGGATGGAGAGCGTATCTTTGTGCGGGTGTAGCGTATCCAATTTATTCTACGCCTCCGCAACTTTTACAGGCAAGTGCTATATTCACAAAGCACTTGCTCCGTAAGTTGCGGCGGCGTAGTGTAAACGGGCTGGCGTATCCCCGCGTAATATAAATAGGGCAGGATGGGGGCGTGTTGTATTTAAATTAACACTGACCCCACGTAAATGACGCGCCGAACGTACTGCGCATGCGCCGGCCTTGAACATATCCCAGTGCGCATGCTTCAAATCACATTGCAAATAGTCAATGAAAACAAGTGAACGTAACTTACACCTAGCCCCATTCTGAATCGATTTACGCAAACGACGTAAACAACATACAATACGACGCTGTCCCGACATCCATACTTAACATTGGCTGCGCCTCATATAGCAGGGGTAACTTTACGCCAGGCGTAAGCCTAACGTAAACGACACAAATAGATATCTAGCTCATTTGCATATTCGATGCGTAAATCGACAGAATCGCCACCTAGCGGCCAGCGTAAATATGCAACTAAGATACGACGGCGTAAGAGACTTACGCCGCTCGAATCTTAGCTAAATTCCGGCGTATCTTGTTTTCTGAATACAGAAAAAAGATACGCCGGCTCATATTAGAAGTTACGCAACGTATCTCGAGATACGCCGACGTATCTTCTTACTGAATCTAGCCCAGTATGCTTTCCACGGCAGATGGATTCAATTGTAATGCGGCTCCCTTCCCTCAGTAGGTGCCATACTGCAGCCTGAGGGAAAGACTTATCACTGAGGAGGCTGAGAGTGCAGATTCAGAAAGAGTAATCCCGACCACCGGTCCACAGGCAAGCAATCCCTCTGCAAACGCACACACTGAGGGCCAGATTCTCATAGAATTTCGCTGGCGTAGCGTAAGCCATTTACACTACTTCGCCGCAACGTAACAGAGCAAGTGCCATATTCTCCATGCACTTGCTCCGTAGTTTGCGGAGGCGTAGTGTAAATGGCCCAGCGTAAGGCCGCGTAATTCAAAGGGGGCGGCTTGTATTTAAATTAAGCGCGCCCCCGCGTCGATCGAACTGCGCATGCGCCGGCTGGGGAAAAAGCCCAGTGCGCATGCTCCAGCTCACGTCGGAAAGCGTCGTTGAAACCGACGTCAAAACTACGTGATCGTCACTACGCAATGCCCTATTCGCGAAACGACTTAGTAAAACGATGTAACCGACGGAAAAAGCCGACGCTGACCCAACGCCATACTTAACATGGCATCGGACGGCACCCGACGGCATCCGACGGTACTGCGTAAGGTTACTCCACATCTTTGCAGGGGTAACCTTACGCGGACAAAAACGATGTAAGCGACGGCGGGGCGGCGTAAAAGCGTTCGGGAATCGGCGTATTAGCCTCATTTGCATAGGCAAATGAGAAAACAACGTAAAGGCCACCTAGTGGTCGGAGATGTCATTACATCTACGATCCGCAAGTGTAATACAATTACACTTGTCGGATCTTCACCCGTATCTATGCCAAAGTGATTCTAAGAATCACTCGCATAGATACCCGGTGAAAAAAACGGCGATACGACGGGGTATCTGAGATACTCCGTCGTAGCGCCTCTGAGAATCTGGCCCTGACACATTACACAGGCTGAGGCTGAAGCCGCGTACACATGGCAGAGAACCTCGACGGGCAGAACACACCGTTCCGCCCGTCGAGGTTCTCTGCCGGCCGGCGAAATCGGCGACCCGCCCGTCGGGAATGGCAACCAGCCATTCATCCAGGCAGGCCGTCGAGCAAAAAGAGAGCCTGCTCTCTTTTCGCTCGACGGGATTCCCGACGGGCGGGGCGAGCCAGGAGCGTACACACGGCCGAGGTCCTCGCTGGAATTCAGCTTCCAGCGAGGTTCTCGCTGGTTTCCAGCGAGAACCTCGGTCGTGTGTACGCCGCCTTAGGTGCAGTTCCCATTGTGTGCTCATGGTCATTATGCTGGTGCTGTATGGCTCTGTCAGTGTAACATGCTGTGTTGTGCTGAGATTCTTAATATATGGCTGTACTGTCTGTTACAGACTATAACATAGCATAGCCATAACAAAGTCAGCACCCAACAGCATGTTATATTGACAGAGCCATAGAGCACCTGCTGTGCTCTCATCATAATGATAATGACCATAAGCACATAGTGAGATGCTACTTTACACACATGTTGGGGGAACAGACAGTAAAAACACACAGCCATGCTGCATTTTTACCACCCCAAAACCACTCTCCTTTGAGAATTTTTCATTCAAACTTTGCAATTAGGTCCGCCTGATCGTTTTTCATGCAGACCTAATTGAAAGCTCCATGTAGGTCTACAGGAGTCCAGATATGAATTGACTTGTGTGCATTTAGATCAGCCTACCTCCGTGTCCATTCAGGTAAGAAAAAAAAAATGGAAGAGAACATCCTTTTCTATTTTTCCAGACCTAAATGTGACAGATCAGAGGTAGCCTGATGTAAATGGACACAAGTCTGTGGTGTATGCTGACACAAACTGAACGGGCACAGATGTCAAAACACTGACATCTCTCCCATTCAGATCCAGTTATGGTGGGGTGCTGTAAAGCTTTCTGGTGGTATAGCTAAGGTGGGTTCAGACTACGGTCCGAACATGCCTGAGCTCATCCCAGCTAATTAGTTGTTGTCAAAAAAGTTCTAAAATAAGACATCTCTGCTGCTTTATGATAGCGTAAAATGTTTAGAATAATAATGGTTATTAAAGATTCACCCTTTGGAACATGTTACATGTTTCAGCTCCTGCCACCATTTACCCAGATTTTGTGACAGCGTGGGGTCAGGGGCGGAGCCAGGGGTGGGGTTGTGGGTGGGGCCAATGGGGCCCCATCAGGTACGCTGTATGGGGCTCCATGATAACAGCGGCCCTGGATGTACTCACTTTTGTTACTAGCGGTTTAGACATTAACCACTTGCCGCCCACCCTATTGCAAAATGACGGCGGCTAAGTGGTTTTAATACCCTGAGTGGATGTCATATGACGTCCTCAGGATATTGAGCCACTGCGTCTCCATCGGAGACTCTTTACCACATGATCAGCCGTGTCCAATCACGGCTGATCACAATGTAAACAAGAGCAGCCGTGATCGGCTTTTCCTCACTCGCGTCAATCAGAGGGGGTCCTCTGACAGGGGGGTTTGTGCTGATCGATTATCAGCGCAGCCCCCCGAGGATGCCCACACTAGACCACCAGGGATGCCACCTAACCACCAGGGATGCCACCAGACCACCAGGGATGCCCACCACCAGGTATGCCACCCTAGACCACCAGGGATGCCACCAGTGCCCCCAATGGATGCCAATCAGTGCCCCCAATGGATGCCAATCAGTGCCCACAATGGGCATCACTGATTGGCAGGCATTGTTAGGCACTGATTGGCATCCATCTGTACAAAATAGTACAGTACATCCGTGCCGCCCATTTGTGCCAATCCTTGTCATCCATCCTTGCCGCCTATCTGTGCCTATCCGTGCTGCCCATCTGTGCCCACCTGTGCCACTGATCTGTGCCACCCATCCGTGCCACCCATGCGTGCCGCCCATCCATGCCCATCCGTGCCGCCCATCTGTGAACATCCGTGCCGCCCCATCTGTGCCCATCCGTGCTGCCCCATCAGTGCCCATCTGTGCCACCCCATCTGTGTCCATCCGTGCCGCCCCATCTGTGCCCATCCGTGAAGGATAAAACATACTTATTTACAACGTTTTGTAACAAAATTATACAAATCTAGTTTGGGTACAGTGTAGCATGACCGCGTAATTGTCATTCAAAGTGCAACAGCGCTGAAAGCTGAAAATTGGTCTGGGCAGGAAGGTGTATAAGTGCCCAGTATGGAAGTGGTTAATGGTGTGTTGAGTTATTTTGAGGGGACAGAAAATTTACACTGTTATAAAAGCTGTACACTCACCACTTTACATTGTAGCAAAGTGTCATTTCTTCAGTGTTGTCACATGAAAAGATAGAATAAAATATTTACAAAAATGTGAGGGGGTGTACTCACTTTTTTGAGGTAGTGTAAAAAAATTATATATATATTCTGTATGTATATGTATACTGTGCTTCAGAGATGTAGTTTCATCTCTGGGCAGGGGGTGGCGCCAGAGGGGTTCAGGAGGAGCCACATTTCCCCAGCAGACAATTGGAGGGGTTCTCCTCGCGGGGCATACTGGGAGGGGTATATCTGTGGCAGACGCTATTTTACCGGGGTTGGCGGGTTCCTGGTTCCAGGTGCGGCACCCACCTTCAGGGTGTGCGCACATCACAGGCCCCACCACTATGGCCTACCTGGCCGGGGCCCGTGCAATGCAGAGTTCCTGGCTCTGGGCCCATATGGCTCAGAGAAACTGAAGCAACCAAAGGGGGGATTCCAGTGACTTACTGGGACCCCAAACTTAGAGAGAGATACCAAACTGGGTGCTGTTCGGTGAGGAGTTGGTCTGAGGTGAACCCGGAGGCAGGTGATCCAATAGGATTTAGACGGAACCATCAGGGATCTGGGTGACCGGACACTGACAGGTTGTGAGTTGCAAACTGTCAGTCGGTGACCCCAACTATTGACTGAGAGGATCCCCTTTAATTCTTGTCCTTGAATATTGGACCTGTGGCAGAGGCCTTTACTAATTTACTAAAGCCAAGTCGGTGGCAGAGACTTCTCAGAACTTTTTCTTCTCAGAACTCACAGTGACGCTCCAGCTGGCAGGTCTGTGAGGGAGACCTGTCAAGGTGCACTGCACCCATCCCGGCTGGGGTAGCGACGAAAAGGGAGAATACTTGTTGGAGACAGGACTGCTTCCTTTCCTATCTATAGCCTGAATCTGCAAAGTTGCTCTTTTCACCAATCTGTCCTGTCTATTCCAAGTTGGCTGTTGGTCGTGTTGGACCCAAATAAAAGCATTTAAAATGTCAATCAACTGCCTGGACATTCCATCACTGCTATCATTCCCTAGACACACTATGGGGTAGATTCACGTAGAGCGGCGTATATTTATGCTGGCGTAGCACATCCTCTTTACGCTACGCCGGCACAACGTTGAGAGGCAAGCATGCTATTCTCAAAAAATATGCGCTCAACGTTGCACCGGCGTAGCGTATAGTTGTCGGCGTAAGCCTACGTAAGTCAAAGTAGGTGGAAGTGGGCTGGAAGTGGGCGTGATTTATTATAATGAAGCGTGACCCCATGCAAATGATGGGCTGAGCTTCAAAAAACTAACTGCACATGCGTCGTCTCTTGGACGCATCCCAGTGCGCATGCTCACAGTTACGTCGAAATAGCTACCTAAGATATGTCGAACACTGCCTACGACGTGAACGTAACCTACGCCCTATTGACGTAGTACTACGTAAACGACGACGGCTGTTCTGACGTCCATACCTTTGCATGGGTTGCGCCACCTTTAGGTGGAATAACTTTACACCGGACGTACGCCTTATGTAAATGGCGTATATTACAGCGACGGGCGCAAGTACGTTCGTGAATTGGCATATCTCGGTCATTTGCATATTCGACGCGTAAATTAATGGAAGCGCCCCTTGCGGCCAGCGTAAATATGCGCCTAAGATACGACGGCGTAGGACACATACGTCGGTCGTATGAAGCTAAATTTCAGGCGTATCTTGCTTACTGACTCAGGCGCATAGATACGACGGTGCATCCGTGCACTTACGCGGCCTATCTGTAGATACGTCGGCATAAGTGCTTTCTAAATCCGGGCCTATATATGTAACTTAAAGGAACACTAAAGGCTCATTTTTTATTACATCAATTGATTGCTGTAAGCTAGAGCATTTAAATATTACTTACCTTGTTTTTCCTTTTGGCCTTCAAAATACAGTATTCCAGGTTTGAAAATGCCATTTCCTGTCTCTCCTCTGGTTGCTTTCCACCAGCACCTGCATGGTGGAAAGCAGAATGTGCTCACCCCCTCCCTATGACTACAGCCCTGCGTGAAGATGCTATCTTATCCCTTGAAGGCATGGAGGCTAAGCCTAATGGGAACTGTAATTTCCATTAGGCCGTGGTGTAGCAAGAATGAATGCGCACCGCAAACCAGGAAGTCAGTGAGAATAACGATTCAGGAGTGAGGTGAATAAAACAGCTCGATTTCAACAGGTATCAAACTAGTTATAATGCAAAACATTACTTTTTACTTTATCAGCTACTGTCAGACTTTAATTTAAGAGGAAAATATTTTTGTCTTTACAACCCCTTTAAATTACGCCGATCCCAAATCAAACCAGCGGCTATATATATATAGTGGGGAGATGATCATGTTTTTTTTTTTACACACTATTATTGCTTATAACTTAGAATCTGCGCTGGCGTATATTTAAGCGTATTCTCAAAGTGAGATACGCTTAAATATTGTTAAGATACGACCGGCGTAAGTCTCCTACGCCGGTGTATCTTAACTGCATTTTTACGCTGGTCGCTAGGGGTGTTCCCGCTGATTTACACCTAGAATATGTAAATCAGCAAGATATGCCTATTCACGAACGTACAACCGGCCGACGCAGTAAAGTTACGCCGTTTAAGTAAGGCGTTTTCCGGCGTAAAGATAAACCACCAAAAAGATGGTGCAGGCAATGTTAAGTATGGACGTCGGGACCGCGTCAAATTTTTCAGATTTTACGTAGTTTGCGTAATGCGTCCGTGAATGGGGCTTTACGTCAATTACGTTCACGTCGAAACCAATGCGTCTTAGCTTCGTAATTTGGAGCATGCGCACTGGGATACGTCCACGGACGGCGCATGCGCAGTTAAAAAAAAGCATCAAAAACGTTGCGTCACAACATATTTACATAAAACGCGCCCACCTCAGCCACATGAATTACCCGGGCTTACGCCGGCCCATTTACGCTACGCCGCCGTAACTTAGCTTGGTGAATACAGCATTTGCCTCGCTAATTTACGGCAGCGTAGCGTAAACAAGATACACTACGCCTGCACAAAGTTACGGCGGGCTACGTGAATCTAGCCCTAGATTTTTAGGTGGGAATGGATGCTTCTGTAACCCTGTCCTGTCTGCAATCTGTATATTAAAGTTTGCTGATAGGATGAAGCATGCTAAGGGAACAATAATAAACATCCTCTCCATTCAGAGCCTGCAGTCCACTTAGCTCTTCACCTCTGCAGCCAAGGGTTCGGATCCCGGTCTCGGCTACATGTGAATCGAGTTTGGTGGTCTCAGCCCGGCTCCCGGTGGGTGTGCTATGCAGGGTAAGCCTGTGCTTAGTACGTCCACCCCCCCCCCCCCCCCACAAATTAAACCTCCACACTTGCACGCACACGAAATTGGTTTAACACGCACGCACTTTGGCCATGCGGTCTCCAAAAAAAGAGAGGCGAAGGACCTACGGGGCTGGCTGGGTTGGCTAGACCCCCTCACTTCCTCAAAGGGGGAGTCCCTCTGCCCCGTCGGGGTCCCGTTGTGCCCCGTCGGGCTCCCAAGCGGAGCAGGTAGGGCGGGGTGAGTGGGAGGTCCTCTCTCACACATGTCATTGCCACCCGGGGGCATGGAGAAGGATGGTGATTGCCTCTGGGGGGAGGGTCTGCCTACTCCCAACTTCTGCAGTCCGGCTCCTCTCTCGAGTTCACGCACAAAAATACACTTTAAACAAAAAAAAAAAAAAAAGCTCTTAATCCCAGCTGTCAGTGAGAGCCAGAGACGCCACAAATAATCCAGAATCAGGGTGCGTTCAGATCATGTGATTTCTATGGCATCTATGGATTACCAGATTATTATTGGTTGCTGAAGGGAACAATGACAAAAACTGAAATGTTCAGCCTGCAGCCAGCAACAACTTCTGGCAGCAGTGCTAATCTGCAGCACCATCCATTTAGTAAAATAGCGGTCAGATACTGTTACACTATTAACAAAAGTAATAAACTAACCAAAAATAAAAGCAAACAACGTTTATCCATAGAATTTTGGCAGCCTATAAAAGGAGCAGTCTCTTTTGTATGGAAATGCTGTACCAAAGAACAACCTTCTCTGTCCTTACCAAAAGATTAACTTTTTTTTTTTTTTTAATTACCTACTTGTCCAAATTAGTTATAGAGTTATTATCAAGTTTACTGATGTATGCTGACTCAAATTATATCTGGCATAGGCATCTAGACATCAATTAACCTGGTCATGCAAGGGCTAATATTCTAAATGAGTTGTATGGGCAGGCTGGATGTACCCAGTCTTAGTTCGTAGGGTTTAATATTGAGTTGGCCCACCCTTTGCAGCTATAACAGCTTTAACCACTTGAGCCCCGGAAGGATTTGCCACCTTAATGACCAGGCCATTTTTTGCGATACGACACTGCATCGCTTTATCCACTTCATTCCACTTTTTTTACTATTAACCACTTCAGCCCCGGAGGATTTCGCTGCCAAATGACCGGGCCACTTTTTTGCGATTCGGCACTGCGTCACTTTAACTCACAATTGCGAGGTGATGCGGCGTGGCTCACAAACACAATTGACATCCTTTTTTTCCCAAAAATAGAGCTTTCTTTTGGTGGTATTTGATCACCTCTGCAGTTTTTCTTTTTTGCGCTATAAACAAAAATAGAGCGACAATTTTGAAAAAAAAAGCTATATTATTTTACTTTTTGCTATAATATCGCCCAAAAATATATAAAAAAAAATGTTTCCTCAGTTTAGGCCGATATGTATTCTTCTACATATTTTTGGTAAAAAAAGATTGCAATAAGCGTTTATTGATTGGTTTGCATAAAAGTTATAGCGTATGGCAGCGATCAGCGATTTTTATCATGACTGTGACATTATGGCGGACACATCGGACACTTTTGATGCTATTTTGGGACCATTCACATTTATACAGCGATCAGTGCTATAAAAATGCAGTAATTACTGTATAAATGTGACTGACAGTGAAGGGGTTAAAGGGGTTGTAAAGGTAAACTTTTTTTCCTAAATAGCTTCCTTTCCTTAGTGCAGTCCTCCTTCACTTACCTCATTCTTTGATTTTGCTTTTAAATGTCCTTATTTGCTTCTGAGAAATCCTCACTTCCTGTTCTTCTGTCTGTAACTCCACACAGTAATGCAACGTTTTCTCCCTGGTGTGGAGTGTCATACCTGTCCCCTCCCCTGGAATACAGAAGAGTCAGGACACCCACTAACACACAGCTCCTTTCTCTATCTGCAACGTAGAGAGCATCCTGACTCTCTTGTAGTCCAAGGGAGAGGGCGAGCACGACACTCCACACCAGGGAGAAAGCCTTTCATTACTGTGTGGAGTTACAGACAGAAGAACAGGAAGTGAGGATTTCTCAGAAGAAATAAGGACAATTAAAAGCAAAATCAAAGAATGAGGTAAGTGAAGGAGGACTGCACTAAGGAAAGGAAGCTATTTAGGAAAAAAATTGTACCTTTTACAACTCCTTAAACCAGTAAGGGGGGGGGGGGAGGGGTTAAGTGTGTCCCAGGGAGTGATTATAACTGTAATGCCGCGTACACACGGTCGTTTTTTGTGATGAAAAAAAACGACGTTTTCTGTGAAGTAAAAAACGACGTTTTTGAAACGTCACTTTTCAAAGACAATTTTGCATACACACCATCGTTTTTTCACAAAAAGCAAGGTTACGTTCACCACTCTTTTCCATTGAAGCTCGCTTCATAACTAACTTCTGGGCATGCGCGGGTTGAAAAACGTCGTTTTGAACGACGTTTTTGCTACACACGGTGACTTTTTGTGAAACAAAAAACGACGTTTTGAAAAACGACACAAAAAATTCAAACATGTTGGAATTTTTTTTTGGTCGTTTTTTTGAAGACAAAAAACGACGTTTTGCACACACACGATCAATTTAAATGACGTTTTAAAAAACGTCGTTTTTTTTCATCGCAAAAAACGACCGTGTGTACGCGGCATAAGGGGGAAGAGCTTACTGTGACATGACACTGATCACTTCTCCCGACTAGAGGGAGCAGACGATTGGTGTTGTGTCACTAGGCAGAACAGAGAGATAGATGCCTTGTTTACAAAGGAATCCCACCTTTCTGCCATTCCGTGACCTGATCGTGGTACACCGGCGGACATCAAGTCCAGGGGTCCCACGGCCATGGTCACCGCGGTGCGTGTACCCACTAGGCGGCAGATTCAAAGCAATATATATATATACGTTGCTTTGCCTGCCCATGCCATTCTGCCAACGTATAAGTGCATGAGGCAATCGCCAAGCGGTTAATTGACAATTGTGCAGTCATGCGACGCTGTACCCAAACAAAATTGATGTCCTTTTTTCCCACAAATAGAGCTTTCTTTTGGTGGTAACAGTTTGAGGATGGCCCCTCCCTGTTCCAACATGACTGCGCACCAGTGCACAAAGCAAGGTCCATAAAGACATGGACTAACGAGTTTGGGGTGAAGGAACTTGACTAGCCTGCACAGAGTTCTGACCTCAACCCAAAAGAATACCTTTGGAGTGAATTAAAGTGGAGACTGGGAGCCAGGCCTTCTCGTCCAACATCAGTGTCTTACCTCACAAATGCACTTCTGCAAGAATGGTCAAACATTCCCATAGACACACTCCTAAACCTTGTGGACAGCCTTTCCAGAAGAGATGAAGCTGTTGTATCTGCAAAGGGTGGGCCAAATAAATATTGAAATCTACAGACTAATGCCGCGTACACACAGTCGTTTTTTGCGATGAAAAAAAACGTTGTTTTTTAAAACGTCATTTAAATTGATCGTGTGTAGGCAAAACGTTGTTTTTTGTCTTAAAAAAAACGACCAAAAAAAAAATTCCAACATGCTTGAATTTTTTGTGTCGTTTTTCAAAACGTTGTTTTTTGTTTCACAAAAAGTCACCGTGTGTAGCAAAAACGTCGTTTAAAACGACGTTTTTCAACCCGCGCATGCCCAGAAGCTAGTTATGAAGCGAGCTTCAATGGAAAAGAGTGGTGAACGTAACCTCGCTTTTTGTGAAAAAACGACGGTGTGTATGCAAAATTGTCTTGGAAAAGTGACGTTTCAAAAAACGTCGTTTTTTACTTCACAGAAAACGTCGTTTTTTTTCATCACAAAAAATGATCGTGTGTACGCGGCATAAGACTAGGATGCCCTTAAAGTTCATGTGCGTGTGAAGGGGTTTAAACCTCTTAATACCGGGCTTTTATACCCACCTCCATACCGGGCCTATTCTGGCTTTTCTCTCCTACATGTACAAATCATCATTATTTTGCTAGAAAATTACTCAGAAACCCCAAACATTATATACCGTATTTATCCGCTTATAAAGCGCACTTTTTTGCCCTGAAAATCAGGGCAAAATCGTGGGTGCGCGGTATACGCCGATAGCCGCTTTCCCGCGTCTATTTCGAATACTGCGCCGGCATAAACCGAGCGCAGTACACTCGGGTATAGTCGGGCAGAATCGGCTCCTCTCGCGCTGACATCCTGGACGTACAGGACGTGAGCGCGAAAGGAGCCGAGCCTGCCCGACTATTCACGAGTGTACTGCGCCTGCATATACCAAGCGCAGTACACTCGCGTATAGTCGGGCAGGCTCGACTCCTTTCGCGCTCACGTCCTGTACGTCCAGGACGTCAGCGCGAGCAGAGCCGAGTCTGCCCGACTATACCCGAGTGTACTACGCTCGGTATATGCCGGCGCAGTATTCGAAATCGGCGCGGGAATGCGAGGAGGACGCCGCAGAAGGATGAGGAGGACGCCGCAGAAGGACGAAGAGGACACCCGAAGCCGCAGACAGACGCCGGACCCGACGAGGAGGACACCTGAAGCCACCGATGGATGCCGCGCAAGATGCCAAAACTGTAAGTACAAAAAACTTTTTTTCCACAGGAATGGGGGCAACTTTAGGGGTGCGCGCTATACGCGGAAGCGCGCTATACCCCGATAAATACGGTATATATTTTTTTTTTTAGCAGACACCCTAGGGAATAAAACGGCGGTTTTGCCACTTTATATCTTGCACGATATTTGTGCAATAATTTTTCAAACGCCTTTAAAAAAAAAAAAATGCTTTGATGAATTAAATAATAACAAAACAGTAAAGTTAGCCCAATTTTTTTGTAAAATATGAAAGATGATGTGACGACAAGTAAATAGATACCTACAGTAACAGGTCATGCTTTAAAATTGCGCACACTCATGGAATGGTGCGACGCTTTGAAAATATTTACAGGTTACCAGTTTAGAGTTACAGAGGAGATCTAGTACTAGAATTGTTGCACACGCTCTAACGCACGCAGCGACACCTCACATGTGTGGGTTGAAAGACGTTTACATATGTCGGCGGGACTTACGTGTGCTTTCGCTTCTGACTGCGAGCTCCCGGGGACAGGGGCATTTTTAATTTTGTTTTACTTTATTTATTTATTAATTTTACACTTTTTTCCATCACTTTTATTCCTATTACAAGGAATGTAAACATCCCTTGTAATAGGAAATGTGTGTGACAGGTCCTCTTTAAGGAGAGATGAAGGGTCAATAAGACCCCAGATCTCTCCTCCAGGCTGGAAAGCATGAGATCATGAAAAAAATTCACCGATCTCATGCTTACTAGCCGCAATTGCGGCTTTGTTTACTTCCAGGTACCTGGGTGTGTTGTCATCACATCGCTCCCGGGCCTCTGGCGATCATGGAGATGACTGGTGACCATCTGGTCACCAGTCATCTCTATGCTTCCTATCCGGAGCTGGGCGATTCTTTCTCCGGGCCCCCGATGTCCCCTCCCACCGCCTATAAGAACGATCAAGCGGTGGAACCGCTATGATTGTTCTTATGGTGCGCAGGATCGCCGCCAGAACACAATGATATCTGAATGATGCCTCTAGCTGCAGGCATCATTCAGATATCACCACACAAAGTACAGGACATCATATGATGTCCACCCGGGATGGGAGATCCCCTCTGTGGACGTCATATGACTATGTGCGGTATTGAAGTGGTTAAAATGGTTTAATATATAGCTGCTTTCATTGGTGTTATATTGCTTGTACTGTACCTTGAGTTTAGCTTTACCTGTTAAAAAAAAACTGTTACTTACTCTGCAAGAAAACAGATCCATTGAAAGAACATCGACAGATTGTAGATGATTTAGATGTTGTAGATGTTGTAGATGATGTAGATGATGCACAGTGACTTGTGTCATCACAGCACAGATAGCTTATCTCATAGTCATAGCACATTCCATTAGGTTGTTCAGAATTACGACATATAAACCCTTCTTTTAAATTGCAGGTGACTTTTTGATCTAAATTCGATAGACTGGTCTTAGGAAATGCTTTTGCTCTGCACTTAATAGCATGGGCTTCATCACATATTTTACGGCCCGACTGTTTTATATTTTGAATATTTTCTATTTCGCCTCCTTCATTTCCTTCTTTTGGGGTATTTATATTGAACCACTGAGTAAACACACATTGCGGTGTGCACGTGACAGGAAATTTAGTATTTATGTGGGTTGTTCGCGTTGTTGTTAGCGCAGTTTTTGTTGGTAGCGCAGTTGTTGTGGGTTGGCAAATATTTTCACAACAAAGGAATTTAACCATGTAGTTGTAGCACAGGCCTCCATGGGTAACTTGATCTTTATTGTAGCATACTAGTCCTTCAGGAACTTTGCACTGAACGTTTTGTTGTAATTCCTCAAGTGTTTTTGTTGGTTGGTCTTTTGCTCTGCACTCAATTTGCACAGGATTGGAGCAGATCTTTTTTCCAGTCTGTATAATGGCTTGATGAGATTCAAAGTCTCCCCCATTATCGTGTCCAGTAGTAACAATATGTTCATCAAACCAATCTGTCCAGTTGCAATATGGTGTGCAGGGTGTTGTTAACCGAGTTGTTGTTCTTCTTGTTGTTGGGATACGTGTTGATGTTTTTTGTGAAGTAAATATCTTGGTAGTAGTTTTCAATACTGTGCCAGAAGCAAGAAATATGATTAACAATAATATTCATACTGGATCACATCCAAATATAGTGATACATGCAGCATCATGACTATGAATTCCTGTTTTGATGTTGTCTAAATGTCTGTTGAAGTCAGAATAGGTAAGATACACAGTCATTTTGGTAAGAATAACCAACAGCCTGTGGGCAATGAGCAATATTGCAACGTCTTATTGGCTTTTCTAACAGTGATAAGGCTTAAAGGGGTTGTAAAGGTTTGTCTTTTTATTTTCTAAATAGGTTACTTTAATCTAGTGCACTGTTGGTTCACTTACCTTTTCCTTCGATTTCCCTTCTAAATGTTTTTTTTCTTTGTTTTCTTTGTCTGAATTTCTCACTTGAGTTGAAATTCAAAGAAAACTTTTTTTTTAGAAGGGAAATAAAACAAAAGGTAAGTGAAACAACAATGCACTAGCTTAACCACTTTAGCCCCGGACCATATTGCTGTCCAAAGACCAGAGCACTTTTTGTGATTCGGCACTGCGTCACTTTAACTGAAAATTGCGCGTCGTGCGACGTGGCTCCCAAACAAAATTGGCGTCCTTTTTTTCCCACAAATAGAGCTTTCTTTTGGTGGTATTTGATCATCATTTTTTATTTTTTGCGCTATAAACAAAAATAGTGCGACTATTTTGAAAAAAATGCAATATTTTTTACATTTTGCTATAATAAATATCCCAAAAAAAGATATAAAATTTTTTTTTTTCCTCAGTTTAGGCCGATACGTATTCTTCTACATATTTTTCGTAAAAAAAAAAATCGCAATTAGCGTTTATTGATTGGTTTGCGCAAAATTTATAGCGTTTACAAAAAAGGGAGTAGTTTTATGGCATTTTTATTAATATTTTTTTTTTACTAGTAATGGCGGCGATCAGCGTTTTTTTTCGGTACTGCGATATTATGGCGGACACATCGGACACATTTTTGGGACCATTGGCATTTTTATAGCGATCAATGCTATAAAAATGCATTGGATTACTATAAAAATGCCATTGGCAGTGAAGGGGTTAACACTAGGGGGCAGGGAAGGGGTTAAGTGTGTTCCTATTTGTGTTCTAACTGTATGGGGGGGGGGTGGACTCACTAGGGGGAATCACTGATCTTCCGTTCATACATTGTATGAAAGGAGGATCAGCGTTTCCCCCGCTGACAGGAACGAGAGGAATGTGTTTACACACATACCTCCCGTTCCCCGCTCTGTAACGAACGAGTGCGCGTGCCTGGCGGCGATCGCGCCCGCCGGGCATGTGCGCGGGACTCAGGGGCAAGCGGGGGGCGCGCGAGCCGCCGGCTCGAACGCGCCCCCTAGTGGCCGCGAATGTCCCGACGTAGAGCTACGGGCTCTCGCCCAGGAGAGCCGGCCTGCCGCCGTAGAACCACGGCGGCTGGTCGGCTAGTGGTTAAAGGAACATATTTAGAAAGTAAAAGACAAACCTTTACAACCCCTTTAAGCACTGATTTATAAGACTATACCACGAAGAATTACGCTGGGTACACATGTATGGAAAATCGGCTGGCTCAGCATGAACTGGATGAATTTCCATCTGTTGCCTTGTCTGTTCAACAGAAGCCGATTGTTAAGCCTTGTACACACGATTGGATATCTGATGGAATCTAATCCGATGGATTTTTTCGTCAGATATCCGATGAAGCCGACTTTCATCAGTCTTGCCTACACACCATCAGTCAATAATCTGACCGTGTCCAAGTGCGGTGATGTAAAACACTATGACGTGCTGAGAAAAATGAAGTTCAATGCTTCTGAGCATGCATCAACTTGATTCTGAACATGCATGGATTTATGACCGATGGACTTCCACACAGACGATCATTTTTTTCTATCGTTTTTTTTATCCATAGGAAAAATTTAAAACATGTTTTATTTTTTTGGTGATGGGGCCTTTGGTCTGTTTTCATCAGTCAAACCGATCATGTGTACAGGGCTTTAGACTGGCATCTGTTGATTGGTCCTCTTGGAAAGTCAATATTCTGGTCAGCATTATGGCTGCAGTGCTGATCAGTGCTAACCAGTAGACATGTGCATTCGTTTACGACCGAATGCATTTTCGTCCGAATTTTGGGTATTTTCGCTATCGTTTTAACAAATGAAAACAAATGTGCAGAATCCCACATAAAATAATGCTTTATTTTATTTTTGTTTTCATTGCTACAACAGTTTGATATAGATTGGAGATTTGACATGACGCTGACAATAGCAATCTGTGTCTATCGAATCTGCGGTCGAATGTGCCTAACCTAATTCTATTAGTCCAACATTGACATTAGAGACAATGTTGGGGTAGACCATTCGACATGAACAACAAAGATTCAATGAAGCAGAGAAAAACATACAAACGTTGAATCTGTCATTGAAGGCTTATGGTGTCAGTCGAAAAAGTTCTAGGAAGATTCGACAAGCAGCTAAACTGTACGACGCCGCAATCGTACATTTCCGGTCAAATGCTCAGCCCATAGGCTATAGAAGAATTTGAATGTTAGTTGACTAGTAATAATAACTTATAAATATAATTATTACTAGTGTCATACAACATTAGAATTCTTCTATAGCTTGTAGACGGAACATTCGACTCGAAATGTACAATTGCAGCGTCGTACAGTTTAGGAGCTCCATCGAATCTTCTTAGAACATTCAACAGACACCATAAGCCTTCATATGACAGATTCCACCTTAATTAATTGGGATTTTCAGACAAATGCATTTTATGAAACAAAATAAATAAAAACTAATTTCAGGAGTTACTAAATAAAACAAAATTCCGAAACACATGTCTACTAACCAGTGTATTCTGATGGGGGAGTCACTGCAAATTAAATTGATTGTAAAGGTTTTTTTTTTTTAAATCAAATAACAAACATATTATACTTACCACATCTGTGCAGTTGGTTTTTCAAGGAACAGCCCAGATCCTCCTTTTTTCGGATCCCTCTTCACTGCTCCTAGCCCCTCCCTCTTTTGTGTGCCCCATAGCCAGCAGCTTGCTTCAGGGAGCACCCAAGCCGAGTCAGAGCTCCGTGTGTACCACTACCAAAGCTCAAGTGATCTCTTCTAACTGCTAGGTCACATGCTGAGCAGCTGTCCTGCTGCATTCTGAACACAGGAGATCGGCCGTTCAGCACAGGCACCAGCCAGAGAATTCCCTGAATGGAACCGGTGCTGAGCAGGTGAACTTCTGTGTTCAGAATGCAGTAGGGCAGTTGCACGGCACAAACCATTTTTTTACATAGTTTGGGCATGTTTTTACATAGTTACAATGGTTCAACTTAGAACAATGTAACTATGCATATACCATAATCTTGGGATCCTCATAGCCACCACTACTAAAGCTCAACTTATCTCCTTTAACTGCCAGGTCATATGAGGAGCAGATGTCCTGCTGCAATCTGAACACAGAAGATCGGCCATTCAGCACAGGCGCCAGCCAGAGAATGCTTTGTAGAAAGCATTCTCTGAATGGAACCAGTGCTGAGCAGGTGAACTTCTGTGTTCAGAATGCAGTATGGCAGTTGCTCGGCACAGGACCTGGAAGCTGGTGAAGATCACTGTAGTAGTGGTGTCTATTACAGTGGTTTACAGCTTTAGGCTGGATTCACACCTATGCATTTTTAGTGCTTTTTGCATTTTGCAGATTTGCACTACAGAACGTGTTCCATAGGAACCCATGTTAAATGGACTGCAGTGCAAATCTGAAAAATGCAAAAAACACTAAAAATGCATAGGTGCGAATCCAGCCTCAGGAGTGACCCCATTGGTATCATATATATATATATACACAGTACAGACCAAAAGTTTGGACACACCATCTCTTTATTTTCAGAGTCACACTGAAGGCATCAAAACTATGAATTAACACATGTGGAATTATATACATAACAAAAAAGTGTGAAACAACTGAAAATATATGTCATATTCTAGGTTCTTCAAAGTAGCCACCTTTTGCAGCAGACACATCTCTAGAACAACGGTTAAGAGGAGACTGTGTGAATCAGGCCTTCATGGTAGAATATCTGCTAGGAAACCACTGCTAAAGAAAGGCAACAAGCAGAAGAGAACACAAGGAATGGACATTAGACCAGTGGAAATCTGTGCTTTGTTCTGAAGAGTCCAAATTTGAGATCTTTGGTTCCAACCACAGTGTCTTTGTGCGATGCAGAAAAGGTGAACGGATGGACTCTACATGCCTGGTTCCCACTGTGAAGCATGGAGGAGGAGGTGTGATGGGGTGGGGGTGCTTTGCTGGTGACACTGTTGGGGTTTTTATTCAAAATTGAAGGCATACTGAACCAGCATGGCTGCCAAAGCATCTTGCAGCGGCATGCTATACCATCCGGTTTGCGTTTAGTTGGACCATCATTTATTTTTCAACAGGACAATGACCCCAAACACACCTCCAGGCTGTGTAAGGGCTATTTGACAAGAAGGAGAGTGATGGGGTGCTGCGCCAGATGACCTGGCCTCCACATTCACCGGACCTGAACCCAATCGAGATGGTTTGGGGTGAGCTGGACCGCAGAGTGAAGGCAAAAGGGCCAACAAGTGCTAAGCATCTCTGGGAACTCCTTCAAGACTGTTGGAAGACCATTTTTAGGTGACTACCTCTTGAAGCTCATCAAGAGAATGCCAAGAGTGTGCAAAGCAGTAATCAAAGCAAAAGGTGGTTACTTTCAAGAACCTAGAATATGACATGTTTTCAGTTGTTTCACACTTTTTTGTTATGTATATAATTTCACATGTGTTAATTCATAGTTTTGATGCCTTCAGTGTGAATCTATAGTTTTCATAGTAATGAAAATAAAGAAAACTCCTGAAATGAGAAGGGGTGTCCAAACTTTTGGTCTGTACTGTATATATGTGTATATATATATATATATATATATATATATATATATATACAGTATATATATATACACACTATACTGGTCCAAGCTGCACCATTGTAATTATGTAAAAAAATAATACCTGGAATTCGTCTTTTATGCCGCATACACACGATCATTTTTTGTGATGAAAAAAAAACGACGTTTTCTGTGAAGTAAAAAACGACGTTTTTGAAACGTCACTTTTCAAAGACGATGTTGCATACACACCGTCGTTTTTCACAAAAAGCGAGGTTACGTTCACCACTCTTTTCCATTGAAGCTCGCTTCATAACTAGCTTCTGGGCATGCGCGGGTTGAAAAACGTTGTTTTAAACGACGTTTTTGCTACACACGGTGACTTTTTGTGAAACAAAAAACGATGTTTTGAAAAACGACACAAAAAATTCAAGCATGTTGGAATTTTTTTTGGTTTTGCCCACACACGATCAATTTAAATGACGTTTTAAAAAACAAAGTTTTTTTTCATCACAAAAAACGACCGTGTGTACGCGGCATTAGAGTCTAAATGAAAACACTGCAATGGTGAGGGATTCGTTATTTCAGGTCATGAGATTAGGACCTAGCAGTACAGTTAGATTGACTCTTTCTAGACAATTTTTGGCATGTACTCTAAGGCCGCGTACACACGGAGGGACATGTCCACTGAAACTGTCCGAAGGACCGTTTCCAGCGGACATGTCTCCTCCGTATTTTCATCCGACGGCGTGTACACACCATCGGATCAAAATCCCCACCGGCAGACAGCGGGGTGACGTGGCGGTGACGTTGACGGCGCCACGTCACCGCACCAGGAAGTAAAAAACTTCCACTCATGCGTCGAATCATGCTTTTAAAATTTGTCCGCCGGTCAGACATGTCCGCTAGCCCATACACACGATCGGATTTGTCTGCTGAAACGGTCCGTCGGACCAGTTTCAGCGGACAAATTTGATCGTGTGTACACGGCCTAAAGGATGATGTCACTGTCATCCCACATTAAGTATGATTACACACTTATGGATAACAGTGCATTGTTGTGGTGTCTTTGATCTTGTGAAACCTTCCAACATTCTATGTCCCCCACTGTCTTTTCTTAAAGCATTTTCTTCTTTTGACCCCTTTTTTTCCCTGCTCTTTTTCTTTGTGTACCTGTATGTGCCCTCTTGGTTATTTTTTTTTATTTACCCATATAAAACTCAAATACGTTTTTTTTTTACTTTTGGAGAGGCTGTGATAAACCATACATTGCATCTGTTTTTATAGGTCCTATTAGAGTTACTGCATATACATTTATGTTACCAATGTTTTACTGTCCTATCTCATCTTTCATATACTTTGTCCTTGATTTCTTTTTGGCAATTACATATCAGTGATAGAAAAATGAAATTCAAATGCAGTCTTTTCCATAAATTTGATAATTCTGTTCCTGTTATTACCTGTAGTAGGCTTTATAGTACTGGAAACACACTGGTTGAAATAGATGGTTCCATTTTCCTTGCATATAGCTATCTGGCAACCAGTTCCACTATCTGTTGCATTGTGTATGGTTTCATTATAGTTATACATATGCCCATGGTATTCACATTTACACTCTAAAAGAAAAACATAAACAAAGTTATAAAGAATGGCATTGCTACAAACATATTATAGACTTTTCAAATGTTTAAGACAGTTGGAATGTCAGGTTTGCTTCACAACACTCAAAGCATCCATTGTAAAACAGAGAACATATTCCGTCCAAGCAGAAGATTATAAGAGCCTGTTCTCACTGTACTGGTCTGGGGTGGGTCTGGGGTTGGGTCGCACATATCCACAACCCACTTTATTGCGCAACACAGCAGTGTTACAGAGAATTGGCCTGAACGTAGTCAAATTGGGCCTGTCACTTTATGATCACACCACAACCTATACCTATATAGAGGTTTTTGGTTGGGGACTTATCAGAATCCAGAAGACTCTTTAATGAAAAGGGGGCTGTAACGCTCACCGTTTACGATGTTCCATTCCACCAACCCAAGACAGCTTATTTGACACTCCGACAATCCAGCAGACACGACCCATTCTATTCCCCAGAATAACGAGACACAAGCTCTGGTTCTGGTTCCAAAATGAATGAATACTTTAATGGTACACTCAGCTGGTTATATACAGTTTTAGAAACCAAGTGAACAATGAATCAACTCCACACACCACCTTACATAAGGAACTTCAATACACACTCTCTTAGACAATGAAATTCAGATGAGTCAATTATTAGTTATTCCCCAGATGTCCTGACTCCGACAATAAGCTATTCACTGCTACATTATGCACATTCCATTGTAGACGTGCTAATCCAATATACCTGAAAAGAGACGTCTGACCTTTAGACAGCTAACTCACAACACATCTATCGTCAATAGTATTTTCACACAAAACAGTAGCATTAGCATACAAAATGAAATAGCTTAGTAGCAGACTTAATTAGCATCTCAACAGTCTATGTTACACAGAGCAATGAGTCACTCTATTGACCTGTGGGGTCAGAATAAACCAACAACTTGTAATATCTCAAGATATCCTGCAATACATGAATTATCAGTAATGTCCTATCTCGTGTAATTTATGATATCATTTCTCAGTTATCCTATGCCCATAAGGGACATAGGATGACCCTAGACCCAAGAGTCATTGGTGAAGCTGGCACAGGAGTACACTGCATCCTTCAAAAGTCTCAGAGTATCACGGGCCATACCGTTACAGGGGCCCCTAGATATCCCCCCCCCTAATATTTAGTCTATGATGTCAGCCAGATTCCCCACCTGGTTTGTTAAACAACAGCTATCAAAAATGGTCTCCCATAAACTTTAATAGGGTTTAACAGTAAATTTAGAGTTTGTGGACCTCCTGTTAGGTTCACAGAACCTTGCCTGGTTTGCTTATGCCTAAAATAAAGTGCATTGTTATTCATCAAGAGGAATTTAAAAAAAAAACATGTATATATATATATTTTTTTTTTCCATAAAAGTTTTATTGAGTCAAGATGCAGTATACAAAGAAGAAAAACGACATAGGAATTATCACATAACAAGGAGTGACACAAGGTTACAAAAAAGGTACGCTACATGATACAGTGTGACATAACAATCAATGACATTTCCAGACCCGAACTAAGGTACACGTAGTGCAATGAAGCGACAGAGGGCGGAGGATCGTGATTGCAGTTTTCCCCTCCCCCAAATCCCCCTCCCCACTCTGGTGCCAGGGGGGAGAAAGGAGCAGGGTACCGATCAAGGTCATATAAGCAAGAGATAGTGTATCATGGCAAGCCTATGGTCACTCAACAAAAGAGGAAGGAGAGAAGAGGGAGAGAAGGGGAGAAAAGAGAGAGAGAGGAAGAGAGATTAAGAAAGAATGGGAGGGAGAGTAAAACTGGGGGAGAGAGATACGGGGTAAAAGGAAGGAGAGGGAGGGATGGGGGGGATAGGGGAGAGAGAGGGGAGGGGGGGAGGAGGGGAAGAACGGACAGGCATACTGAGAAGGGAGGATAGAGGGGGTACAAGAGTGGATCCGCTCCCAGCGCCCCCCCCCAAGGGTCCCCCATAATGTACGGATGAGAAGCCGCCGCCCCTGGTGGCTCAAGGGATCCATTGACGGTAGCGGTCAGTGGTTACAAAGTGGTTCCAACAGGCCCAAGTAAAGGACAATTTATGGATTCTGTCTTGTGAAATGTAAATCAGTTCTTCCATTTATTTTATTGAGGAAATTTGCGCAAGCCACTCTCTAACAGTAGGAGCGGTGGTGGAGCGCCAGTGTCTGGGAATGCGAAGTCTAGCAGCGTTGACCATGTGCATGGCCAGGGACTTAAAATAGTCTTTTTTAGGGAGTGACGTGTGGTGGAGTAGGTACTGAGATGGGGTGTAGTCTAATACATAGGTCATAACATGTGAAATGAGGTCATGAACCTCCCTCCAGAAAGGCTGGAGAGCCCCACACTCCCACCACACATGAAGCATAGTTCCCACGCCCCTGCCGCATCTCCAGCAGGTGTCGGGAATATTAGGGGAGAATTTGTGTAGGCGCGACGGGGTCCTGTACCATTTAGTGATTACTTTGTAGCCATTCTCTTGGATGGCCACGTTCAAGGAACCCTTGTGGGCGTATTCACAAAGTGTGCCAGTCCTCCCCTGACAAGTCTGTTTGAAGATCCCTATTCCACGAAGTTTGTGTCGGGATGGGGATGCGTGGAGGGCCGCCCGCTAAAAGGGTGTACAGAAGTGAAATTAAATGCCTTTGTGGTTTTTTACGATGGCACAGGGATTCAAAGGGCGTAAGTTGCCGCGACCAAAGTGATTGATCGGGAGTGGACGTGAGGAAGTGCCGGATCTGCCTGTAAGTCCAGAATGATAAGGAGGCCGTCTTAGAGAGAGATTGTACCGCTTCAAAGGACAAAAGCCGACCAGAGGAGTAAAACTGAAGGGCCAGCACGTCCCTGAAGGGCCACTCCTGGCTTAAAAAGTCCGCCGATAAGCCTGGTTGAAAGTCCGGGTTTCCCCGCAAGGATGTAAGGGGGTTTGGGTGGGGAGACGGATGGCCCAGCGCCGAGGCCTTTTTAAATGCGAGGAGTGAGGGGTAAATGAGTGGGTGGGCTAACAGAAAGTGAGGCCAATTCTTAGAAGGCCACCATGGAAGCAAGTGAAGGGGGCTTTGCGAGAAACTCATCTCGAGGAGGACCCATAGTTTCTTAGAAGAGTGTATGTTCCAATCCGCAATCCTCGTGAGATGGCAAGCGTTATAGTACTTTTGAAGATCTGGAAGGCCAATGCCACCACCAGATTTAGGTAAGGTAAGGCGGGAGAACTTTATGCGGGGCTGAGAACCTCTCCAAAGGAAAGTGGAGCAGGCTCTCCTAAATGATGTAAAGAAGCCCGGGGGTAAGGAAATGGGTACCGATTGCATTAGATAGATTAGATAGAGTAAGCGGGGTAGGATTATCATTTTAACCAGGGCCGACCTGGATACATTCAAGCCCATCCAATCTTTAAAGCTTTTCTGCGCCTGCTGGAGGGCAGGATGGAAATTTTTGGAGTATAGGTGTGCTAGGTTGGAAGGGATTCGAATGCCCAGATAGGTTAGTGAGTCTTGCGCCCACTTAAAAGGGAAAGAAGCCTGGCAGTGTGTCACTTCCTAGGGGGGGGGGGGGGACGTTCAACGCCTGAGACTTCGAGTGGTTTATTTTGAGGTTCGAAAGGGTGCCAAAATGGTCAAGGTCTTTGAGAAGGTTGGGTAAGGAGATCCTGGGGAGCCGCAAGGAGAGGAGAACATCATCCGCAAAGGCGGCGACTTTATATTCCCTACCCCCTACACTAATTCCCAGGATATCCGGGTTATCTCTTAACCTGTTGAGGAGGGGCTCCAGAGAGAGGATGTGACAGGGGGCATCCCTGGCGAGTGCCATTGCTGATGGGAAAGGCGTCCGACAGGTGGCCATTGACTCTAACCAGCATACAGGGCTAAGATACGTGACAGCATACGGGCACCTAAGCCCAGGGCCCTGAGTACCTCCTGCATGTAGTCCCAGGCCACTCTGTCGAACGCCTTCTCAGCATCTAGTGAGAGGAGGAAGCCTTGCGTTTTGGAGGTCGTGAGCCTCACGACCAGGGACAAAGCCAACCTGGTCCCCCGAGACAAGACCGGGAACCAAAGGGGCCAACCTATTAGCAAGAACTTTAGCGTATATCTTGATATCCACATTTAAGAGTGATATCGGGCGGTAGTTAGCCACCGAGGAGGGGTCTTTGCCCTCCCCTAGGGATCACCGCGATGTGAGCCGCCAGCATAGCGTCGGGTTTATTTTTGGGGTCAGCGAGGGCATTAAATATGGCCAGGAGTCTCGCGGCTAGTGTATCCTTGAATGACTTGTAATATTGGAGGGAAAAGCCGTCCGGACCCGGGGCCTTCCCCGCCTTCATCTCTTTGATTGCCAGATCTACTTCCGACACTAGTATGGGGCCATCTAAATCCAAAGATTGTTGAGGGGAAATTGGCTTGGGGCTGTACTGGGCAAGAAATGCCTTGATTTGGTCAGACCGTAAGGCAGTTTTGGACTGGGAAGGATCAAGGGGATGGAGATTATACAGTTTGGAGTAGAAATTCTCAAATTCCTTGGCGATGTCCCCATTCCTCACCAGGCGGATGCCACCCGAACCCTGTAAATGGTGAATTGTGGACGTGGGTTTAGAGTTTTGCACCGTGCGCGCCAACAAACGCCCGCATTTGTTACCCTGCTCATAGAAGATCCTCTGTCCAAGGATGTAGCGTCTCCTAGAGCGCTTGCCCAATTCCTCCATAAGAGACGCCCGACTGCGCAACAAGTCCTGAAGGGTGGCCTGTGCTCGGGACTGTTTGTGAGAAGTCTCGAGGAGTTTGATTTTCTCAATTAGAGAGTTGATATAGTCTTGATTCAGTCTTTTGGCTTTCGCCGCCAGAGCTATCAGTTCCCCGCGGATCACGCACTTATGGGCTTCCCATAGGGATACCGGCGATATTTCCGAGAATGAGTTTTCTGTGAAGTATTGTTGAATGCGCGTACGTATGTGAGTGATCACAGACGGGTCCTTAAGTAAGGAGGGGTTCAGGCGCCACATCTTTGTTCTAAAAGACACTTCAGGGAAGGTAAGGGTGACACTGATCGGATGGTGATCCGACAGGAACATAGGTTCTATTGTGGACTGTTGGAGAAGGTGAAGATCTGATTGGGATAGGAAAAAGTAATCGATCCTTGAGTACTTTTGGTGTGGGGCCGAAAAGAAAGTGTAGTCCTTGACTGAGGGGGAAAGAGTACACCAGGTGTCATATAGGGCCAGGGATTGGAGAAGGAGGCTGATCTGTCTCAATACCTTGTAAGGCAGGGCAGAGGTCCCCGTTGAGGAGTCCAGCAGAGGGTTCAAGGGGACATTAAAGTCCCCCCCCAACATGTATATTTTTTAAGGTAGTCAACATAGTTCTTAGACACAATAACATTTCTTGGATGTTATCTATACCATAGCAAATAATCACTGTTTAAGTTCAGATCTTCTCTAAGTCAAGGTTCACACTTGTGCGGGTGGTGTGTATTCTAGTTCCAGTGAATTCTTCAAGCTGTTTCCCTATGTTGCCAGAGCTATCCTGGATACTGTGTGTAATGCTGTCTAGCATTACTGCAGCTCCGGAAGAATTGGCTGCTTAACCTCCCTGGCGGTATGATTCTGTCTGGAATTACTTACCAAAAGCGGTACAATTTTTTGCATGGAAATTTGGCGTTTTATACTGTAGGCCTGCAATTCTTAGGAATAACTCGCTTAAATCTGTCCAAACAAGACATCTCGGGTATGATAAAGTTTGAAAAACAAAATCATAATTTTTTATATAATAAATAACTATAAATAATTATAACAAATTATAATGTAATTATAATAAAACATATTCAATAATGTAATCAACTCAAAAACACTGAAATTTGCTCAGTTGCAGAATTGTCGCCGATATTTTTTTTTTTTTATGATGAATTTCCCCACAAATCGCTATCGCTCAATTCTGCAAGTGATTATAATTTATTAACGCTGTTTTCTAGCTGATCTAAAACCATTTTTGACATAAAGGAACTTGTGATTGCTATGGGCAATCTACAGTTTGCAGGGAGAAAGAACACTTTTTATTAACTAAAAAAACATGTAGGGCACAGGACAGACCACTAGGGACAAGGGGGGTGTGTATTTTTTACATACAGTACTGTAATCTATAAGATTACAATATACTGTATGTAATGTGTTTGTTTACGTTTTTGAATTTGGCGCCGTTCTACGCTCCCGTGCGTCGTAACGTCGCAGGGAACGGAGATCGACGGCACACGGGGACACTGTGTGAATCGAGCAAGGAACCGCTCGCTCACACAGCGTGGATGCATCGCTGGATCCAGGAACAAGGTAAGCCAGCGCGCGCTGCAGGCTCTGCATAGCTACCCCGAGCGTGACTCGGGGATACCGATCTTAGCACAAAAAAAAAACACCCCGAGTCACGCTCGGGGATACCGCCAGGCAGGTTAATGACAAGGCCATTTTTTTGCGATATGACACTGTGTCTCTTTAACTGATAATTGCATGGTCGCGTGATGCTGCACCCAAACAAAATTGACGTCCTTTTTTCCCTACAAATAGAGCTTTCTTTTGGTGGTATTTGATCATCTTTGATCATTTATTTCCTTGCGATATAAACCAACAAATAGCGAAAAATTTAGAAAAAAACACAATGGGCCAGATTCAGGTAGAGTTACACCAGCGTATCAGTGATACACCAGCATAACGCACGCTTTGAGCCGGCTTATCTGTTTTCTGTATGAAGAAAACAAGATACGCCGGTTTGTTGCAAAGATCAGACAGGCAAAATTGTATTACACCGTCGGATCTTAAAGGCAGTTTTAAAATGGCCGCCGGGGGCGTTCCCGCTGATTTACGCAGAGAATATGTAAATCAGCGAGATACGACAATTCACAAACGTACGCGGGCCCGACGCAGTCACTTTACGACGTTTCCCGGCGTAAAGATAAAGCAACAAAAAGCAGGCGCATCCTATGTTAAGTATGGCCGTCGTGACCGCATCGAATTGAAAAAGTTTAAGGTCGTTTGCGTAACTCCTTCATGAATGGGGATTGCCGTCATTGACGTTCACTTCGAAAACACCATCATAATTTGGAGCATGCGCACTGGAATACATTGACAGCCGGCCAATGCGCAGTACGTTCGCCGCGGGATCGCACCTATTTTAAATACTACACGCCCCCTACCCAATTTGAATTCCGCCGGCCCATTTTCGCTACACCGCCGCAACTTTAGGAGCAAGTGCTTTGTGAATACAGTACTTTCTCCTAAAGTTTCGGCGGAGTAACGTAAATGAGCAACATTACGCCAGAATAAAGATTCGCCCATCTACCTGAATCTGGCCCAATATTTTGTACTTTTTGCTGTAATACATAGCCCAATTTTTTTTTTTTTTAAAGTTAATTTTATCTTCAGTTTAGGCCGATGTGTGTTCTTCTACATATGTTTGGTAATAAAAATCACAAAATGCGTATATTGATTAGTTTGTGCAAAAGTTATAGCGTCTACAATATAGGAGATAGATTTATGAAATTTTTATTATTTTTTTTACTAGTAATGACGGTGATCTGCGTTTTTTTATCAGGACTGCAACATTATTGCGGACATAGCAGACACCTTTGACACATTTTTTGGACCATTGGCATTTATACAGCAATCAGTGCTATAAAAATGCACTGATTACTGTAAAAATGTTACTGGCAGGGAAGGTGTTAACACTAGTTAGGGATCAAGGGTCTAACTGTGTTCCCTATGTGTGTGTTCTAACTGTGGGGGGAGGGGACTGACTATAGGATATGAGAGATCGTGGTTCCCAGCTTGTAGGAACTCACAATCTCTCTCTCCTCTCCTCACAGAACTGGGATGTGTATGTTTACACACACACTTCCCTGTTCTGCCTTATGTGCTCACGATCGCTTGTGGCGATGACCGCCGGTCAAGAGCATCAGCACCCACCGCTGTGCATCTCGCCTAAAGAGACCGACATACAGTTATTACGGTTCATGGGATCATCCTGACCTGCCACAGTATACTGACGGTGGCTGGTCGACAAGTGGCTAGGATAGGATGCTAAGGATCTAGATAAGGATAATCACAAAATCTGTGATCTGTTTTGCTAAAGAAGTGATTCTTAGCTTGGCTGTCTTTTGCTATGAAGTCTAATGCCGCGTACACACGGTCGTTTTTTGCGATGAAAAAAAAAACTTCGTTTTTTAAAACGTCATTTAAATTGATTGTGTGTGGGCAAAACGTCGTTTTTTGTCTTAAAAAAAACGACCAAAAAAAAATTCCAACATGCTTGAATTTTTTGTGTCGTTTTTCAAAACGTTGTTTTTTGTTTCACAAAAAGTCACCGTGTGTAGCAAAAACGTCGTTTAAAACGACGTTTTTCAACCCGCGCATGCCCAGAAGCTAGTTATGAAGCGAGCTTCAATGGAAAAGTGTGGTGAACGTAACCTCGCTTTCTGTGAAAAAAACGATGGTGTGTATGCAACATCGTCTTTGAAAGTGACGTTTCAAAAACGTCATTTTTTACTTCACAAAAAACGTTGTTTTTTTTTAATCCCAAAAAACGACCGTGTGTACGCAGCATTAGGCCGGCCATAGATGGAGCAAATTTCTTCCCTGCAACCATGGGCAGTGTTGACAGGGGACTTTTTCCTGCCAAGCCAGGCTAGTTGTACATAAGATATTAGATCAATCAAGTTGGGTACAATCAGTCTGCCCATACACAGACATTACTTTGAAGAGTTCATGTCTGTGTAGCGTTCATTATTTGTTTTGTATTATTTCGCAGCATATACAATGTCCCTTGGATATGTGCAGTTCATTTCATTCCGAATTGAAATTTGGACACATTTTTTTGTTATTCAGAAATTCTAATCTATCTGAATTTCCAAATGACAATAGTAACTAAACAAATCCAAAATAACGAAATGAAATCATATTTGAATAGTTTTCGAATTTGAATAGTTTTCTAATCGAATTTCAATTAGAATAGAATTTTTTTTGTTGAAAATAATAGAATAGAAAATAAAATATTTCTAATAGTGTAAAAACAAAACAGAATAGAAAATCAACGAATAGAAAATAATATAGTAAAACAGAACAAAATAGAATAGAAAATAAAAGAACAGAATAAAATAGATTAGGAAATAAAGGAATAGAATAGAATTAAAAAATAGAATAGAAATATAGAAAGAATATAACATCTGAAATTTGAATTTCAAATAGAATATATTAGAATTTGAATAGAATAGAAAAAAATATTTGAAAAGAAAATACTAGAATAAAATACAGTAAAAACAATATACCGTATTTATCGGCGTATAACACGCACAGGTGTATAACACGCACCCTAACTTTAAGAGGGACGTTTCAGGAAAAAGCTTTCCACAGCCCCCTGGGTATAACACACAGGCACAGTTTACCTTTTATTTTTTTAACATGAACAGAATGTTCTTTTATTGAAAGAAAAAGTTATACATACAGGACAAAAATAAATAAATAAAAATAAAATACAGTACAGAATAGTGACCCAACATGGAAAATATGGCAACCACACACAGGGAGTCTGGCAGCAGCATCACAGTCATTTACAGTACCACAGAGGTGTAGTAGTAAGGGCACCGTAAGGTTTTCTAAGCAGTCCAGGGCTGCCAGACCCTGTCATATTTCTCAGGACAATTCCGATTTATATACCGTATTTATTGGGGTATAGCGCGCTCCCGCGTATAGCGCGCACCCCTGAAGTGGCCCCCATTCCTGTGGAAAAAAAGTTTTTTGTACTTACAGTTTTGGTGTCTTGCGCGGCGTCAATCGGCGGTCTCGTCGGGTCCGGCTGCGGCTTTGGGTGTCCTCTCCGTCGGGTCCGGCGTGCGTCTGCGGCTTCGGGTGTCCCCTTCGTCGGGTCCGGCGTGGGTCTGTGGCTTCGGGTGTCCTCTTCGACGGGTCCGGGGTGCGCCTGCGGCTTCGGGTGTCCTCTTCGATGGGTCCGGCGTCCTTCTGCGGCATAATTCATGCTCGATCCTCGCTTTCCCGCGCCGAGTTTTGAATACTGCGCCGACATATACCGAGCGCAGTACACTCGTGTATAGTCGGACAGGCTCGGCTACTCTCGTGCTCACGTCCTGTACGTCCAGGACATGAGCGCGAGAAGAGCCGAGCCTGCCCGACTATACACGAGTGTACTGCGCTCGGTATATGT
The DNA here is from genome assembly GCA_029574335.1 of Rana kukunoris. Lineage (NCBI taxonomy): Eukaryota > Metazoa > Chordata > Amphibia > Anura > Ranidae > Rana > Rana kukunoris. Next base: position 215,375,854 of record CM056059.1, on the reverse strand, counting down.
CGGCGCAGTATTCAAAACTCGGCGCGGGAAAGCGGGTATCGGCGTATATCGCGTACCCACGATTTTGCCCTGATTTTCAGGGCAAAAAAGTGCGCGGTATACGCCGATAAATACGGTAGGTAAGTTTGTACAAAGGAAGAGCTGAAGTAATGGATCTTTCCCACGAACCCACCGAGGGGGGGGACCGGGAGTTTAATTTCAAAACAATTTCCCTCCTGGCATAAAAGAAGAGGAAGCATAGAAGTATTTTGGTGTACCTGGGTCTTTGGTCGTCGTCCTGAATACTAAGAAGCAAAAGGGCAGGTCCAAATGTAGTGGGTAGTTTATAAGCTCAACCACTCCAGTCCACAACAGAGCCACCTTAGAGCAACTCCAGAACATATGCATGTATGTGCCCACCGCCCCACCGCACCTGGTGCAGAGCGTCGATCTATCAGGGTAAATAGCATGTAGCCTCTGCGGTGTAAAATAGGTTCTGTGCAGATAATTGACCTGAATCAGCCTATCCCTGGAAGATATCAGTGCCTGCGCACTATCTCCAAGACAGTCGTCCCAGTCTTCCCTATCCAAGTCGGGCAGATCCTCCCTCCATTTCACCCAGAGGCGCTCCATCCAAGGGGAATGGCAGGACTGTAAGTCAAAATATAATGTAGACAAGGGTTTGGCCAGCTGCTCACACACCAAACTACTCTCAATTGGGTCCATCTCCAGCGTCGGCTCAGTAGGAAACTGAGCCCGCATGGCATGGCGCAACTGAAAATAGCGAAATGTCATCCATCCAGGCAGATGGAAACAAGCTCTAAGTTCCGTCAGAGAAAGAAGTCTGCCAGCTACCAGGAGATCCCCCAATGTCCTAATCCCATATCTAGCCCACACCAGGGGGTCCGGAACAGTACAGAGATGCAGAAGATTTGGGTTACCCCAAAGTGGAGTAACGGGTGACCATTTATTAAAACAGGAAAACCGTTTCCTCGCCGCCCCCCAAACCCGGAGCGTGGTCCTAGTGGAGAAGGGCAAGGCATTGTGTGCCCGGGGACCCCGATAAATCAGATTTCCCAGCTCCTGAAGGGAGCCAACAATAGCAGCCCCCAGACAAACTGCAGCATTGGTCCTCAACTGCATGAGCCACCAGTGGACCGTCACTAGGATCGCCGCCCAAAAATAGACCCGCAGGTCCGGAAGCGCCAAACCCCCACCCTGCAGCGGGAGAACCAGGGTAGAGTTGGCTATCCTAGGTAACACACCCCCCCAAATTAATCTGCTCATACATTGTTCTACCTCCTTGAAAAAAGAGTTGGGCAACCAGGTCAGAGAGTTGCGGAAGACATAGAGAAATTTGGGGAGGAAAACCATCTTGAGGAGATTGATCCTGCCCATCAAATTTAGAGGTAACGAAGCCCAAGTCTGGCACTTTTCCTTAAGTTGAGTGAGCACAGGTAGCACATTAAGACCTGAGTAGCCTGCAGGACTCCTACCGACCCGGATGCCTAAGTACTTGAATTGATCCACCCACACCAACTGGCTATCCAAGGCAGTGGTCCGCGCAGCTGGGTCAAGGGGGAACAACAGTGACTTTTCCCAATTTATACGAACCCCAGAATAGTGAGCCACCCGCATCTTGCAGATAAAGCAGCGCATCATCCGTATACAAAGAGAGTTTTTCTTCTAACGGACCTATCCTGAGGCCCTTGACCTGCTCGGAGTCCCTGATAAGGATCGCCAGAGGCTCAAGGGCAAGAGCAAAGAGGGAGGGGGAAAGTGGGCATCCCTGCCTAGTCCCCCGCTGTAGTGGAAAGACACCCGACAGATGACCATTGGTGCGGATCCTGGCCCTGGGAGAGTCATACAACAACTGGATCCAGCGGTACCTTTTATTTTCAGGGTAAAAAAGTGAGTGTTAAGCACTAATACAGTACCTTCTTCCAAAATTTGAATTTCAAATAAAATAAATTCAAATAAAATAGAATATAATAATAATAAAAAAAAAACAATAGAATAGAAAGAATAGAACCATTTTACAAAATTCAAAAATAAATAAATTCAAATTTGACTAGAAAAGAAAAGATTTGAATAGAATAAACTGCACATTACCAGTTAATCTCTGATCATACGGCTTAATACACATCCTTTGAGCATTTAAAAAATGTATTGCTCTTTGTCTAAATATTCTGCAGTTTCAAAATTGATTAAAATCATATTTACACAAGTAAGCCATCAAAAGAAAGAACCAATCTCTTACAATTTTTATGAGAGCTCTAAAATTCTACCATGAATACTATTTACAGTACATACTCTGTACTTGGTAAAGTCGGTCCCAACAATAATACTCCATTGTTCCATATTTTTGGGTTTGACTAAATTAAAGCATTGATACACGCAAGATAAAAATGCAAACTTCAAACTTACCTTCAAGAACATACTGGCATTTAATGCCATCCATGGTACAGTTACTGTGGAGGAAAACAAAAACAGTATTGAAACTCCAACTAAAAACTCAGAATCTTGGCTTGGATAGAACCTACCAAGCTAGTTGAAACATCAGTCAGATTTTTACTGCAAGCTAGGGCTCCATTAACCACTTGCCCACCAGGCAAATTTTCAGTGCTATCACATTTTGAATGACAATTACTCAGTCATGCAACACTGTACCCATATGAAATGTGTGTTCTTTTTTTCACACAAATAGAACTTTCCTTTGGTGGTATTTAATTACAGCTAGTTTTTTTTTTTTTTTTTTTTTGTGCTATAGATTAAAAAATACTGAACATTTTGTAAAAAAATAAAAATAAAAAAAATAACCAAATAAATTCAGGGTATATTGTTTGGTCTTTGTGAATGTTATAGGCCCGGATTCACGAAAGACTCATGCCGACGTATCTCCAGATACGCCAACGTAAGTCCAAATGTGCGCCGTCGTATCTTTACGCCGATTCCCGGCGCTAGATACGTTGAAAACATAAGCTTCCTCCGCCCGACGTAACTTGCCTACACCAGCGCATCGTGGGACTATATTTACGCTGGCCGCAAGGGGCACTTCCATTGATTTATGCGTCAAATATGTAAATGACCGAGATACGCCTATTCACGAACGTACTTGCACCCGTCACTGTAATATACACCGTTTACGTAAGGCGTACGTCCGGCGTAAAGTTATTCCAACTAAAGGTGGCGCAACCCATGCAAAGGTATGGACGTCGGAACAGCCTTCGTATTTTTACATCGTATCGTATTTTACATCGTTTACGTAGTACTACGTGAATAGGGCTGTGAGTAGGTTACGTTCAGTGATTTGACGTATCTTAGGCATTTGTCCCGGCATGATTCTGCGCATTCGTACTGGGAAGCGTCCACGGGACGGCGCCTTTCGCTGTTCGTTCGGCCCTTCAATTGCATAGGGTCACGCTTCATTTAAATGGATCACGCCCACTTTCTTCCTACTTTGAATTAGGCGGGCTTACACCGACCAATTTACACTACGCCTGCACAACGTAGGGAGCAAGTGCTTTGTGAATACTGTTCTTGCCTCTCTGTGTTATGTTGGCGTAGCGCATATGAGATGCACTACGCACGCACGCACGCTCTACGTCAATCTGGGCCATAGAGTCTACAAGCTATGGTGCCAATCACTGAAAATGTATTACATCTGATGTACTGATGGCCTATCTCATTTCTTGGAACACTAAGGCCGCGTACACACGATCAGACATGTCCGAGGAAACATGTCCGACGGACCGTTTTCATCGAACCAGGCTGAAGTGGTCTGTTGGTCTGATGTGCGTACACACCATCGGACCAAAATCCCCTCGGACCAGAACGCGGTGACGTAGAACACAACGACGTGATGAAAAAACTAAGTTCCATGCTTCCAAGCATGTGTCGACTTGATTCTGAGCATGCGCAGGATTTTGGTCCGATGATTTCGTGTACTAACCATCGAACATGTCTGACGGACAGGTTTCCAGCGGACAGGTTTGTAAGCATGTTTAGAAACTTGCTGGAAAACGGTCCGATAGGCCGTACACACGATCGAACATGTCCGCTGAAAATGGTCTGCGGACCAATTTCAGCGGACATGTTCGATCGTGTGTACGAGGCCTAACAAGCCAGGAAAGTACAAATACCCCCCAAATGACTCCTTTTTGGAAACTAGAAACTCCAATGTATTTAGTAAGAGGCATGGCAAGTTTTTTTAAGTTTTTCCACAATTCTTTGCAAAAGATTGTCATGTATCAGGCAGGGGTGGACATGTATGAGGCACAGATGGTCATCTATCAGGCAGGGATGGGCATGTATCAGGCATAGCTGGACATGTATCAGGCATGGACAGGCATGTATTAGGCACAGATGAGGCATGAATTGGCACAGATCAGTGCTGTAGGCACTTTAGATCCAGCTCACAGCGCTAATACACCAGCTCCCTTCTCTCCTCACACGCTGTACTAATCGCATGTGAGGAGAGGAGAGAGCTGAACCGGATATGCTCCGGTTTGTTGACAAATGATCGCTCCATCATCAGACGGAGCGATCATGTGGAAAAGGATCACTGTCATCGGAGGAACCGGCGGTTACAGCAGTCATGGACACTCCTAGGAACAGGTATAATATTGTTCCTTTGCAGTTTCCAACAGGCTTTTCAACACTAGACTATCAATCAATTCTTATCAATATCATCATTCTAATAGGGGCTAGACATGGGTAGTCAGATTAGGCTAGTAAGGGATTGACAGGTGTGTTCAAAATGGGATCAGGCAAAGTGTAATTTAAGAAAAGAGAGTTTCAGAGTAAAACACTGAAACATGTAGGGCCAGATTCAGATACAAAGATGTATCTTTCCGGCGGCATAGCGTTTCCTCTTTACGCTACGCCGCCGCAAATATTATGGGCAAGTGCCTTATTCAGAAAGCACTTGCTCCATAATATGCGGCGGCGTAGCGTAAAGTGCACGGCGGAAGGCCGCGCAATTCAAATTGCTGAAGTGGGGGCGTGATTTATGTAAATGAATCATGACCCCACGTAATTGACGTTTTTTGTGGACAGAGCATGCGCCGTCCGTGGATGTTCCCAGTGCGCATGAGCGAAATCACGTTGCTTTTTGTCAATGTAAACGACGTGAACGTAACTAACGTCGAACCCTATTCCCGAACGATTTACGCAAACGGCGTAACCGACGTACAATTCGACGCTGTCCCGACTTCCATACTTAACATTGGCTAAGCCTCCTATAGCAGGGGTAAAATGACGCCGCTCTAACGCTAATGCAAACGACGTAAACTACGACGCGCCGCCGCAAGTACGTTCGGGAATCTGCGTAAATAGCTCATTTGCATATTTTACGCAAAAAAACGCCGTAAGCGCCACCTAGCGGCCAGCGTAAATATGCAACTAAGATACGATGGTGTAAGCGACTTACGCCGCTCGTATCTTAGAAGAAAGCCGGCGTATCTTCTTTTCTGAATAGCAAAAAAAGATACGTCAGCTATTCTTAGTATTTACGCAGTGTATCTCTTGATACGCTGACGTAAATTCTTTTTGAATCCGGCCCGCAGTGTCAGATAGTAAGCCCAAGTTAAGGTCCAGGAAATTCCTAACCCAGGCATAAAACAAAATCAGCAGATTCAAGCATGAGGCTATATCGTTATACCATCTGTTATACTCTACTTTACCCTACAATTGGCAACCATTGACCGGGGTTAAAGGCCCAAGGTTATTTCCCTTCATGCATTCATGCAAACAAAAGTTTTATGTGCAGCAGCCCCCTAGCCCCTCCAATACTCACCTGAGCCCTATCTGGATCCAGCGATGTGCACAATAGTCTCGGCTCTCCATGGACTCTCCCTTCTCATTGAAACAAGGGTGAAGGGGCGCTGGATGCACAAAATCTATACAAGGTATGTTATAACTATGTATACTCAAGTGCATATATATACATTAAATAGTGTAGTCTATTATACAAAAACCATAAAGTGATACATATTGTGAACTTGTGTCCATACAATAAAGTGCAAAGAAAGTCCCAATGGTGCTATTCGATAAACACCCAATGGCATATCACAGCCCAAAATGACGTATATGTTGCAGTTCAGGAACCACCACCAAATATTTGCACCCGATGTGATCGATAGAAATGGCTCCTTACCAATAACAGTGGACTCTTTTAATTAAAAAAGAAGAAAGAAGAAAGACTCATTGGCTGAGTCAGCAGTGGGAGCCGTTGACTCCCGCTGCTGTCAATCACAGCAAATAAGAAGAGAGAGGTGGTGGGGCCTAGCCACTGCTCCATGTCTAAATGGACACACAGGGCAGCGGCTTGGGAGTGAACCTGTTCCATTGCCCACCCAGCAAGCAGTTTGTTGTGGGGTCACTTGGAGGGTGGAGCCAGAAGCACTGGTGGGGGAACCAAGAAGAGGAGGATCAGAGATGCTCTGTGCAAAATCGTTACGCAGAGCAGGTAAGTATGACAGTTATTATTTTTTTTTAACCATAGAAGTTCAAGTTTATTGAGATGTAAAAAGAATACATACAAATAGAAACGGTAATGGGCCAACATGGCCCTAAGATTGAACGGTACAGCAGGTACTATTACACACATCCTATAAATTCCATGCATTTGGTGTATATTAAGGCATAAGCGACTAGACATCTCATCATCCCCATACAAAATAAATACACTTTAGTAGGTGTGTCCACTTTATATATCTGAGTAACTCTTTCCCGCCCCCTCCTGCCCCAACTTGCGTGATTCTTTAAGAGAAGTTGGTTCAGCTCGTGCATGTTTCGCCGTCCCCCAGCCATCTTTCCCATACACTGGCAAATTTTTGCAGTCTCCCTCTATGTATATATATCATTTTCCTATACGGGAGAATGGCATTAACCTCTCTCTTCCAGTCCTCCAGTGTCGGAGCCCTTGGCTGCATCCAGGCCTTTGCCACCACCTTTTTGGCCAAGAAAAGTGATTCATATATAAAAATTGCTTGGTACTTTTCTGTATCCACATCTGGGAGTAGTCCCAGTAGGCACATCTTGGGATCCATGCCCACCGGGGTTCCCATGCTGTCATGCAGAAATTGCGTCACCTGAAGCCAGAATGCCTGTACATCGGGGCAATGCCAGAGCATATGGTAAAATGAGCCCTCTTCTACTGAACACATGGGACATAGTGGGCTCATTGTGGGCTGAAACTTCACCAGCCTCTGGGGGGTAATATATGCTTGGTGTAGGATATACAGTTGTGTCAACCTGTCTGATGATTTAGGGGACGTGCTCTTAACTCCCTCTAGTATCTCATCCCACTCTGTATCCTCCATGGGGCCCACGTCTCCCTCCCACTTTATCTTGGCTGCCTGCACTATCTCGCTGATCCTACGCCGCCGGACAACATAATATATATTGGACGTGAGCCTGGCAGAATCCTTCCCAAAGATCACGTCCAACACCTGTGGTCTGCTCACATCAACAGCAGTGGCGTCTCCAGCTTTCATATTTAGGGGGGGCACATAGGGGGACAGGGACAAAAGTAGGGGGCCCAACTATAAACTGCAATTTTATATATATATATATATATATATATATATATATCTCCTGGGGACCTTTACTACGATCCCACAACGGGCCCTTTTACATGTTCTGCAGTGAGCTCCCTTTCTACTATACTGGGGCCCCCCAGGGTGGCAGAAAACAAGAGCTATGTGTCACCAGCACACCAAGAAAATATAAGGGTCCAAAACAGTGGGAGAACTTTCTGGGTTGCAAAGGTTGTTTTGCCACCGAGCCCTGGTGTTCTGCCACTGTGGGGTTCCCCAGCTGTCCTGTCCATGCTATTGACAGCGATGGTCTGGAATCTGTCTCCTTGGCAGCGGCGGCAGTCCATTAGGACCTAGTGCTGGTGACATTACGGATGCATGCAGGGGAAGGCTGGCACTATTAGTTATAGAGAGCTGAGCCCCCAGCTGGTCACCTAGCAGCAGTAATGCTGTATAACCTTCTCTGTTGACATGCTGATCGGGATGTGATCCAGGTAATGCTCCCAGTCAGATCTAATAAATACAGTATTTATTAGCATCAAGAGTACAACCACATATATATATATATATATATATATATATATATATATATATATATATAATATAATCAAACGTATGTGTGGGCTCTATGCCTGTAAAGTGTGGGCTCTATGCATGTAAAGTGTGGGCTTTGATCAATAAAATCTCTGATATTTAACACTAGGATTTGACTGGGAGCATCACCTGGATTGCATCCCGATCAGCATGTCAGAGTAGGCTCCACTGCTGCTAAGCAACCTGCAGGGAGCTCAACTGTCTACAACCAATAGAGATGGGCTCGGGTGTGTTTGCCCAATCCCGCCAGGAAGCCGACACTCCACAGTGCTAATCACAGGCAGTGAGACATTTCCTGATCTGTGCAGAGCTGCGGACTGGGAAATCTCTCACTGCCTGTGATTAGCGCTGTGCAGTGTGGGCTTCCTGGCAGGCTCTGGCATGTGGATTTTTGAACATGCCGAGCCCATCTATAACAACAAATTGTGCTGGCCCTCCTGTACATCAGCCCCATAAAGTAACCAGCTGTGAATAGCCGGGACAGGACAGCAACTCTGGTTATTCCAGCACTGGTCCACACTGGGAGGATTCCCCTATCCACCTATAATGTGTAGATGGGGGAATTGGATCATTTTTTTTTTCATTCAACCTAATAGTTGAATGAAAAAAAGTGATCAATGTGTGGGCTGCCTAAGAGCTAAGACCAGCCATAGACAGTTTAAATCTCAGCTGGTTCAGCAGGAACTGGCTGAGATTTGAACCATTAATGAGCAGATTCTCTTATGATTATTACTAGTGGTTGCTGTATAGCCACTAGTGAGAATCACTGTTTGTCGGGAGAATACAATTGCTGGGCAGGAGGGATATTCCCATCAGCACTGTCTGTTGATGGGGGAATCATGCAAGTTTCTTTCCTGCAATCTGTGGATGTAGGAAAGAAATTTGCACTGTATATTACCTGCCTAACGGAAAGTGAAAGTGTAACAGAATGGCCCGTGACACCCAGAGACTTTTGAAGGATGGGGGGTACTCGAGTGCCAGCATCACTAATGCCTTGGGTCTAGGGTCATCCTGTGCCCCTTTTGGGCATAGGGTGACTGAGAAATGATAAATTACATGGGATGGGACATTACTGATAATTCATGTTTTGCAGGATATCTTTAAATATTACAAGTTGGTAAAGTCTGACTCCGACAGGTCAATAGAGTGTTTTCATTCAATGTGGGGACACGTGCTTTTGAGGTGTTAATTGAGTCTGCTCCTAGACATTCCATTGTGTGATGCTAATACTGTTTTGTGTCCATTGTGCTAATTAGGTCTGCTCCTAAGACCTGTTTATTGTGTATGCTAATGACACTGTTAAGATGTGGAATGTGACTTGTCAAGCTGTAGTAATTAACCCCTCTATATGCGGAGCCAGACCATCTGGGTAATGAGTAGTAATTAACTCATCGGAATGTCATTATCTAAAAATGTGTATGAAGTCATCCATTGTGTGATGTGTGGGTGGAGTGTGTCTTTGTCCCTGTGATTAACTGTAACATGTATGTACTGTATATAAGAAAGCTAAGTTACCATTAAAGGATTCATTCATTCATTTTGGAACCAGTACCAGAGCTTGTTTTGTCTCGGTTATTCTGGGAAATGAAATGGATCGTGTCTGATGTCTGTCGGACTGTCAGATAAGCTGTCGTGGCGCGATAGAATGGAATATCGTAAACGGTGGTGACCGTTACAGAAAGTAAATTGTGAATGTCTTGAAAGAACAGGAGAGGGGAGGGAGACAGATGGGGGGGAGAAGGGATGGAGATAATGCAGTTCAGTGATTACAGTGTACTGCAGTCTGCAGTGCACACACTTACCCACGGTCCAGGCTAGAATCTCAGGCATCATTCACACACATGCTGCTGATTTTCATATTTCCTGATCACACATCCCCTCTCTTCAGATACAGCACACCGAGATAGTGTGGGCGGGACTGAAAGGAGGAGGAGGAGGAGCTGTATTCCTCCCTGCTCGTATGTGAGGAGAGTGGGAGGGAGGTGGCTGGACTCGCTGGGCTGTAAAAGAGTGTCATAGACTGACACTCGGCTCAGTTTGCAGTCACCACTCTCGGAATTTACAGGCTGGTTCTCCTGTCCTAAGGACGGGAGAAATCAGTCTGTTTTTTCAGTAACTGAGATGAAGGCTTGGGCCTCCCTTCCCCACAGTGCTCATGGAGTCCTTTCTGCAACTCACTCTTCTCCGTGCCAATGAGGATGCAGGGGAAGGAGCAGATCGGGCGGCTGTGGTTGTGTGAACGCTTGCAATATGCAGTGTCAGCGGGCAGAGGGAGGGGGAGGAATGCCCTGCAGAGCTGACTGGGGACGCTCTTCCTCTCAGGAGAGACTGTTACTCCAGGGGCGGCCCGAGAAAAAAAAAAGCAAAGAAAAATTTTTTTTTTCTTGGGGGGGCACATGGTGGGGCGCAGCATAATGTTGGGGGGGTCAGGGCCCCCTCTGGCCCCCCCTAGAGACGCCTCTGATCAACAGCCTCCGAACCCAACTGGGCTCTAAGGGCATGTCTGAGCTGCATATATCTAAAATGAAACTGCGGTGGGAGGGAGAATTCTTCCCTGAGCCTCATAAATGGCTTGAGCCCTGCACTAGTCATGACCTGAGATAGATACTGCACCCCGTATGATGCCCATATCCCTGGATCTGGGACTGTAGCCAACTCGGGCATGAAACCATTTTCCCATAGTGGGGTGTGTGAGTGTATATGTGACCTGCCTTGTTTTTTTAGAGCCACTTCCCAAACCTTTTGGTGGTGTGTCAGCATGTCCGCTCCAAATCGGGCAGACCGACATCCGCCATGGCCACCCCTGAAGATTGCCTGTACCGACGTGTGAAGGGAGCTATCGGGTTTATTACAAACCAGCGACCCATATCTCTGCGACTCAGATGTATTGAAATAATATAGGTGAGATAATTGTGAGGCTACATAGTAGTCCTGTAAATCAGGAAGGGAGCAACCCCCCTCCGTACTGGGGTTTTTGAGTATATGCCATGCTAGCTTGTGGCGGCCGGATCCCCACACGAACGAGTTTAAGATTGCTTAAACTGCATGCAAAAACAAAAATTTACCCTGCTGGTCTGATTCCAGGGTTATTAATTCAAAAGGGGTGGCCTTTGTCACCAGGAGTGAGACTCCTCTGGAGAAACTCGAGTGTGTGCTATGATATGCCCACCCTATCCATGGGCGCTTCAATGCCGCCTGCAGGTGGCCAGTAACGTGTGTCTCTGTTAATGCAATAACGTTTGCCTTCTGTGCTTTAAGATAGGCTAGTGCCGCTGTACGCTTAATCTTGTTCCTCACCCCCCTTACATTCCACGTTAGGAATTTAATCGAGGTCATGGTGGCGGTGTGTAAAAGTTATGGGGCCGGATCAACCTTGCAGTCTTTCAGTACAACATAGTAACCTGCTCATATTCCCATGCTTGCCATACACCCGCTTTTACGCCTGTACATGGTATCATTACACCTCTACAACACATACCGTATTCCATCAATCTTGCAGGGTCCCAACAGTGGCCCTGATAATTTCCCCTCCCAGCCCAGCACCTCCCCAACTTGGTGTGAGCATACCACCCCCAAAAAGAACATCCATTACAACAACAAAAATAAGCATTACATCCAGCAGTAAAACCTGTCTGGAGGCACAGTTCTTAATTTCTGTGTGCACCATGGCATCACCATCGTACACATGTCTGTGAGGACGGTTGTTCACTGAGCAACACGTGTAGTTGAAACGGGGAAAGAATGACATAACCCAAATACTGTAGTGTCTTGCTCCTCTAGCCGTCCAAATTTTAGGCCTTTTGTCGTCCCCATCTCCATGTTAAATCAAACAAACATCAACAGTTATTATTTTTAACCACTTCAATATCAGGCACTTTCGGCCATTCCTGCCCAGGACAATTTTCAGCTTTAAGCGCTGTCACACTTTGAATGACAATTGCGCGGTCATGCAACACTGTACCCAAGCTACATTTTTATCATTTTCTTTCCACAAATAGAGCTTTCTTTTGGTGGTATTTCATCACCTCTGGAGTCTTTATTTTTTGCTAAACAAACTAAAAAAGAGCAACATTTTGGAAACATTTTCTTAGTTTATGCCATAACATTTTGTTTTCCCCTTCACTGACGGGCACTGATGAAGCAGCACTGATGGGAACTGATGAGTTTGCACTGATAAAGTGCCACTGATGGGCACTGATAAGGAGGCACTGATATGGAGAATTGATGGGCACTGATAGGCTGCACTGATATGCAGCACTGATGGGCACTAATAGGCAGCACTGATTTTGACAATTTTCAGTCATGCAACACTGTACCCAGATGATCTTTTGTCTTTTTTTTCATACACATAGAGCTTTCCTTTGGTGGTATTTGATTACCTCCTGAGTTTTTAATTTTTTACGCTATAAAAAAAACACAGACACACTTTGCAAATTAGTCATTTTTCTTCATAAGTTATGGCCACAATTTATACTGCTACATATCTTTGGTAAAAAATAACCCAAAGTTTGTGGAAATTTGGTCTGTGTGAAGGTTTTAGAGTCTACAAGCTATGGTGCAAACCATAAAAAATGTATCACATCGGATGTACTGGCGGCCTATCTCATTTTTTGAGCCCCTAACAAGCCAGGGAAGAACAAATGTCCCCTAAATAACCCCTTTTTGTAAAGTAGACATTCCAAAGTATTTAGTAAGAGGCATGGTGAGTTATTTCAAGTTGTAATTGTTTCCCACAATTCTTTGTAAAAATTAAGATTTTTCCTTTTTCTCAAAATTGTCATTGTTATAGCCTATTTCTCTCACATGGCATGTGCATACCCACATGGCATGTGCATACCACAAACAACACCCCAAAATACATTCTGCTACTTCTTCTGAGTATGATGATACCCCATGTGTGGGACTTTTTCACTGCCTGGCCACATACAGAGGCCCAACATGCAGGGAGCGCCATCAGGTGTTCTAGGAGCATAAATGACACATCTAACTTGTTGACTACCTATTATGCCGCGTACACACGATCACTTTTTGTGATGAAAATAAACAACATTTTTCATCATGAAAAAAAAAAAAACAACGTTTTTCCAACTTCATCATAAAAAACGACGTTGCCCACACACCATTGTTTTTAAAAAATGATGAGCAAAGCGCGGTTATGTACGACGGCACTCTAAAGGGGAAATTCCATTCAAGTTCCCTTATCAGAACTTGCTTCTGAGCATGCGTGGGTTTAAAACGCCGTTTTAACTGTCATTTTAACTCACACACGATCATTTTTTATGACACAAAAAACGACATTTTAAAAAATGACATAAAAATTTGAAGCATGTTTGAATTTTTGATTTTTTTCTAGAAGTTTTTGAAAAATGTGGGAAAAAAAATGTAAAATGCATTTTCTTTTACACAAAGTTGTTTGTTTATAAGATATTTCCAACACATAGCATTTAGAGAGCAAAAATGACACCCCAAAATAAATTTTGCTACTCCTCCTGAGTATAATGATATCACATGTGTGAGACTTTTACACAGCCTGGCCAAATACAGAGGCCCAACATTGAAGTAGCACCTTCTGGCATTCTAGGAGCACAAATTACATACAGTATCTAATTTCTCAACCACCTATTACACTTTTGAAGGCCCTGGAGCACCAGGACAATGGAAACACCCACAAAATGACCCCATTTTGGAAAACTAACACCCCAATGTATAATCTTTGAGGCATAATGAGTCTTTTGAAACGGTTCATTTTTTTCCAGAAGTTTTAGGAAAATTTGGAAAAAAATGAGAATGCATTTTTTTACACAAATGTGTCCATTTATAAGATAATTCCAACACATAGCATTTACATAGCAAAAATAACACCCCAAAATACATTCTGCCACTTCATCCGAGTATGGCGATACCACATGTGTGAGACTTCTACACATGCACATACTGAGATCCAACATGCGGTGTTCCGTCAGTTGTTCTAGGGACACATAGCATGCACATACCAAGAAATACACCCCAAAATACATTATGCTGAGCAAAGCATAAACAAAAGATTACCTGTGGTTTTAGTAGCACAGTTGTACAAAGGAGTATAGCACTGGTCCAGGCAGCAGGCAGGGACTTGGTCAGCAACGGCATACACAATTGTCCAGGCAGCAGGCAGGAATACTGTCCATATACAGTCCAGGGTTAGTGCAGGCAGAGATATTGTCAGCAGTGCCAAAACTATTCGTCCTGGTAGTAGGCAGGAACATGTGGTGTGGTCAGTGCGACAGGCAGAGACATAATGGCAGTAAGTCCTACAGGCAGCAGGCAGACGTAGGGCCTCGTTCAGGACAGAATGGGGACAGGGATAGAGGCTTCTCCCACCCAAATCTCTTTGAAGCCTCCCAGTCTCCAGACACTAATCTAGAAATGAGAAAACAAAAAAAATGTTTTCTCCATCCAGAAAAACAATTCTGGAGCCCCTCACATATGTGAGACCCAGGGGCGGACTGACTATTGAGTCACTCGGGCACTGCCTAGGGCCCCATGCCACTAGGGGGCCCCATCAGGGTTGCCAGGCTCAGTAAAACCAGGGACAGTATGTAAATATCTGTGTTTTTCTTACATCTGTCCTTGATATGTCCGAAACTGACATGCTTTTGATGTTTTGATGGCTGCCCCGCCTCCTGGCATGGTGGCCATCTATAAGCCCAGGGGCCCCATAATCTTCTATTGCCGGGGGCCCCATGAGTTGTCAGTCCGCCCCTGGAAAGACCCCTGTGTTGAATTCCACTAGTCCAATAGCAGGGTACAAGATCAGTCCATGAGGCAGGCAAAAAACATGGTCAAACAGTATAAGTTCGGTTCCAGATCAGGCAGAGGTATGTACACAATCGTTAGGCACAATCATGGTTGAATAACAGTCCAGGGTTAGTTCCAGATCAGGCAGCGGTATGTACAGAATCGGTAGACAGAAGCATGGTCAAATAACAGTCCAGGGTCAGTTCCAGATCAGGCAGAGGTATGCACAGAATCGGCAGACAGAAGCATAGTCAAAGTCAGTTACAGAGCAGGCAGTGGCATAAGGGGTGTGAAGGTGTGTGAAGGCAGGAACTGAGGATTAGGGATGAGCTTTATGTTCGGGTCGAACATGAGTTCGACTCGAACATCGGCTGTTCACCCATTCGCTGAACAGAGAACAATTTGGGGTGTTTGCGGCAAATTCAAAAAGCCACGGCACACCCTTTAAAAGTCTATGGGAGAAATCTAAAGTGCTAATTTTAAAGATTAATATGCAAGTTATTGTCATAAAAAGTGTTTGGGGACCTGGGTTCTGCCCCAGGGGACATGTATCAATGTTTTAAAAAGTTTTTTTTGGGAGCAGTGATTTTAATAATTATTAAAGTGAAACAATAAAAGTAAAATATTTCTTTAAATTTTGTACCTGGGGGTGTCTATAGTATGCCTGTAAAGTAGCGCATGTTTACTGCTTTTATAACAGTCTCTGCACAAAATGTAATTTTTTAAGGAAAAAAAGTAATTTAAAACTACTTGCGGCTATAATGAGTTGTTGGGTCCCGGCAATACAGATAAAAGTCATTGAAAGTCATTGAAAAATAAATGTGTGGGGGTCACCCCAAATTCCATTACCAGGCCCTTTAGGTCTGGTATGAATATTAAGGGAAACCCTGCGCCAAATAAAAAAAAATGGTGTGGGTTCCCCCCAAAAATCCATATCAGTCCCTTTTCAAGCACACATCCTGGCAGGCCGCAGGAAAAGAGGGGGGACGAGAGAGCAGCCCCTCCCCCTCCTGAACTGTATCAAGCCACATGCCCTCAACATGCAGAGGATGTCCCCATGTTAATGGGGACAAGGGCCTCATCCCCTCAACCCTTGCCCTGTGGTTGTGGAGGTCTGCGGGTGGGGGGCTTATTGGAATCTGGAAGCCCCCTTTAACAAAGGGGAACCCCAGATCCCGCCCCCTATGTGAATTGGTAGCGGGGTAAATTGTACCCCTACCATTTCACAAAAAAGTGTAAAAATGTTAAAAAAAACACACACCAAGTTGGGACAAGTCCTTTAATAAAAAAAACTCCTGCTCCCAGTTCCGGACCCGCCGCTACGAACGATACCGCCTCCACTTAAGGCTCCCAGCTGAATGACGCGCAAGCTGTTTGACAGCTCTTTTATAACTGAGGGCGGGGCCACCCGTCACATGACGGGTTACCCTGCCCCCTCTGAGGCAACAAAGGTTTCCCGTGATGCGTCAGAGGGCGGGGTCAGGCATGGCCCTGCCCTCGGTTATAAATGACCTGTCAGATAGCTCACGCGTCATTTGGCCGGGAGCCTCCGGTGGAGGCAGTCTCGTTCGTAGCGACGGGTCCGGGACAGGAATCCTAGAAGGATTATGGTGCTGGAGTTTTTTTTATTATTAAAGGTCCCAACGTGGTGTGTGTTTCTTTGAACATTTTGACACTTTTGTTTTGTGAAATGGTAGGGGTACAATGTACCTTGTTATCAATTATCAATTCACATAGGGAGGCCAGGAACTGGGGGTCCCCTTTGCTAAAGGGGGCTTCCAGATTCCTAAAAAAAGGCCCCCACACACAGACCCCCACAACTCTTGGGCAAGGGTTGTGAGGATGAGGCCTGTGTCCCTATCAACATGGGGACATCCTCCCCTTGTTGAGGGCATGTGGCCTGGTATGGTTCAAGAAGGGGGAGCGCTCTATTGTCCCCCCCTCTTTTCCTGCAGCCTGCTCAGATAAGGGTCTATGGATTTTTTGGGGGGGAACCATTTTTTGTTATTTTGGCATGGAGTTTCCCTTAAAATCCATACCAGACCAGAAGGGCCTGGTAAAGGAATTTGGGGGGACCCCACACATTTTTTTTACTTCCATGACTTGTATCTGTATTGCCGGGACCTGACAATTCATTATAGTCGTGAGTAGTTTTAAATGCCTTTCTTTCTTTTAGAAATTTAATTTTGTGCAGAGACTGTTATAAACATGGGTAACATGTGCTACTCTACAGGCATACTATAGACACCCCCAGGTCCAAAATGTAAAGGAATATTTCACTTTTATTGTTTCACTTTAAGCATTTAAATTTTTTTTTCCTGATGTTTTGCCTGTTCGCAAGTTCTGCTGCGAATTGAACCAGGGGGGGTGTTCGGCTCATTCCTACTGAGGATTACCATACTTCAGTAATCGTTTACTGAACTATGGTAACAGCGAAAACAGTCACCTATGCAGAGGCCTGGTTGGGAAGGACATTGGACACAATAATAAGATGTGTCTCTTCTGAATCCTCCACTGGTACATACCTTACATTTTTTTTTGCGTCATTGGCGTTCAGAAAGTCAACTAAGAACATCTGATCGGATGTTTTCTGGTGGGCCGTTCGGGAATATAAGAGCAGTGAGAACGTCCTCCTGGTAGCCAAGGAAGAGATTGGGGTTTTGGGTGGAGTTGTGGTAAAGGATATAGGAGTTGTATATGGCCAATTGAAAAAAATAAATTGCAACTTTTTTATACCACTGATGGTCCGTCTTGTGGCAAGGTAGGATTTTAGCATTTGGTCATTTAAATCGACTCCCCCCATAAACAAATAATATTCATAGATTAATTTTGGCTTTTAGATGGGGCCATTCCTTCTGAGGATTTCCACAAAGGTATTATTGCAGATCCAAGACAACATGCCTTCTGTCCCTCCACTTTACTGCCAAAACTCCTTGTTTTGCAGACTTGCCGATTTCTCCTTTTCTCAACTTCTTATTGACAAGACTTTGAGGAAAGCCCTTCTGGTTCTTTTATATGGTGTCACATGCTGGCGTCTTCTTCCGGTGAAGGTTGTGGAACGTGGCAGAGATGTGTAGAAGTTGTCAACATACAAATAGTAGCCTTTCTCCAGTAGGGGGTAAATGAGGTCCCAAACAACTTTCCCGCTTGATTAGGGGGATGCAGCTGGGTGTCTTTCTCTTCGTACACTATGAAGGCATATGTGTACCCTGTGACTCGGTCACATAATTTGTATACCTTCACCCTATAGCGGACCCTTTGCTGGGAATAAATTGGGAATACATTTTTGAGCCTGCCGCTAAATTTAACAAGGGACTCATCCACACATATGTGTTGGTCCGGGGTAAACGGCTGGGGGAATATTTATGAAAAATAATTTAGTAGAAGCCGAATTGTGAAAAGCCTGTCATAATTTGGATCATTTCGGGGAGGGCACTGGGTATTATGAGGTATATGGTTCTGGGCATTACCTTGGAGAAGATTGGCATGTGGTGGATGGAATGGGTTGATCAATAGGAATGCAAAGTGTTTTTTTTTTGGTGAGTCCCATACAAAATGTGAGGCCCAAAAACCCTAACCCTAATCCTAACCCTATCCCTAACCCACTAACCCTAAACCTTGGCCCTGACCATGACCCTAACTCTTACCCCTATCCCTAACCCCTAACTGCTAACCCTAACCCTAACCCTAACCCCTAGCCCTAACCCCAACCCCCTACCCCTCAACCCTAACCCTAAACCCTAGCCCTAACCCCAACCCCCTAACCCTCTAACCCTAACCCTCTAAACCTAACATCCTAACGATAAAACTAACCCCTAACCCTATCTGCTAACCACTAACCCCTAACCCTAACCCTAAATCTTAACCCCTAACTCTAACTGCTAACCCTAAGCCCTAACCCCAACTGCTAACTCTAAGCCCTAACCCAAACTCCTAACCCCTAACCCTAAAACTTAACCCTAAAGCCTAACCGTAGCCCTAAACCCCAACCCTAAGCCCTAACCCTAACTCCTAACCCTAACCCCAGCCCTAACCCTAAACCTAGCCCTAACAACTAGCCCACAACCCTAACCCTAAACCTTAGCCATAACCCTAACCCTAATCCCCAACCCTAACCCTAAACCCTAACCCTCTAACCCTAACCCCCTAACCTCTAACCCTAACCCTCTAACCCTAACCCTTTAACCCTAACCCTCTAACCCTAACCCTCTAAACCGAACCCTCTAAACTTAACCCCCTAACCCTCTAACCCTAACGCTCTAACCCTAAACCTAACCCCTAACCCTAAGCCCTAACCCTATAACCCTAACCCTCTAACCCTAACACCCTAAGAAAATTGAAACTTCGGAAATTACAATTTTTGGAGATTTGAGATTTCGAAAATTGGAAATTTTGGAAATCAGCAAAATTGGAAATTTAAAAATTCTGAAATTTCGGAATTAACTAATTTGTCAAAATTTGTTAAACAATTTATTTGGAACCAAACAAATTTCACATGTCTAGTGCAAAGTGGATTTGCCCTTTGTAAATAACCCCCATTGTGAAATAAATAAATAAATGACCGCTGCATCAAGATAATACATTGTAGGGTAAATATATAACAGCCATCCTAGGTGACATGGATCACCTCAGAAACAATATAAAGATAAAATCGGTATATATGAAACTGGTTAACCACTTAAGACCCGGACCAATATGCTGCCAAATGACCCAAGGGGTTTTTGCGATTCGGCACTGCGTCGCTTTAACAGACAATTGCGCGGTCGTGCGACATGGCTCCAAACAAAATTTACGTCCTTTTCTTCCCACAAATAGAGCTTTCTTTTGGTGGTATTTGATCGCCTCTGCGATTTTTATTTTTTGCGCTATATACAAAAATAGAGCGACATTTTTGAAAAAAAATCAATATTTTTTTACTTTTTGTTATAAGAAAAATCAATAAACGAAATGTTAGTCAAACATTTAGGCCAAAATGTATTTAGCCACATGTCTTTAGTAAAAAAAAATCGCAATAAAAAAAAAAATAGCTACCTAGCGGGAACAGCGACACTAATACAGCGATCAGAAAAATGATCTCTTAGTGATGCTGGCAATAGGGAGTGAAAGGGTTAACTAGGGCGGTGATCAAGGGGTTAAAACTTTATTAGGGGGGTACGGGGGGCTACCCAGGACCTAACACTAACTGACTGTCACACTGCCTGTCACACTGACACTAAATACAGTAATCATACATGTATGATTACTGCATTCAGTGACACTGTGACAGGGGGAGGGCAGGAGATCGGGGGGGTTAAATGTGCCTATATGTAGTGTGTGTCAGTGTAGTGTTAGTGCAGGACTTACTTGTGTTGTGATCTCTCCTCAGCGGTGGTTGAAAAAAACGCAGAGGGAGAGATCACATCGCTTCCTCCTTCCTGTGTTTACACAGGAGGAGGAAGTGACAGGGCGGGGGGCGCGCGCATTGGCTGAGAGCGATCCGGAGGGGGCGGACAAAAACCAATAGCCGCCCACTCATCCCGGATCGCTCATACAGCCGCGCGGACCGCCGCATGTACCGGGGGGGGGTCCCGATCGGACCCCCGACCCACCTCAAGGCACCAACGTATATATACGTTGATGTGCCTGTCGGTGCCATTGTGCCAACATAAATGTAAATGCGGTGGTCCTTAAGTGGTTAAACTATCCAATGAAGATGAGATGCATCAAATAATACCTATGCGTTTTGTGGATTTAATCTACGCTTCAAGGGCAAATGCATCAAATATATATAAGCTAAATATGAAGTGTTGAGATTTAAAAAAAAACAACAGACAACAGGGCTCGGCCCTGCCCCCGACTCCCGTGTCCCTGGATTTGATTGATACCAGTGGAAGCCAATGGCTCCTGCTGCTATGAATCTGTCCAATGAGGACCCGAGACAGTGACTGGAGCTAGTGGGCTCGTTCTCATCACTGAAAAGATCAGGGTCAGGTAAGTAAAAGGGGGGTTTCTAGGGGGCTGCTGCACTACAGAAGTTTTTTTAGCTTAATGCATAAAATGTGTTAAGGTGAAAAACCTTAAGGTTTTACAACCCCTTTAAGTATGGAGCTCAAATAAAGAGGCGTTGATTTGGAAAGGGACAGTTAGATCAGTGACCTCCAGCAGTTTCAGACAGTCTCCTGAAGCATGTTCCAAGTCTTTAATTACACAGTCTTAAATCATATCATGTAGCATGTCTGCAATCTCTGACAGCCTACTGTAGCATTACATTGCCTAAATTTAATGTGTGTTCTTTCGGTGATGTCAGGGGCTGCACTTGAGACTTCTGTTATCAAGTAAATTGATCACCACTACTTTAGATGAATGGCTCTGAAATACCTTTTAGGCCTGCCTTTACCATAAGCTGATTGGCTCTCCACGTTGTAAAACCAATAAGCACTTTATTATATCCAACATCAAACTGCATTATGTTATAATTGTATCCATGCAAATCCTAATCAGTATTATTACAGAGAAACAATGAAGAAACAATGAATTTGCAAATAAACAAAAACATCTTACCAATAATCACAGTTTTTCCTACTAGGAACATAGGCTCCTAAATGGTAGTGTTTTCTGTCTTTATCATAGCAGCCACATGCTGCAACACATTTCATTTCATCCTCATCAAAATATGGCCTGTCCTTTGGGCATTCTGGGTAACAACCTATATGAGGTATGAAAATATGAAGGAAAAATATGTATACTTTTTTAGTGCAATAAAACAAATGAAAATCTAAAACAAATAAAATGTTACCTTCTAAACCTCGTATTTCATAATAACATGTCCCCTTTGGGTTCCTGCAAGTCTTCAAGCAGGGAGCACCACAGGGCCTATAATGCCACTCGCAGTCCTGGCCACTTTTGGAGTTGTAGTAATCACAAAAGAGAGCTGGTGGAAGATAATCAGAACAGATACGGTTCAAAAAGTACACAATATAAACTAGCAACAAACAGGAAATGTCCAAATACAGCAAATGACACACAAAATATGACTTTGTTAACAATTAGAAACACCTGATACACTCTGTGTTGCCCTAATATGAACTAAAGACATCAAACTAAATGTACTGATGCTTGAGAGAAACTGGATATAATATGGATATAATATAATTTATATTCTATTTATATGTATATGTTAATTTTTATGGTATCCAACCATGTTCCCCGTTTTACCCCTTTGTTGTGTAATTGTTTGTATATAGTTACTTAGTTACATATTTACATAGTGGGCGAGGTTAAAAAAAAAGCCCTTTAAGTCATACACACGGTCGGAATTTCCGACATGAAAAGTTCGATGTGAGCTTTTGGTCGGAAATTCCGACCATGTGTAGGCTCCATCTGACTTTTTGTCGGAAATTCCGGCAACAAAAATTTGAGAGCTGGTTCGCAATTTTTCCAACGGTAAAAGTTCTTGCCGGAAATTCTGACCTTCTGTATGCAATTCCAACGCACAAAAAAAATATGCATGTTCGGAATCAAGCTGACGTATGCTCAGAAGTATTGAACTTCATTTTTCTTGGCTTGTCGTAGTGTTGTACATCACTGCATTCTTGGCTATCAGAAATTTGTGAGTTTGAGCCAACATTCCGTCGGAAAAAAATATCCACAGTTTTCTTGCCAAATTTACGATCATGTGTATGCTGCATTGCTGTAAAGAACCCTCTACGTAGTTTAAGGTTAAATCTCTTTTCTTCTAATTTTAATAAGTGGCCACAGTATCTTGTTAAACTCCCTTTTGCAAAAAAAAAGTTTTATCCCTATTGTGGGATCACCAGTATGGTATTTGTAAATTTAAATCATATCCCCTCTCAAGCGTCTCTTCTCCAGAGAGATTAAGTTCTGTGTTCGCAACCTTTTTTCATATCTAATATTCTCCAGACCCTTTATTAGCTTTGTTGCCCTTCCTTGTACTCGATTCATTTCCAGTACATCCTTCCTGAGGACTTGTACCCAGAACTAGACAGCATACTCTAGGTGCAGCTGGACCAGAGTCTTGTAGAGTGGGAGAATTATAACTTTATCCCTGGACTTAATCTCCTTTTTAATGCATGCCAATATTCTGTTTGCTTTGTTAGCAGCAGCTTGGCATTGCATGCCATTGCTGAGCCTATCATCTAATAGGACCCCCAGGTCCTTTTCCATCCTTGATTCCCCCATAGGTTCTCCCTCTAGTGTATAGATTGCATTCATATGTTTGCCCCCCAAATGCATTATTTTACACCCGGGACAGACGCGCAGCCCACCAGAGTGGCAAGACACCAAGCTAGCGACCCCCGCAGCAGCAGCGCGAAAGGTAAACAACAATGTGCTGATAGCAGCGGGGAACAGGCAACCGTAAGCGGTGGGTGAGAGGCAGAGCGCGAGGTGGGACAGCGTTCCCCAGTGCGACCCCGGTGACTTGCTATCTCCGTTGTTATCCATGTTATACAAGAGAGATGTACGTCTTGTAAAGGGCATGCATGCCGCGTATACTCCTTCTAGACGCACTAAGCAACGCTAGACGCCAGCTGGATTAACTCTGTGTGGCAAGACTGGGCACAGATGATAGGAAATCTTATACTCTACATTATACTCTACATTGTTACATCCACTTTAAACCTCATTTGCCATGTAGTTGCCCACCCTATTAATTTGTTGTTCTTGCAAGGTTTCCATATCCTGTGGAAAAGTTATTGCCCTGCTTAGCTTAGTGTCACCCGCAAATATAGAGATTGAACTTTTTACCCCATCCTCCAGGTCGTTTATGAACAAATTAAAGTACCATGGGTTTCAATAAACATTGGGATGTATATTGTCTTCTAAATAAGTTTGTCTATTGTGGGGCAACAAAAAAACAACCATGTTTAACATGTGTAAGAAAATGATTTATTATTGGTACTACATATTTCCAATTATACTATACGCTTCTGTGTTGTTGCTCTCTACATTATATTGTAAACTTCTTTGCAATAATTATTGAGAATTATTTGCAATAATAACTCACGGCAGATAGTTGGACTTCTCCAGGGAACACATATATTGTATTCTCCACATGCTTGGGCATAGGCAGCAACAGCTGTGCAAAAGCACTCACAGTCCCCTCCAGTGTTACAAGCACATGAGTCTGAGACACAAGCATGAAAATAATTTGATGGATCAACCTACAACAGAAAGACTAAAAATGTTGGCTGTTCCCTACATGCATTCAGGTCAAACAAAATAAGCAGTGCTTATTTTTTTTTAAAGATATTGTAAAGATGTACACAAAATACGTAATCTAAGATGGTAATACAAAACGCATATACAGTAGCATGCTTTGCTTGAGGTTTGGTAAGAAACAAGTGTTTTGTTTTACAGAAATATGTATTCTTATAGGATGTATCTGCCTGTATTTCTCAGCATTAAGGACACCATTGATCGGACAATGTTGAGGATCATTAACACAGTGGTCGGCAAAGGAAACCTAATGAAGCAGATGAAAAACACATCATGCTTACTTTCCTTTTTCATCAGGAGTCCAGCAGTGCCATCAGCACAGAACTGGCAGAAACCTGTGGGACTCAACTGTCTGGAGAAGTCTGACCATAAGCCCCATTTCACACGGGGCGTATCAGAAATGATCCGCCTCTGTATGCTCAGCGGGGATCGCTCTGTTGATCCCCGCTGAGCCGGCGGATGACAGGGCGGTCCCCGCACACTGTCTTTTCTTCGATCTCCCCTATGGGGGGATCGGATGACCACGGACCGCATGTCCGTGTTCATCCGATCTGATCCGCAGACCGAAGGAAAAATAGGGTGTTCTTCCGTCTGCAAAATCGGATCTTTGCAGAGGCATCCGCTGGCACCCGCAATCTCATAGGGACCAATGTATGTCCCTTTTTCATCCGCAAACGGATGGATAAAAAAGCGGACATATGGTCCGCATGTGTGAAAGGGGCCTTAGTGTTCTTCATGGAAGAAGTGTGGCCAAAAAGCTATACCGCAGACACAGAAACAAGGCTAAGTGATTCAACTATGCATGGAAAAGGGGTGCAGAAAAATAACAGCAGGTGCTCTGGACTGATAAGTCAAAATGTGAAATATCTGGCTGTAGCAGAAGTCAGATTGTTCGCCAAAGGGCTGGAAAGCGGTACAATAATGAGTGTCTACAGGCAACAGTGATGCATTGTGGAGGTTCCTTGCAAGTTTAGGGATGCATTTCTGTAAATGGAGTTGGAGACTTGGCAGGATCAATGATGTCCTTGATGCTAAAAAATACAGGCAGATAGTTATACATCATGCCATACCATCAGGGAGGCATGTGATTGGCCTCAAATGTATTCTGCAACAGGATAACAACCCCAAACATTCAGCCAATGTCTCTAAGAACTATCTTCAGCGTAAAGAAAAAGAATGAGGAGTCACGGAAGTGATGGCTTGGTCTCCACAGAGCCATAATCTCAACACCATTGAGTCTTTCTGGGACTACATGAAGAGACTTGAGGCAGCCTACATCCACATGCAGGTGTAAAAAAATAAGAAATGGATTTTTTCTGGGTCCAGCAGTGGCGGCAGGCATCGTGATTGACAATGGATCTACATCGGGGGACATTGTTTTTTTTGTTTTGTTTTTTAATAAAGAAATTGTCAAAAACTATGTTGTATGTTTTTATTTCTTTTTGACACTATTTTAGTGAATGGGTTGGAGTACTGTGTACCCCATACTCATTCAAATGGGGGGGGGGGGCGTGTTTTGGTCCCCCCCACCCCTTTCCTGGCCTGGCAGGCTGCATGCTCAGATAAGGATGAGGTATACATTTTGAGGGGAACCCATGCCTTTTATTTTTCATTTGGCATGGAGTTCCCCTTAAGATCCATACCAGACCCAGAGGGTATTGATTGGGGGGGCACACTTTTTTTTACGTTTTTCTATTGCCGGCGATTGTATTATATTTCTGGAAATGTAAATGTAATTTATTTTCTTTATAAATGTCAGTTTTGTTGCAGCAGGTTCTATATATGGTACAGACAGACTAAGGGGACCTGCCAGGCACTATATTTAAACACATTTTTAATTTTTATTGTTTCACTTTAAGCATCGTTAAAATCACTGCTCCAGTAAAAACGATGGGCCAGATTCACGTACATTGGCGCATATTTTGACCGGCGTAGCACACCTCCTTTACGTTAGAGTGGCGCAATGTAGAGGCGCAATCACCGTATCCTCGTAGTATTTGCGCAGAAATTAGCGCCGGTGTAACGTAAATTCCGAGGCATAAGGCGGAGTAATTCAAATTGGGAAGGACGTGGGCGTGTTACATTGAAATGAGCCGTGACCCCATGCAAATGAAGGACCGGCCGGATCACGCATGCGCACATGAAGCAGACCATGGTCAGCACCTCTGTGCGCATGCTCACAACTCGGGAACGGCGCAATCAGTGAAATTCGAAGTGGACCCGGGCCACTTAGTGAACTACGCAGACAGCTTAAATAGACAGACACAAACGCCCTTCCATTGCAAAAGTACATCCCTTTGTATCCCTTCGTATACAGCAAGGTGCTTTTGTTCTGTTGTTTATTAGCGTTTGTTTGTTTGTGACGTGTCTTTGAGATATTTGGTGACTGTTTTGCAGATTGATTTTTGTCTTTTCTGTGTTTTCTTTGTTGTGTTTTTTTAAAATTATATTTTTGCTGGGCATTTTTTTTTTGCTGGTCATTTGTTTTTTTGGTTCTGTTCGTGAATGATTTTGGAATGTGGGGGTGACATTCCTGCCGGAAAAGGGGTGTCACCCTTATTTGTGGTGGAGAAGTGATCCCCAGGTCTGTGTGAATGGTGTATGAATGTACAGTGACATAATTGGAGCCGTGGCATGGTGTTGCTGCTCCCAAGTCCTGCATGGTGGGCTTGTGCCAATCCAATGTGATGAGGATGTGATGTGTCTGTGCTAGGGACCACAGTGGTGTGCATGCATGCATTCTCATTGTGCCATGAATAATGTGTGTGTTTAACGTGCAAAGATGCCTAATGTGAGCTGTCTCCTGGCCGCTCTTCCCTCAGAAGACGGGGTAGCCTCGGTTAGGGGGAGATTGTCTGGTTTGGGGGTCAGGTCATCAGGTATGTCAATCTCCAGGCCCTTTCTCACTGTGAAGTTGTGCAGCATCCAACATGCACCGATGGTCAGGCATACAAAGTTTGGGGAATACAACAGGGTACCATTGGGGGTTCCGGATAGGAGTCATGAGATGGGGTCCCAGTGCATATGCAGAGTCACCCTGAAGGGATAAGACAGGAGGATGTTAGTAGTGCATGTGTCCCTTGTGATTTCAGCATCATGGGGGGGACAGTCATGCCTGCCACCCATGTCACTCACCAACCAGCCAGCTGTCCCCATACATGTTCTGTTGGAACTCTGTGGGGATGGGGCTAGGATTGTATATGTAACTGTCATGGGTGTCATGGGTGGTGTCATGTGTTGGGCTGGTGTTGGGCTCCTGCAGGGTTGTGGTTAATTCCAGGATGGCATGAGGGGTGAATCTGAAGATGCGAGACACCTCAGAATCACTCATGCCAAAGATGTCTATGCGTGTGTTATATATCAAGTGAAGAGTGAGGGGCTTGTATCAGAGAATAATATTCTATTAGATTAGATTATTATATCCATCAAGGTTTTAAAGGGCTATTGAAAGATAGACCGTGTTTGTAATTTGTATGTATGTTATGTATTGATGTATATACAGTATGTATGTATATTTTTTTTAAATGTTTATAAAAGCAAATAAAAGGTTTTTGGAAAAAAAATCCTCTCCCGTGCCCTCCTCCGTGCCCTCCTCCTTATTTGCTCATCTAAAGTCATTAGTATAGCTATGAGCATGGATGCCACTGGCATGTTGGCATACAGTTTGTTGGGCAGCAAGTGTGACTGCTCAGCTCCCCACTAACAGTGTTGCTTTAGCTGACATGTAGACGGATTGTCTAATTTTATTCCACCTTTTCCATGGTCTAATTTTAGACAAGACGTGCAGCTGTTGCGCACAGTGCGTAGCCTGCGCTGCACCAACTTACTTTTGTGGATCCCCGTAACTCCCTCATTTGCATATTTTAATAGCAAATCAATGGTGTGTCTAGCGCAGTTTTGCACGGACGGATACGCCGGTCTATCGAAATTACGCAGGTCCAAAAAAAGTAGATTTCATGCGTATATCGTTTTGGGGATGCGGCGCATTGATACGCATGCGCAAATTTAGACTTACGCTGCGCATCTCCTGTAACGCCGGCGTAATGGCTCTGTGAATCTGGCCCGATATTTGCTGAAAATTTTTGCATTGATACATGTCCCCCAGGGCAGTACCCGAGCCCCCATACCCTTTTTTATGGCCAACAACTTGTATATAAGTCTTCAATATGGGGACTTTTGATTTTTCAAGTTTGGGTCCCATAGACTTTCATAGGGTTTGTGGTTCAGGTCCAAACTTTTCACATGTTTGAGAGTTCTGGTGCAAACCGAACTGGGGGGTGTTCGACCCATCTCAGCTATATTGTCAGTTTTCTCAAGCCACTCTCTCATGGATGGAATATGTTTCATTCAAAGCATTAGCACACAAAGCCTGAACACGTCAGACATGACATTATCATAAGCATTGCTAGATAAGACCCAGGGGAATATTCTACCTGGGATATAGACACCATGACTGTTTGTGAGCTGGGATTCAAATTTTAACCTGAAGATGGAGGATATGAGGTATTGCTTTGATGCCTTTGCAGAGCACAGGGATTCAAAGGGGTTAGGGTTGCATTGAAATTGTGGAGCATTGAGCCTATAGTTGGATGCTTCAGTAACGTGGTAGGAATAAATTGTGGTAATAACTAGGGTGTAATGGCCAGTGGCAAGGGGGAGAAAGAACTTTCTAAGGTCTCCCAATCCTTCAGGTTATCATGGAGCTTCCAGTCCACCAGCCTAAAAACTTGCTCTGAAAATGGGCAGAATTTGACAAGATTTGTCCTGCTTTGACCTCAATTCAAAGTTAACCTCTGCAGAAGAGGAATGTCCCATCACTACAGTAACTTACGTGAGTGTGGCAAGTTGAGAAGACCTCACTGTTTATGATGCTGCATTTTTTATTTGCCCAAGCATTTCTGTATGGATTTAGTGAGCAAGCATCTCGGTAGACTGTGCCTACAGCACAAGTCGGGGACAACCTCCAACTGTTTGCAAACTCTTCTGTATTTGCAACAACAGCATTGTTGCGTGTAGTGAAATCATTATTTCGATTTTCATCATAGGTTCCGCATAACCCACAAAGTGTCCCCTGTGAAATAAAGACAAAAATTAGGCACTGGTAAATAATGTCTATTTCATTAGGCACATACAATGTCTGCCTTTCAGCTTCCTATACACAAAGAGATGGGAATCCATGTCCTTAGTCTGCTTGTCTTCAGCAAACTGTTTGCAGGCTTTCTTGTGCATCATCTTCAGGAGTCAGCCATGCAGACCCATTTTATTCAGTGTATGAGCTCTGACAGGCTGACCCTCCACCTCTTCAACCTCTGCAGCAATGCTGGCTGCACTCATGTCTATTTCCCAAAGACAACCTCTAGATATGATGCTGAGCACATGCACTTAACTTCTTTGGTCAACCATGGCTAGGCCTGTTCTGAGTGGAACCTGTCCTTTTAAGCCGCTGTATGGTCTTGCTCACCATGCTGCAGCTCATTTTCAGGGTCTTGCCAATCTTCTTATAGCCTATGCCACCTTTATGTAGAGCAACAATAATGTTTTTCAGATCCTCAGAGAGCTCTTTGCCATGAAGTGCCATATTGAACTTCCAGTGACCAGTATGAGAGAATGAGAGAAATAGCACCAAATTTAACACACCTGCTCCCCATTCATACCTTAGAGCTTGTAACAATAACAAGTCACATGAAACCGGGAAGGGAAAATAGCTAATTGGGCCCAATTTGGACATTTTCACTTAGGGGTGTACTTACTTTTATTGCCAGCGGTTTCGACATTAATTGCTGAGTTATTTTGAAGGGACAGCATATTTACACCGTTATGCAAGCTGTACACTCACTACTTTACATTGTAGCAAAATGTCATTTCTTCAGTGTTGTCACATAATTAGATATATTAAAATATTTACAAAAATGTGAGGGGTGTACTCACTTTTGTGAGATACTGTAATAGGGGCAAGAAAATAAGTGTAAAGAATAGCACGCTAAAAAATATACAAAAACGTATAACATCAGTTAGTCAGCAGCAGCTAGAAAATGACATACACACATGAAAAATAAAAAATGAATAAAGCTGCACTATGAACAAATAAGTGAAAAAAAATATATATATAGAAATGAATATACAAAAAAATGACCAATTAGACCATACATGGAAGATAGGTGTGTAAACACCACCATATAGTATATGTTAGTTCATAAAACACAAAGGGGTAGGTTTGGGTGATTCTTCTCAATACCAGACAGAATTGTGCACCTCCACCACATAAAGTGCAAGCTTACTGGAAGGCAAGCTGTATGAGCTTGCGGCTATAAACCCAGCCAGGGCCTTTATCCAAGAGGTTTGGGAGCAGCAACTCACGGTATATAGAAAATGGAAGCTCACGGTTACGGAAGTAAGCCAATCATTTTCTCAAAATGAAGAGGAACTTACTTAAGGTAAATTGTGACTAAGACCTTTTTAATACATTAAGAGCCGGCCGGCTAGCGAACACCTGTCCACTGCAGCGATACAATGCAGTGACGTCAGCACGTCACTCCTCCTGATGCGCATTCGTCACACTCTGACAGCATCCTGGGGCACGGGCAACGCACTGACACATCATGATCACACCTGATCCTCCGCATGAAGGACTGTCAGAAGCCGGATCCGCCATGCCGAGGACTGGCAAAAGAGTTAGTACTAAAACTAAAACCATAAAAGTAGCTTCTGCTGGTCCTCCATGCGGAGGATCAGGTGTTTCCACCTATGACTCAGATCAAGGCTTGGTTTCCTTTATTTCCTCTATATAACGTGACTTGTCAGTGTGTTGCTCGTGACCCAGGATGACGTTAGAGTGTGACGAAACGCGCATTGGGAGAAGTGACGTGCTGACGTCATCACATTGTATGTCTGCAGTGGACGGGTGATCGCTAGCTGGCCGGCTCTTAAACACTTTGTGATGTTTTTATTCTTGTAAGTGCAACCTTTTAATTTATTAAAAAGCTCTTAGTTACAATTTACACTATGTAAGTTCCTCTTCATTTTTTGGTAAATGGTTGGCTTACTTCTGTGACCATGAGAAATTGATCATTCTTAACTTTCTGCTGTGATTTGCTTCCATTTTCCATATACCCTGAGTTGCTGCTCCTGAAGCTCTTAGATAAAGGCCTTTGGCTGGGTTTATAGCCACAAGCTCATACAGCTTGCCTTCCAGTAAGGTTGCACTTTATGTGGTGGAGGTGCACAAATCTGTCTGGTATTAAGAAGAATCACCCAAACCTACTCCTGTGTTTTATGGACTAACATATATCATATGGTGGTGTTTACACACCTATCTTCCATCTATGGTCTAATTGGTAATTTTTTATGTATTCATTTCTATATAAATGTTTTCACCTATTTGTTCATATTGATTATATTTTTTATTTTTATAAGAGCAGTCTAATGCCCTTCTTATCTTTCTAGGGTAGGGGACCCTAACAGTAAGACCCCACTCTTGTAGTTTCTGTGTCAACTCTGAAATCTCTCTACTGGAATTCATTAAAGATACATGACAGGGGTAGGTATACATTTACACCATTTACCAGAAGCTGAGATACACTATCAGTGAGGCCGAGTACACACGATCGGTCCTAACCGATGAAAATTTACTTAAGTCCAGTTACATCGGTCCAAACCGACCGTGTGTATGGCCCATTGGTCCGTCGTCTGTCAGACCAAAGATTTAAAACTTGCCTTAAAATCGGACCGATGAACGCCTGACCATCGGTCCACACCGATGGTTAGTACACAAAAGCATCGATCCAAAAATCTGCGCATACTAAGAATCAAGTCGACTCATGCTTGGAAGCATTGAACTTCATTTTTTTTAGCACGTCGTTGTGTTTTACGTCACTGTGTACTGACACGATCAGTTTTTGAACTGATGGTGTGTACGCACATCAGACCATCAGACCATCAGTCTGTGAACTTTTTATCTTCTCAGAATCCTAATAAGTCTTTTTATGGGTCCCAAAGAAATAGAGTTTGTAGAACTTTGAATGGGATAAAGTCTCCTCCTAAGTCCACATCTTACCTTGTAGCTACGCACAGGAGTTGATATATACAAGATAACAGATGCCTCTCTCTTAGGCGGCGTACACACGAGGGGATATGTCCGCTGAAAACGGTCCGATGGACCGTTTCAGCAGACATCTCCGCTCGTGTGTATGAGCTAGCGGACAGATTTCTCCACCCGACAGATTTCAAAGCCTCTTTGAAATCTATCCGGTGGGAATCTGTCCGCCCGACTGTCTGCTGGTTAGTACACTTACCAGCAGACATGTGGCCCCCACCGCCGCCGCGCCGCTGCCGAATGGATTCGGCGCATGCGCGGAAGTCTTTTACTTCCTGGTGCGGTGACGTGGCGGTGACGTGGTGGTGACGCGGCGGCGTCAAAGTCACCGCCACGTCACCGCGCCGTCCGGCGGCGGGGAATTTGATCCGATGGTGTGTAACGCCATCGATCACTCCCGACGGACATATCCGATGGAAATGGTCCGCGGACCGTTTTCATCGGAATATCCGTCGTTTACGCCGCCTTTTTTCTGTTGGGAACTTTTTTTTAAAAGGCTGAATGCTGAAAGAACACTAAAAATGTATAAATGTTTTTTTTTTGTTTTTTTTGGGGAAACCATTAGAAGGCACCCTGTTATTCAGGAACCTTTTTAAGTAAAATTCTAGGATAAATGTATCTATTCTTAAAAATGCTCCCTCCCCTCTCCTAACACCTATGCTGACTAGCCTGTGTAAAAAAGATGTATTTATGTACCGATTTTCATTCTGCTGTGGTCAGGTCACGTGATCCATCCAGACCCTGTATGACATCATTCCCTCCCCTCTGGTTACTAATGAGTATAAAATATATTTTTATTTTCTAGTCTTTTTTACATTTTGTCTGTAGACAAGCGAGTGTTGAGCTTTGCTCCAACCTTACCCCTCTATACGATGCATAATGTTCATTTGCTCAGCTTGACACTTTCTGTATCTGTCTCTCTTTTTTTCATATGTCATTATTTAAAGTAGAGCTTTGGCTCTGCTTTCCATGATTGTACTGTTTTTTTAAAATTTTAAATAACATTTTAAATACAAAATAAAAATAGGAAAAAATATAAAACGAAACAAATGAACAATTATTCAACATAAGTGTTCTGAAAATACAGAAACATTCTTTTAAATGTTTGTTCTTTATTAGTAAAGCAGACCAAAGTAATATCTACCAATTAATAATTGTAATACTATAACATGCCGCATGTCATTTCAGATTTACTTACTTTGTATTCATTAGTAACTTTAATAAAAATGCTGGATTTCTTGTCCCAGAAAATCAGCAAGCCTTTTTTGGTCTCAATAACTAAGTAGATGCCCATTAATCGCACTCTGTATGGAACTTCAGAGTCTGTACCACTTTGTGCTACGTTAAGATGATCATCAACAAGGATAAGTTCATAATCCTGCAAACAGGAGTCAAAAAAGTTTTAAGCAAAATAGCCAAAGCCATCAAACAGCTTGAAAGCAGTAAAATGTGAAGTTATTTTTTTGATTTGAAATGTTCTGGTATTTTCTGGTATTTTCTGGTATTGTAGGTTTTTGCTCACCTCCAGGAAAACCTTAATAGATTTAGAGCAGGTTGCACCCATGTTACCACAAGGGACATTTTGCGTGACGATCCTGACAGTGCTGGTGTTTTTACTCAGGGAGCAATGGTCCTTTTGAAAGAAAGAAAAATTACATTTATATATTGTATGAACACACAAACAGGCACTTTGTGAAGGTTGGAGATTAGATTATGAAATCGGGCAGCATTTTGTGAGTAATGAGGGGGAAAGCACCTGGGCTATACTGTAATGGTCAGTCTTAAGTTCACCATCACTAAGGATTGTTAGGAAGGCCTGAAAACGACTCTGCCCTTCTTATTGTACCAAGTATTTGAGTGGTCAGTGGAAAATGTATAGAAAAGTTGTATAGATTGGCAGAATTTTCTGAATAAGATATCTGCATTGGGCAGTGACAATATCATTCATTGTTCATTCTACAAATGCTGCTTGTGAAAATCTGTCTGGCCACCTTAGAGCCTTCTTGTAACATGATTCTCTTATAGCCCTGGTGCCCAACCTGTGGTTTCTGGGCCACATGCATCCCACTTCTTTTTGTGTGTAGCCTGCTATGTGTTTGGCTTTGTCCTTCACCTGGTGGGAACCAGAAGAGCAGAATGCTCTGTGTTCCAGCCCGAACGGTGAAATAAACTGTACTTTGGAATTGTGTGATCACCAATGCTAAAGGGGCTTAAACACTGACACTATCCGTAACTGGGGATCTATTAGGAAAAAGTTTTTTTTTTGTTAACCACTTGCTTACTGGGCACATATACCCCCCTCCTGCCCAGGTGAAATCTCAGCTTCCGGCACTTCGTCGCTTTAAATGACAATTGTGCGGTCGTGCGACGTGGCTCCCAAACAAAATTGGCATCCTTTTTCCCCACAAATGTCTAGGCCGATATGTATTCTACATATTTTTGGCAAAAAAAATAAGCGACTGGTTTGCGCAAAAGTTAAAGCGCCTACAAAATCGGGGACAGAATTTTTTTTTTTTTATATTTTATATATTTTTTTTACTAGTAATGGCGGCGATCTGCGATTTTCTTTATTGGGACTGCGACATTATGGCGGACACGTCGGACACGTCAGACACATTTTTGGCACCATTCACATTTATACTGCGATCAGTGCTATAAATATGCACTAATTACTGTATAAATGTGACTGACATTGAAGGGGTTAACACTAGGGGATGAGGGAGGGGTTAAATGTGTACCCTGCATAGTGTTCTAACTGTGGGGGGAGGGGGGGTGACTGGGGGAGGTGACCGATCTGTGTCCCTATGTACAAGGGACACAGATCGGTCTCCTCTCTCCATGACAGGACGTGGATCTGTGTGTTTACACACACAGATCCACATCCTTGTCTCTGTAACCGCCGATCGCGGGTGCATTGTCGACATCGCGGCATGCCAGGCAAGCGCATCGGCATCTCAGTGATGCGGCAAGCACGCACGCGCCGCCGACGGCGCTCGCACACCCCCCAGTGGCCCAGAGGGGTGGAGGCCATAAAAAGACGGCGACTCAGAGATTTAGAACCACCCTGCGGCCATATATAGTCGTACGGCCGTCAGGAAGTGGTTAAAATAATTACAGTGCCATCATCCATATAGAAAAATAGAAGGGACAATGTAAATTGTAAACTGTGTGGGGCAGATTCACAGAGAATTAGATTCTCGTAGAGCATGGGTCTTCAAACTACGGCCCTCCAGTTGATCAGGAACTACAATTCCCATAATGCCTAGTCATGTCTGTGAATGTCAGTGTGTTACAATGCCTCATGGGATGTGTAGTTCTACAACAT
The DNA here is from genome assembly GCA_029574335.1 of Rana kukunoris. Taxonomy (NCBI): domain Eukaryota; kingdom Metazoa; phylum Chordata; class Amphibia; order Anura; family Ranidae; genus Rana; species Rana kukunoris. Next base: position 215,340,330 of record CM056059.1, on the reverse strand, counting down.
CTGGAGGGCCGTAGTTTGAGGATCCCTGTCGTAGAGTATCAGAAATACACTACGCTGCCGTTTTTTACCTGGCTCTACGTGGAATCCAGGTAGATTTTGTCCAGTAAACGACGGCGGCGTAGTGTATTTCTCCCGTCGCAATCCATCTGCGCGAGTAGGGGGCGTGAAGCATTTAAAATAGGCGCGTTCCCGCGGCGATCGAACTGCGCATGCTCCGTTCGCAAATTTCCCGCCGTGCATTGCGCGAAAACACGTCGTCATGTCGTAGTAGCGTCGTTAACGTACATTCCTATTCCCGAACGAGTTACGTTAAAAAAAAAAAAATATTTTCAAATCGACGCGGGAACGACGGCCATACTTTACATGGGTTACGCACTGTTAGACCAGCAAAAAGCTCCTCTAACATTACGTAGCCAAAAAATGACGTAGGCGATTGCGAGGGACACTCGTACCTTCGTGGATCGCCGTAAAAAGTCATTTGCATATCCCGACGCATGAAAACGACGCAAACTCCTCCCAGCGGCCGCAAAAATATTGCAGTGTAGATCCGAAAGCTTACGAGGACGTAAGCCTCTCGGATCGAAGCTCGAAGCCGCCGTATCATGGTTTGAGGATTCAAACTAGTGATACGGCGCGCAAAATTTGAAATTACTCCTGTCTAACACCAGTTAGACAGGCATAATTGCTCTGTGAATCTGGGCCAGTGTGTTTAGTATCACTTTAAAAAAATGTAAACTCCAAACTCTAAACTCCAAATCTGTTTTGATATTAAATATGTGGTATGGAGCCATCTACTTGCACCACAAACCCATTGATGGGTGATCAGAAAAATTTAATTTTTCATAGCAGATACACTTTTTTGATAATCTTTAACTGTAAAAAACTAATCCAAATTTGTATAAGAGCAAAAAAAAAAAATGGATGTAGAAATTACAACTACATGCCGTCTTCTTGTGCACTGTAGAAAAAATGATCCGCACTCCGGTTGTCGCTCTTTAACCACTTAATCCCCGGACCATATTGCTGCCCAATGTCCAGAGCACTTTTTGTGATTTGGCACTGTGTCGCTTTAACTGACAATTGCGTGGTTGTGCGACGTGGCTCCCAAACAAAATTGGCGTCCTTTTTTTCCCCACAAATAGAGCTTTCTTTTGGTGGTATTTGATCATCTCTGTGGTTTTTATTTTTTGCACTATAAACAAAAATATAGCGACATTTTTGAAAAAAATTCAATATTTTTTACTTTTTGCTATAATAAATATCCCCCAAAAATATATAAAAAACATATTTTTTCCTCAGTTTAGGCCGATACGTATTCTTCTACATATTTTTCGTAAAAAAAAAATCACAATAAGCGTTTATTGATTGGTTTGCGCAAAAGTTATAGCGTTTACAAAATAGGGGGTCGTTTTATGGCATTTTTATTAATATTTTTTTTTTACTAGTAATGGCGGCGATCAGCATTTTTTTTCAGTACTGCGACATTATGGCGGGCACTTCGGACACTTTTGACACATTTTTGGGACCATTGGCATTTTTTTAGCGATCAATGCTATAACAATGCATTGGATTACTAAAAAATTCCATTGGCAGTGAAGGGGTTAACACTAGGGGGCGGGGAAGGGGTTAAGTGTGTTCCTGGGTGTGTTCTAACTGTATGGGGGGGTGGCCTCACTAGGGGAAATCACTGATTTTCTGTTCATACATTGTATGAACAGAAGATCATCGTTTCCCCCGCTGACAGGACCGGGAGCTTTGTGTTTACACACACAGCTCCCGGTCCTTGCTCTGTAACGAGCGATCGTGCGTGCCCGGCAGCGATCGTACCTGCCAGGCATGCACGCGGGACTCGGGGGCGAGACCGGGACGCGCGTGCGTGGCTGCTTTAGAGCGGACGTATAGCTACGGGCTACTTCCCACAGTAATATGACGGCGGACAGTCGGCAACAAGTTAAAAGATCTTTGTTTTATATTGACAAGTCACAGTGAACAAAGGCAGATGAAAACAGTTGACACGTTTCAGCCTATATGGCCTTATGTCTTGTACACATGATCGTATTTTTCGATGGAAAAAGTTAGACTGATTTTTTCCATCGGAAATTCCGACCGTGTGTATGCCCCATCAGAGTAAATCCATCGGAAATTCAGATGAATTTGATCTGAGTTTACATAGAGAACATGTTCTTTTTTTCTCTGATGGAATTCCGTCCAAATTCCAATGTGAATTTGGTCGGACAAAGGTCCGATTGTGTGTACAGGGCATAAGTCATAACCCCATCTTCTGCACTGTGCAAGAAATTAAAATAAATGTTAAAATTTAAAAAACGTATTTCATTTCTATTTGCCTCACTTTATCCAAGTGCAACAAGCACTGAAGGAGCTGCTACCTCTATACCCTGATACTGAGTGGCAAAGAAATGTTTCTCTTTGTGAATTGCATTTGAAGCATATTTAATAAATGTGACTGTTAAAATAAAATCTGAGTAGCTAAAATAATGTCAGAATGGCTGCAGTAATGCCTAACATGTCATTATACCTCTAATTTAACCACTAGAGGGCCGCGCTATAGACAAAAGACGTCCACAGCGCGGCTCTCAAGTGCCGGGTGGACGTCTTTGGACGTCTTTTGTTTACATTACCCGCGCGTGCCACTGGGTGGCGCGCAGCGGGTAAACACTGTGCCGCCGCATCGCTGAGGATCCAATACGTGTACCTGTACTCTGTGTAAACACAGAGCTCCACGTCCTGTCAGTGAAAGGAGACAGATGCTGTGTCCCTTGTACATAGGGACACAGCAATCGGTCATCTCCCCCAAGTCACCCCCCTCCCACACAGATAGAACACACCCAGGATACACACTTAACCCCTTCCTCACCCCCTAGAGTTAACCCCTTCCCTGCCAGTCACATTTATACAGTAATTAGTGCATTTTTATAGCACTGATCACTGTATAAATGTGAATGGTCCCAAATTTGTGTCAAAAGTGTCCAATATGTCCGCCGCAATATCACAGGCCTGACAAAAAAAATAAAAAATTGCAGATCGCCGCCATTACTAGTAAAAAATAAATCATAAATCTATCCCCTATTTTGTAGGCGCTATAAATTTTGCGCAAACCAATCAATAAACGCTTATTGCGATTTATTTTAACAAAAATATGTAGAAGAATACGTATCGGCCTAAACTGAGGAAAAAAATATGTTTTTTTTTTTTTTTTTAAATTGGGATATTATTATAACAAAAAGTACAAAATCTTGTCTTTTTTTCCAATATTTTTTGTTTATAGTGCAAAAAATAAAAATCACAGAGGTGATCGAATACCGCCAAAAGAAACCTCTATTTGTTTGTAAATAATGATAAAAATATAATTTGGGTACAGTGTTGTATGACCGCGCAATTGTCATTCAAAATGCATCAGCGCTGAAAGCTGAAAATTGGTCTGGGCACGAAGGGGGTTTAAGTGCCCAGTAATGAAGTGGTTATAGAAGGTCTATTTTTGCAAGATAAGAAGTGTTGTTGAGATCTGTGAACTGACTACCTTTACACAGAAACTTCATACTTTGCAATATCAATGATATAATGGCCAAAATAAATAAAAATAAAATCTTTGTGAATTGACCCTTATGCATTTTACCTGTGTAAGAGTATATTGGCATTCACCGTTAAAGATATATCGTTTGCCATCAAATGTGATGTAATGTCCATTTCCATACACAATACATGTTGCCAGACAAGTGCGTGTTGTACATTCCCATTGCCGTTTTTTGCAAACACTGAAAAATAATAAACTTTTATCAGCTTTATCAGTGCCACATCCCAATGTGATACAATTGAGACTTTAAAGGGCTTGTAAAGGTTCGTTTTTTACTTTCTAAATAGGTTCCTTTAAGCTAGTGCATTGTTGGTTCACTTATCTTTTCCTTCGATTTCCCTTCTAAAAAATGTTTTTCTTTGTCTGAATTTCTCACTTCCTGTTTCTCCTCAGTAAGCTTTCCACCATCATCCGAGCGGTGGATAGTCAGCCAGAACAGCTTACTGAGGAGGAACAGGAAGTGGAAAATTAAGACAAAGAAAAAAAAAACATTTAGTAGGGAAATCGAAGGAACAGTTTAGTGAACCAACAATGCACTAGCTTAAAGGAACCTATTTAGAAAAAAAAAAAAAAACCTTTACAACCACTTTAAATCTAACTGTTATAAAAAGGTATTTTGCAACCTTAGGTAAAAATAATGGGTGATCAGGCAGTATTTTTATTTTTTTAAATGTAGACATTTGGCAATGCTGCAGCCAACAGAAATCTTGCACATGCACACCACCTCCAGCCAATGAAAGCGGCCTGGCTATCAATACCCAGAAGCTGGCTGCTCGAAGATGTCAGCGGCCAACAGGGAGCTCCAGGGTATTGCATTACCGGAACCAAGGTGAGTATAGTTCTACTTTAAATCTTTACTTTAAGTCCTAAACCAGGGGTCTCCAAACTGCGGCCCGAGGGCCAGACCCTTTGCTAGCCTTTATCCGGCCCTTGGGGCTTTATTCCTCCCACTGATATGAGGCACTATTATTCCCACTGACGCCAACAAGGGGGCACAATTTCTTTCACTGATACCAATGATGGGATACAATTACTCCTACTAATAGGGGCACTACTCCTTATCCTACTGACTGCAAACTCTGAGGCCATATTTACTCTCACCAATGCTGGGCCCGGGAACATTTTTACCCCCGCTGGCCACAATCCGGCCCTCCTAAAGTCTGAAGGACAATAAACTGGCCCTTGGTTTGAAAAGTTTGGAGACCCCTGTCCTAAACCTAAGCATTACAATGTCATTAAACCCAGACTATGAAAAACTCTCATTGTGCATACTGCAAAGCCACTAAAATATTTTTTTTGTGTAGAGTGAAATATACCTGGTTGATCCTGCCATCAGCCACCCCTCCCATCTTCTCTGTGTCCCCATTGCAGGCTGAAATTGTGTAGACAAGCTGGTGTCCTCTATGGAACATGCTCCAATTAAAATTCTCTTCTAAGATTAATTTCCTCCTTTTCTTATCTCTGCAGCCCATGGGCCAGATTCAAATAGTATTTACGTTGGCGTATCAATAGATACGCCACGTAAATACTAAGAATAGCCGGCGTATCTTTTTTTGCTATTCAGAAAAGAAGATACGCCGGAATTCTGCTAAGATACGAGCGGCGTATTTCTGTTACACCGTCGTATATTAGTTGCAGTTTTACGCTGGCCGCTAGGTGGAGCTTCCATCGTTTTACGCGTTGAATATGTAAATTAGGGAGTTACGGCAATTCCAGAACGTACTTGCGGCCGGCCGTCGTAGTTTACGACGTTTGCGTAAGCGTTATTCCGGCGTAAGTTTACCCCTGCTATAGGAGGCGCAGCCAATGTTAAGTATGGACTTTAGGACAACTGTCGAATTGTACGTCGTTTACGTTGTTTGCGTAAATCGCTCAGGAACGGGGCTGTAAGTAATTTACATTCACGTCGCTTACATTGACTACTAGCGACGTGATTGCACGCATGCGCACTGGGATACGTTCACGAACAATGCATGCGCCGTTCTGAAAATACGTAAATTGCGTGGGGTCATGATTCATTTACATGAATCACGCCCCCACATGAATTAGGCGCCCTTACGCCGGCCACTTTACGCTACGCCGCCACAACTTATGGAGCAAGTGCTTTCTGAATAAGGCACTTGCCCATAAAATTTGCGGAGACGTATCGTAAATACGATACGCCAGTCAAAAGTTACACAAATCTTTCTGAATCTGGCCCCATATGTCTATAGATTCACACATGTGGGCTTATACACAGAGGTAAATTACACTTCTTTTCCTCCCTCCTCCTCCTCCATGTCCCTCTATTGCTAAACACTAGCACTTGCACACTAACACACCATTGACTGTGAGCGCTGATCGATACTGATCGGCAGATCTTTTTCTGTCATGCCCTTTCGATAAAAGACAGCCAGCTTCTGTTGGACCGGGTGCAGTACACACGGGCCAAATGTCAGTTGGTTTTTGTTGAACCAGCTGATGCCGTCCGACATTCAGCCTGTGTGTACTAGGCTTTAGAGAAAAAAAAGTGTGTGAGTGACATGATATAAATTATTTATATAAATTTATTATGGCAATGAACACTTCTCTGTTTAGTATAGCCAAAAAGTTGTTTTTGAATTTTTAGTTTTTAAATATTGTAGGAAATAGTTAAAACCTTTCTTTATTTGCTGTAGGTGTCTCATTGGGGTGATTTACCTCTATTCTCTGTTCTGGTGATTCATCAGAATCATCAGATTCATCAGAAAAAAATATGTCTACAATGAGACAGGAAATAAATCCACGTGGAGAGATGTCACTATAGAAAGTTCCAGTGACAACTGTATAGTTTTGGATTTCTCTTTACTTTCTGTCCTGGTGACAATAGTCATGTAATGCTTGGTGCTTGTTATCAAAATTCAATGATCAGATCTTTCTTGAAGACATCTATTGTTGCCTCTCACTATTCATTTTAAATTAATTTGCAATGACCCCAAGGAAACTGATCCTATATGTGACTTAAAGCAGAAGTATGGCCAAAGCTATTTTGCTAAAGCCTGCTGTTGGCTGACTATATGGTTGGGATCTGCCCAGATGCTTGGACTGAAAGCTGGCTCAGGCTCTCAGCCAGTCATTCCTGCCCCCTCCATGGCCCGGATCTATAGTGAGAAATGGAGGAGCAGAGTAGACAGTCACCAGCTCTATTCAGGCTAAGGACCGAGAGCTGAGAGATCAGTGTTATTTGATCGCTCAGTTCTCAGTCTTATGCCGCGTACACACGGTCGTTTTTTGCGATGAAAAAAAACGACGTTTTTTAAAACGTCATTTAAATTGATCGTGTGTGGGCAAAACGTCGTTTTTTGTCTTAAAAAAAACGACCAAAAAAAAATTCCAACATGCTTGAATTTTTTGTGTCGTTTTTCAAAACGTCGTTTTTTGTTTCACAAAAAGTCACCGTGTGTAGCAAAAACGTCTTTCAAAACGACGTTTTTCAACCCGCGCATGCCCAGAAGCTAGTTATGAAGCGAGCTTCAATGGAAAAGAGTGGTGAACGTAACCTCGCTTTTTGTGAAAAAACGATGGTGTGTATGCAAAATTGTCTTTGAAAAGTGACGTTTCAAAAACGTCGTTTTTTACTTCACAGAAAACGTTGTTTTTTTTCATCGCAAAAAACGACCGTGTGTACGCGGCATTAGGCCACGTACACACGATCAGTCCAAACCGATGAAAACGGACTGAAGTTTATTTTCATTGGTTCACAGACTGATGGTCTGATGGTCTGATGTGCGTACACACCATCAGTTCAAAAACCGATCGTGTCAGAACGCGGTGACGTAAAACACAATGACGCGCTGAAAAAAAACGAAGTTCAATGCTTCCAAGCATGCGTCGACTTGATTCTGAGCATGCACAGGTTTTTGAACCAATGCTTTTGCGTACTAACCATCAGTTTTGACCAATGGTCAGGAGTCCATCAGTCCGATTTTAAAGCAAGTTATAAAACTTTGGACTGAAGGACAAAAGACTGATAGGCCATACACACGGTCGGTTTGGACTGATGAAACTGGACTTCAGTCCGTTTTCATCGGTTCGGACTGATCGTGTGTACACGGCCTTAAAGGCGGATTGGGACAGCTGCAGCTGGGATTTGTACTGCAGCCATTTAGGTGAGTATTTTTTTTTTTTTTTCATATTCCTGAACTTCTCTTTTAAATCTCTCAAAATAGTACTGGTTTAAAAACATGCACATGGATAACAGATGACACTTCACAGACATAGCAGTCTTAGGTCTAATTCCCAGGTTCTATCCATCTCAGCTAGCTGGCCAAACCTGCAGACATCACATCAAGCTGCTGGGTTTTGATGGTCTTATTGCCCCCTGGCCAGACAGAGTGTGAACTGGTGAACTGCGGGTGGTTATAAAAAAAAAAATCCCTGCAAAGCAATGTCGTAATGTGCTAGTATACATCGAAGCCCTCCAGCGCTGCAATGTCACCACTGAGACAGCTGGAATCTTCCGCCGGTCTTTATTACGGGTTCGCGGCCTCCAGCTACACGAGTGGCCAGGGGTATGATGATGTTGATGTTTATGGCGCAGGCTCTGAAGGTCCGGTACTGTAAGCCGGACCTTCAAAGTGCATGTGCTGATGATTTCTTCGGCTACATGCATTTAGAATATCTCCAAAAATATTTAACGGGATATTGGAAAATGAAAGAATAAAAAGCAAAAGAAATAATAATAATAAAAACAAAGGAAAGTGTCCCGTCCCTCCGAGCTCACGTGCAGAAGCGAACGCATACAAAAGTCGCGCCGGCATATGTAAACTGTGTTCAAACCACACATGTGAGGTATCGCCGCAATCGTTAGAGCAAATGCAATAATTCTCGCACTAGACCTCCTCTGTGACTCCAAACAGATAACCTGTAAAAAAAAAAAAAAACGTTGCCTATGGAGATTTTGAGGTATCGTAGTTTGTCGCCATTCCACGAGCATGCACAATTTTGAAACATGACACGTTAGATATCTATTTACTTTTCACATTATACAAAAAAAATTGGGCTAACTTTACTGTTTTTTGAATTCATGAAAGTGTATTTTTCCCCAAAAAATTGTTGGACGCTGCTTCGCAAATGCAGTGTGACATAAAATATTGCAACGACCGCCATTTTATTCTCTAGTAGGATCTCCCTGCTAATATATATATATATATATATATATATATACAGTGTTCTACAAAAGTTAGTAAAGCCCTCACATTTTGTAAATATTTTATTATATCTTTTCAAGTTTTGAAGAAAATACACTTTGCTACAATATAAAGTAGTGAGTGTACAGCTTGTATAACAGTGTAAATTTGCTCATAAGGGTTTATGTCTGGAGACATGCTTGACCAGTCCATCACCTTTACCCTCAGCTTCTTTAGCAAGGCAGTGGTTGTCTTGGAGGTGTGTTTGTGGTTGTTAATATGTTGGAATACTGCCCTGCGGCATATCATAGGTCCCAGAGCACTGCGGGACCATTCACAAAGCGCAGTGAGAATCTGGCTATGAAGCCGCAAGGAGTCAACTGGCTTGGGTGAGCATAGCACTGGATTCTTGGACAGGTAAATGTCTATTTTTTTAAAGTCAGCAGCCACAGTTTTTGTAGCTGCTGACCTTTAATTTTTACATATTCGACTGAAGCTTCTCTTTAATTTTGCCCTAACACTTTTAAAGGGTCACTAAAGGAAAATCATTTTTTTGCTGAAATGACTGTTTACAGGGTATAACGACATAAAAGTTAACTGATTCCTTTTAAAAATGATTAAAAATAGATAAAAATCAATCATATAATGTGCCTGCAGGTTAGTTTCATTTTTAAACTGGCTTCATGTTTCTGTGAAGAAGAGAGAGAGACACAGAACAAAAACAAACAAATCCAGGGCAGTGTTTTGTTTTTAAAATGAATCTGATTGGTTCTGGGAAGTTTTAGACACACAGTAATGACAGCTTAGACCACAGTCAGAAAGCTCCCAGTACTGTGGTTATAAGGAAACAGACAAGCAGGAAGTGTGGAGATCAGAGCAGGATTACAGCAACATCAAAGCAAAAAAACAAAAAAAACCGAACAATGAGAACATGAAACCAGCACTGCAGCAAGGTAAAGGAAGCTATATAGCTAAAAAAAAAAATCCTTTAGTGATCCTTTAAAGGAATTGTACACTTTTACCTGTGCAGTGGAGGGCCGCAAGACTATAGACCTTGCCTTAAAGACTGGACTACACTATACGTGTTTAGCGAAACACCAGAGCGCAGGAGATGTTTGTTCTGTTAACCTGTGCATTGCCATGCCACATACCTTGTGTTATTACACAAACAGAAATTTCTGATAAAGGAGTGTAAAGATTTGCTCTACTATCGGCTGTGCATACAGGCCAACAAGTGACAACATGAAACCACATGACCACTTCACATTTTATGCAGGTGAAAAATGCAAAGTGCAGGTAGAAAGGTTAACAGTATAATGCCTTTAATTGAACCCCCGTTATACCATAACCTTAAACTGAACCTTTTTATAGTGCACTGCACCATCCCTGACCCTCAGAGTGGCGTCACATCTTTGCAACGTAGTGCATTCCAGTAACATTATAGGTATAAGCGTGTTGCAGTGCCATTATTTTGAATGGCACCCCAATGCACCAAGGTGATGCAGCTTCAATGTGCATGAGTTGCAAGGCCCCACAATGCATTGTAATGCACTACCCTGCTTTGTGGTACAACGTTGGAAAAAAAAGCAGGATGTACTTTTTTATTTTTATTAATCAATTCTTGTGTTGGTGGCCCATTCAAAAGGAACTGGCTGCATTAATGCAATGCATAAAAATCAAGACGCACAAGGCAATGAATAAGAACAGCCAAGTGTAAACGGGCCCTGCTTCTAAAATACCCTAATGCCGTGTACACACGTTTGGAAATTCCGACAAGAAAACCGTGGATTTTTTTTCGATGGAATTTTGGCTCAAACTTGTGTTGCATACGAACATCTGTCAGGTGGACGGAAGGGGGAGGAGTCTGGTAATGGCGCGAGTCGAGAGCACGCCGTGAGCTCTGTGTCTTCAGCCCCCAACCCCCCGCACGAAGTATGGCTAGTATAGTCCCGCGCCCATGAACCTGAGCTCCCCTGTCAGCGTACCTGCCTCCCGTGTGATCGCCTGTGGACGTCCGACGCGGCGGGTCATCAGTCCGCGCTGTGGAGCGAGAGAGTGGCAGAGTCGCAGGAGGTAACCCCCAGCGTGTGCGGCGTCCGGAAAGAGGGAGGGAAGGGTCCGGGCTGAAGCAGAGAGAAGAGGAGGCCCCGACCGTATGAAGATCCCCCCCCCCTCTCCCTGCTGCCAAGCAGGATATCGGAGGACCCGACGAGAGCAGCGATCCGTGCGGAAGCCCAGGACAGCATGTAGACAGACACGCTGATAACAACCTGACAACATACCGGCAGAGCAGAGTATACGAGAGCACAAAAGAGTAAAGACATAGAAACCGTGCTAGATCATGCTAAAAATAACAAGCTATCATCACTACTCTTTACTACTTTTCCTATAATAGAGGACAGGTAAGGGGAGATAGGAAAGGGGAGAGAGAGTGAGTACCTCCCCTAGTACTATAGCCCAAAAAAAAAAAAAAAAAAAACACTTTATTTTTGGAAGTACTACAGAGTTGGTAACCTAAAATACACTATCTACGCTACCTGTACTAAATCTGCTACGCAGCTGATATGAAATAACCAATCAATTTCAGATCAAGAATCAGATAAAGAATAAGAATAAGCATAACGCTGTATGAGAACGATATAATATTGTATTGCATCAAGCGGTTGCATTGAGTTGTCTACAAATTACAGGTACAGGGCTGGACCCACGGGGACTCTGGGCCCTCTTATGTTTTTTTTTTTTTTTTTTTTTTTTTTCCCTTTTTTTTTTTTGTCTATGACTTTATTCTCCTGAAATAAGTAGCCGGATCCTGAATTCAAGTATGAGTAAGAACTGCGCACTGTAACTAGAACTCTCTTCTCTTTCTCCTTTCAGTGCAAAAGTATCTTACGCAATTAAAACAAAATATTGCGCATAAAATATTGTGCCATAAAAAAAAAAATATACATAGAAAGTATTAGAGTGGCGAGCAGAAACGGAGCGAGACTAGCACGCTATAGAACTGATCGGAATTGCGCAGCACCGTTGTGTCACTCTGTGCTACGCCAAAGGATACATTTGTATACATAGAAACTATCCTTGTTCTCTGCATCTGAACTCCCCCCTTTTTTTTTTTTTTTTCTCTCTCTTTCTGCCTCCCCTGTCCCATCGCGTAACTCATTAAGATGATGGGCAGTATGAGGGGGAGATCGGGAAGAGGGGGGGCGGTCCCTAAATCACCCCGCACTAGCCTAAGCCCTGGCCCCATGATCAAGTACGTGACAATGGGGGCAAGTGAAAACAACCAAGGAGCAGAAAAACAGATCACAAAGGGATGGCAGACGGAAATAAAAGAGAAGAGGGACAAAAAGGATAAGAAAACACAAAATAAAACAGCCCCCGAAATAAGTACGTGTATAGAGCCGCAGGAAGTGAGAGAGGAAGAAGAGACAGAACATGAGATGGAGGGGGAGGCAGCAATGTCAGGTAAAGAGGAACAAATAAACAAGGACAAACCCCTAACAAAAGGTGAAATGGAAACAATGTTCCAGGCGTTGGACAAGTCATTGAAGAACCTGGAGTCGTCGCTGAAAAAGGAAATCGCTACAATACACAACGATCTAGGTCACTTATTGACCAGAGTGGAAACGGTAGAAAATAAAGTAGACTCCCATACAAGCACAATAAAGGAACTAAAAGTGGAAATAAAATCTCTTAAAATGGAACAGAGGGAACAAGCATACAGGATGGAAGAACAGGAAAATAAAAATAAGAGAAGAAATTTGAGAATCAGGGGACTCCCTGAACAACCTCAGAAAGAAAATCTGAAAGAAATTATGGTGGAGTTATTTTACCCCTTATTGGGAAATCAAGATCTAAATATGGTAAAAATTGAAGAAGCCTTCAGGATAAGGAGACCCATAAGAATCTCTACAGAGAGTCCAAGGGATATAATTGTAAGGTTCGAGAAACTAGAAGAAAAAACCCAGATATGGAGAAATATGAGGGGGAAGCCTCCACTAAAATACGAAGGAAATCTTTTAGAAATATACCCTGACCTATCCCAGGAAACATTAAGAAGAAGATGGATGTTAAAACCTCTGATAAAAACATTACAAGATCATCAGATCCAGTACAACTGGGGGTTCCCTGCATGTCTAGTGGGAAAAAAGAATGGTCAATCAGTGAGACTCAGGTTTATTGAAGAAGTACAAGATTTCTGCGGAAAACTGAATATCCCCATACCCGAAGCTCTAAAAGGGAGCCAAGAAACAGAAATACTTGAAACACAGGAAGAAGAAACGTGGCAACTAGTCCCGAGAAGGAAGACATGAAGAAGACCAACAGGGACTATCGGGAGCATGGAGTCGACGGGACAAGGAGAATAGTAACAAATTAAGTTGGGGGGGGGGGGGTTGGAGATATAGGGAGTCAGTGGGGCCCCTGTGTCTGCCAAAAGGAGCAGACAAAGCGCCAGACAGCTCTCCACCCCGGCGCACAGAGCAGGTAGGGAGAGGAAAGGAGTAGAAACCTGCAAGACCATGGGTCAAGAATACCAACAAGTGCCAAGGGGTCAGGGGAGGGGAAGTGTGGGAGAGGGAAGGGAGGGAGAGGGTGGGAGGGAAGGGGGAAGGGTGGGACTAAGGGAAAAGAGGGGAAGTGGTTTGTCTCAAAAAAAAATATTGTGTAGACCTATGGCTGACCCGGTGGCCTTCCATGCCCGGGCCCGTACCGCCTGGACATGGAGGGCCATTGGGAAAATGGCCCTAAAACAGCTGGAGCAGGAACAAGTAATCAACAAGAAATGGGTGCAATCAATTTCATAACATATAACGTCAGAGGATTGAACTCTCCTCAAAAGCGGCATATGGTATTGCGAGAACTAGAGAGGAAAGGAGCGGAAGTAATATTCTTACAAGAAACACACCTGGCATTAGAGAGCAATATTAAGTTATACTCAAAGCAATTCCCCACTTGGTTTTATAGTGACACCCCCACAAAAGGGGCAAAAGGGGTGGCAATCGGTTTCAGGAAAAATGTGGATTTCAAGATAGAGGAGAGGAAAGTCGATCCAAACGGAAGATTTCTGATATTAATAGGAACCATCGCCGATATAAGATATACCTTGGTCAACATATACGGCCCGAACAAACGCCCTAAAAACTACTTCATAAAAATCTTAAATGAAATAGATGAGGTAAAAAAAGGCAAAATAATACTGGCAGGAGATTTAAATTTCTATATGGATAACAAAATAGATGCTACATCCAGGAGGACAAATACAGAAACAAAAGAAACAAGACGGCTAAAGAGAAAACTTTTTGAACACCAACTAGTAGATATCTGGAGGATTCATCACCCCAACAGAAAAGATTATACCTACCACTCTGTGGTACATAAGATGTACTCCAGATTAGACTACATTCTGATTGAACATAGTCTGTTAGGGGAAGCAGTAGATTCAAATATAGAAATAATTACGTTATCAGACCATGCGCCAGTGACAATGCAACTGAAGACCTATGGGGAAACAAGAGGACAGGGAGTCTGGAGAATAAACGAAGATATTCTAGAAGAACAAGAAACAGAGAAGATAATTGAAAAAGAAATAGAAAAGTACTTCCGGACCAACGACACACCAGACCTAAGTAAGGCAACTATATGGGAAGCGCACAAGGCAGTCATACGGGGACAACTAATAGCTATTGGCGCCAGAAAAAAAAAAGAAAGAGAAAAGAATACCAAAAAAAATTTGAAAGAATTATACGAATTAGAACAAAAACATAAAAAAGATCCGAAACTTGAAACCCAATGCGCTATAATGACCAAAAGAGAGACCCTGAAAGATCAATTGGAACAAGAGACAAGGAAAGAGTTCTACAGGATGAAAAAGGAGCGTTATATAGGAGGGAATAAACCAGGAAAATTTCTTGCAAAAATGTTAAAACATAAAAAGACGTTAAATTTCATAGACAAGATCAAAAATATAAGAGGTGAAATAGTGAACAAAACGGTCGATATAGCGGATGCATTCCATACATATTACAGCGCCCTTTATGCAATTGGCAAGAGAAACCTATATCAAGATGAAAAAAAGAGACGGGAGAGAACGCATAAATATCTAAAGACCGCGAACCTGCCAAAACTACAAGAAGAACGGTTGACAGCTCTAGAAATGGAGATCACACAAGAAGAAATTATAAGAGCACTTAAAGAAACGCCCAATGGGAAAAGCCCTGGACCCGATGGATTTACCATTAAATATTATAAAAAATTTCAAAAATTACTGGTCCCGAGACTATGGGAATACTTTAACCAAATAGGAGAAGAGACAGAAATGCGACCTGAATCCCGATTGGCACATATCACCTTAATACCAAAACCCGGGAAAGACAAGACAATATGCTCCAATTATAGACCAATTGCATTACTAAACACAGATACTAAACTGTATGCAAAAATTTTAGCGACTAGACTTAAGGATCTAATACCAGACTGGATCAATGCAGACCAAACCGGATTTGTACCAGGACGAGAAGGCCGGGATAATACCTTAAAAGCGATACTACTAATGCAAAAAAAAAAAAATGATGCCGTAAAATCCCCAGTCCTACTACTCTCAATTGACGCCGAGAAAGCGTTTGACAGGGTGGACTGGGGATTTATGATGGAAACCCTCCAACATCTGGGGATAGGGCCAAGATTCAGACATTGGGTACAAAACCTATATAACAAACCAATGGCGATGGTGAAGGTCAATGGTAAAGTCTCTGCCCCCTTTGAAATGTATAACGGCACCAGACAGGGATGCCCGCTTTCCCCGTTACTATATATATTGACACTTGAACCCTTCCTGGCAACCTTACGGAATAACTCCAGAATAGAAGGTGCAAAAACAGGGGCGGAAGATCACAAATTAGCAGCATACGCCGACGACATCCTAATGTTCATAACAAATCCAACCTCAACCTTACCGGCTATAGCTAAAGAAATAATAAACTACGGAGAACTTTCTAATTTTAAAATAAATCCCAGAAAAACAGAAATCCTGAACATTAGTGTGGGAAAAAAGGAAGAATCAGCTTTGCAAAAACAACATACATACACATGGGTAAAAGAGCTGAGTTATCTGGGGATTAAGTTGACACCCACAATCGAGGGCCTATTCTCTGCAAACTTTATCCCGTTGTTAAATGAGGTGAAAACAGACTTAAAAAAAAATGCTACTAGAGCCCTCTCATGGAGCGGAAGAATCAACGCCTTTAAGATGGTTAACCTGCCAAAAATAACATACAAATTCCAGACTCTGCCCATAAGAATCCCACAAAGTTTCTTCAAAATTATGAAATCAATGCTGATAAAATACATCTGGAACAACAAAACCCCCAGGATAAATTACAAAACACTTACAAGAAGTAAAAAAAGCGGTGGATTAGCAGCACCAGATATAGAGAGATATTATAAATCTATAATAATAGCACGATTAGTTGAATGGGGAAATAAACATAAAGAAAAAGATAAAAAATGGATACGAGTAGAAAATAGTTTAAGCAACACTCCACTATATAAAAATATATGGATACCTCGCAAATACAGAGATTTGGGGAGAAATGTACACGTAATAACCACTAACGCCTTTCGAATTTGGGACACACTGTACAAACAGAACAAATGGATTCACAACTCACCTTTAATACCACTTACGAGCACTAATTTTTTTTTGCCGGGGAAGGTAACACGACTGGGAAGCAAAATGGGAACAGCACAAATGAAGGATATTATAGAAAGGGGGAAGATCAAATCTTTTCAGAAGATAAAAGAAGAACTTGGATGGAAAATCAACCAATGGGAATATCTACAACTCCAGCATTTTATAAAATCAATCCCCACACCAATAAGAGAAGGAGGAAACTTAACCCAATTTGAAAAACTATGTGCCACACAAACGCCAATAAAACACGTAACATCAAAAATATACCAAATACTGGTAGATATCGACTCACAAGGTAAACCGGGGTATATAAAAAAATGGGAACAAGAAATAAATAAAGAATTTGAAGATCAACAACTTGGAAGAATCATAGCAGCAGTACACAACACGGCAATAGATATGAACACAATTGAGATGAACTATAAATTCATCGTTAGATGGCATAAAACACCGGAAATAATGCATAAACTTCATAAGGACAACTCTTTGTTATGCTGGAGAGGCTGCGGACAGACAGGTTCAACTGTGCATATTTGGTGGAGTTGCCCTAAAATAAAAGAATACTGGAGGGAAATTCAAGTAATCTCAAAGGAAATAACCCGAGAAGAATTAGACAACAATATCTACACATGTCTGTTTCACGAATTAAAAGGCCCTAGAAACAGAAAGAAAGAAACCCTGCTCCCGCAGTTAATAAATGCAGCCAAAGGACTAATCCCAAAACACTGGCTAGACCCAAACAAACCAGATATAAAAGAGTGGTTCGAGCGAATAGATAATTATAACAAATTAGAATATTTGAGTAGTAGCGATAATAGTCAACTAGAAAAATTCAATAGAAAATGGAAACAATGGGAGAACTATAAGAGGACGCCAGAATACACAATAAAAATGTTTGAGTAGAAGGAAGTGGGGAAGAAAGAGAAAAAAAAAAAGAAAAAAGCAAGGAAAAAAAAAGAAAAAAAGAGTCTAGAAACAAACCACATGGGGGGGGGGAAGAGGGGAGGGGGGGAGGATAGATATTGTTGAAGATAGACCAGAGAGCAGGAGGAGCGAGATTAAAGAGAGGAAGGGTTGAAGTATAAGAGGAATTTACTTGTGGAAGAAAAAAAAAAAAAAAAAAAAAAAGGAAGAAAAAGAAAAAAAAAAAAAAAAGAAGGAAAAAAAAAAAAAATTAAAAAAGAAAAAAAAACAAGGAAAGAAAACAAAACCAAAAATGAATAAATAAAAAATAAATTCACAAATGATGCATTACCGAAGTGGAGATAACGGCCTCTCTCTACTTGTGAAAACACGAGTGACTCTCTGGATATGGTAAAGTCTGATGTGAATAAAAAAAAAGAAAAAAAAGAAAAAAAAAAAAAAATAAATAAAAACTTGTGTTGCATACACACGGTCACACCAAATTTCGAACGTCAAGAACGCGGTGACGTACAACACTACAACGAGCCGAGAAAAAATAAGTTCAATGATTCCGAGCATGCGTCGACTTGATTCCTAGCATGCATGTTTTTTTTTTGCGCATCGGAATTGCATACAAACAATCAAGATTTCTGACAAGAACCTTTCCCGTCTGAAAATTTGAGAACCAGCTCTCAAATTTTTGCTGTCCGAAATTCTGACAGAAAAAGTCAGAGGGAGCCTACACATGGTCGGAATTTTCAAACAAAAGCTCGCATCGAACTTTTCTTGTCGGAAATTCTGCCCGTGTGTACGCGGCATTACAATCTAAACAAAGGCAAGCTTTCTACTTAAAGATTTTTAGTCAAAAGGCAATTCAAAACAAACACAAGTTGAGACTTGGGCACACATGTATCCTCTCTCTGGCTTGTTTCACATGGGTTTCAGCTTTTACTTTCAATAGTTCTTATTAAATTAAATTTCAATACGGGGACAAACAGAAAGAAAAGGGGCTCAAGAGTCATACATCAGGTAACATAATAGTCTAGCATATACATTGCATGGTTGCAAACAATAGCAATAACAAGAAGTAAATAACAGTGAACATATGTAGATGCATAATCCCTTTCCTGGAGGGGGAGATTATATATAGTATTATAGGTCATGTGCATAGCAAGAATAGTACCATTTCAGTTCAACGATGTACTGGACCAAGTATTCTTTATAGGAGCAGTAATGTTCGATTAGGGTGTAGGTATTGTACAGGACGCCAAGGAAGGGTCCTGGATGGGTGCTATATAGCATCAATATTTGGGTTATGGTTCCTTTAAGGGAAGTGTGGTAGTATTCAGGGGGTCACTCAGGATGGGTGAGGAATTCCCCGGAATAGAATAAATCAGGAGAGGATTGACTCACAGTTCTCTCTCTCTCTCTGTGTTAATAGAGAGATATTTGGGACCCGGAATTTTGGAGGCTCTGAAGTGATATTCGGGTGGGGAAGAGCCTCCACCACTGATTACAGGGATTCCAGCACACACATGTTTAAGGGCCCTCAGGAAGCAGCTCTTAAAATACAGGAAGTAGTGCTAGAGGTGTTGGTGAGGAGGAGTTGGTGAATACACCTGTTTTGGAGAGCTGTGAGTCTGCTGGAGACTGCTAAATAGATTCAACAAAGAGCTATTAAAACTTTGGGGTTAAGACCCATCTACAAAAACTGTCTAGTGCCTTTTTCTTACTTTTACTTTGTGCTGAAGATAAGCAGACTTTATTTTGTATATTTGTGCTAGTGTGCTGCTGGAAGCCTTTTTTTGATTTGCTTGCTAAAAATAAAAGCCTTTTTTGTTTAAAGTTTAATGGCTTTGCATTCAGCCCTGCTACAGTCCCCCAAACTTTACAGTATTAAATATGTAGCGCCCCCTTACTTTCTGTAGGGGTGTTACGCTAAAGTTAGTGGGGAATGGGAGAGTTACGTGGCTCCCATTCACAATTTGTCAAATTTAGGCTGCTGTCATTCCCTGAACTGTCCCGAGGGTCGGTCTGTGCTCCACGGGTGTGTTCTGGCGGACTCGTTTTCTTAAGCAGCCAATCAGAGGGGTTGGTTTCCTTGCTGAGGCATGCTGAGGGAGGCAATATCTGGGGCAGCCGCCTTGGCCTGAGGGCTGTTTTTGCTTTCTGCGGGGTCCGAGTTCCAGGTGCGGCACACACCTTCAGGGTGCACGCATCCATGGACCCCGCAGCCGTGGCCTACCTAGCCGAAGTTGCGCACCATGAGGAGCTCTACTCTGACATAGAGAGGGATCCCAGTAGCTGCTGGGTCCCAAACCTTTTCTGAAAGGATCCCAGGCTGGGAGCTCTACGGTGGGGGATCGGCTTGAGGAGAACCTGAAGGCAGGTGATCCAATAGGGCTTGAACGAACCATTGGGGGTCCAGTGACTTTGACTAAATCTATTGGGAGGACTTGCTCATTTCAATTTCACGCTCACTCAAGTACTAGGTCGTAAGTTAACTTTAAAGTCTGCAATCATAAGTTGTAGTATTAAGATAGGTAGCTTTATGTGTGACTCTGGTGTATTAAGCCAAGGCATGGATGCAAATTTTCGCCAAACACGTACTGATACTTTAATGGTAGGGGGAGGTAGGAGGGGAGAGCAGACTTGTGAGAAAGTCTATAAACCCACAGTTTCAGGTTGTTACTAGGGATTTGCGTTCCCTTAAGCCCTGTACACATGACCGAGAAACTCGACGAGCAAAACACATCGTTTTTCTCGTCGAGTTTCTCGTTCGGCTGTCCAAAAACTCCCCGAGCCAAATTTTCCCATTGTCGTTGAGGAAATAGAGAACATGCTCTCTTTTTGGCTCGACGAGTTTCTGGACGGTTTTCTCGGCGAAAAGTGTAATCACGACCAGTTTTCTTGGCAGAATACGTCAAGTTTCTTGATGGATTCTGCTGAGAAAACCGGTCATGTGTACGGGGCCTTACACCCACTATATATTTCTACAATTCAGTTACAATATTATACCATATGGTTATGTCTCTTTATAGATCACAATTGCATTCGCCCCTGAAGAGTTGGTATACCCCAACGAAATGTGTCAGGCTTAGATAGATGCATGATGTCCATACAGATAATTTGATGACTTTTACATTGTTTTACTCCAAGATTTTACAATATCATCCAGCCCCTTTAGTAGTTCATGTTGTGCAGGACATGTCTTTACTCCATAATATGCCAAGCACCATTGCGTCTATTTGTATATGTGGTTTTTAGCATTCTCTGCGTTTAAGCGATTTGTGTATGCATCTTATGTAATCCAATATGCTGTACATGATCTTACAAGGTATATTAAAATGTTTTTTTCCCAAGACTGCTTTTTGGTATACATCTCTCATTCAACATCCCCGACAAACTCCCCCCCTTTTTTGTCGGAACCCACATAAGCAATACTGTGTTTTTCATCCCACATGCTTACTCTACATAGTTATTGGCCTAATTTAAATTCCCCCTAACCAAACTTTCTCATTTTCTGTTAGCTGGAAGATTAGGGGGTTGTCTTATACGCCCAGTCTCCTTATACGTCAGCAAATACGGTAGATGGAAAATAAAGATACGGTAAGAACTATAATTCTTACCACAGCTTCTATGGGAAAAAATACAATTCCCATTCAAGCAATGAGATATGGACATATGTCCCTAACCTTTCATCCTCAGAAGTGACCAGAATACTAGGGATATAAGGAAGCTAGGTAATATACATGGAAAAACTGACCAGAAGAGTCCATTATACTGGGGACTGTAGTAAAGTATTTACAGGTGGTTAAAAGAATGCATTGCCTTCCACTTAATTTTTATTAGCAGGATAGGCACTAGACATGTGCAGACTGGAATATTTTGTTTCGTTTTTTCGTTTTCGTTTGTAAAATACATTTATTTAGTTACTCCCGAAAATCGTTTTGATTTATTTTGTTTTTCGTTGGGGAATAGCTTTCATTCGAAAATCCAATAATACTTCTGGCCAAAAGAATATTCGACGTTCCATCGAATCTTTTTGGTTGCTGGGGAACGAACAAACAAATATTCAACGGAACGTCGAATCTTTACGTCTCATAAATCTATTCTCTATAATGTCGAATCTATTATTTCTATAATGTCAAATCTTTTCTCTATGATGTGGAATATTTTCCCTATAATGTCGAACCTCTCTATATCGGGGCACATGGACATGCATAGGTACACTATGGCCTCGTACACACGAGCGGACAGATTTGTTCAAATCTGTCCGTCCGACAGATTTGAACAAATCTGTCTGCTGGGATTTTGGTTTGCTCGCGTGTACACACGAGCAAACCAAAATCCCCGCCAGCAGACGGCGCGCTGACGTGTCGGTGACGTGGCGGTGACGTTGACGCCGCCACGTCACCGTACCAGGAAGTAAAACACTTCCGCGCATGCGCCGAATCCATTCGGCGGCGGTGCGGCAGCGGTGCGGGACGACATGTCTGCTGGTAAGTGTACTAACCAGCAGACATGTAGGGCGGACGGATTCCCACCCGATAGATTTCAAAGCATGCTTTGAAATCTGTCGGGTGGCCAAATCCGTTGGCTCGGCCGTACACACGATCGAATCTGTCTGCTGAAACGGTCCAGCGGACCGTTTCCAGCGGACAGATTTGATCGTGTGTACGAGGCCTTAGAGTTGTGCATCCTTTCACAAGTGTGCATATGTTCATGAGCGCAACTCATGCCTGCTATTAGTGGTGGCGCCAAACTCACTATTTAAGGATCAGTTCTTTTCAGCATCATTACTCAATGGTCTTCATCTTTTTTCATTTCTTTATGCTGATCTGTGACCTGTAAATGCTTGCTGTTATTGACCTGGCTATTGTTCCTGACCTTCCTTTGGACACCTTTTGTGCTTCATACCTGACCTTCTGATCCTCCATTGTTGACCTTGAATTCCCATCCTGTCCCCGTCTGCCAATGTTATACCTCATTACCTGTAGGTCAGTAATCTCAGTCTGTCTCCTAGTCTTGTTTCCACCTGTTGCAATGTATCTCACTATTTGGCAGTTATTAAGTTTGGTTTGTCTTCACCGCTGTCTAATGTATCCTGTTTTTACACTTCAGCCCCTTGCTCACTTCTTGATGCATTCTAATCTGTTGGTTAATTGACTCTAGCTATGGTTCCAGCAGTATCATCCCTGAGATTCCAAACACTGGTAAGACACCTCACACACACTCATGCCCATTCAATGCCTGGTGCACTACCTGTCACACTGCTAAGAGAGTGTACCAACTTTCTTTTATTAAATCACCGTGTTTTTACATACTACACTATCGGAGGCATCCGTTCTTTTTTCTTTTTTTCCTCATTGCATCTCCCTGTGTGGATTGCTGAGTCTGGATCATCCCATTAGCATTTGACAGCAAGAAGGAATCGTTTTGGAATAAGCCGGAGCCTGGACACTGGAGGATTTCACTATATACTTACATATAGCACCCTTAAGGTAAGGGAACTACAACACTGTTGTGGAGATCCCACACCACATCACCATTAGAGAGAAGAGACTCACCCATCCATCATCCCATATATCATCTCGCCATCTAAGAGACTGTCTATTTATATATAATTCTATTTCCCATTCACATTTAGCACATGGATGCACCTGATGAATAGGACGTCACTCACCTTATATTGGTTTCAGATTGGACTTATCATTAATACTTTTTTGTAGGAACCACTGCAAACGTTTCATTTGTTCTGTGTTTATCACATGCTTTGTTTCACGTGTAATGCATACACATCACCTGTCTGAAGCGCTAATCATTATCATGTATTCTTTATCATTTTGTGTATTTGTGGACACGCTAGATTTAGCAGCTATAGACCCACTGATGTCATCCTAGCACTTCACCTGTTTACTCACAGTAGCTCATTTTAGATATATTAGTTTCACACTGCTAAGAGAGCTGGGACTGGAGAAGCAAAAGAGGCCAGCTTTATAGCTTAGTTTTTTTCAACACATATGTAGCACTATAAGATTTAAACCTCTCAATTGAAAAATGGGGTATAAGTGGGTTAGGGAAGTACCATCATCCTGAAATCAAGGATTAGATTGAGGGTTTCAGGGAATCCCCAGAGACCCTGAAAGCCGACAGTGTAAGTGTGGGTAGGGAGGACTATATCGGTACCAGATAGGGTGTTTTATACTCGACCAGAGTAGTACAAGAGGGTGTTTATTGAAAAATGTATTTTACATAATATACATAAAAAAATAAAAAATAAAAAACAACAATACATACAGTACATTTAAGAGCACAATACAAATAGAGCATATGGGTCACTGGGTGTGCAATCCCTTCAAGATGGAGGAGGGAGTATGGGTGGACCAAAGGCCCTAGGAGACAGTCGGTCTCGGGTCTCTACTAGTTTCGCGATTTTTGAAAATCGCTTTGTCAGGAGACAGTCTATAAAATGTGAAGTACAGAAGAAAAAAGTTTATTAACAGAGAAAAACAGTTTTGAACAGTAGAGGAATGTCGGATGGACCGTTTCCATAGGTCAAAGGCATAATAAGTGGGGGGATTTTTTAGATCATGTCGCCTACCTATGGGCAAAAATGTCCGGGTCTCCCAGCAGATTCCTGAGGCAGCCAACAATGTTGGGGATACACCAACGTAAATCCTATCAGGACCTGGTGATAAGCATGTCAAGAGGAGGACCTAGTAAGGTTGGGAAAAAGAGGGGGGAGTAGGAAGGAAGGAAGGGGGCCATGGAAATATGAGGGGGAGAAGGGGAAGAGAAAGAGGGGGGGGATTTGAGTAAAGAAGATAGGAGGGGAAGATCGACATGTCCATGGCCCCCTTCCTTCCTTCCTACCCCCCCTCCCCCCCTCTTTTTCCCAACCTTACTAGGTCCTCCTCTTGACATATATGCTTATCACCAGGTCCTCCTAGGATTTACCTTGGTGTATCCCCAACATTGTCGGCTGCCTCAGGAATCTGCTGGGAGACCCGGACATTTTTGCCCATAGGTAGGCGACATGATCTAAAAAATTCCCCCACTTATTATGCCTTTGACCTATGGAAACGGTCCACCCGACATTCCTCTACTGGTCAAAACAATAAATTGTATGTATGTTTTTCTCTGTTAATAAACTTTTTTCTTCTGTACTTCACATTTTATAGACTGTCTCCTGACGAAGTGATTTTCAAAAATCGCGAAACTAGTAGAGACCCGAGACCGACTGTCTCCTAGGGCCTTTGCTCCACCCGTACTCTCTCTTCCATCTTGAAGGGATTGCACACCCGGTGACCCTTATGCTCTATTTGTATTGTGCTTTTAAATGTACTGTATGTATTGTTGTTTTTTTTAAATGTTTTTTTATGTATATTATGTAAAATACATTTTTCAATAATCACCCTCTTGTACTACTCTGGTCGAGTATAAAACACCCTATCTGGTACCGATATAGTCCTCCCCGCCCACTCTTACACTGTCGGCTTTCAGGGTCTCTGGGTCTCTAATCCAACATATGTAGCACTGATATTTTTAAGAAATTCAGAAAATGTGTCTACCTGGCAATTAGGGGACGGGAAAGAGATCTATTTGCACATACCAAGTATTGCATCTGATTTGAACCTCTTCTCCAGATTTATATGCAGCTGTGTTGTGGTAACATGGGCATTGATCTTCAGGAATGCATCCTCCTTTCTCATAAGATACCAGCCCAGGTGGACAAACGCACCCTGGGACACATCTAGTTAAATACTAAAAGAAAAACACAAACAATTCTCAACAATATAGGAAAAGTACACTGACAGACAGTACAACAGCAACTTGAATATTGGGTTAAAGCGGTAGTAAACCGCTGCATTTACAAAAACAAAATCTAAAACCCCTGCAAAGCAATGGCATAATGTTCTAGTATGCATTGCATACTAGCACATTATGTAACATCTACCTTAGAACAAAGCTCTCCAGTGGCATGCTATTACCACTGACAGGGATTCCATCTTCCCCTGGTATTCCTTCTGGGAGCCCTCGACTCTGGCATGGAGCTCTGAAGGTCCAGCACGGTATGCTGGACCATCAGAGCACAGCCAGTGTCACTGGCTGCATCCAGTGTGAATATCTACAAGTTTAGAAGACAGTCACTTTACCTACAAGAAAAGCTATATTATACTAATATACTTATGTACAAGTTAAACAAAAAAAAAAACAGGTTTACTACCACTTTAAAGGTTAAAAAACATATAAAGATTTTAAGGGTCAATCTACCCAAATTGATATCATCAATTGTTGTAGATGTGGAAGCTTGAGCCAATCATAGATGGTTCGAATCTCGGGCAGTTCAGCAGGAACTGGTCATGATTTAAACTATGTATGGGCAGGCTGAATGTACCCAGGTTGATCAACTTGGGTACAACCAACCTGCCCAATTTTTAATTATTGCATGAAGCTGCTATAGCCACTAACAGTAATTATTGTGTTCTCCTGGTGGGGGATGGCTTCCCCCACCGGGAGAAAACAATGGCTAGACGGGAGGGATTCCCCTGTCAACATTGTCTGTCAACCCGCGGTTGCAGGAAATACCTTTTCTCCATCTACGGCTGCCCTTAAACCCTCTGGCAATTTCTTGAGGACTCTATTGATAAAATCTCTCATTTTAAAATCTTTAGTCGACATACCTGCTGTGAAAAATATGAGCAAGAGCAACTCTTTCTGTTAACATTTTTTTACTTCATGCTATGAAATATGCAGTAACAGGAGCTTGGATACACTTAGGTGGGTAGACATATCCAAAAGTTCCAGGCAGACTGACCCCAAAATAAAAAAGAGCTACATGGACAGAGTACAATGTCACAATGTATTACAAAATTAAATACTCACGCACTGCATGTCCAGAGTTTGACAACTTTTAGCACATTCTGCTCCAGTATGTGAAGTACTGCAATTAGCAAATACCATTGGTGGTACACAAGCTAAAAAAAAAAAAGTCAGCAGTTTATTATAAAAGTTCACAAAGGCATTAGGATTTATCATATAGAACTGTGTTTTTCAGTGTTTAGGTATACACCCTCAAGTATGAGCCTAGAATATTTGACACCTGGGGCAGATTATTTTCTCTAACACCCTCTGCTCTATACAACAAAGTCATTGTCATTAATAGTTATTAAATTAAACAAATTATAATTGTAATGGCCAGAAAATGAACTCAGAATGTTTAAATCGGTGTGCCCTTTTAATTGATAGTCAGTATAAAAGTGCTCTGGATCACTGGATGCTGATGTTCTGTCTCCATTTATGCTGGTGGTCAGTGTAATGCCCACGTTATATCAGTAGTCACTGCAGTGCCCCCAGGTACTGTATATTGGTGTTTTTTTTTTAAAGTTATTAAAATGTTTAAGTATACAGAGAAACAACATACAGAACAGATCCTAGAAATACAGACAGGACCGTGTAGGATAAACATATAGGTACCAAAATGCATAAATAGTGTATATCCAAGCTATTGACATTGTTAACATCTTAGTTGAAACACAGATGAAAGAATGAAAGGACAACATCCTTATTCCAGAACATAACAAATTATTAGACATGTGCACACTGAAATATTTTGTTTCGGAATTTCGTTCTCCTCTGAAAAACAAATGTATTTAATTACTCCCGAAATTAGCTGAACTCCCTTTTCCCCAATGTATAATTTTTATCTTATTTTCCAATGTATAAATGTTGATTTTTTGTCATTTATATTTTTACCTATAGACATGCTTCTGATGAAGCGGCAGCTAAACTGTACGATGCCACAATCATACATTTCTGGGCCGAATGTTTCACCTACAAGCTATAGAAGAATTCTAATGTTGTATGACACTAGTAATAATTATATTTATAAATTATTAGAATTATTATAAATCTTCTTAGAATTTTCGACAGACGCCATGAGCCTTCAATGACAGATTCGATGTTTGTATGTTTTTTGCTGCTTCGTCGAATCTTTGTCGTTCATGTCGAATGGTCTACCCCAACACTGTCTCTATAATGTCAAATCTTTTCTCTCTATGTTGAATCTTTCCTTTCTATGTAGAATAATCTTGGACTAATAGAGTTAAGGTTAGGCACATTCGACCACAGGTTAGATAGACACAGATTGCTATTGTCAGCGTCATGTCAAATCTCCTATCTATATGGAACTGTTTTAGCAACGAAAACGAAAATAAAGAATTTTTTTTATGTCGAATCTTTCGGATTTCAGATTCTAAAATGATAACTAAAATACCTGAAATTTAGACGAAAATGCATCTGGACGAAAACTAATGCACATGTCTACAAATTGTATACTGAGTACAGTAATACAGACTAACCAGATGTGAAATAATAAGGGTCCCCACTGTAGCATAAAGGGAATCAGGTGGTCACATGTGCATATTGAGTAGATGAACCTTTTCAATGCCCTTTGCTATATCCTTAGAGAGAAAAAAAGGCACAACAAGGGGCATTCTAAGAGGGGAACAACCACCAGACAAAAAAAAGGGAAAGGAAAAAGAAAAATGAAGAGCGAGGAAAAAAAAATAGTGAAGATGAGGGGGAAGGTAAAAAGGGAAGAGGAAGAAGAGATGATGAGAGGTAGTGTGAGGACATACCCTCATGACTGGGTGCCTCCATGTTTAAACCTTGGCGGACATAAAGGGAGTAAAGTTGGAGAAATAATGAAAGTACTTCCAAGTAGTCCACATACGGCTGTGAGATTCAGATTTATCCACTTCTCTAGCAATCATGCTCTAGTTAATGTGGGTCAGTTAACAAGCCCAGGCAGAGAGTGATGGAGGTTCAAGATGACTCCAGCAGCTGCCAAGCTGCTGTCAGGAAGTGTCTAATCAAGCATTTGGAGCATAAATTGCACATAAAATTTCCTAATGACCTATCACAATTTTGAAGGCCCTGGAGCACCAGGACAATGGAATTACCCATAAAATGACCCTATTTTGGAAAGCTAACACCCCAAGGTATGTTCTATGAGGCATATAGAGTCTTTTCCCCAAGTCTTCAGAAAACGTGGAAAGAAAATGAAAACGATATATATCACATATTAAAACCGAATAGAGATAAAAATAAAATAAGATTAAAAATTGTTTTGGTTGAGAAATAGAAAGAAGTTGGGGGATGTAAAATTAAAAAGATCCTTAATTCTTGTTAGGAGGGAAGAACGTCGGCTCGCCTCGTACACACGATCAAATCTGTCCGCTGGAAACGGTCCGTTTCAGCAGACAGATTCGATCGTGTGTACGGCCGAGCCGACGGATTTGGCCACCCGACAGATTTCAAAGCATGCTTTGAAATCTATCGGGTGGGAATCCGCCCGCCCGACATGTCTGCTGGTTAGTACACTTACCAGCAGACATTTCGTCCCGCACCGCCGCCGAATGGATTCGGCGCATGCGCGGAAGTGTTTTACTTCCTGGTGCGGTGACGTGGCGGCGTCAACGTCACCGCCACGTCACTGGCACGTCAGCGCGCTCTCTGCTGGCGGGGATTTTGGTTTGCTCGTGTGTACACGCGAGCAAACCAAAATCCCAGCAGACAGATTTGTTCAAATCTGTCGGACGGACAGATTTGAACAAATCTATTGCCTCGTGTGTACGAGGCCTTAGGTGTTATTAATACATCTTATGTGTTGGTGTTTAGCCTGCCCTCTTGTGGCTGTCAGAATTGTTGCATGTGTTTAGGTGATGCAAAGTGAATAATCTGAGAGAAAGGGTAAAATTCTCGACAAGTACTTTTATATCCCAAAAAATCTCCTTTGAATTCTGACCTTCAAACTACCAGGATAATCCTAGGTTTCTCGCGCCAACACAAGGAGATACAACACATTTTTCAAAAAAAACTGGACCATCCTAACAGATGATCCACGATTAAACAACTTTATATCGGACTATCCGTCAATCACTTATAAAAGGGCCACCTCGATCACAGATCGACTGGTTTGAAGTGAATACACGAACGCTTCCACTAGAGAAGCACACTGTACAGTGTTTGGTACCTACCCCTGCGGACACTGTTCGTACTGCCCACTTATGAGGAGAGAGAAAGTCTTCCCACTACCGAATGGCAACATATTTAAATCACTACACTTTGCCAACTGTCATACCAGAGGTGTAGTATATATTATGGAATGTGATTGCGGCGCCTATTACATAGGAAAAACCAAGCAGGAATTCTGGCGTTGAGTTTCCAAACATATGTACAGTATGAAAATTGGAAATCTCCATCTTCCTATTGGAAGACATGTAGCACTAATACATCACTATATTTTACCCAAAGTTTCTTTTGCCACTCTCTATCGGATTCATATCCCCAATAGAGGCGGGGATTGGAACAAAATACTTTTGCAACACGAACAGCGTTGGATCTTCAAGCTACGGGCCACTATGCACCCTGGCTTGAATGAATCTCCTATACTGCACCCCCCTTTTGTTTATTACATAACAATAATAACAAAAAATAGTATCTCTCCTAATATTTTTGCCATTCCGTGATGGGACTTCCCCCTCTCTCTCTTCATGAATTTACATCTCCTCTAATTGATCCATATCCCTTGGGAACCAATTACGTCAATGTTCTAGTTCTTCTACATGCCTTTTTAGATACATACCTTATTACTAATATGGAATGCACTGCCCATGATAAAAATGCTTGGGTTAACCTTTATTTATAAAGTATACCAACTTGACCTATGGAATTGTATATTCGTTGCTGTCAAATTATTAATTGATTTTTTTGTATACACATGATGTTTTAATATGTTTTCTTTCCAGCGGGCCTCCTATGTGTGCTCTGGAGATGAATTCCTCCGCACTTGTCCCCCCTTTGTTGTCCTCCTCCTGCCAGCACTTGAATATGTCATGCCCTCCCTCGGGTTGACTCCATGTCCCATCCCAGCAGGGAGGGGAAACACTTGCGCTATCGCGCTGTGCTAATAGTCTCAACCAGACGGTGCCGCTGTCTTGGTGGGTAGTAGCCTCTCCCTGCTGGCGGCATATGCGGCCACTTCCGCAACCCTTTTGACGCCCTTGCATGCGCGTCAGCATGTACGCACGCGATGACATCATACATCATTCCGAGCCATGCGGAACTGAACGGTTGGCCCTAATCCGACCAGACTCCCCATACGCCGGGAGAATCACCTAGGCAACCCGCTCAGCGGGATGGCCCACACCGGATCACTAACATGGGAGGTAAGTATATGCTTTCCCCTCCCACCCAAGGTGGGGTCTATCCAACTTTTTCGACCAATCCCAGGTCATATAGCGGTATATATTTCCGCTTCCAGATGTATGCACCCAGAGAGCCTATGGTGTCTCCAGGAGTGACAGCATCCCACTTGTTGGTAAGTTCCTTTTACATTAATTTCTCTGCGATGCACCCTTTTCCCATTTGGAATAAAGTGTGATAAAGGGCTGTTTTCTTACTCCATTTATAGATGGCATACTCTATCCTTGCATGACTGCAATTGAGCTGTGCTATCAATCCAATACTCTAATTCCACCAATCAATGTATTGATCCTTGAGGTAACTCTCGTCCCTTCCTCTCATTCCCCTTCCTCTCCCCACAACAGTCCCCCTACCCACTCACCTTCATGACTCCCCATCACTCCCAGTCCCTCCCTTCACCACAGTCCCAGCACACCCCTTTCACATTAAGTCGCTGTCTTTTACTCTATCAGCGTCTTATTCAATTTTACCTTATCAGTGTCTTATTCCATTTTATCCTCACTAACCTCACCCCACAACTCAAACTTTCCACATAACCACATCACTTACCATTTTTTCTTTCCGTTCCCTGTCCCACTCCCTACACTCTCTACCCATCCTCTCACCCCCCTTCCTCACTCCCTCCCCTCCTCTTTTCTTCCCCTCTCTTTCTTTTCCTCACTTCCTCTTTCTTCTTCTTCCTTCATTCTTTGTCCCTTCCTCTTCCCTTCCCCAATGGGCCAGATTCAGGTAGATCAGAGCATCTTTGCTCTGGAGTAACGCATCTCATTTGCGTTACGCTGCTGAAATTTTAGGAGCAAGTGCTGTTATTCAGGAAGCACTTGCTCCTAAAGTTGCGGCAGCGCATCGCAAATGAGCCGGCGGAATTCAAATTGGGCGGGTACGGGGATCCCCTAAGGAAGTCACGTGGTGTGACGAGACGCGTAGGGATCGAGGAGCCACAGAGTCCAGACGCCTGACACAGAGTGTTCCACCTGACGTCTGTTTGTTTTATGCCCATTGGATCGTTTTAAATGTGAGTGTTATTTTTTATTAAATGTGTTTTTTACCTTGCGGGATTGCGCTATGGTCTGTTTCTTTTTCATCATGTATGCTACCTGAGAGGTCCATTGCTTTGAGTGACTATTTGGCCATCTTAGAAGAGGGTACCTGCTACTTGATCAAGAACTAACTCGCTGTTCGTGGGAGATAGGCCCATCATCCATCATCCTGTGGTGAGTGGATGCATGAGTGACACAAGCTGTCCACATAGAAGTTTTTGTATTGTCACTTACCCGCTTCTACCTGCTTCATTTTTTTTTTTTTACTGCTGAGGAGTGCTTCTGCTGCTTGCCCTGCTGAGGGATCACTGTCCTCCACCGGGAGGTGCTGTTGTAGGCGATCCGTGCAATAGCCTTGAGGTGAGGAGCTGGGGACCACCCGAGGTGTTTTCTGTTGTCACCCTTTCCTGGCACCACTATTTCACTCTGGACTTTCCTGGACATTTTGGCCCAGATTCAGAGAGAATTGGATTCTCGTAGCGTATCAGAAATACACTACGCCGCCGTTTTTTACCTGGCTCTACGTGGAATCCAGGTAGATTTTGTCCAGTAAACGACGGTGGCGTAGTGTATTTCTCCCGTCGCAATCCATCTAGACGAGTAGGGGGCGTGAAGGATTTAAAATAGGCGCGTTCCCGCGGCGATCGAACTGCGCATGCTCCGTTCGCAAATTTCCCGCCGTGCATTGCGCGAAATCACGTCGTTACGTCATTCGTTGTTTGAGTAGCGTCGTTTACGGACATTTCTATTCCCGAACGAGTTACGCAAAAAAAAAATAATAATTTAAATTCGACGCGGGAACGACGGCCATACTTAACATGGGCTACGCACCGTTAGACCAGCAAAAAGCTGGTCTAACAGTACGTAAAAAAAAACAGACGTAAGCGATTGCGAAGACCGCTCGTATCTTCGTGGATCGCCGTAAAAACACATTTGCATATCCCGACGCATGAAAACGACGCGAACTCCTCCCAGCGGCCGCAAAAATATCGCAGCGTAGATCTGAAGGCTTACGAAGACGTAAGCCTCTCGGATCGAAGCCCGAAGCCGCCGTATCATGGTTTGAGGATTCAAACTAGTGATACGGTGCACAAAATTTGAAATTACTCCTGTCTAACACCAGTTAGACAGGCGTAATTGCTTTATAAATCTGGGCCTTTGTTTTTTTCACCAGAGACTTTATCTATTCATTTATTTATTCATTCATTATTTTGTGTATCCAGAGGCATTCCCCCATGGATTTTTCTCTGGTCTTATAGTCTGTTTGGATCTAGTATTGTGTTTTATTCAAAGTTCTTTTGGTTTCACATTGCACCGGCTAGTTTTTTTTTTTTTCCCTTTGTTGTCACAATACTTATTGGTAATCACCCTTAATGTGTACAACCATTCACATTGTTCATTGTACATGTATAATGTTGGTTATTATGTTGTCCTAAATTCATCTTCATTCCCCCCTCCCCCCCCCTTTCACTATTTCAGCGCAGACACCACCCCCTCCCTTTTTATATGCCAATTTCTCTCTGCCCAGGACAGAGTGTTAGGGGTCTGCTGCAGTATCCCCAGTCCACCTCCCAGCTCCATTTCACCCCAACCCATCCCCCTTGGTAGCGCAGGAGCCTTTCCATATATCTATTTACAATTCATTGATTTCTCTGTTTCTCCAACTACTCTTGGTGACCTGTGTTGACTCTGATAATTATACATAGTGTAAATACAATAAGTAAAATGTAATTCAATTTTGTTATTACCTTTACTGGATTGTTTCAAGCAGTTTAGCTTTCCTTTGGTACAAGTGCTGCAAATTATAAAATACCAAGTAAACCATAAATGTGCAATAAAATGTTGTGTTTATAGGGTGCAAGCGCAAATATCATACATGTACGGTTAGTTTTGTTCGGAATTGAAATTCGGACACATTTTTAATTATTTGGAAACTCAGATGTATCCAAATTTCCGAATTTACAATAGTAACGAATTTACATGAATCCGAAATAACGAATCAAAATTTTGGACAGAATTCAAATTTGAATTTTTTTAATCAAATTCTAATTTCAGATGAGAATAGAATAGAAAATAAAGGAACAGAATAGAATAGAAAATAAAATTATATAATATATGAGTAAAACAGAACAGAATTCAAAATAGAATAGAATAGGAAATAAATTAATAGAATACAAATAGAATAGAATAAAATAGAATATAACCATCTTCTGAAATTTGAATTTAAATAGAATAGAAAAGAATAGCATAGAGAAGAATAGAAAATAAAAGAATATTTCACAAAATTTTAATAAAATACATTTGAATTTGAAAAGGATAGAAAAAAATGATTAAAATAGAAAATACAAGAATAGAACGGAAACAACAAAAGACTAGAATATAACCATCTTCCAAAATTCTAATTTTAAATAGAATAAAATTAAATAAAATAGAAACTAAAATAGAAAAGAATAGAACAAACAATAGAAAAAAAAAAAAAAACTATAACAATATAATCGTTTTCCGAAATTTTAATAGAATACATTTGAATCAGCATAGAATATAAAATAATATAAAAGAAAGTAATAAAATAGAAAAAAACGAAGAAAATAATGGAATAGAAAGAATATAACCATCTTCCAGAATTCAAATAAAATCAATTCAATTTTGAATAGAATTTAAATAGAATGCAATTCAAATGGGATTTGAATACAATTTGATTCAATTTCTAATGAAATTTGAATGGTATTCGAAAAATGTGAATAGAGTTGAATTCAAATAAACAAACCAAATTCTGAAAATTAATTAAACAAACAAATTACGCAAATTTAACTAAACAAATGTATGTAAATACTGAATAGAAACAAAACCAATGTTTTCGTTCTGTACATGTATATCAAATATATCTACTGTAGTGTACAGTACTAGTTTGTATCCCACTCTACATAAAAAAAAGTTTGAAGAGAGTTTCTTTTGACAATTGCAAGATTTATAAAATTGTAGGAAACCAAACTCTCTCAAGCACAGAGCAAATGCTTAGATGCTTGGTTTTATTTTCTAGCCTGCACTAGAAAACTTACTCCTGAAACTTTACTCCAGGGGTAGGCAATACTTTTAGCATAGTGTACCGAATTTCTTTTTAACCACTTAAGACCCAGACCTTTATGCAGCTAAAGGACCCTGCCAGTTTTTGCGATTCGGCACTGCGTCGCTTTAACTGACGATTGCGCGGTCGTGCGATGTGGCTCCCAAACAAAATTAGCGTCCTTTTTTTTCCACAAATAGAGCTTTCTTTTGGTGGTATTTGATCACCTCTGCGGTTTTTATATTTTGCACTATAAACAAAAATAGAGCGACAATTTAGAAAAAATTCAATATTTTTTACTTTTTGCTAAAATAAATATCCCCCAAACATATATAAAAAAATAAAAAGTTTTCCTCAGTTTAGGCCGATACGTATTCTTCTACCTATTTTTGGTAAAAAAAAATCGCAATAAGCGTTTATCGGTTTGCGCAAAATGTATAGCGTTTACAAAATAGGGGATAGTTTTATGGCATTTTTATTATTCTTTTTTTTTTTTACTACTAATGGCGACGATCAGCGATTTTTTTCATGACTACGACATTATGGCGGAAACTTCGGACAATTTTGACACATTTTTGTGACCATTGTCATTTTCACAGCAAGAAATGCATTTAAAATGCATTGTTTACTGTGAAAATGACAATTGCAGTTTGGGAGTTAACCACAAGGGGGCACTGAAGGGGTTATGTATGACCTCATCTATGTTTCTAACTGTAGGTGGGTGTGGCTGTAGGTGTGATGTCATCGATTGTGTTTGCCTATAAAAGGGAACACACAATCGACAGCGCCACAGTAAAGAACGGGGAAGCTGTGTTTACGGCTGGGCACCTAAAGAGGACGTACCTGTATGTGCATGTGCCCAGCCATGCCATTCTGCCTAAGTAAATGTGCAGGAGGCGGTCCTTAAGTGGTTAAATAAATTGAGTGTTCTAGCTACATAAAAAGTCAACTTCACACTCTCAATCACGAAAAGGAAGTTTTGTAAAGTAAATGCTGCAAACTACTTGAATGAATGCCGTGCTTTGCACCTTCACACCTCAGAATACCCCAAATCCTGCACCTTCATACCTTGGATAACCCCAATTCCTGCATCTTCACACCTCAAATCAGTCCCAATTCATGCACCATTACACTTCAAATCCTGCCAATTCCTACATCATTACACCTCAGATCAGCCCAAATCCTGCACCTTCACACGTCAGATCAGCTCCAATTTCTGCACCCTCATACCTCAGATCACCACGATTCCGGGCACCATCACATCTCAGATCACCCCTAATCCTGCACCATCAAACCTCAGATCACCCCAATTTCTGCACCTTTACACCTGAGATCAGCCACAATTCTTGCACCATCACTCTTTAGATCACACCAATTCCTGCACTTTCACCCCTCAGATCACCTAAAATCATGCACCTTTTCATCTCAGATAAGCCAATACCCGGTAAAGGATGGGAGGTCAGCAGGGCAGATGATAGCTTTAGCAGTTTGTAGGGAAGTGTACAGAGGCCAGCCAGGCAGAATATAGGAGGTCAGCAGGGGAGTGTACAGGGGTCCGCAGAGGATGGGGTCAGAAGGGAATATGACAAGGGTCAGCGGGGCAGTGGATGGGGTCAGCAGGGAATATGACAGGGGTCAGCGTGGAAGAGGCTGGAGTCAGCAGGGCAGGAAAAGGGGTTTGCAGGGCACAGGATAGGGGTCAGCAGAGCAAAGCATGAGGGTCAGCAGGGCATGGGATGAGGTCAGCATGAAAGAGGGTGGGGTCAGCAGGGCAAAGGATTGGAGTCAGCAAGGCATTGGATGAGGTCATCAGGTCAGAGGATGGGGAAAGTAAGATATAGGACAGGGGTCAGCATGGCAGTCTACATGGGGTCAGCAGGAGATGGGAAAGAGGTCAGTGGGGCAGAGGATGGGGTCATCAGGGCATAGGACAGGGGTAGTGGGCAGAGGACTGGGGTCAGCGGAGCATGGGAGGAGGCCAGCAGCATATAGGACAGGGTGCCATCTCTGGCACATGTGACGGGAGTTGCCAGCCCCTGATCTTCTCCGTTACTAAATCAGCCTTCACCTGCTTAGAGGATACATAAACCCAAAAACAAACATGTCACAAAATGTAGCTTGCAAGTCCTTACATGTGATGGCTGAATTAGGTTTCTTTTTTTGCAGGCATTTCTGCAAATACAGAAAAACACTTGCTGACAGGGCCGCTGATAAGCGAGTACAACTGTCCCTGTTGTACGGGGCCCGGGCATCCTCGACAAACCTAATTAATGTTATTAAAAAAATAAAAATAATCCACAGCCCTGATCGCTAGTCATCTGTCCAACCAGCACAAACCCCCCCCCTCCTTGCTTTCTACATTTTTTTTTTCTTTGGCTCAGTAGCTTAGTTCAATTCCGTTCGTGAAGTAGGTGGCAGCAGGACGGGACTATTTCCTCTATTTCGGGCGCAGAAGAGTATCTGTTCTCTCTCCCACGACCGCTCCTCTGCAGAATAAAGTCCCGGCCAGCGTGTCCTTCCCTGGCGCCGCAGAGTGATTCTTCTGCCTCCACACTTGCCGCTCAGAGAGGAGAAACAGGCAGAGAAGATAAAAAAGCAGCGGCAGAAGCAGAAGGAAAAAAAACAGTGGCAGAAGAAAAAAAAACATTTTTTTTGTGACACTCCAACCAGCGAGTCCAGGCAGGCAGACAGCAGCACTGCACTACAGTCAGGATCAAGGAGGAAGTGAGTCCTGGGGCCAGGATAACAGGTATGCACTTGTTTGGGGGGGATTCAAGATCTACTGTCTGCAGCACTGCAGCATCTAAACATGGCATTGGCGGCATGGGTGGCACTGTCTGCAGGTAGCACATGGGTTGTGGCATGTGCTTCTTGCAGACAGTGCCACCCATGCGGCCAATGCCATATTGTGCTACAGACAGTGTCACCCATGACTCTAATGCCATAACGCATGTGCTACCTGCTGACAGTACCACCCATGCAGCCATTACCATATTGCGTTATGTCATTAGCGTCATGGGTGGCACTGTCGGGTGGCATGGCAAGGGTGGCACTGTTATGGCATTGGCCGCATGGTTGACACTGTCTGCAGGGAGCACATGCGTTATGGCCCATAACGCATGTGCTACTTGCACGCAGTGCTACCCATGCCGCCAATGCCATATCGTGCTGTAGACAGTGCCACCCATGACGCTAATGCTATAACACATGTGCTACCTGCTGACAGTGCCACCCATGCGACCAATGCCATATTGCGTTATGTCATTAGCGTCATGGGACTTTGCTTCAAGGCGGGGGTCTGGGGAGGGGCCAAGGGCGGGGCCAGGGGTGTGGCCGAAGGAGGGATCAGGGGTGGAGCTGAATGGGGGGCCCCATCAGGTATGCTGTATGGGGCCCCATGATTTCTATCAGCGGCACTGCTTGCTGATCTTGGTGTGTGTGAGTAAGTAACTCCTGCGCTACCATGTGTGCTCAAATTAAAGGGGTTGTAAAGGATTTTTTCCCCCCCAAATAGCTTCCTTTACCTTAGTGCAGTCCTCCTTCACTTACCTCATCCTAACATTTTGCTTTTAAATGTCCTTATTTCTTCTGAGAAATGCTCACTTCCTATTCTTCTGTCTGTAAGGCCGCGTACACACGACCGAGGAACTTGTCGGGCGAAACACATCATTTTCCTCGTCGAGTTCCTTCTTAGGCCTGTCGAGGAACTCGACAAGCTTGCTTTGCGTACACACGTTAAAGACCAAATCTCTTTGTTCTCAAACGCGGTGACTTCAACACATAGGACGGCAGGGGAAGTTCGATTCCACTGGCACAACTCTTGGGGCTGGTTTTGCTAATCTCATGTGTTTGTGTGTTAAAGCGGTATTTCACCCTAAATATAAGATCTCCCATGTGATTCAGCATACTGGCGTCAGCGCCAGTATGCTGTTTTTTTTTTTTTTATCCAACACTTACTGTATTATCCAGTAATTTCATTTTTTTCCCCCGCGGTGGACGGCGCCAGTACAGCGCGTCACATCTTCCGAAAATACCCGATATGGACTCGGGTAATCTCGGCGAAAATGCGGCGCCTGCGCACAGACCTAGGAGCTGACTGCGCAGGCGCCGTATTTCTCCGAGTCCTATTTCGGAGGGCGTGACGCGCCATAGCCGTAGGACTCGGAGAAATACGGCGCCTGCGCAGTCAGCTCCTAGGTCTGTGCGCAGGCGCCGCATTTTCGCCGAGATTACCCGAGTCCATATCGGGTATTTTCGGAAGATGTGACGCGCTGTACTGGCGCCGTCCACCACGGGGGAAAAAAAAGAAATTACTGGATAATACAGTAAGTGTTGGATAAAAAAAAAAAAAAAAACAGCATACTGGCGCTGACGCCAGTATGCTGAATCACATGGGAGATCTTATATTTAGGGTGAAATACCGCTTTAAGTAAATGTTTGGTAAAAGACTACTTGCACTTTTCAGTCTGTTACAGCTTGAAATATGTGTTATCTCCATTACAAAAGCTACTTTTACTCCTGTCTTATACTTTAATCTGAGCATGTGCGGGTTTCTTAGCATACACACGCTCGAGTTTCTCGTCGGAAACCAGCCCGACGAGAAACTTGACGAGCCAAATTCGGCTCCCGTCGAGAAAATAGAGAACATGCTCTCTTTTTGGCTCGTTGAGTTTCTCGACAGTCTCTTCGTCGGCAGAATACATCTCCCATCAAGTTTCTTGATGGATTCTGCCGAGGAAACCGGTCGTGTGTACGCGGCCTAACTCACCACCGTAATGCAACTGTGGAGAAAGACTCTTGAGGGGGGAGGGGGCGAGCAGGAGTGTCAGGACGCCCACTAACA
The DNA here is from genome assembly GCA_029574335.1 of Rana kukunoris. Lineage (NCBI taxonomy): Eukaryota > Metazoa > Chordata > Amphibia > Anura > Ranidae > Rana > Rana kukunoris. The sequence goes on along the minus strand of CM056059.1, from coordinate 215,300,779 downwards.
CACAGCTCCTTTCTCTATCTGCAAAGTAGATAGTGTCCTGACTTGCCTGCTCGCCCCGTCCCCTCTCAAGAGGCTTTCGCCACACCAGAGAGAAAGCCTTGCATTACGGTGGTGAGTTACAAACAGAAGAACAGGAAGTGAGCATTTCTCAGAAGAAATAATGACATTTAAAAGCAAAATAGAAGGATGAGGTAAGTGAAGGAGTACTGCACTAAGGTAAAGGAAGCTATTTGGGGGGGAAAAATCCTTTACAACCCCTTTAAGTCAATAATCACAGAAATATAAATAGAATCAATATATTAATATATAGGAAATCAACGAGTTGCTGCATGCACAAAGTTGTGTACAACCAATTCATGAGTATCAAAATAAAATAAATATGTGCTGCGCTACCAATCCCCACACATTTAATTGTGTCACAACATACTAAAAGTGTGATGTACACGCATGTAAAATCACATCCACCCTCCAGCTGTAGAGAAGCAAGCTGGATGTGATTTTACATGGTATATCACACCATTAAGGTGAGGGCACTGAGAGAATGGTTGTGAATGGGATGAAGTGGTTTAGAAGATTTATTGGTGTTGAAAGTCACAATTATTCACTTGATGAACTGTTATTATTTTGAACTGATTTAGTTACATGGAGCAACACTTGAGATATAAGAAGAATTTTTCTTTGTTCTTATTTTATTTGTGGGACATGACGGAACTTGTATGTTGTGACACATATTAGAGTGTTTGAGAATTGGTAGCGCAGCACATATTTATTTTATTTTGACACTTGTGGATGTTGTTCCAGTGTCCTTATAACTTTCTGTGCACTAAACTGAAATGTTGAGCAATGTTATCGGCTTTCCAACTTTTTTAGAAACAATGACAAATTTACTCCTTTTAGAAGTACAGTGAGTGAGTGTTGTCAGCTTACGGCAGGAAGTGTTTTACTGGCATTATTACCAGTAAAAAGAAAAAAAAAGAAAACGAATAAAGCCTCTGCATTTAAGCTTATGAAAGTAATGACATATTAGAAGTAAGATATGCTTTAACCATATTAAAACAGGTGTACATTACCCAGCCCTTCAGCACTTGATTAACAATTTTCAAGGTTGTATAAGTTTTGTATGGGGAGTCATTTTGTATTTTAGCATAAGAGGAATATGACAGACCCAACCAGAACTGGGGCTAGTCTCTTGCCTTTTGACTGTGGCCCCTGGCATTTGGGGGAGCTCTTTGGGAGGCGTGTGTCTGGATCTACTTTGGATTCAAGGCCATGCTTCCGAAAAACACACAGACTCTGGGAACTAGAAGACCTAGGTACATATTTGGGGTCTCTATGTTCAAACCAGCATTTACTGCTTTAGAATGAGATTGTGACAGCAGATGTTATTCTAATCAGCTAAAGCAACCTGATGCTGGGGGTCTCCTGCTATAGTATGTTTATTAAGATGTTATGTGTGTCTCCCCCTCCTAGGTTTGAATTTCCATTGTTAATTGAGTCACCTATTGTTTTTTTCAGTTGGTTAATGTGGTTGGAGGATCGTGTGATGGGATTAGCCTTGTGTCAACTTTAGCTCGTTATTTAACCCTTGTGTGATGTTTTGGGTAAATATTTGTTTTTATTGTTTACGTAGTAACTGACCTACTTTTGAAGTGTCTAAAACCTGTATTTCTATTCAATAAAGTCATTCCTTTGGTTCTGCCTCAGCATCTTGTCGTACAAGGGCTGGAATTGGGTCTCGGCCTGCTGGAACGGTTTGGAGGCCAGGAGCCACTGTTTAGCGTAAGCACCTAAGCGGGGTGCCAAGCATTCTGTCACAAGTACCCATTTTTCAGGCTTTTCCCCTCTGTTTTCACCTGGTGATCTGGCCAGTAACACACCTCCTGTATTAGAGCACCCACACTCTGGGTAAAGAAGCATGGGAGGCACCTTTTGACAGCAGCATTGTCAGTCTAGGGCTAGGGGTGTGTTAGATGCACTAACAGGTTTAGCTAGGTTAACAAACTGAACTTCAGCTAGCTCTTTGATTGCAATTTTAGCAACTTTTATTTTGGTATAAATGTTTTGCATAAATAAATAAAAACTGGTCATTATAACCATCCTTCTCAGTGTTAAATTGTTTATCCCAACCCTGTAGGTACTACATTAGCAGGACAGCTTCTTCTGTTTGAAAACAACTGTTTTTCTGGCCTGATCTCCAGGTACAAATAAAAGAAAGAAAGCCTAAAAAAGAAATGAATGAAGCCACCACATTTAAGAAATGTTAAGCTACAATATTATAAATGTTTTCTTTTGGATTTAATACCACTTTATATTTCTGCTTGAAACATAAAACGGTTCAGATACCAAACAAATAACTGTATGTGGCTATAGTTAACTAAGATAAGCAGCTGTTGACTAAAAAAATTTGCATCACCACTATCACTGTAATTACCTTTCTCTTTAGATTAGTTGACACTTACCAGAGTGCTCCATTTTCACTGATTGTTTGGTCGTTTTCTACTGGCAATCCACCCACGTAACACGGGCAAGCAGACGCTGGAACACATTCTTCATTGTCATTCTGATAAAAGCCTTTTTTACATGTGCAACCAGGTAGTGGGTCAAAGTTAATGTTGCAGGTCGCATCATTGTCATTCAGAGAGCGGCAAGTGGGCTTACATGAAGTTATTGTGTAGCCATAAACCTGATTTTCTGGACATATTGGTATAAACCTCTCTAAAATGTAAAAGGGATTTAAAAATACTTTGTTATTATGAGTTTAGTAAATACAATTGTAAAGAAAAGCAGAATAAAAACGGTACTGGACGGGGTTTATCATCGAAATAATATATACACAATATTATAAACTGGAATTAAACTAATTTCTTTTAAACCACTCACAGGTTGGGTTTTTATGACAGGAGAGCCCTAGTAGTCTTTTCTTTCATAAATGCTTCTCTTGGTCTGTCAGTTGCAATGTACACTGAGCAGTGCATGTGCAGCTTAGAGTACATTTACAGTACTGCATTGTGCTGGGATTAAGTGACTCCCCTGCAAATGTACAGGCAGGGCTGCTGATAAGGCAGTACATCCGGCCCTCCTGTACTGGGCCCGAACCCCATCAGTTCAGAAGGAGGGTTTGGCCAAGTTTAAAAATGACTTGCCAAACTATTGCTAGACTTGCCAGGCTTCAAAAATGTGTTGCACAATTGCAGCAAGTCAGCATTGCACAACTCCAGATCAAATTTCTTTGCAAACATTCTGGAAGTCTGCTGCAATTTCTGGTTCAAGCTTGCCCTTGCAGGATTCTCTGAGGGTACCCGACGGGTCCTTGGCAGACAGCCCACTAGCCTTGGGCAACAGCACGTACATTTGTTCTATAAGGACATGCCATCCATGGATTCCGAGTGATCACAAAGGATGGTGTTACTTGGCCTCATTGGTTCTAATAATGGGAATTCTTGGGGACAGTAAAGGATGTCACTTGCTCAGGGCTGGTATGCATCCTAAATGCCCCTTCAAACACCGTTATGCCAAGTCATTGTTTTTGGAAAAGGACATGGCCTGGACATGGTTCCCTTAAGGAACCAGAGTGGGTATTGATATGATGAACAGGCTAAATGATTACTCGGGAACCCCCTGAGTAACGTGGGAATGGTTGGTTTCAAATGGTAATATTCCTGTGTGCCTATTTTGTTATGTGTGTATATCACAATGTGGAGAGGTCAGTCACCGCCGTGACTGAAAGAGGGGATTGTAGTAATTGGCATGGCATAAGGTCCCCACTATAGTGATATCGGGTCATATATTCTAACTTGAATCCACCCGCAATTTTTTTTTTTAAGTCAGCAGCTACTAACACTGTACCTGCTGACTTTTAATAAGGACACTTACCTGTCCTAGGAGCTTGCGATGATGGGCCCCCGACAGCGATCGCTCGGTCCTGGCGTCTCCATCCCGACTAAGGTAAACAGGCTTACGGCTTCACTGCCCATTTCCTACTGCACATGTGCAACTCGCACGGTGCTCTGTGAATGTGCAGCTGCCTTCTGGGTTACAAACAGTTCCCAGAAGGCAGCGCCCCATTCAACAGAAGACACAGCGATGGAGGACGAAGAAGAAGAGGACTGCGTGGAGGAAGAGGCAGAACAGCTACTTCTGCAGAGCAACAGCCCTCTTTGGTGAGTATCATTTTTTTTTTTTTCAATTGATCTTCAGTAAAAAAAATAAAAATCAGGGTGGAACTCCACTTTTAGGAAATTGACTAGTATTCTAAGTTGGGTTAAATCTTGTATTTTGAATACAATGGCAGTTTTGCAAGAGCATACATAATTTGCAGGAGCAGCAGAATTGCTATTCTATTTGGAGCTTCTGATGTTGAAATGTCTGGGGTCCTTTTCCTGTGTACTGTCTAACAGATGTTAGGACAGGGAAATGAAGCCTCGTGATTATGAGCTATAGTGGTCATGTGTTGTTATTATTAATAACAAAACTGTCAGCCACCAAAACTAATGTCAGCCATCTTAAGAGTGGCAAAATATATACTGTATAATGATAAAATGTACACCCATTGTATTGACCACACCCCTCCCCCTTCTATGATTGGATGATGATAATGATCATGATAAGACTTTAAAAAGTCTACTTTCGCATATTATTAAACATATTTCATTTTGAGCACAACACTGTCTTGTCTTTTTTCCTGCGTTGGAAGAAATCTCTCAGTACTGATCCCGTATCTTTTGGGTGTGGCAATTGGGTTATTGCTGGTCTGAGAGGGTAGAGGTACTACCTGTTCTAATTTTCCTACAGTTATTTTGTCACCACTGCAGCTTTGCTCTTGCTAGAGACTTGCCATGCAAATTTGCTACAATTTGGAAACGTGTCAACTAGAACTTGTGTTTCAAGTGCTCTGCAAGTGTACAACTTGTCAGTGAAAATGTGCAGCAAGTTAACAGACTTACAATTCAACACTGCCACAAATTTGTGGCAAGTTATCCTTGCTATCTGGGCTACTGTCTCGTCCCCCGTGTGCCCCCCCCCCCCCCACAGCGCTTCTGGCTTCCCTCCTCTCCTGCCAGCAGCTGCTGCGGGCACACAGTGGTATTGTCTCTGGATGGAGAGCTGTGGGGCATAAATACATAGCAGGGTGCTTGCAGAGCAGTGCTATTCACCTGAATGGGTCAAGTTTTATGGGGGTTTTCATTTCTGCCATGGCTTTGAAGCATTGCATCATGGCCGAGCCGTGGCACTTTAGTGAATATATCATTTGATATTTTTGTAGGGGGGTGGACCTGTCAAGTAGGCTGTATGGGGCCCATGATTTCTAACAGCAGCCCTGTGTGCAGGAGGGATGTCATTCTGGCCTGGGTAAACCGGGACACACGTCCGCTCTCCTCCCCTTCTTGCTATGACTCGAAAAGCGACGTCTATGACATCACTTCCCGGGCAGCCTCTCGGTGTCCCCGGCTAGATTAGCAAGGAAGGAATGTATGTGAATGCGATCTGCATTGCAAAACATTCAGTCCAGAGGAGACATGCAGGGTCTTTTAGAGAGAGAACCTGTTACCTAAAAAACATAATACATATAATATGTTCCCTATGTGATGAAAAAAAAAGTTACGGTAATATTATTATTTTTTTTTTGTCAAAAATATTAAGTTACACCCAACCAAGCACATAAAATGCCACCAATATTTTTGGAGCCCCCATCTCTGCATGTATAAACGAAAACCTGTGTTTTGGGGGCACCTACATGTGAAAATGTAAATTTCAATGCACATGTTACATATCACTGTGCATGCCAGTGAGAGTGAGAGCAATAATTCTAGCATAATAACACTAAAATGACACTATAGGTGGCTTTTAAATCTTTGCCTATACAAAATATATATGGTACTGAAGCTTGCTCCCATTTCACAGGCGCACACAAATTTAAGGTTTGGCATGTTGGGTGTCTATTTATTCGGCGCATCCTCATCTTTTACCAAAAACCTTTGCAGTAATATCTGGTGACATAAAAATTTGGATCTACCACTTATTTATTCTCCAGGGTACCTGCTTCCAGAAAATATACAATAATTGGGCATTTTACAACAATCTTCAGGGCTAAAATGTTTTTTTTTTTTTTTTTTAAATGTGTGTAAACATGGCTCTGGTTTTCCTATGCCTTACATTGAGCCCTTGGCCTCACTTTTTTGAAAACATTTTGTTAATAATAAAAATATTAAATATTAAAATATTAAAAATACTTACAAAGTGCACTTACCACATGGAGAGAGCTTCCAATTGCTTAGAAAAACTCCTTTTGCAGCACAAATCTTAACATATGATAAGATTGCAGCACACAAACAGTCTTCTAGCTTTGCACAACTGCAGGTGTCCGCGATACAGTTCTAAATGCAAATGAAAATAGTTATATTATGTACACAGATACATATTAATTGTCTCTAGATTGAGCAGCTATTCAATGCCACAAATTTTGATGTTCAAGACATAATGGAAAATATCACATGTGTGTGACCACGGCAAACATCATATCCATTTGCTGACCACAATACATATATGTATATACATTGCGGCTTGCAGGTGGTTTACCGGGGATATGGCTGAAGCTATTAGTATTTCTTTCAGCTCCTCTTTCTCATGAAAGTGGTCCAAGTGGATAATTAGCAGCTGGATCGCTTTCAGAAGCAGCGGGAGGGGTCATTCTCACAAACAGCGCTCACCGGTGTTTCTCGAGCTTACTGTTTTTACTGGTGAGCCCGAGAAGCAATCCAATGGTTCATGCGACTGGCCATAGAGAGAGATGAACAGAGACCGAATCGTCTCTGATTATCTCTATAAGCAAGGTCCTGATATCACTTCAGGTCAAGGGCAAAAGTAAACAATTTTTTGGAGGCAAAAAAAAAAAATATGTTTTTAAATCTTTTGCTTTCAAATAGGGATGAGCCCGATGTTTGAGTCAAACGTAAATTCAACTCGAACATCAGATGTTCGCATGTTCGCCTGTTCGCATAGCGAACAATTTGGGGTTTTCTCAGCAAATTCAAAAATGTCCGGAACACCTTTTTTAAGTCTTTGGATAAATCAAAAGTGCTAATTTTAAAGGATTATATGAATGGTATTGTCATAAAAAGTGTTTGGGGACCCGGGTCCTGCAACAGGGGACATGGATCAATGCAAAAAAAAGTTTTAAAGACTGACATTTTTTCGGGAGCAGTGATTCTAAAAATGCTTAACGTGAAACAAAAAAAGTAAAAGATTCTTTTAAATTTCATTCCTGGTAGGTGTCTATAGTATGCCTGTAAAGTGGCACATTTTCCTGTGTTTAGAGAAGTCCCTGTGCAAAATTACATTTCTTAAGGAAAAAAAGTTATTTAAAACTACTTGCGGCTATAATGAATTGTCAGATCGCGGCAATACAGATAAAAGTCAATGAAAAAACCTGCATGGTTTTCCCCCCAGTTCATTACAAAGCCCTACTATTCTCCTGCACTCAGCAACTGCACCATTGCAAATTGGCTAAGGGTAAATGATATTTCCAGAGAAAAAGACAAAAGGAACAGATGCAGACATCCTTTGAATAAACTACAAAGCCTTACTCAGTAAACTACAAAACCTCAGCTCCTCTTTACGCTCAACCAGATCTTCTTGGGCTGGGAAATTTGCACTGGCAAATATTTTTCTAATGCCTCATGTGTTATACTTTCTCTGCACACTCCCTGTGCCCATACTATCCACTCAACTATCTACGCTACTAAGAGTCATCAACACCTTCATATGGGATAACAAACATCCCAAAATAAAGCATTTCACTATGTTCACAGCAACATCCGAAGCTGGATTTGGAGTACCAGACATTAAGCAATGCTACAAAGCCACCCTTGTAAGCCATTGGTGGTCTCTATCGGAACCACCAAATTCCTAAAGCGCCCCACCAGACCACTTCTTGCCACTATCTGGCTGCACTATAACCCACATCATTCCTTTCTCAACACGGTAAACGCCACAATCAAAGTCTAGAAATCATGCAGCCAACATGCCAGAGGACTAACATCTTCCCTCTCTCCTACCTGGAACTTATTTGCACACACTTATCCACCTCTACAGGGTCAACTGCTGGAATTTCAAAAATTGAGGACTATAAAGATAGGGTTGCCTTGCGCACATTTCAAGGCCCAAACTCGCAATTCCAGATCCCCATCGGATTTCTACAAATTCCTCAGAATAGACCATGCTCTACAAATTACGTGGTCAGACAATACCCTTACCACTGACATTCTAAGTTTTTATTTTTAATTTTTTTTAAACCTCATACTCTGATAAAGGGATTTCACACATCCTACAAAGCGCTGAATTTCGTACAAAATCACACCAAACTACCCTTAATGGCTAAATGGGAAGAAATCCTAATTTCTCAACAGATGTCATGACTTGGCATTTTGCTACAAAAGCCCCACTTAAATTCCCCAGTTGCTTATGAAACTCTTACACCATTGGTACCAGACACCAACAAAACTTGTCTGCATCTCTCCCTTACACTCCTATTGGAGAGGATGTGGTGACTATGGATGGATCAACCATTTACATCTGGTGGTCTTGTCTATTTCTTCTCCCTTTTTGGAATAAGGTGCAATCCCTTACTGGGAAAAATCACACAAATCCGCAACACACTTTCTCCACAACAAGCCTTACTATTGCTAGACCTCGAGTCATTGTCCCTTCCATACCACTCCATTATTATGCATCTCTTCATTGCAGCATGGATTTTGATAGCACTCAACTGAAACAGCAACCTTCTACCCTCAAGTCAGCAACTACACATCACACTCAATCAGCACTTTCAGTTAGAACGTATGTATGCAAAAGCACATCTTACAGTATCTAAATTGCAAGAACTCTGGACCAATTATTCCGCAAACATTATCATCCCCTTAGGCCTCGTACACACGATTAAATGTGTTTGTTCAAATCGGTCAGACCGACCGATTTGAACAGATCTGTCTGCTGGGATTTTGGTTTGCTCGCGTGTACACACGAGCAAACCAAAATCCCCGCCAGCAGACAGCGCGCTGACGTGTCGGTGACGTGGCGGTGACGTTGACGCCGCCACGTCACCGCACCAGGAAGTAAAACACTTCCGCGCATGCGTCGAAACCATTCGCGCGCGTGCGAGAAGACATGTCTGCTGGTTAGCGTACTAACCAGCAGACATGTCGGGCGGACAGGTTCCCAGCCGACAGATTTCAAAGCATGCTTGCCCGTACACACGATCGAATCTGTCTGCTGAAATGGTCTAGCAGACCGTTTCCAGCAGACAGATTTGATCGTGTGTACGAGGCCTTAGAGTATTAACTTAGATTACCTGATTTAAAGTGTTTACACCATGAAAGTAAATATAACATTTGCTTGTCTGTTCCTGCTGCCTTCAACTAGGGATGAGCTTCGAGTTCGAGTCAAACTCATGTTCAACTCGAACATTGCCTGTTGGCGAACAACGAACAATTTGGGGTGTTCGCGGCAAATTTGAAAAGCTGCGGAACACCCTGTTAAAGTAAATGGGAGAAATCTAAAGTGCTAATTTTAAAGGCTAATATGCAAGTTATTGTCCTAAAAAGTGTTTGGGGACCTGGGTCCTGCCCCAGGGGACATGTATCAATGCAAAAAAAGTTTTAAAAACTGAAGTTTTTTCAGGAGCAGTGAATTTAATAATGCTTAAGTGAAACAATAAAAGTGAAATATTCCTTTAAATTTCCTACCTGGGGGGGGGGGTGTAAAAAATGCATGTGAAATAGCGCATGTTTCCCGTACTTAGAACTGTCTCTGCACAAAGTGTAATTTCTGAAGGAAAAAAAGTCGGCTCCCGGCAATTCAGAGAGAATTCATTCAAAAAAACTGCATAGAGATCCCCCCAAATTCAATTACCAGGCCCTTCAGGTCTGGTATGAATATTAAGGGGAACCCCGCCGTCAATTTAAAAAAAAAATGACGTGGGGTTCCCCCCAAGTATCCATTCCAGACCCTTCAAAGGTCCCCTTATCTGAGCATGTAACCTGGCCAGCCGCAGAAAAGAGGGGGAGTGAGAGAGCGCCCCCCCTCCTGAACCATACCAGGCCACATGCCCTCAACAAGGGGAGGATGTCCCCATGTTGATGGGGACAAGGGCCTCACCCCCACAACCCTGGCCAGTGGTTGTGGGGGTCTGTGGGTGTGGGGCTTATCAGAATCTGGAAGACCCCTTTAACAATGGGGACCCACAGATCCTGCCCCCCCTATGTAAATTGGTAATGGGGTACATTGGGGTACATTGTACCCCTATCATTTCACGAAGGAAGTGTAAATAATTGGGGGTCCAGAGCACAGCATCGCCGGCCGACTGTCTCCACCGGAGACAGCCCGGTGAATGACGCGGCTGGAGCGAGTGACATTTCTTATATTGGTGAAGTGGGGCCATGCGTCTCGTGACCCCGTCTCCCTCTGATGCACCCTCTGCTGCGTCACTGGGGAAGACAAGGCTTCCCCCTTGTGACAGAGGGGGGTGGGGTCACGTGATGGGTGGCCCGCCTCACCTATATAAGAAATGTCATTAGCTCCAGCCGCGTCATTCGCCGGACTGTCTCCGGTGGAAATAGGTGGCCGGCGATGCTGTGCTCTGGATCCCAGACCTGGATGGATCTTCTCATCGCTGGACCCCGGCGGAGAGAAGAAACCCCCGTCTCTGGATACCGACAATGCTGGAGCGGGGACCGAGAGTGAATTACCACCACTGGATTTTTTTTTAATAAAGGACTTTTTTCCACGGTGTGTGTGTGTTTTTTACAATTATTTACACTTCCTTCATGAAATAGTAGGGGTACAATGTACCCCATTGCTAATTCACATGGGGGGATCTGGGGGTCCCTTTTGTTAAAGGGGTCTTCCAGATTCTAATAAGCCTCCCGCCCGCAGACCCCCACAACCACTGGCCAGGGTTGTCGGGATGAGACCCTTGTCCCCATCAACATGGGGACATCCTCCCCATTTTCAGGGTATGTGGCCTGGTATGATTCAGGAGGGGGCGCTCTCTCTCCCCCCCTCTTTTCTGTGGCCGGCAATGTTACGTGTTTGGATAAGGGGTCTGGTGTGGATTTTTGGGGGAACTCCACACCATTTTTTTTTTTAAAAAATGGAGTGGAGTTCCCCTTAAAATCCACACCAGACCTGAAGGGTCTGGAATGGATATTTGGGGGGAACCCCACGTATTTTTTTTTTAATTGACGGCAGGGTTCCCCTTAATATCTATACCAGACCTGAGGGGCCTGGTGATTGAATTTGGGGGGACTCCCATTCTTTTTTTTCTTTTTTATGAATGAATTCTCTCTGAATTGCCTAGAGCCGACAATTCATTATAGCCACGAGTCAGCTTTAAATGACTTTTTTTCCTTCAGAAATTACACTTTGTGCAGGGACAGTTCTAAGTACGGAAAACATGCGCTATTTCACTTTTATTGTTTCACTTCAAGCATTATTAAATTCACTGCCCCCAAACAAACTGCCTTTTTAAAACTTTTTTTGTGCATTGGTACATGTCCCCTGGGGCAGGACCCAGGTCCCCAAACACTTTTTAGGACAACAACTTGCATATTAGCTTTTAAAATGAGCACTTTAGATTTCAAACGTTGGAGTCCCATAGACTTTAATAGGGTTCTAAAGTTCACACCAACATTTGGTGTGTTCGCAGGGTCACTTGTACCAATGCTGTTATTCAACCTGTGGTATTATATTTGTAATCTGAAATACTCTGAATAAAATTAGAACAGATGCAGGGCAAGAGGGGGGGGAGCAAAAGGAAAGAAAACATAATCTGTGCTTGGCATTTTTTTTTTTTTTAGCTCTGTTGTACTCAATAAGGAGAATTTAACAGATTTACAATTTGTATTCACATCATTGTGAACCTAATATTTGTTTTTTTTTACGTATTCACATCATTGCAGCACACTAATGCCCTCTAAGTTGCATTGCATTAAGCATCGAAAAAGGTGCATGCACTGTTTTTAGTAATGCAGTTCACCCCAACGCATGGTAGAACCAAACGCTGGCATGCACTGGGGTGTCGTTAAAGCGGAGTTCCACCCAAAAATGGAACTTCCGCTTTAAGTGTTGGTGACCCCCTGACATGCCACATTTGGCATTTTATTTTTTGGACACTCTTAGGCTGCGTACACATGATCGGACCAGTTCGATGGTGTGTACGGCCTATCGGACTGTTGTCCATCGGACCAAAGTTTTAAAACTTGCTTTAAAATCTGTCCGTTGGACACCTGTCCTTTAGACAGATTCGATGGTTAGTACACAAAAGCATTGGACAAAAAACCCGCGCATGCTCAGAATCAAGTCAACGCATGCTTGGAAGCATTGAACTTCGTTTTTTCACCACGTTGTTGTGTTCTACGTCACCGCGTTCTGGTCTGATCGGATTTTTGGTCCGATGGTGTGTACATACATCAGACCATCAGACCACTTCAGCCTGGTCCGATGAAAATGGTCTGTCGGACCAGTTTCATCGGACAGGTCTGATCGCGTGTACAGGGCCTTTATAGAAATAACATGTCCATATGCAAACAGTTAAGATACTATATATAGTGAATATGTCCCTTAAGTATATTCAGATGTGTCTCCTTAATATACAGTGCCAACAGTGATACTTGCACCTTCACTAACCAAGTAGATGGCACACGTAATGATATTCCTTCACCAAATGGTAAAAATGCACACTCACCACAAGGATATGCTATTTTAAAATCGATGCATGTAAATTGATGTTCATCCACAGTTATGTCTCTCATCACAGGTGGGACTCCACAGTTCACTCTCTCCCTCTCACAGGTGGTCTGGTCACATTAACCACTTCAGCTCCGGAAGATTTACCCCCGTCATTACCAGGTCATTTTTTTTGCAATACAGCATTGCGTTAGTTTAACCTCCCTGGCAGTATTCCCGAGTGTGGCTCGGGGTGAGATTTTCAAGCTACGATCGGTTACCCCGAGCCACACTCGGGCTTGCCTCGCTGGATGCAGAAAGAGGTTTCTTACCTTTTCTCTGCGATCCAGTGATAAATCCCCACAGTGTACGGCGGCCGGATGTCCGCCTGATGCTGTGTGTACCTCCGATTCCCTTCCCTGCGAGTGTCGCGACACAGGGGGGCGGAACGGGGGGGGGGGGGTCGGCGTCAAATTCAAACGTATTAGTAGAAACAAAGTAAAACATAGTAAAACACACTGATACAATTGGATAAAAAAAAATAAAAAATACAGTGACCTTTGATTGCCCCCCCAGTGTTTTCTCAAGTGACCTGTCTGCAGATTTACAGTACCAGTGTCTGTATACTGCACAGCAATCATGGTAAAGCGTGCCTCTACTTCCAAATCGCTATGCGACCTGCTGCCAAACAGCGACAGCGATGCAGAATCCCTTGCGGAGGAGCTGAGTGACAGCGACGCGTGGGAAAGTTTGTCGTCGGACGCAGAAAGTGATGCGAGTGACGATCCTGCATTTGTGCCCAGCGATGTGTGGACTTGGTGCACAATTGATTGCGCTACAGAGCATGTAGCACCCCCAAGGTTTCCATTCACATTATCACCTGGGATAAAAGTGGACATAGAGGATGACAATCCGTTGGAATACCTCCGACTTTTTTTGACGGATGCGGTGATCGACAAAATAGTGTTGGAGACAAACAGATATCAAGATCAGCAAGCTGCTACCCATCAGCTATTTTCAGGGCGCAGAAAATGGGAGCCTGTGACCAGCGACGATATCTGGAAATTCCTTGGCCTCCTAATTTTACAGGTAGTGGCGGGGAAACCACTCCAAAAGTGGTACTGGACCACAAATAAATTATTGGCCACACCTTTTTTTGGAACTGTAATGTCCGAATATCGTTTTTCTTTGATTATGAAATATTTGCACTTCGCAAATAACGAGGAATTCGACGAACAATCTCATCCAGCTCTAAATTGGGATGTATACTGCAGAACTTCCAGCAGACCTATGTTCCTGAGCGGGACATTACCATAGACGAAAGTCTGATGGACCATAAAGGTAGGCTCAGTTGGATTCAATTTATTGCGTCTAAGCGCGCTCGCTTTGGAATCAAATCCTTTATGCTGTGTGAATCCAGCTCTGGATATATTTGGAACACAGTACTTTACACTGGCAAAGGGACCAAATTCTCCCCGAGATTCAGTTTTTTTGGGATGGCAAGCGCTCCAGTTCTGTCATTGATAGAGCCCTTGCTCAACCAGGGCTACTGTCTCACTACAGACAATTTCTATACTTCCCCAGAAATGTACGAGTTCCTTCTTATGAATAAGACGGACGTTTATGGAACCGTGAGGCCTAACCGGTGTGAGATGCCGTCAGGATTTTCAAATAAAAAGCTTGGGAAAGGAGAAGTTGCTGCATGGCAAAAAGGGAAAATGTTGGCACTAAAGTGGCGGGACAAAAAGGACATTTCCCTTATGAGCACAGTGCATAATACCTCGACCGTCATGGTCCATACCAGAGGTGGAAAAGATGTAAGAACGCCACAAGTTGTATTGGACTACAACCACACGATGGGAGGTGTGGACAGGGCGGACCAAGCCATGACCTTTTATCCAGCTATGCGAAAGCAGCAGAAAAAATATTATAAAAACATTTTCCGACATCTTTTTGAGCAATGTCTGTGGAATTCATTCATCCTGCTGAAAAAAAAATGCCAGGTCTATGGTCCATGCAGACTTTATGTGGAAGGTGGCAGAACAGATTTTTCTAAAACACCAAACGCCAACGGCGGTAAACCGTTCTGGACGACGGGCTTCTGGTGTTGTAAATCCTGAGCGCCTGACTGGTCGTCATTTTTTGGACTATGTACCACCCACTGCAAAAAAAACAGCACCCACACGGATGTGTGTGGTTTGCTGCTCCAAGCACGACGACAGTGGAAGAAAAATATGCAAAGAAACGCGCTTCTGTTGTCTCGACTGCGACGTTGGACTTTGCGCCATTCCTTGCTTTAAAGATTTTCATACCCGAGACATTTACTAAATAATGATTTTGCACCCTTGTTTGACGCCCCAAAAAATCTGAGTTTATGAATATATTATTTGTTAAAATTTATTGAATAAAAATTATTGTTATTATTAAATTATTATTAAATTATTATTTGTTATTATTTATTATATTATAATCTATGATTTTGTGTTTTAAACTTTATCATAGTCTACTAGAGACTCTGGTTTGGACAGATTTAGGTGAGTTATTCCTAAGAATTGCATGCCTGCAATCTAAAACGCCAAATTTCCATGCAAAATAATGGTACCGCTTTCAGCACCTAAAATCTGAAAGAATCATACCGCCAGGGAGGTTAACTAAACATTGCGCGGTCAATCGACACTGTACACAAATAAAACATATGTCATTTTCCCCCACAAATAGAGCTTTATTTTGATGGTAATTGATCACCTCTGCGTTTTTTTATTTTTTGCGTTGTAAGCAAAAAAAAACTGACAATTTAGAAAAAAAAAATGTTTTTTTTTCTATCCACCTTGGATAAGATCTGGGAGAGAATGGAGAGGGAGAACCTCTGTAGAGATTTTTATTGCATCCATCAATTAAATACCACTACACTATGAGGATTTTTTTTTTATGGCTGGTGATTGATGTCGATGGGTATACTGTCACTAACCCCTGGTGGGATTGGAAGATATTAATGTGACCAAACCACCCGTGGGAGGGAGAGAGTGAAATGTGGAGTAACACCTGTAATGAGAGAGAGACCTTGGCTTCAAAAAGGGTGGGCTCCGGGCACAGAGAAATGCACCCTGAGCCCACCCACTTGTGACAATAGCGAATAAACATTAGCTATTGTCTTCCTGCTTGAACCGGATTGGCCGGGAGGAGAAGCTGCCAAAGCCATCCGGGACCTGGATAGGGTAAGTGCAGGGCTGGCGGGCAAGTGGGGCTGGCGAGCGGTCTTGCGAGCAGGGCTGCCGAGCGAGTGGGGCTGCCAGGAGATTTATTTACCGCCCCCCAAAAAAATGAGCATCAGCTGCCACTGTTGGGACTGTATATTGATATACTAGAGATTAACCTCCCAGGCGGTATGATTATGTCAGATTTTTGTGTCACAAAGCGTTACATTGTTTCGCTCGGAAATTTGGCGTTTTATAATGTAAGCCTTGTGACAGGAAGTCAGGTAAATCTGTGGGTGTTGTCACAGACGGGAGATACATTTCTGCCTTGTTTAGACAATTCACCAATTACTTTCAGGTGTCGGCTGCAGAGGTAGCCAGAAAGGTTTAAGGACCTTGGATAGCTTCAGCTACTGATGGCTGCATCCTGAGGCTTTTTGAGTTAAGGAGAGCAGTGAGCTGAGAAAGACTTCTCAAGGTGAGGTGGTGTTGATTTTTCTGTGTGATAAAAATCAAAAAGACTATTGTTTTTTTTCTGCTGAGTGACCAGCAGTGTCTGCTAGACATGTGCAGAATATTTCGTTTTGTTTTTTCGTTTTCGTTTAGAAAATAAATGTATTTAGTTACTCCCGAAAATCGTTTTTATTTATGTCGTTTTCGTCGGGAAAGTTTTCGTCCGAAAACGACGATTTCCGATGCTTTGTCGAATTTTCGTCGTTCAATTCGACAAAGTATCGAAAATCATCGTTCTGAATACAGTGAATAGGTGGAAATTGAACGACGAAAATTCGACGATTTTCGATGCTTTGTCAAATTGTTGTCGTTCAATTCCTACCTATATTCACTGGGCCAGATTCAGAGAGAAATAGATTAGCGTAGAGTAACAGAAATACTCTACGCCGCCGTTTTTTACCTGGCTCTATGTGGAATCCCGGTAGATTTTGTCCAGTAAACGACAGCGGCGTAGAGTATATCTCCCGGCGCAAGCCATCTACGAGAGTTTAAAATAGGCGCGTTCCCGCGGCGATCGAACTGCGCATGCTCTGTTCCGAAATTTCCCGCCGTGCATTGCGCGAAATCACGTTGTTACGTCATTCGTTGTTTGAGTAGCGTCGTTTACGGACATTTCTATTCCCGGAAAAAAAAAAATTTGACGCGGGAACGACGGCCATACTTAACATGGGCTACGCACCGTTAGACCAGCAAAAAGCTGGTCTAACAGTACGTAAAAAAAAATAGACGTAAGCGATTGCGAAGACCGCTCGTATCTTCGTGGATCGCCGTAAAAACTCATTTGCATATCCCGACGCATGAAAACGACGCGAACTCCTCCCAGCGGCCGCAAAAATATCGCAGCGTAGATCCGAAGGCTTACGAAGACGTAAGCCTCTCGGATCGAAGCCCGAAGCCGCCGTCCCATGGTTTGAGGATTCAAACTAGTGATACGGCGCGCGAAATTTGAAATTACTCCTGTCTAACACCAGTTAGACAGGCGTAATTGCTCTGTGAATCTGGGCCACTGTATTCACTGAATACAGTGAATAGGTAGGAATTGAACGACGAAAATTCGTCAAAGCATCGAAAATCGTAGAATTTTCGTCGTTCAATTTCTACCAATTCACTGTATTCAGAACGACAATTTTCGATGCTTTGACGAATTGAACGACGAAAATTCGACAAAGCATCGAAAATCGTCGGATCTGAACGAAAACGAAGATAAAGCATTTTTTAATGTCGGATATTTCGGTTTTCGTATCTTGCGCTTTCGTTTCGTTCGTTAAAACGATAACGAAAATACCTGATTTTCGGACGAAAATGCATTCTAACGAAAACGAATGTACATGTCTAGTGTCTGCCCAGCAGTAGGTTCCTGGAGTGTGAAGGTAGACGCCCCAAGTGGCCAGGGTTTATTTTATGTTTTGTTTTGTTTATGCTGTTTTTGATGCTTCTACTTGTATCCAGCAATATGGAAGAATAAACCATAACCTTTGTTTTCAACCATCCTCGGCTGCCTCTCTGTATAGTTCAGTGGGTAGTGAACCCATCCAGGGAGTCACACACACCCGCTACTGAGCTAATCCCTCACAGCCTGTAATTCTTAGGTATAACTCACTTAAATCTGTCCAAACAAGAGTATAGTAGACTTCCTGGGTATGATAAAGTTTGGAAGACAAAATCATAAATTATAATATAATAAATAACCAGGGATGAGCTTTGGCTGTATGCCCGAACAGCGAACAATTTGAGTTGTTTGCGGCAAATTCGAAAAGCTGCGGTAACCCTATAAAAGTCTATGGGAGAAATCAAAAGTGCTAATTTTAAAGGTTAATATGCAAGTTATTGTCATAAAAAGTGTTTGGGGACCTGGGCCCTGCCCCATGGGACATGTATCAATGCAAAAAAAGTTTTAAAAACTGACATTTTTCCGGGAGCAGTGATTTTAATACTGCTTAACCACTTAAGCCCCGGACCAATATGCTGCTAAATGCCCAGAGGCGTTTTTACAATTCGGCACTGCATCGCTTTAACAGACAATTGCACGGCCGTGTGACGTGGCTCCAAAACTAAATTCTCGTCCCTTTTTTCCCCACAAATAGAGCTTTCTTTTGATGGTATTTGATTGCCTCTGCGATTTTTATTTTTTGTGCTATAAACAAAAATAGAGCGACATTTTTGAAAAAAAAAAACAATATTTTTTACTTTTTGTTATAAGAAAAATTGAATAAACAAAATTTTAGTCAAACATTTAGGCCAAAATGTATTCAGCCATATCAATAAAAAAAAACTAGCTACCTAGCGGCAACAGTGACACTAATACAGCGATCATAAAAATGATCGCTTAGTGACACTCGCAATAGGGGGTGAAAGGGTTAACTAGGGCGGTGATCAAGGGGTTAAAACTTTATTAGGGGGGTACGGGGCTACCTTGGACCTAACACTAACTGCCTGTCACACTAACTGTCATACTGACACTAAATGCAGTGATCAGTAAATATATGATCACTGCATTCAGTGACACTGTGACAGGGGGATGGGGGGTGGTGATTGGAAGGGGTTAAATGTGCCTATGTGTGTGTGGTGTCAGTGTAGTGTTAGTGCAACTTACTTGTGATGTCTTCTCTCCTCTCGGCGGATTGAAAATACTGCCGAGAGGAGAGGTGACATCACTTCCTCTGCCTGTGTTTACATTATACAGGCAGAGGAAGTGCAGGGCGGGGAGGACGTGCATTGGCTGGGAGCGATCCGGAGGGGGCAGACAAAAACAAACAGCCGTCCCCTCATCCCGGATCGCATCCAACGGCAAACCGGACCGCCGCAAGTACCGGGGGGGTCCGATAGGACCCCCGACCCACGTCTAGGCAGGGACGTACAGGTACGCCAATGTGCCTGTCCGTGCCATTCTGCCGACGTATATGTACATGTGGTGGTCCTTAAGCAGTTAAAGGGAAACAATAAAAGTGAAATATTCTTTTAAATTTCATACCTGGGGGGCGTCTATAGTATGCCTGTAAACTAGCGCATGTTTCCTGTGTTTATAATGTTATAAGTCTCTGCACAAAATTACATTTCTAAAGGAAAAAGGTAATTTAAAACTACTTGCGGCTATAATAAATTGTCGGGTCTCGGCAATACAGATAAAAGTCATTGAAAAAAATGGCATGGGTCCCCCCCCCAGTCCATTACCAGGCCCTTTAGGTCTGGTATGAATATTAAGGGGAACTCTGAACAAAAATTTTAAAAAAAATGTGTGGGGGTCCCCCCAAATTCCATGTCAGGCCCTACAGGCCAATTTTTTTTTAAATGGCATGGGGTTCCCCCCAAAAATCCTGATTTTAAGGGGAACCCCGCACCAAAATTAAAAACATATGTGTGGGGTTCCCCAAAAAATACAAACCAGACCCTTGGGGACAAGGGCATCATCCCCACAACCCTTGCCCGGTGGTTGTGGGTGTCTGCCGGTGGGGGGCTTATCGGAATCTGAAAGTCCCCTTTAACAAATACCACCTCCATAAGAGGCGTCTATCTGATTGACGCTCTACTGCCGTGACAGCTATTTTAAAGCCTTTCTCCTTGTGTCAGAGGGGGCGGGGTCAACCGCGCATTTGACGGGTAGCCACGCCCTCAGCTACTGTATAAAAGAGCTGACATAGCTGACAGCCGGTATCGTTTTTTTTTGGACACCCTCCCCATGTTGAGGGCATGTGGCCTGGTACGGTTCAGAAGGGGAGGACGCTCTATCGCCTCCTCTTTTCCTGCGGCCTGCCAGGTTGCGTGCAGGGTTCCCCTTAAAATCCATTCCAGATCTGAAGGGTCTGGTATGGATTTTGGGGGGAACCCCACACCATTTTTTTTTTAAATCGGCGCAGGGTTCCCCTTAATATCCATACCAGACCTGAAGGGCCTGATATGGAATTTGGGGGGACCCCCACACGTTTTTTTTTAATTTTGGTTCGGGGTTCCCCTTCATATTCATACCACACCCAAAGGGCCTGTTAATGGACTAAGGGGGTGACCCGTGCTATTTTTTTCAATTACTTTTAACTGTATTGTCAGGACCAGACAATTCATTATAGCTGAGAGTTTTAAATGACTTTTTTTCCATTAGAAATGTCATTTTGTGCAGGGACTTTTCTAAGCACGGGAAACATGCACTACTTTACAGGCATACTATAGACACTCCCAGGTACGAAATTTTAAGGAATATTCCACTTTTATTGTTTCACTTTAAGCATTATTAAAATCACTGCTCCTAAAAAAACAGCCATTTTTAAAAACTTTTTTTTGCATTGATAAATGTCCCCTGCTGCAGGGCCTAGGTCCCCAAACACGTTTTTATGACAATAACTTGCACATTAGCCTTTAAAATCAGCACTTTTGATTTTTCATGTTCGTGTCCCATAGACGGTGTTCACGTGTTTACATTTTTTTGTGCTGGTTCGCAAATTCTGGAGCGAACCAAACCGTGTTAGGCTCATCCTTAACCATTGGTAGGTAATTATAGTAGCTGATTTAGACCTAAGGGTCCTATTATTATTAATTATTTACCACTAAGATAGTATATATATTATAGGTTATTCCACCTACCTCACAAGCGCTTGATTTAGTGGGAAGGGCTCGATATTGTTGTATAAATTTCATAAGGTTAGTAATAGAAGCTTCTATATTTATCAGATAATAGGTGTAATGGTCAGGGGTTAACGCCGTTTACAATATTCCATTCTGCCAACCCACGACAGCTTATCGACATTCCACAATCCAGCAGACGAACATGGCCCATACAGATTCCCCAGAAACGAGACACAGCTCTGTTCTCTGGTTCAACACGCTTCTCTCCTCTCGGCGGATTAAAAATACCGCCGAGAGGAGAGGTGACATCACTTCCTCTGCCTGTGTTTACATTATACAGGCAGAGGAAGTGCAGGGCGGGGAGGACACGCATTGGCTGGGAGCGATCCGGAGGGGGCAGACAAAAATGAACAGCCGCCCCCTCATCCCGGATCGAATCCAACGGCAAACCGGACCGCCGCAAGTACCGGGGGGGTCCGATAGGACCCCTGACCCACGTCTAGGCAGGGACGTACAGGTACGCCAATGTGCCTGTCCGTGCCATTCTGCCGATGTATATGTACATGTGGCGGTCCTTAAGCAGTTAAAGGGAAACAATAAAAGTGAAATATTCCTTTAAATTTCATACCTGGGGGGCGTCTAAAGTATGCCTGTAAACTAGCGCATGTTTCCTGTGTTTATAATGTTATAAGTCTCTGCACAAAATTACATTTCTAAAGGAAAAAAGTAATTTAAAACTACTTGCGGCTATAATAAATTGTCGGGTCTCGGCAATACAGATAAAAGTCATTGAAAAAAATGGCATGGGTCCCCCCCCAGTCCATTACCAGGCCCTTTAGGTCTGGTATGAATATTAAGGGGAACTCTGAACAAAATTTTTTAAAACAATGCGTTGGGTTCCCCCAAATTCCATGTCAGGCCCTACAGGCCAATTTTTTTTTTAAATGGCATGAGGTTCCCCCCAAAAATCCTGATTTTAAGGGGAACCCTGCACCAAAAAAAAAAAAATGTGTGGGGTTCCCCAAAAAATACAAACCAGACCCTTGGGGACAAGGGCATCATCCCCACAACCCTTGCCCGGTGGTTGTGGGTGTCTGCCGGTGGGGGGCTTATCGGAATCTGAAAGTCCCCTTTAACAAATACCACCTCCATAAGAGGCGTCTGTCTGATTGACGCTCTACTGCCGTGACAGCTCTTTTAAAGCCTTTCTCCTTGTGTCAGAGGGGGCGGGGTCAACCGCGCATTTGACGGGTGGCCACGCCCTCAGCTATAAAAGAGCTGACATAGCTGACATAGCAGGAGAGCGTCATTCAGCCGGTATCGTTTTTTTTTTTTGGACACCCTCCCCGTGTTGAGGGCATGTGGCCTGGTACGGTTCAGAAGGGGAGGACGCTCTATCGCCCCCTCTTTTCCTGCGGCCTGCCAGGTTGCGTGCTCGGATAAGGGTCTGGTATGGATTTTAGGAGGGGAACCCACACCATTTTTTTTATTTTGGTGCAGGGTTCCCCTTAAAATCCATTCCAGATCTGAAGGGTCTGGTATGGATTTTGGGGGGAACCCCACACCATTTTTTTTTTTTAAATCAGCGCAGGGTTCCCCTTAATATCCATACCAGACCTGAAGGGCCTGATATGGAATTTGGGGGGACCCCCACACGTTTTTTTTAATTTTGGTTCGGGGTTCCCCTTCATATTCATACCACACCCAAAGGGCCTGTTAATGGACTAAGGGGGTGACCGTGCTATTTTTTTCAATTACTTTTATCTGTATTGTCAGGACCAGACAATTCATTATAGCCGAGAGTTTTAAATGACTTTTTTTCCATTAGAAATGTCATTTTGTGCAGGGACTTTTCTAAGCACGGGAAACATGCACTACTTTACAGGCATACTATAGACACTCCCAGGTACGAAATTTTAAGGAATATTCCACTTTTATTGTTTCACTTTAAGCATTATTAAAATCACTGCTCCTAAAAAAACAGCCATTTTTAAAAACTTTTTTTTGCATTGATAAATGTCCCCTGCTGCAGGGCCTAGGTCCCCAAACACGTTTTTATGACAATAACTTGCATATTAGCCTTTAAAATCAGCACTTTTAATTTTTCATGTTCGTGTCCCATAGACGGTGTTCACGTGTTTACATTTTTTTGTGCTGGTTAGCAAATTCTGGAGCGAACCAAACCGTGTTAGGCTCATCCTTAACCATTGGTAGGTAATTATAGTAGCTGATTTAGACCTAAGGGTCCTATTATTATTAATTATTTACCACTAAGATAGTATATATATTATAGGTTATTCCACCTACCTCACAAGCGCTTGATTTAGTGGGAAGGGCTCGATATTGTTGTATAAATTTCATAAGGTTAGTAATAGAAGCTTCTATATTTATCAGATAATAGGTGTAATGGTAAGGGGTTAACGTCGTTTACAATATTCCATTCTGCCAACCCACGACAGCTTATCGACACTCCACAATCCAGCAGACGAACATGGCCCATACAGATTCCCCAGAAACGAGACACAGCTCTGTTCTCTGGTTCAACACGAATAGATTTTTATTTATTTTTAAATCAAAAATTTATTATAAAGAAGCCAAAGGGCGCAGACAGTACAAATAAGCGGCACAGAGAAAAGGGCAAGTACAGTACATTGACAGTTGTACAAAAACAAGGAGCATAATACCACACTATTATTACTGGAATAAGCACCATGTACAACATTCGCCCCGCCCTCCGCTATATCATAGCTGGATTTTTTTTTAATAACAAAAAGGTGCATACATGTCATTACATACAACCACAGTGTAACCGATAACATGAGGGCGTGCAGCAATCAGAATAGATACAGTTCAAGGCTGACGACCTGAATAAGAAACCCATGTAAACAAGAGTAAATAAATAGTAGAGGTGGAAAGGGCAGTACCTGGAGCCAACCATGTAGGTGTCCCCGACCCATAACAGTATACCCGGCAAGGAGCAGGCCACTCCTTGGGCAATACAGACCCATAGTGCCCTACATGCAAGAATTAGAGTCTTTTAGCCAACGATTCCATATTTTGTCAAATTTGGTTGGGCATTCCCTGTTAATGTATATAACCTTTTTATACGGTAAACTATTATTGACCTCCATCTTCCACTCCACCAAACCAGGGGGCACGGGTTGCATCCATTTTCGGGCAATTACCTTCCGCACCGAGAACAATGTCTCATGCAAGAACGTCTTTGTGTACTTGTCTATGGTGTCTGGAAACACCCCGAGTAGGCATGGTTTCGGGTCTAATGTGACCGGAGAACCCATGTGGTTGTGACGGAAGGTTACGACTTGCGCCCACAGACCCTGCATCTTGGGACATGGCCACAGTAGGTGAAAGAATGTACCCAGCTCCCTCCCACACATCTGGCAAAGGGTAGATTGGGTGTCTCTATATCTGGCCACCCGAAGGGGAGTGAGATATGCCTGGTGAATAATGTAAATTTGAGTCAATCTGTCTGATAGCTTGGGTGAGACGGCCTTGCAGGATTCTAGAGCCTCCTCCCATTCCTCATCCTCCAAGGGGCCTATCACCCTTTCCCATCTAGGTTTAAGCTTATATTCCAACCTGGTGGAAGCAGGGGTAGAAAGCATACTGTAAAAGGCCGATGTTAGTTTGCGGGGGTCATTACTTTTAATTATGTCCATGAGTGGATTAGGGGCAGCCCGCGACACAGACCCCAAAAACTGAGCCCGGGCCGTGTGATCCACCTGCAAGAATCGAAAGAGCATGTACCCATGGAGTGAGAATTTGTCGCTAAGCGTGGGGAAAGGTTTGATGGTTCAGTCCGCAAACAGTTGGTGCATGTAGAGAATGCCATGGTTAGACGAGAGGTCCACACCAGGCAGTTGTATAAATTCTGTCAGAGTTTTATTATGCCATAATGGGGTGTAATCATTATAGGTTGGTATTCCGAGCTTGGCAGAGGCCAGGTCCCATATGCGTCTGTAGTGATACAACAGGGACTGTCTGCCGTCCCCCTGTCCTGCACCACTAGTGCCCATCGCCAGCGCATAGATTGAGTCCTCAGTGTGCCGAGCCCACCTCGGACAGAGCAGCTGAAGAAACCGCTCCCTATCCGTCTTGTCAATATAGTACAGTTGGGATAATTGAGACGCAATATAGTAGAGATTAAAGTCAGGGAGAGCTGTGCCCCTCAGATCAGTGGGGTTTTTGAGCACCTGCCAAGCTACCTTGTGTCTATTTTTTCCCCATACGAACGGTTTGAGAAGGGCCTCAAGGGATTTAAAGTGTTTCAGGGGTAAGTACACCCGGGAGTGCCAGAGAACATAGAGTATCTTTGGTAGGAGAACCATTTTGATGAGGTTAACCCGGCCCCAGACCCCCAGTGGCAGACGGGCCCATGTTCTTAGTTTGGACTTAACATGGGAGATCAAGTGATCTAAATTTAAGTGTATACAGGGAGTGCAGAATTATTAGGCAAATTAGTATTTTGACCACATCATCTTCTTTATGCATGTTGTCTTACTCCAAGCTGTATAGGCTCGAAAGCCTACTACCAATTAAGCATATTAGGTGATGTGTATCTCTGTAATGAGAAGGGGTGTGGTCTAATGACATCAACACCCTATATCAGGTGTGCATAATTATTAGGCAACTTCCTTTCCTTTGGCAAAATGGGTCAAAAGAAGGACTTGCCAGGTTCAGAAAAGTCAAAAATAGTGAGATATCTTGCAGAGGGATGCAGCACTCTTAAAATTGCAAAGCTTCTGAAGCGTGATCATCGAACAATCAAGCGTTTCATTCAAAATAGTCAACAGGGTCGCAAGAAGCGTGTGGAAAAACCAAGGCGCAAAATAACTGCCCATGAACTGAGAAAAGTCAAGCGTGCAGCTGCCAAGATGCCACTTGCCACCAGTTTGGCCATATTTCAGAGCTGCAACATCACTGGAGTGCCCAAAAGCACAAGGTGTGCAATACTCGGAGACATGGCCAAGGTAAGAAAGGCTGAAAGACGACCACCACTGAACAAGACACACAAGCTGAAACGTCAAGACTGGGCCAAGAAATATCTCAAGACTGATTTTTCTAAGGTTTTATGGACTGATGAAATGAGAGTGAGTCTTGATGGGCCAGATGGATGGGCCTGTGGCTGGATTGGTAAAGGGCAGAGAGCTCCAGTCCGACTCAGGCGCCAGCAAGGTGGAGGTGGAGTACTGGTTTGGGCTGGTATCATCAAAGATGAGCTTGTGGGGCCTTTTGGGGTTGAGGATGGAGTCAAGCTCAACTCCCAGTCCTACTGCCAGTTTCTGGAAGACACCTTCTTCAAGCAGTGGTACAGGAAGAAGTCTGCATCCTTCAAGAAAAACATGATTTTCATGCAGGACAATGCTCCATCACACGCGTCCAAGTAATCCACAGCGTGGCTGGCAAGAAAGGGTATAAAAGAAGAAAAACTAATGACATGGCCTCCTTGTTCACCTGATCTGAACCCCATTGAGAACCTGTGGTCCATCATCAAATGTGAGATTTACAAGGAGGGAAAACAGTACACCTCTCTGAACAGTGTCTGGGAGGCTGCGGTTGCTGCTGCACGCAATGTTGATGGTGAACAGATCAAAACACTGACAGAATCCATGGATGGCAGGCTGCATGAGTGTCCTTGCAAAGAAAGGTGGCTATATTGGTCACTGATTTGTTTTTGTTTTTGAATGTCAGAAATGTATATTTGTGAATGTTGAGATGTTATATTGGTTTCACTGGTAAAAATAAATAATTGAAATGGGTATATATTTGTTTTTTGTTAAGTTGCCTAATAATTATGCACAGTAATAGTCACCTGCACACACAGATATCCCCCTAAAATAGCTAAAACTAAAAACAAACTGAAAACTACTTCCAAAAATATTCAGCTTTGATATTAATGAGTTTTTTGGGTTCATTGAGAACATGGCTGTTCAATAATAAAATTAATCCTCAAAAATACAACTTGCCTAATAATTCTGCACTCCCTGTATAATCCGCCGGTGTTCTGAATACGCTTATCCCTAAGTATTTTATGGTACTGACTCGTTGTAATGGCAAACTGTCCTGAAATTCAGTCGGTGGGAAGCTGTCGAGTGGAAGAACTTGGGATTTCCCCCAGTTGATTTTAAGCCCGGAAAAAGTCCCAAACCGTTCAATTGTCTGGAGGGCCTCGTGTAGTGAGGGGCCTGAGTCCGCCAGGTATAACAGTGTGTCGTCTGCATACATGCTAATCTTTTCAGTCAGAGTGCCAGAACTTAGTCCCCTGATCCCCGGATTAGCACGGAAGGACATGGCCAAGGGCTCCACGGCCAGGGCATACAACAATGGTGAAAGAGGGCAGCCCTGTTTCGTGCCTCCGCTGAGGTCAAACAGTGGAGACGGCCAGCCATTAGCCACAAATAGATATTTTAATGGTAAACTCAAGCTCTTATATACAGTTTAGAAACCCCAATGAACAATGACTGAACTACACCCACAACATGACACAAGGAGCCCAATACACATCTTTAGTCAGACTTTCTGGCACCAAGATAATCTACATGAGCTAATTAGCTACAGCTAACAAGTTCGACATTAAGACTCTGGCTTCTCTCACCTGCTATACAATACACATTTCTTTAGTAAACATAAGTCAGGCATCTGACCTTTAGACTGTGCTAACTCACAACACACATTATCAATAGAATTTCACACAATACAGTGTCAATTAGCATAACACAATGAAAGGTCTTTAGAAGCCAGACTAAGGTTAATTTACATGACAGTAGCAGACTTAATTACCACCTTAATAGTATGTGTTCCCACATCAATGTATCACCCTATTGACCGGTTGGGTTTAGAATCAACAACCTGCAATATTTCAAGATATCCTGGAATACATTGTGAATTATCATTACTGTCATACCTCATGTAATCTGAGATATCATTTCTCATTCATCCTATGCCCCTAGTGGACATAGGATGACCCTAGACACAAGAGTCATTGGTGAAGCTGAAACAGGTGTACCCCACATCCTTCAAGAGCCTCTGGGTACCACAGGCCATTCCATTACAATAGGTTTATTTTAAATGTGTATATCATTTACATTTTATTAGGCACACTTTTTACCTGCTTATATGCTAGTGGTTCCACTGCACCATGACATGGGCTGAAATCCCCTTTTGGATCAGAAATTTGTTCACACCAAAACTTTGCGTACTCAGCTAGATGGAGAAATAATATGCACATTATGACAATTTTACAGAGGATATATTTATTCCTACAAAACAAGAAGTATACATTTATTGTAGCATAACTCAAAGCCAAAGCTTTCATTTTAATGCTACTAAAATGTGTTTAAAAAGAAAAATGTAAACTACGTTTTAAGACTAAATTAAAAATAACATTTCTTTCTGGAGCAGGGAATTGTGAAAAACACATTTAAGTAGTGTGAAGAAATGCTCAAGCGTCTGACATTGGTTTTTATTGCTGTATGTGCCTTCCTGTCCCTGTGACAACTGTTCCCCTTTCTTTTACAGATCTGCATAGTGCAGTATGCCCTCTTGTTATTGCAGAAGGAATATACAGGTCATTTCTTCCGCTTCAGTTTTTTTTTAAGAAAGTGAAGTTCCAGGCTGAAATCCAACAAGGTTTTAAACAATAGAGCACACCAGCCCATCCCCCCTCCCACCATCGTTTTTGGATATCTTTGTTTTTTGTGATTTTGGTACCTCTTCTGCATTTTTTCAGCTGGACTTCTGTCCTACCTCCTTGTCCTACAAGGTACGTCACTTCCACGATTACATAGGGCATTCCTCCTTCCCTCCACTGTCTTCTGGGACCTACGTGTGTGTTCCAGAAGATGACAGAACCATTCAGAAAGCGTAGCATTACTCGCGTGTGCACAGTAGGAGACCAGCTTTGAAGTCTGAAGGCTTCACTGCTGGTTTCCCTTACATGCAATGCCGACCCCTGCACCCGAAGCCTATGGACGAATTGGCTTGGGGTGCCAACATCGCGGGCTCCCTGGACAGGTAAGTTTAGTTATATTAAAAGTTAGCAGCTACAGTATTTGTAGCTGCTGACTTTTAATTTTTTTTTTAAACAGGCTGGAACTCCACTTTAATAACTTAAGGACCACCTACTGACAATAAACGTCGGCAGAATGGCACGACTGGGCACCTTTCAGAGCTTTTAACCCCTTAGCGCCCCCTAGTGGTTAACCCCTTCACTGCCATTGCAATTTTCACAGTATTCAGTGCATTTTTAAAGCACCTTTCGCCCAAAAATGTTTCAAAAGTGTCCGATATATCTGCCATAATATCACAGTCACAAAAAAAACAAAAAACGCTGATCGCCGCCATTACTAGTAAAAAAAAAATATTAATAAAAATGCCATAAAACTATCCCCTATTTTGTAAATGCTATAACTTTTGTGCAAACCATTCAATAAACACCTATTGCAATTTTTTAACCAAAAATATGTAGAAGAATACGTATTGGCCTAAACTGAGGAAAAAAAAAATCTATTTTTGTTTATAGCGCAAACAATAAAAATCACAGAGGTGATCAAATACCACCAAAAGAAAGTTCTATTTGTGGGGAAAAAAGGACGCCAATTTTGTTTGGGAGCCACGTAGCACCACTGCGCAATTGTCAGTTAAAGCGCTGCAGTGCTGAATCCCAAAAACTGGCCAGGTCCTTTACCTGCATAATGGTCCGGGTCCTAAGTGGTTAAGGTGTCATTATAATATATCAAAACCAGATACCCTTCAGCCCATCAGGGACCCCAGTGGGTAGAGGGTAAACACAGTGGGACTCTAATTGTACCACATAGCGACAATACAATTTATGTAAATTCTTTCACAGTTTCCAACAAAAAATGAAAAAAAAAATACTATATATATATATATATATCTTAATACAAAGCGTTTTGTGACATTCACTTCTTCAGGATCCACAGTTGGACATAAGTACATGATGGGGTACACTACAAAGATAACTTATGACTGTAAATACAACAATGTATAAAAAGAAAACAATAGCATACAAAATACAACTGTCCCTGTTAATTGGCAAGCCCAGTAAAAAAAAAATAATTAGGGGAAGAGGCATACATGCTGGGCTGAATTTATCCCCAAACCCAGCCCAACAATGAAGTTAAATATGCTGTATGTTAATCCAGCGAAACTTATCAAAATATATATATACCTACCTAGGTATAAAAGCTCCCCAAAAGGCAGCCTAAAAACATCAAAATGTTTGGGGGTACTGGTCAATACGAGAGGGGAAAAACACCTCCAGCCTAACCTTAACTATTAAAAATAAACAAAAAAATACCTCAATGTGATTTTGTATAAACGATGTGAGTAAGAAATATTCATCAAAAAAATTACATTAAAATGCTATAAAAAAGCTAATACAAAAAAGTTCCATTACCATAGCATAAAAGAGACCAAAAAAAGTTAAAATTGTTATAAATGTATTATAGCTTACCTAATCAATAATCCAACTAAGTATAGCAAAGCAAATCTACTACCCTCACTCCCATTCAACATTGTAGAACTGCTAAACAAAAAAAGAACAAATCGAATATGTATCCACAGCCACAAAACCAAAAGATATCTAAAAAATTAACCCAGTACCTTACTTTCATGCACCAGAATAAAAATAATCTTAAATAAACTTTCCCCTTCAACTAGAATGATGCACTGGCATCTCCAGAATGTACATCCTGCAATATATATGGACCTGTCTATTGTCCTCTGATAACCCCCCCCCCCCCCTTGATGACCATGCCTACTCTATGAGCAGATTGCTTGAACCTAGAGAGTGGCCTCATCCCCTCTGTGAAAACATTGCATCTGGATTTGAGTATAGATACATATTCAATAGGATCTTTTTCTGTTTAGCAGTTCTCCACTGTTGGATGAGAGTGAGGGGCAATGAATTTGCTATGATATAATTAATTGGATTACATTTGTTTATGTTTTGCTTTTTTGGTCACTCCTATACTATGATAATGGGTATTAGGGGATCTACAATGTAATATAACATGTTTCTAATGTTGTTGGCTTTCCACATTCGTATACTGGGTACGAATTTGTCTGTTTTTTTGAGAGATATTATTACTCATATTGTGTATACAAATGATTTTGCTTACATTTAGTTATTTGTGTTTATTACGCTGGTGATGTTTTCTCAACCTCTCTGGCTTGCATTATGACTAGTACCCCTATACACCCTTGAATCTTGATGCTTTTGGGCTCCTTTTTGGGGAGTTTTTATACCTATGTAGCGCTGATATTCTTCAATGTTGATGTGTGTTTGCATACTTTAATAAAACGTCTATGGACATTGCTATGTTTCAGTATTTGGAGCCATCTAGTGGCCACATACTGGTAATGCAGACATGTTTTTTTTTCCTCAGAGAAGTACAAAGGACTAGACAGGAAGTGACTGTTTTGGGAGGAGGAGGTTGACCCATATACAGGCCTCACTGGAAATTATAGTTCCACGAAGGAGCAGAGCAACTGACACTGAGAAGGCTTGAGGCCTATCCACCTTGATGTCTCAAGCAATGTTAAAATAGTTGTTACAGCTACACCAGGAGCATTTTCACTTCAATTTAACTCACCAAAACTGTGGATTACAAATCACAAGGAGCCACTTTAGCTAGCGAAGAAAAGAAGATCCAGGACTAAGTACTTTAAGTGAGATCTCAAACATAGCTTATAAAGTAGGGGGAGCTCCCAAGTATAAACCTATATATATATATATATATATATATATATATATATGTATACTGTTTTTTCAAATTGTTTATATTGAAATCCATTGTGCTGTCGTCTTACGTTGGGATGACAGCACAATTATTGTAATCACTTTTTTGCATATTCTACAGTAAAATGTATCTCTGGTTAAGTATCCAGTTGTTGTGGCATACTGTTTTCTCCCACCAGGTATTTTGTACTGTCTTACATTGTATTGTATTGAATTGCATCACAGCTGTGCCAAGGGGATTGAGCCAAGTTAGTGGGGTTTATTGGTAGAGTGCAGGCCCAAATCAAACCAGCAGCTCCTTCGGGGGTTAGTGCTACACCTAGATAGGCATGCATATACCTATCATAAGTGTTGCCCGATTTACATATAGTTACCTGCAGTGTTGGAATAGGGTCGCTTTGATCTAAGGCTCCATTTCCTGATAGCTATATTCTAAAGATACGATTTATACTGATCTCTAAGTGTAAATTAACTGATGGTCACATTTAACTTGAGTGAAATATATTTCTTAAATTTTGTAATAAACTCTATTGATTTTGTTATTGTCACTATGTGGTACAAGTAGAGTCCTATTGTGTTTGCCCTCTCCTCACCGGGGGGCCCTGTAGGCTGAAGAGTATCTGGTTTTGATACAGGTTAGGGATGGTAACCATAGTGCATATTCCAAGCTGATAACAAACTCACCCTTTGGCTTTTCTTGAAATTCTAATACATCATATTTTAGACTGGCTTTATCGACAAACAGAGAACACTTACCTATCTAGTGAATAAAGTGAAGCTATATTCAGTTTGAATACTCAACCACATACATGGGAGTGTAAAAAATAGTATTTTTCATCAATAGATGATTGAATTGAACACAGCGTCATTTTATTCACTAAACTAAAAGAACTTTGGAGTTGATTTACTAAACAAGTCTGCTCTGCTTAAAGTGTTACTAAACCATGGACCCTGCATTCACTATTTCTGGTTTCCCACGGTACACAGAACATGGAAATGCAATAGTTTTAGTAAATATAAACTGATAAATACCATTTCTTTTCAGCAGTTAGGGCAGTCTGTACTATAAGGCTGCAGGACCCCTGACCCTCTGTCTGGACAGTGCTGATTGGCCCTGTGCTGATCGCATGCACTCGCCCAAGAAAAAAAAACTCTCTAGAAACACATACCAAACTGAGTATGCGCAGCTTGTCCCCTAGCATCTGTTTTAGCGGGATATGGTTTGGGGACAGTGGGAGCAGAAGAAAAAAAGAAAAGACAGGTTCAAACAGCCTTTTACACGATGTGGAGAATTAACCCCTCAGGTCCCACAGCGAATAAAACAAGCATTTACTTAATGTAAAGATTGATTTTACTGATGTGGTACTGTTTAGTAACAATTCTTTTAATCCGGAATGATCTGGGTAGGTCCACCTATTAATTATAGGAGACCAGCTTTTATGTCCTACATATGTTTTTTGATTTGGCTTATAGCTTTAATAACATTTTGTAGTTAACTCTTTAGGGTGTATGGTGGTCTGTTTCTTTTTTCTTTTTTCTTTTTGGTTTAGTAACAATAGCTTTGCATGGGAACATTCACTTACATTAGGAAAGGTGGTGCAAATTTACTTTTCAAAGAAATACCTAATCAAGTGCAATATTATATATATATATATATATATATATATATATATATATATATATATATATATATATATATATATATATAAAATGTTTGCTTGCACTTTAGCAGAGCTTCACCTCATTCACCAAGCATAGTTAAATTGTCCTTGCAAAGTGAAAATTAATTTTAGTAGTGAAAAGCCTTTATTAAAAATGAATCCTATTCTCATTCAGTAAATCAAATCTATAGATCCATTATTGTTATTGTTTAAACCTCTCTGTCAATAATTGGGAAGTATTTATAAAATATGTATACAGTATACTCTCTGTGTATACCCTTCTTTAACTACTTGAGGCCTGCGCTATAGCCGAATGACGGCTTCAGCGCGGACCTGAATATCCAAGAGGACGTCAATTGACGTCCTCCCCTTTGGGCGTTCCCCGCGCGTGCTCCAGAGCGCGCCTAGCGGGGAAACTCTGTGTTGGCCATGTCCCTTGGACACAGTCAATTACAGATCGCCGCGAACGGCCAATCAGAGTGGCCATTTGCAATGCGATCTGTGTGGCCAATGAGAGATGATCTCAAATGTAAACATATGAGATCATCTCTCATTGCCGGCTCACACAGAGACAGCGTCCTGTCTCTGGAGAGGAGACCGATCCGTGTCCCTTGTACATAGGGACACAGATCGATCACCTCCCCAGTCACCCCCCTCCACCTACAGTTAGAACACTATACAGGGAACATATTTAACCCCTTCCTCACCCCCTAGTGTTAACCCCTTCAATGCCAGTCACATTTATACAGTAATTAGTGCATATTTATAGCACTGATCGCAGTATAAATGTGAATGGCGCCAAAAATGTGTCAAAAGTGTCCGATGTGTCCGCCATAATGTCGCAGTCCCAATAAAAATCGCAGATCGCCGCCATTTCTAGTAAAAAAAATAATAATAAAAAATAATAATTCTGTCCCCTATTTTGTAGGTGCTATAACTTTTGCGCAAACCAGTCGCTTATTGCGATTTTTTTTTTTTTACCAAAAATATGTAGAAGAATACGTATCGGCCTAAACTGAGAAAAATATTGTATTTTTTTTTTAATTGTCGCTCTTTTTTGTTTATAGCGCAAAAAATAAAAACCGCACAGGCGATCAAATACCACCAAAAGAAAGCTCTACTTCAATTTTGTTTGGGAGTCACTTCGCACGGCCGCGCAATTGTCAGTTAAAGCGACGCAGTGCCGGAAGCTGAAATTTCACCTGGGCAGGAGGGGGGTATATGTGCCCAGTAAGCAAGTGGTTAATATTTAACATTTACATGGTTTTCCTTTTTTTTTTTTTAATTACCAACATTCTTTTTTCTTTTTTAATGTGATCCATTTTATATGATTTTGTAATCACTTATTTTCAGCAACAAAAAATGTCATAGAGTTAAATGGCAAAGCTGTTAAATTACCAACTGTTGGACCCATAAACTAAGCAATGTTCGTTATCAACTCCTGTAGTAAATAAAGCCAATACAAACAATTCTGCATTAAAATATTTGTCTGCATTTTGTATTAGTCTTTATATTTAGGAAGTATTTTTTAAACATTAAATTCTTTGGGGTTGATTTACCAAAGCCAAAAAGACTGTGCACTTTGCAAAATGCAGTTGATCCAGAGCTTCGTAAATGAGGGAGAGCTCTGCCAACGTCCATCATCCAATCATGTAAAAGCAGAAATGCTGTTTTTGAAATTTTCCTTGCATGTGATTGGGTATTCTTTGCAAAGTGAACCTTTACCTCATTTACTCAGCTCTGGAGCAATTGCATTTGCAGAGTTCAATTGCACTTTGCAAAGTGCACAGTCTATTTGCCTTCAGTTTGATTTACTGTATCTTTAAACACAACTGGCCGAAGAAGCATAAACACGTGGTTGTTTTAAAACCACTTTGTGTGTGTGTGTGTGTGTGTTTTTCTCTCTCTCTCATACACTTTTTACAATTGTATAGAAAAGGCCACCTACAACTCTCCACATTAATAGCACACGAGTCTTCGAAGATATAATCAATATTTCGACACAAGGCGGATACTTTCCACGTATTAACAAAAGCTGGTGCTGTGCCCTCAATCACTCCACTTATAGTTTTCATGTCATCCCTCTGGATGCCGTTAAAATTTCCACAAAGTCCTGAAAAATAAGATCAGTGTTTACAACAAATGACAATGCACTACTCTACAATGATTACTAGAACTGTATAGGATGCAAAATTATTCTTTATATATGCTGCATAAAATAAACTAATCATAAAAAAATATCAGTTTTGTTTTTTAACTGTCACCAACACTGGTTCAAGTTCATTACAAAATCCAAAGATTTCAGGTTAGGTTACTTATTTAGGTTCTGACATCAGTGTATCCAGGAAAAAAACATTTTTTTGTTACTGATCATAAAATCCCTTTCTGCTCTTCCTTATGTTACACCATAGGGTAAAGGTGCGACTTTCAGGAGTAGGACACTAGGCAAACAAAATGGATATTACTAACTGGTAGTAAACTGCCTCTCTGCGATAGGCAACTCAGTTCATCACAAAACAGTACAAGAAAAAATAAAAACATATTACAGGGATGGGTGTTGTGTACTTCAATGAACTCCAAAACAGGGATTTTATGGTGAGTAACAAAAAAATCAATTTTTTTCTTACATTCATTGAAGAAAAGCAGTGCCTCATTTAGAGGGTGTTAACCAGGTCAATAACATTCAACCACACCCAAAAGCCCCCCAGGGACTGTGGAAAATACTGTGCCTGGCTGAAGAGTTGAAGTAAGAGGGGTATATAGTGGCTCCTACAGGGGTGGCGCTATATTTACAAAAACTGGAGAGTGCAAAATCTTGTACAGATCTGCTTAGATACCAATCAGCTTTCAGTTTTTTTTTTTGTCAAAGACTAATTGAACATGTCAAAGTTAGAAACTGACTACCATGAACAGCTGCACCAGATTCTGAGTGCTCCAGTTGTAGTAGATTTCCCCCCATGTATGGAACAGTTCTGTTTGAAAAGTTAGTGATTGATTGATTGATTGATTGATTGAAAGTGAAGTGTGCAAAATCTTGTGAAGCTCTGCATATAAACCAACCAGCTTTCATTTTTTTTTTGTCAAAGCTTAATAAACAAGCTTCCCCACGTAATGCTGTTAGAGGAAGCGTGGAAATGGGGCAGCAGCTGCACCATTGAGAACATGGGTAGAACATGTAACAAGTACTCAAAGGTGAACTTATCCTTAAAGCCCAGCCTGTTGTTGCTGTACATATGTGTTAGGTGCTCATAAAGGGGTAACAGCTGAAACAGACAGGAGAACAAGTGCTAGCATGTGCTGCCATGTGGTCATTATACGGGGTAACATGTTAGCAGTACAAGGCTTTGACGTTGGTCTTTTTCTTTTAGGCCCTGTTCATACCAGAACGTAATGCAGGAAAAGCATGTTTCTGTGCGTGTTTCCCACACCACATATGAATGAGCTGCCCTTGTTACGCGTGGGTAGCATTAATTGTTAATGGCACCCCAAATGCATCTAGCAAATGCAGCACGTGTGTGGTCATCATACTGCAGGATACCACAGTACCATGCGGTTTGCTGCGGCGCCATTTGTAAAAGCAACATCTGCACTACTTTTTATGCATTCGTGTGCATTTGACAGTTAATTAAAATGAACACTGCAGGTGTATGAGCTGATTAATAATGAAAGTCACTATCTTTTAAATTAACTGTGCACATTGACATAATCCACCACAACGAAAGTGGAGTTACTCTTTAAGCATTAATTTATAATACACTAAGGCCGCGTACACACGACCAAATCTGTCTGCTGGAAACGGACTGCCAGACCGTCCCAGCAGACAGATTCGATCGTATGTACGGGCGAGCAGACGGATTCTGGCCAGCCGACAGATTTGAAAGCATGCTTTCAAATCTGTCGGCTGGGAACCCGTCCACCCGATATGTCTGCTGGTTAGTACGCTAACCAGCAGACATGTCTTCACGCACACGCGTCGAATGGATTTGACGCATGCGCCGAAGTGATATACTTTCTGGTGCAGTGACATGGCGGCATCAACGTCACCGCCACGTCACCGTGCCATCTGCCGGTGGGGATTTTGGTTTGATCGTGTGTACACGATCAAACCAATACGTCTCCAGCAGACAGATTTGTTCAAATCGGTCTGCCCGACTGATTTGAACAAATCTGTCTGCTCGTGTGTATGGGGCCTTAGAGCAGGGCTCACAATGTAATGTCCTGAGCTACTAGCCAGGCCTCAAGGGTTACTCGCCACCAGTTGCCCCACCCAACCCCTACTCTGCCCCATCCTTATTCCGCCCATAAACACACCCTCATAAAAAAGAAAATGCGCTTACTTCTGAATGTTTGTAAGTAGGACCATTGCTTTTTATTTTGTGTTTATTAAAACTTTTAAGTGGTAATGCACAAGGTCGGTGCGCCCTCCTTTCTTTTCTTTTTCATTTTAGCCATATGAACACCCTTTGTTCTGTGGAGGGCTGCAAGACTTAAGACTTTGCCTTTATACCATACTGATACACCCAGTTTGGCAATACACCAGAGCGCAGGAGGATTTTTGTGACACCCTCATAAACTCATGAATCTCATGAAATTACACTTAAATGTTTTATGAAGAAATAAGCAACTTTATCCATGCTCATCAATGCAGCCTCACCTGTATCTACCAATGCAGCCTGCCCATGTCCACCAAAATGCAGCCTGCCCGTGTCCACCAATGCAGCCTGCCCATGTCCACCAAAATTCAGCCTGCCTGTATCCACCAATGCAGCCTACCCCTGTCCATCATGCAGCGGAGCAGAGGAGAGGAAGAGCATTGACGGGCCGGACGATAAGAGCGCCAAGGGACATCACTGGAACTCCTTTGATTTCAATTGCTGTGTTTCTGCCGCACGGTGAAACATACAGCCCTGGCCCCTGGCCAGGGAACTTTGATTCAAGTTACTTGTCCCGGGATTGGACGGATGATTTGTCTATCAAATTCCTCCGGGACCAGGGGGCGGAGTGGAGGGAACACTCGACAATTGAAATGAAAAATAGGAAAAATAGGAAAGGGCATCGTTTTTACAATGTTCATGAATGTGCACACTGTTATAACTCTAATGGTAACACATGAGAGTGAGAATCAGAAGTAACACCAATTTTGTAAAGAAAAAAATATTCCCCTTTCAGTGATCTGTGTACATTGCAAGGATTTTAACAAACATTTTGGCAGATGCCTACCTTTTGTTATTCTGAAGACATAGCTGTTAGTTGGTCTGTGCCCAAGTGCAGTTAATCTGAATGGGAGTGGGTTCATAATTATCAATCAGCTGCTGCACTTGCAGGGCTCTAATGAAGAAACGTGAAGGGTCTGCAACCCTTTAGATGTCATTTCCATTTGAGATTATCTCACCAGGCATTTTTCTTGTAGGGGGTGCCAAAAATCTAATCTTAGTGCAGACTTTCTTGGAATATCAGTAAGCCAATCACACAAGCAGGACATGACATTTCTGGGGGGTGTTCTGTACACCATCTATGTGCAGAATGCCTCCAGATAGCCTTATTGCATTGCATTTTACGGAAAATGACAGCGCATTTTACAAACATGAACATTTGCATTGAGCAAAATGTACATGTTTGTGTCTATGGAGAAAATGAGTGAGGGAATGCAGTAAGTTCTTTAATAATAACAGTAATGAATGTTGACATATCTCTAAAGGTCATTTAAAAAATCACCCTATGACAGATAGATATTACACTGTCAATATTTCTTTTGTATATATATATAAAAAAAAAAAGTATATTTACCACAAGGCAGATTTTTAAAGGAAGGGTCCAGAACTATATAGAGCTGCATTATTGGTTTTAACTGAATGACGACTTGCATTCCAATATTGCTTGCATTAAAAATATAGTAATGTTCTGCTGGTTCACACACAACATAAGTTTCTGCAAGAACAATATAAAAATAAATCATATATGTGAAAAATTACAATCTAAAAAAAATCTAGCCCATTTTGTACTGAATATGATCAAAAGACGAAACTGAAATTGCTATAAGACAAACATTAAAACATACCGTACTTAAATTTGAAAAAAAGGTAACATGACATAACATTGTCAAAACATTGCCAAAAAGGTAACATACTGTATCAACATAACAATTGTTAAATTTGTGAAAAATTGTTAAAAGAAACTTAACATTTTTGTCACCTGCTTTGTCTCTGCTTGATGAGCCGTGACTATGACAATCTCGTCTAACTAACTGTGGTAATTTAAAGCCCAACAGCGTATTGGTTAACCTCTTTTTCATGCATTTTTTACATTTACAATCATAATTTCCTTATAGGTGTCATATCAACATACGAAAATAACAAAAGAAAACGGATTCAAATGCAAATCTTTTGTTTATCGTTTTTTTGAATGACTATGACAATCTCGTCTAACAAACTGTGGTAATTTAAAGCCAAACAGCGTATTGGTTAACCTCTTTTCATGCATTTTTTTACATTAACAATCATAATTTCCTGAAGATACGTAAAGCATAAATAAAAATATTGAACCATAGGTAATATCTGCTTGGAATTTAGTGATATAATCATGTGCTTCCACCAGTGTACTCCCAAATAGATATGTGCATTCCCGTTCGTACGAATGTTATTTTTGTACGGAAATTTAAATTTTCGTACCCGCGGGATAATGTGTACATACGAAAACAGTAAAGCACCAAAATACGAAAACGGCGGGATAACGGATGAGCCGCATAACGAACGACCGCAAATACGAACAAATGATCCGACGGGAAAAAACGACAAAACGAAAAACGGCAGAATAACGAAAATGAAATCTGTTTTAAAAGATTTGCATTGTGTAATTTGTTTGAATCCGTTTTGTGTTAGTTTTCAGTTGCATGTTCATTGTTCAATGACATCTATAACAAAAGAATTTCATTATGTATATTGAATGAATTCCTTTTTCTGTTCTCCCTGAAAATATGAACAGAAAAATGGATTTTCATAATTTTGTACTTTCCTAAATATATTGCGGGATTCGCTGCACTTTCAACACGCGGCTCATCCATATTACCTATTGTTAAGCCCCATACACTTGGTCAGACTGTTTTAACAACAAACATAAAAACAATTGTTTTCCGATCGTTCTCAGAATATTCGTTCGTTTTTAAACTGCATAAGAAAACCATTTTTGGGTTCAAAAGTCTGGCCAACTGATCTCCCTTCAGATGAAAATTAACAGAAACGTTTATTTGGCTTTACTGTACTAGTGTACTCACTACTCAGTACAAAAGAGAAGCTGCTTTCAGTCACTGAGGCTGGCCATACATGTTCAATTTTCTTGTACAATTTTCGATTTACCAAAAACCATATAATATGAGGTCAAACTAAACAACACTTTCAATTGTATGCAATCAGGCAGGCCCTTGAACTACATAGTTGAAGGTAAATCTAAAGAAAATTGTACAGATAATTGCACAGAAAATTGTATCATGTATGGCCAGCTTAATGCCGCGTACACACGGTCGTTTTTTGCGATGAAAAAAAACGAAATTTTCTGTGAAGTAAAAAACGACGTTTTTGAAACGTCACTTTTCAAAGACAATTTTGCATACACACCATCGTTTTTTCACAAAAAGCAAGGTTACGTTCACCACTCTTTTCCATTGAAGCTCGCTTCATAACTAGCTTCTGGGCATGCGTGGGTTGAAAAACGTCGTTTTGAACGACGTTTTTGCTACACACGGTGACTTTTTGTGAAACAAAAAACGACGTTTTGAAAAACGACACAAAAAATTCAAACATGTTGTAATTTTTTTTTGGTTGTTTTTTTTAAGACAAAAAACGACGTTTTGCCCACACACGATCAATTTAAATGACGTTTTAAAAAACGTAGTTTTTTTTCATCGCAAAAAACGACCATGTGTACGCGGCATAACTCTCTGGCCATTCAAAAAAACGATAAACAAAAGATTTGCATTTGAATCCGTTTTCTTTTGTTATTTTCGTATGTTGATATGACACCTATAACAAAAGATTTGCCTTCAGTATTTTGAATACACAATACGAACAGAAAAAGGAATTCATTCAATATACATAATGAAATACTTTTGTTATAGATGTCATTGAACAATGAACATACAACTGACACTAACAAAAGAAAAGCATTCAAGATACACAGAATGCAAATTGACGAAAATTTCACGATAATTATTGTCTAACAAGTAACGAACATGAATTAAACAGAATAACGAACCATCCCGCATGTACGGAAATATAACGGCAACGGAAATACGAAACGATCGGAATATGGAAAAATCGTGTTGTACGACAAACGGGAACGAACGGGAAAACGGGTGTCTTACGAAAAACGAACGGAAACTAACCGACGGGACCATACGAAACGGAACTGTGCACATGTCTACTCCCAAAGATTATTTTTTTTTCCTCTTGAATTAGTCATCGTGTGGCCCTGTAGGCTGTAGGCTCACTTGTGGTCATAAAATTATTTCCATGGCTGGCTGTCCTCTGAAAAGTATTGCCACTTTTAAGCATTTTAAACATTTTATGTAGCGCCCTCTACCATATGTAGGTGTTAGAGGTGAGGATTTTTCTGGTAGCTGCCAGGCAGGTAAATTTGGGCAGGCCTATGCTGCATGCTAGGAAGCTCCTAGCATTGGATGCATTCAAGTGAAAAAACATGAACCTTTACAACCCTGTTAAAGTGGTTGTAAATGCGCAAGGTTTATTACCTTCATGCATTCTATGAACAGGTGGGGAATAATAGCCTGCGCATCTTTCTGAAAGTGTCTAAGTGCATTGGAAAAGGATAAACACCTTTGCTGAATAAACTGAAAAGAAAGTTAGAGTGCAGGAAACTGGTGGATTTCTGTCCCTGAAGACAAAAAAAGACTAGTCACAAACATAGAGGCCTCCTAAGGGCTCTTTCACACGGGGCGGATCAGTTATGATCCACCCCGTGAACCTCCGCTCGCTCAGCGGGGATCGCTCCGTTGATCCCTGATGAGCCGTCGGATGACAGGGCAGTCCCCGCACACTGTGCAGGGACCACCCTGTCTTTTCTCTGCTCTCCCCTATGGGGGGATAGGATGAACACGGACCGTTTGTTCACCCGATCCGATCCACCAGACGGATGGAAAAGTAGTTTTTTTCTCTGTCACACTTTGGCGGATCGGAGTGGGTCGGATGTCAGCGGGCATGTCACCGTAGAGGAGCATGGATAGAGGAGCACGGAGCGCCCGTTCAGATCTGCATAAAAAACTGCCAGGTGGACCTGAGCGGGCCGCCCGTGTGGAAGAGCCCTTAGAATCTTGACAATCTGTCAGCCACACTGAGTTTTGACCCTGCCTCAAAAACCTTCTTACTGAGCAAGTGTAGATGACCAAGGAGTCAAAAGGGTTTCAGTTGCCCCCAAGGAGCATGCTGGATCTTATAATGAGAAGATATTACGAATTTGGCTGAGTAGACTTTTAACCTTTTCTGTACTCTCTTCCATGGTGGTATGATCTTGCTTTCTTGCTACTTGCCTGTGTCTGAGCCCTGGATAAATAGAACCTCTGTTTATATATTCGTATATCCCGAGATAAGAGGCTTAACTTGCCCCCTCTAAACCGAGTGATGGCAGTCTCCAATTTACTGTCAAATAAGGTACTGCCAAAAGGCTCCATGCACACTAACTTAAAAAAACGCTCCTAGCAGCGGTTTTCAGTGTTTATTTTGTATGCCTCTAGAAACTAATAGTATTATCCTATGTGCCCATGCACACTATTTAAGTCTAGAGGCATTTTTTTAAGCTTCAGGTTCCATACACACTGGGCTTTAAAAAACGTCTGTTCTTCTTGGAGTAAAAAACATCCATATAGAGCATTTTTTGTACAAAGTTTAGACGATTTTAGGAGAGTTTTAATTTTTTTTCTGCCAGTGAGCTTCAATCAGAAACGCGAATGAGAAGTTTTTTTTTTCTGACTCTAAACGTTCTCAAAAATATGTCTGTAAACGTCTTATGTGTATGGACAGGAAGGATAACATTGAGTTGCTTCTACACGCAGAACACAAAACTCCTGTAGAAGCAACCTTTTTCAATTCCAGTGTGCATGGAGCCTCAAGCCCCGTACACACGGCCCAAGGTACTCGGCAGAAACCAGCGAGAACCTCGCTGGCATCCTTATTCTGCCGAGAACCTCGGCCGTGTGTACGGATTCGGCGAGCATCCCGTCGGGAATGCCGTCGAGCCAAAATAGAGAGCAGGTTCTCTAATTGCTCGACGGCCCGTCGGGATGAATGGCTGGTCGCCTTTCCCGACGGGCTGGTCGCCGAATCTGACGGCCGGGCGAGAACCTCGACGGGCGGAACGATGTGTTCCGCCCGTCGAGGTTCTCTGCCGTGTGTACAGGGCCTCAGAGTTTAGCAGAAAACAAACTCTCTGGTTTGAAATTTTGGGAGCTATTTGCAGCATAAGGCTCCATGCACACTGGACTTAAAAAACGTCGATTCTACAGGCGTTTGATGTTTTTTTCTCCTGCCTCTAGAAGCACTTCTATTGTGCCCTATATGTCTTTGCACATTATTGACTGCTACAGGCGTTCTCTGTCAGGGACGTTCAGAGGCAGGAAAAAAACAACCTTCTCTATCGCGTTTCCTGGAGGAGTTTAGGAGCTGTAAAAACGTCAGTCTCTCCTAAAC
Source organism: Rana kukunoris (assembly GCA_029574335.1). NCBI lineage: Eukaryota > Metazoa > Chordata > Amphibia > Anura > Ranidae > Rana > Rana kukunoris. The sequence goes on along the minus strand of CM056059.1, from coordinate 215,256,660 downwards.
TCTCCTAAACTCCTCTTAACTATTCTGAACTTCAAGTGCCAACATTTTTTAGGTGTGTTGTGGGAGTAAAAACTTTTGCAGAGTGGAGTGTAGTGAAAAAAACGCCTATAAACTAAACTCTCATAGACTCGCCTAAACTCTCATAGACTCACCTGAACTTTGTAGATTATGCTTTCATTCTGCGTCTTTTATGCCATGTTTTTCAAGCTAAAAACTTTGACGTTTTTTCTGCTCCTAGTGTGCATGGAGCCTAAAAAAAACACTGAAAGCTCCTAAACAGCTGTTAGATAGACCTTTTCCATTCCTCCTTAGGCTCCATGCACACTAGGAGCAGAAAAAGTCAAAGGCCCAGATTCACAGAGCGATTACGCCTGCGCAACAGGAGATGCGCGTGCGTAAGTCTAAATGTGCGTGTGCGTTTCGTTGCGCGGCATCCCCAGAACGAGATACGCAAAATTTCGTTAGACTGGCGCATCCGTCCGCACAAAAGTGCGCTAGACACACCATTGATTTGCTAGTCAAATATGCTAATGAGGGACTTACGGGGATCCACAAAACAACGTTGGGGCAGCGCAGGCGACGCAGTGTGCGCAACAGCAAAATGTCCTGTCTAAAATTAGAGCTGATAAAATCTGGTCTAAAAAAAGAAAAAAAGTCTACTTGTTAGATAAAGCAACACTGTTAGTGAGCAGCTCAGCAGTCACACGTGTTGCACAACAATCTGTATGCCAACATGCCAGGGGCATCGTCGCACATAGCTATACTACTGACTTTAGATGAACAAAGAAGGATGAGGGCACGGAGGATGGCACGGAGGATGGCACGGGAGAGGATATACCGTACCCGCATAGACCTGTTTGGCATGAGTGATTCTGAGGTGTTTCGCATCTTCAGATTCACCCCTCATGCCATCCTGGAATTAACCACAACCTTGCAGGAGGACATCACCAGCCCAACACACCGCTCACATGCTGTGCAGCCACTGGTCAAGGTCATGGCAACACTCCATTTCCTTGCCAGTGGCTCTTTTCAGCGTACAAGTGGAGTGGTGGCTGGGATGTCACAATCCTCCATGAGCAGATGTGTGCACCAGGTTGTCCCTGCAATCCTCAGACGCATGGCCAACCAAATCATCAAACCCACCACTGAGGACCTGCGGCTGAAGGCAATGACAGATTTCTACAGAATTGCCAGATTCCCACGCACTGTGGGGGCCATTGATTGCACACATGTGGCACTACAGCCCCCCCAGGAGACAGAGCACATGTACCGCAATCAGAAGCATTGGCATTCCATCAATGTACAGGTGATAGTCGATGCCCAAGGCCTCATATGGCACGTCCGTGCCAAACACCCAGGGTCCAGCCATGACAGCTACATATACAATCAATGCCACATCCGATTGAAATTCGATCAGAACGTGTATGGGTACAGCTGGCTGGTTGGTGAGTGACATGGGTGGCAGGCATGACTATCCCCTCCCATGATGCACATCACAAGGGGCACATGCATGACTAACATCCTCCTGTCTTTTCCCTTACAGGTGACTCTGCATATCCACTGGGACCCCATCTCATGACTCCTATCCGGAACTCCCAAACCCCAGGAGAGGAAAGATACAATCAAGCACATGCCCAAACACGAGCAGTGGTGGAGCGCACCTTTGGCCTCCTAAAGTCACGTTTCCGATGCCTGGATAAGTCTGGGGGTACCCTCTTGTATTCCCCAAACTTTGTGTGCCAGATCATCGGTGCATGTTGCATGCTGCACAACTTTGCAGAAAGAAAGGGCCTGCAGATTGACCTACGTGATGACCTGACCCCTGAACCAGACAATCCCCCCCTAACCGAGGCTACCCCGTCTTCTGAGGGAAGAGCAGCCAGGAGACAGCTCACATTGGGCATCTTTGCACGTTAAACATACACATTAATCATGGCACAATGAGAATGCATGCATGCACACCACTGTGGTCCCTAGCACAGACACACCACATCCACATCAAATTGGATTGGCACCAGTCCACCATGCTGGACTTGTGAGCAGCAACGCCACGCCAAGGCTCCAATTATGTCACTGAACATTCATACACCAATCACACGGACCTGGGGATCACTTCTCCCTGGTCCTGGGGAACCCTTCTCCACCAAAATAGAGGGTGACACCCCTTTTCCGGCAGGAATGTCACCCCCACATTCACACAGCATTCACAACAAAAAAAAAAATGACCAGCAAAAGCAAAAAATTGCCAGCAAAAAAAAAAAGACAAAAAAAATGGTTACAAAAAAAAGGAGGGAAAAACAAATTACTGCCCTCTGCGTGAGCCACGTCTGGGGCGCCCCCGGCCACGGCCCCGGCTTCTCAGGGGAGACTCATGGGGAAGGGGTAAAACCGGGGAAGGAGGATCAGCCCCTGATCTCTGCCCACCTGGTGGCATGCCCTCCAAGGCCACGGCAATTCTGTCCAGGGCAGCACCAAGTGTTGCCGTGTTGGCCTGGATAGCCAGGGTAAGGGCCCTCACATCCTGCCCAACGCCTGCTGATGTTGTCTGCAGTTCGTTTAGGCAGGTTGTGAAAGCCCGAGAGTGGGAGTCCAGGTTCCCCAGCGTATCCTTGATGGAGGACAGGCTCTCCTCCATCCGCACCAATGTCTGGCTGACCTGTCCCAGATGGCGGGTCTGGAGGAACTGGTCCCTTCTCAGGGTGGCGGGCAGGAGATCGGCCAACCCCCTGGTGGTCTGGGATGACATCCTGCCTTCAGCTGATGCTCGTGGCCGGGGAGAAGGGGAGGCCCTTGTGAGGGGAGCCATGTTGGGGGAGGAGGGGGGGGCTCCCCCTTAGGGAAGCCTGCCTGCTGCCAGCCAGAGGGGAGGAGTCCTCAAAACCCAAACGTCCAGTGCCTGACATGGACTCCTCCTCCTCATGATTCTCCTCCTCCTCATGATTCTCCTCCTCCTCATGATTGTCCTGCTCCTGTTGAACCTCCTCCGCGGACTCCGGCCTTGTTGGGGGGGCCTCATAAGGCTGCTGTCCTGGGGTTGGTGCGGTCAGGCCAGATGGCCCTGCACCCTCCTGCACATCTGTGGATGACACAAAACATTCACAGGTTGGAGGATCCACACACTTGCCACATATTCCCTTTCACCCCTCCCACACACATGCTACACACCTGATATTAAAAAATAAAACAACTTACCTGGCACCACGGGCTGGGGACTGGAGTCAAAGCCGGGCAGGCCCTCAACTTCATGCCGATGAAAGGTCAGGGCCACCGCACGCTCCTCCGCTGTCAGGCTAATACGGCATGGTGGGCCCCCTCCTGTGCCCCTGGCATGGGCATGCATTCTGGCCAACTTCTTTTTGACCAGACGCCGGAGGTCATTGATTTTTTTGTCAATCCCAGACCTGGTCCGTGTCTCCCCCTGCCCCGCAGAATTCACCTGGTCAGTGATCCTATCCAAAATCTCCCTCTTCCTGGCCGGGGTGGTGTTGGCACTCTCTGGGCCGTGGAGGTAACGCCCATACTCGCTAATGGCCCGGGCAAGAATCTGTTTTTCCACAACTGTAAAATTCAGCTTTCGTTTTCTCTCAGTCATCCTTCCAAAAAAAAACAGTCCCAGTCAACAAAATTCACGCACACAAACAAGCACAACCAATCACAAAAAAACACACACACACAGAGAGAAAACTACTCACCAAGAAACAGTCCCCAAAAAACAAAAACAAAATACAGCAGGAAAAGAAACAAAAAGAAATATATCAATCAAACAAACAGTCTCTCAAACACTTATCAAAAACCACTTTCAAAAATCTACTTACAAACACTTGATCACACAGAACACTAATCTGACAACTACAAAACACACAAGAACAAAAGCACTTTGTTAAATGGGAAGGGACAAAGGGATGTACTTTTGCAAAGGAAGTGCGTTTGTGTGTGTCTACTTATACTGTTTGCATAGTTCACAACGTTGCCCTAGTCCATTTCCAATTTCACTGATTGCGCCGCTCCCGAGTTGTGAGCATGCGCACATCGGAGCTGACATGGTCTCGTTCAAGCGCGCATGCGCGAGCCGGCCGGCCCTTCATTTGCATGGGGTCACGGCTCATTTCAGTGTAACACGCCCACGTCCTTCCCAATTTGTATTACTCCTCCTTACGCCACTGAAAAAACGTTACGTATGCGCAATTTCCTGCGCAAAAGCTACGAGAATAGGGTGATTACGCGGCAAAATTCCGCAAGTCTAACGTAAAGGCGGTGCGCTACGCCAGTCTAATAATGCGCAGATGTACCTGAATCTGGGCCAAAGTTTTTAGCTTGAAAAACATGGCATAAAAGACGCAAAATGAAAGCATATTGCACAAAGTTTAGGCGAGTCTATGAGAGTTTAGTTTATAGGCATTTTTTGCAGTACACTCCCCTCTGCAAAAGTTTTTACTCCCACAACACACCTAAGGCTCCATGCACACTGGACTTAAAAAACGTTGATTCTACAGGAGTTTGACATTTTTTTCTCCTGCCTCTAGAAGCACTTCTATTGTGCTCTATGTGTCTTTGCACACTATTGACTGCTACAGGCGTTTTCTGTCAGGGATGTTCAGAGGCAGGAAAAAAAAAAACCTTCTCTATCGTGTTTCCTGGAGGAGTTTAGGAGCTGTAAATACGTCAGTCTCTCCTAAACTCCTCTTATCTCTTCTGAACGTCAAGTGCCAACGTTTTTTTAGGTGTGTTGTGGGAGTAAAAACTTTTGCAGAAGGGAGTGTAGTGCAAAAAACGCCTATAAACTAAGCTCTCATAGACTCGCCTAAACTTTGTACAATATGCTTTCATATTGCGTCTTTTATGCCACGTTTTTCAAACTAAAAACTTTGACTTTTTTCTGCTCCTGGTGTGCATGGAGCCTAAAAAAAACATTGGCACTTGACGTTTAGAAGAGATAAGAGGAGTTTAGGAGAGACTAACGTTTTTACAGCTCCTAAACTCCTCCAGGAAATGCGATAGAGAAGTTTTTTTTTTCCTGCCTCTGAACTTCCCTGACAGAAAATGCCTGTAGCAGTCAATAATGTGCAAAGACACATTGGGGTCAATTCACAAAGCTTTATTTTCAGATTGTGAGTGTTATTTTAGCGATTTTGCACGTTATTGAAGCTAGTTCAATTCACTAAACGATTTAACGCTTTGAAAAATCATCAAATAACGTTTCCCTACACAGAACCGATATTTTAAGGTGTGGATCCTTATTAAAGAGTCAAATCGTTATTTTAAAGATTCAAATCGTTATTTTAAAGAGTCAAATCGTTAAATATATACAGAAGTGCAATTCACAAAGATTTTTTTGACAGTTATCAATCATTAAGCAATCGTTAAATTAACACCTCCCTCAGGGTGGCGTTATGACATTTCCCAGGCGATATTTTGTTGTTAGAGGAAGCTTTTGGCAATTTTTGTAGTGTAGTGTAGTGTTGGGCAAGCTAGAACCGTGCTCTATTTGAACTTAAAATTATCCAGAGGCGAAGAAGAACACGTTAGAATGTTGTTCAGATTTATAAACGTGTATTCCCTTCACATACTATGTTGGATGACTTTTCTGAAACCCAGGTGATAGCTAAATTCCGATTATCATCTCCCATGATTTATTCTCTGTATGAGGAAATACACATGGCTTTAGAAAAACACACACTAGAAGTTTTGCACATCACATGCTCAATCTCCATGTGTATTGCTTGTGTCTCTTTCTCTCTCTCTGTATCTGCTCTTTTCCACATTCAGCTGTTCTCCTCCCCTTCTGCTCCCAGAATGCATCTCTCCAGCATTATTTAACTATCTTAAGAGTTATTTTAACGTCCCGAATCTTAATAATAACGTCTGAGTAGTTAGCATAACGTTTGGATAAAGAGTCAGTTGAAAACCATAACGACTGTGTTAAATAACGATTCTAGCTTTCGTGAATACCATGTTTGCTAGCGTTAAATAAGGAGTGCTAATTTAACACCTGAAGAAAACCAATAACGTTTCTCTTTGTGAATTGACCCCATAGAGCACAATAGAAGTGCTTCTAGAGGCAGGAGATAAAAACATCAAACACTTGTAAAATCAACATCCAGTGTGCATGGAGCCTTATTGATGTAATCTACCTCCTCCATGAGAGGAAAGGCTGTAACACATTTCTTAACATAAGGGTAATACTTAAGAGAATCAAAAATTTCTACTTTCTATTTTTGATTCAATTATTTCGAAGGTCGGCTACATGTGAGTGCTTTTATGTTTCCCCGTTCCCTACATTTTTGTAATACTTAAGAGATTTCTTGTGGGTCTCCTCTGATTCTTCTTACTGAATAGCTTGTCTCAGAGCTAACACAAAATGGTCTATGAAGGTGAAATCCAAGCTCATTTTGTGAGCGGAAATCCCTGCAAATTAAGGGAATTCTTTGGGGGCCTCCAGGTTACCAGAACTACAGTAGTGCCCCCATTGAAAGATTTGTCCTCTATTACTTTTCTGGGGATAACCTAAAATTTGGGATTTTATTTTACTTTCCTTTTCAATGATAATGGTAAACAGGACAACTAGAGAGGGTGAATCTCTCTAACGGGGGCACACACAGCAATAAAAACTGGCAAACATTTTAATCCCTCTCCACTCTATTCAAAACTAAAATAAAAGTTTTGCCTTTAGTTATACCATGGGTCTTCAAACTATGGCCCTCCAGTTGTTCAGGAACTACAATTCCCATCATGTGAATGTCAGAGTTTTACAATGCCTCATGGGATGTGTAGTTCCGCAACAGCTGGAGGGCCGTAGTTTGAGGATCCCTGAGTTATACTTTAATGAATATCTGTTCCTAGACTGGACTGGTATGCAACAGAGAAAGCCATATTAGCTTCATCTCCGGAGAGGAGTCTTATCAGAGTTTAGCTAGAGAACATATTCTATTTTACTCTGATGGAATTCCGTCGGAATTCCAATGTGAGTTTGGCCGGACACAAGCCTGATCATGTGTATGGGGCATAAGTCAGCAAAGGCAGCAATAAATAGTGCATGTGAGGATTAACAGCAATGTGAATAATGATACTATAACTAGTCTAGAGTGCTAGACCCTAGACTTTAGTCTAGACTTCTAAGTCTAGGATATGATGCAATTTCTCCTGAGAAGTACCTCTTGGTGCATTGGGGCCCTGTTGTACTGTTGGTGCACAGAAGAATTATCCCAATCAAAGCTACAGGCAGCTATAAAGCTAGATAGAATAAATAAATAAATACTAGATGGTTGTATGGCCAGTTCCTAAAAAGATCTGCCTTCTTTGACTGTTCCATTATGAATTCCACTAACATGTGTTCTACTCTCCAGCCACTCTCTATATAGAACACAGACCTACATGATGACCAACAGAGAAACCTTTGGACAGCAGCCTTGTCAATCTGGGGAGAGGATAGTGTTGAATGCACTAGCAGGGTTAATTGGACTTGACTTAATTAATACGTGCCGCCTGGGGAAAATGTTATGTTTTTCACATACATATTGACATTTTGCTGGAAAATAGCTTAGAACCCCCAAACAGTAAATATTTTCTAAATCCAGATGCACTGAAGAATAACATGGTTGTTGTTGCAATTTTTTATACTCATAATTTGTACAGCCATTTATCAAATGCTTAGAAATAATACCCCCTAATACATTTTAGTACACATAAACACAATATAATATGAATATTTTGGTAAAATATAAAAGATAATGTTGTGTAAATTAAATAGATACCAAACATGTCAAGATTTAAGATTGTCTATGCCTGTTTAGAGCTTTTATTTAAAATTGCCCATGCCTGTTTGGAGCAAGTTTTGAGTTAAGTTATGGTGCATGGATTCAAATGGGGGGGGGGGGGTTTCAAAGCATGTGATTAGAGCCAGAGGCTCTAATAGGATTCAAAAAACGGTGGGCTCGGAGTGCAGAGCACTGTGCTCCGAGCCCACCCAGTTGTATGACAATAGCAAATTAATATTCTCTATTCTCACAATGATCCTCCTCCCAGCCATTCATGAAGTGAGTCCTGAGACCCATCACTTGACTGGCTGAAAAGTCAGGCGGTCCTATTGGATGCCTAGGAGGAGGGGAAGGAGATGCAATGTGGAACCCGCCATGATGCAGAGAAGCCTGCACACCGCCCGTAGGAGCGTTTCCCACCCGAACCTAGATGTGGTAAGTGCAGAGCTGGATACTGAGCGTAACAAGAGGGGGTGCCACCGTTCCAACCAGGGGGTGGTTCTTTACCCCCCCCCCCCCCAAAAAAAAACACCAGCTACCACTGAGTCTAGTAGAGTGGAGAAGTGATCAAGCTAATCTCCAACAAAAGTAGGGGAAGGCTAAAATACTTCTCATCTTTTGATTGCTGTCTGTGTTATTGCATACATTCCTTCACTTTCTATCTGATGAATTTGTTGTCACTGTGAGAGTAAGTGGGGGAGAATCTCTCTAACATAGCCCCGGATAGCAGTATATGTAACTCTTCCCCAATCTTTCTAAAACTAAACATAAATGGTTTTGGTTGGACACTTACATTTTGAGTTTTGGTTATTTATTGGTCTAGCCAATTACTATTTTTGTGCATCAGTGGGTTGTGCTTGGTAGCAAATACAAATTTGGTATGTTTACATGCTCAGTGTCATCAAAAGATTTGGTTCCTGACCAACTACACTGTAACTAACATAACCCTTTTTTTTCAATCGCAGACCATGGTACAGTATGTGTGATCTGTGTTATGGTACACTGCTGTATGTGTGCGTTGCTTACTACTATATTATGGGCAGTGGTGCCATTATAGTTTCATACCTGTATACACTGGTAGGGAAGCTGGCATTTCATTCACAGTGACAGAGCCGTCAGAATATATATTCAATGTCTAGGAAATAAAACATGTAAAAACATCTTTAGGAACTGAATGAATCCAATAAGTACATGTTGACCAACTTAATCAGGTGTTTAATTGGATACAATTAACTAATGAAATGTCAGAGAGGTGACAGGAGGCAAATGCTGGCTAGAACAAACAGGACAAGAGGAAAAAGCTATATACACAGATATAAAACAAAGGTATTGATTATAACAGGGGTCTCCAAACGTTTCAAACAAAGGGCCAGTTTACTACACTTTAGGGGTGCCGGATTGTGGCCAGTGAAAAAAATGTCTCAGGCCCAGCATCAGTGAGAATAAACATCAGGCTCAGGGTTTGTGGTCAGTAGGACAGTAGGAGGTGGAGCAATGCCCCATCATTGGTATTAGTAGGAGTAATATTACCCCATTATCGCCACCAGCGAAACATATACTGCCACATTGTTGGTGTCAGTAAGAGGAACATTGCCTCATATAATTGGCAGGAATAGTACTCCAAGGGCCAGATAAAGGCTAGCAAACGGCCACATTCGGCCTTCAGGTCACAGTTTGGAGACCCCTGGATTATAAGGTATGAGCTTGGGTTCAACAGCTTCCTTTCTGGAAGGAGGCTGTCATTGCCAGGCTAAAATATATTTACATATAATAAAATTGAGCTGTTATCATTGTCTGGGGACAGGTGAACATGATTTTCAGTCACAAATCATCCCACTACTCTAAAGGCCCTCTCTGAGCAGGGGAGGTGAGTAACTTGAGTGTATATTGGTCAAGGTATGGTCAGTGGTACATTCTAAACCATTGGTCAGTAGTTCATGATAACCTTGCTTTTGATTAATATGTTAATGTAGATCAACCAAGGCCAGAACATTTCCGTTAGATAATATTAAAGAGTTGCAGCGCCAAAAGCACTAGTATATATATGTCTAAAAAATAATATGAATAGCAAAAAAAGAAATGGCTGTTGGAATATATCATGGGACACCCCCAAGCATGAACTGAATAAAGGGTTTCCATGAACTTGGATTTGAATCAATTAGCAGGTTTGCCAAGCTGGAATTCAGAAGCTGGGTGTTTTTTTTTTTTGCTACAGAAAATGGGGCAGGGTAAACTTGGTGTGGAAAGGTTGTTACTGGAGGCACCAGGGGTTGAGTGCTGCTATGGTTCCAGGCTTAACTCTACTATAGGTCTATAACCCTGTCCACTACTCATTTAGGGTAGGATGGAAAGCCTATATGAGGCCATTGGATTGCATGCTTAAAGCGGTAATATAGCTGAAAAAATAAATGCAAGGAAATGTCATAATGTGTTAATATGCATTGCATACTAGCACATTATCATTGTCTTACCTTGAAACAAAACCCTCCATCTTCTATACAGTGTACATTTAGAAGAATTTCATTTAACCTACAGGTATTTTTTTTTAAAGCATACCTGTAGGTTAAAATCTAAATATAGACTTTACTACCATTTTAAAACATGCTGCTTATTTCCATCCCCTGGTCATAGAAATTTCTTCTTCATTTGCCGCTGTCTGCCCCTCCCACTGTATTGTGGAATGGTGAACACCCTGAGAATGTCGCATTTCCCACTTCAGCTACACCTTCAGTGCCCTGAACCAGTAATAATATTTTCCTCCCAATCACTGGATGTACAGTGCAGAAAATAAGTATTTGAACACCCTGCTATTTTGCAAGTTCTCCCACTTGGAAATCATGGAGGGGTCTGAAATTGTCATCGTAGGTGCATGTCCACTGTGAGAGACATAATCAAAAAAAAAAAAATTCCAGAAATCACAATTTATGAATTTTTAACTATTTATTTGGATGATACAGCTGCAAAGAAGTATTTGAACACCTGTCTATCAGCTAGAATTCTGACCCTCAAAGACCTGTTAGTCTGCCTTTAAAATGTCCACCTCCACTCCATTTATTATCCTAAATTAGATGCACCTGTTTGAGGTCATTAGCTGCATAAAGACACCTGCCCACCCCATACAATCAGTAAGAATCCAACTACTAACATGGCCAAGACCAAAGAGCTGTCCAAAGACACTAGAGACAAAATTGTACACCTCCACAAGGCTGGAAAGGGCTACGGGGAAATTGCCAAGCAGCTTGGTGAAAAAAGGTCCACTGTTGGAGCAATCTTTAGAAAATGGAAGAAGCTAAACATGACTGTCAATCTCCCTCGGACTGGGGCTCCATGCAAAATCTCACCTCGTGGGGTCTCAATGATCCTAAGAAAGGTGAGAAATCCGCCCAGGACTACACGGGAGGAGCTGGTCAATGACCTGAAAAGAGCTGGGACCACCGTTTCCAAGGTTACTGTTGGTAATACACTAAGACGTCATGGTTTGAAATCATGCATGGCACGGAAGGTTCCCCTGCTTAAACCAGCACATGTCAAGGCCCGTCTTAAGTTTGCCAATGACCATTTGGATGATCCAGAGGAGTCATGGGAGAAAGTCATGTGGTCAGATGAGACCAAAATAGAACTTTTTGGTCATAATTCCACTAAATGTGTTTGGAGGAAGAAGAATGATGAGTACCATCCCAAGAACACCATCCCTACTGTGAAGCATGGGGGTGGTAGCATCATGCTTTGGGGGGTGTTTTCCTGCACATGGGACAGGGCGACTGCACTGTATTAAGGAGAGGATGACCGGGGCCATGTATTGCGAGATTTTGGGCAACAACCTCCTTCCCTCAGTTAGAGCTTTGAAGATGGGTCGAGGCTGGGTCTTCCAACATGACAATGACCCGAAGCACACAGCCAGGATAACCAAGGAGTGGCTCTGTAAGAAGCATATCAAGGTTCTGGCGTGGCCTAGCCAGTCTCCAGACCTAAACCCAATAGAGAATCTTTGGAGGGAGCTCAAACTCTGTGTTTCTCAGCGACAGCCCAGAAACCTGACTGATCTAGAGAAGATCTGTGTGGAGGAGTGGGCCAAAATCCCTCCTCCAGTGTGTGCAAACCTGGTGAAAAACTACAAGAAACGTTTGACCTCTGTAATTGCAAACAAAGGCGACTGTACCAAATATTAACATTGATTTTCTCAGGTGTTCAAATACTTATTTGCAGCTGTATCATACAAATAAATAGTTAAAAAATCATACATTGTGATTTCTAGAATTTTTTTTTTTGATTATGTCTCTCACAGTGGACATGCACCTACGATGACAATTTCAGACCCCTCCATGATTTCCAAGTGGGAGAACTTGCAAAATAGCAGGGTGTTCAAATACTTATTTTCCGCACTGTATCAGAAGTAGTTGGCCATGGGGTCCAAATAGAAAATGTACAGCTCACCCTTCTAGTATGTGCATACAACCCACAAAGACTCAGCCTTCTTTTGGCAAAGATACAATGTAGCAAAAAAAGGTGCAATAAGAATCCTCCAAATTTAGACTTTTTTTTTATAAGCATTACAACCAGCAACCTGCTAATGTGTTTCTTTTTTAATTGTTGCTGGATTGTGAGAAACAGACAGCTTTTTAAAGGATGCCCCATAGTTATGGGCATAGGTTCTCTTTTGCAGAGACTGACAGTGGGTCAATGGTGGCTGGTGCTGACAATTTGGGGGGGGGGGGTGTAAACAAACTGAATAAAAAAAAAATATTAATTGCTGCTACTGTGCCCATCAAACGCAGCCACTGTGCCATCAAACGCAGCCACTGTTACCATCAAGCACAGCCACTGTGCCCATGAAACGCAGCCACTGTACCCACAAATTGCCGCCACTGTGCCATCAAATGTAGCTACTGTAACCCTCAATTGCCTCCAGTGTGCCCCATAAATTGCCTTCAGTGTGCCCCAGCAATTGCCGCCAGTTTTCCCCATCAATTGCCACCAGTGTGCCCCATCAATTGCTGCCAGTGTGCCCATCAATTGCCCCCAGGTTGCCCCATCAATTGCTGCCAGTGTGCCCATCAATTGCCCCCAGGTTGCCACATCAATTGCCGCCAGGTTTCTCCATCAATTGCCACCAGGTTGCCCCATCACTTGGCACCAGTTTGCCCCATCAAATGCTGCCAGTGTGCCTCCCGCCCGGCATTTACCTGTCTTGGGTCAGCGCTGTCCTCCACGCTCCCTCCGATTCGTCGATGTCTTCTCCCGTCCTCTTCTGCTATGATTAGATGTCTAATAGCTGTCCAATCACAGCGCCTGTCGCTTCAGCCAATCAGGTGACAGGTAACCAGACCCGATGCACCTGATTGGCTGAGAGGCAGGTCAGTGTTACGGAAGCAATTTATTTGATTCCCTAACACAACACTGTGTAACAGCACACTCACTGAAGCAACTGTACGTCTGTGCCATTGCTTCAATTTGATTTAGTACGCATATGCCGATGAGATCGGCACATGCAAATACAGGGGATGGTTTAGGAGATATCCAGGGTAGCTGTATGCCTTATTATAGGCTTACCTGTAGCAAAAAGTGTGTTGTAAGGGTATACAACCACTTTAATATTTAGGATGTCTTGTTTGTCTAGATCCTGTTATGGTAATTAGTATAGCAAACACTTTTTTTACTTGTTTGCTTAACCCCTTCCTGACCAGACACCACAGTTTTACTGCAGCAGGTTGGCTCTCCTGGCCATCACCAGAGTCAATGCACATGCTGTCCGGGTGAGTAGAGCGATCTGTTGTTCATACTAAGTATGAACAACGATCACTCGGCTCACTAAGGCCGTCCCATCCTACCACAGTTAAAATGACTCCCTAGGACACAAAATTAACCCCTTGATCGCCCCCTACTGTTAACCCCTTCCCTGTCAGTGGCATTTACACATTAATCAGTGCATTTTTATAGCACTAATTGCTGTATAAATGCCAATGATCTCAAAAATGTGCCAAAAGTGTCCGATCTGTCCGCCATAATGTCGCAGTCCCAATAAAAGTGTCCGATTACCGGCATTATTAGTAAAAAACATAATAATACAAATGCCATAAATCTTCCGGACTGTAGTGGTTAAAAAGCAGAAATCTATATAATTTTAGCTCAGACATTGCAACAAAGGTCCAACATTCTGTAATACTGTCAACTCACCGTTCCACCCATCAATATGGTGACTGAAATGAGGCATACACTGCTGTCTCTTAATCCACATTTTCTTAGATCTCCCAAGATAGTAAATTTTGGTTCCTTAAGTAGCAAGGAATTAAACACATCTGATTAGAATACAAATAAGTATCTGTACTGTTTTTAATTCAATAATAAAAAATAAAAAAAAGTATCAGGACAAAAGTAAAATAATAAAATAAAACAATTTTGTACATTATTATTTACTGTTATCAATTATAAAGGGACTGGGTGACCTAAGCTATGAGGAAAGACTACAAGCATTGAACTTATTCTCTCTGGAGAGTAGACACTTAAGAGGGGATAGCATAGGGAATTTAAAAAGACTCACAGCCATTTTCTAAAAATTAGAAGAAAAGTGGTTTAACCTTAACCACCTAAAAAAAACGCCCACTGCATATATACTGCGTCAGGGCGGCTCTATTGCACGAAACAACGTACCTGTATGTTGTTCCATGCAATAGATAGTGTGGGTGCACACGCCCGCTGCACGGAGGAGGAGTCGATGCGCAACAGTCCTCCCCCGTTCTGACAGGGGGACATGGAGATTGTCTGTTCCTAGTAATCAGGAACATCGATCTCTGTGTTGTTCCTGTCAGTACTTCCCCCACACAGTTAGAAACACACTGAGAGGAGACATTTAACCCTTTGATCACCCCTGATGTTAACCCCTTCCCTGCCAGTGTCATGTATACAGTGATCAATAATTTTTTTTTAGCATTGATCAATGTATTGGTGTCACTGGTCCCCAAAAAGTGTCACTTAGGGTCAGATTTGTCCGTGGCAATGTTGCAGTCCTGCTAAAAATTGTCGCCATTACCAATAAAAACAATAAAAAAAAATCTAAAAGTCCATGAATCTATTCCGTAGTTTGGAGACGCTATGGGCCAGATTCATAGAGCAATTACGCCTGTCTAACTGGTGTTAGACAGGAGTAATTTCAAATTTCGCGCGCCGTATCACTAGTTTGAATCCTCAAACCATGATACGGCGGCTTCGGGCTTCGATCCGAGAGGCTTACGTCTTCGTAAGCCTTCGGATCTACTCTGCCATCTATTTGCGGCCGATGGGAGGAGTTTGCGTCGTTTTGATGCGTCGGGATATGCAAATGTTTTTTTACGGCGATTCCCGAAGATACGAGTGGTCGTCGCAATCACTTTCGTCTATTTTTTTGTACGTAATGTTAGAGCAGCTTTTTGCTGCTCTAACGTTACGTAGCCCATGTTAAGTATGGCCGTCGTTCCCGCTTCGAATTTTTATTTTTTATTTTTTTGTTTACGTAACTCGTTCGGGACTAGGATCGCCCGTAAACGACGCTACCTAAACAACGAATGACGTCACGACGTGATTTCGCGCAATGCACGGCGGGAAATTTGCGAACGGAGCATGCGCAGATCGATCGCCGCGGGAACGCGCCTATTTTAAATGATTCACGCCCCCTACTCGCGCAGATGGATTGCGACGGGAGAAATACACTACGCCACCATCGTTAACTGGACAAAATCTACCTGAATTCCACGTAGAGCCAGGTAAAAAACGGCGCCGTAGTGTATTTCTGATACGCTACGATAATCTTTTTTTAAATCTAATTTCTGTGTGAATCTGCCCCTATAACTTTTGCGTAAAGTTCTACCAAAAATATGTGGAAGAATGCATATTGGTCTAAATAGATTTTATTTTTTTTGGATATGTATTATAGCATATTTAAAGTGGTTGTAAACCCACTTTGAAAACAAAAAAAAATAACTACTGTAACACCTGCAAGACAAAGGCATAATTAGCTAGTATGCATAGCTCATTATGTAATACTCACCTGAGATCAAAGCCCTCGCTGCGATGCCCATACAGAGCACTGGCCAGCGACATCACTCCCGTGGGTTACTTCCAGTATCGTGGCTCCGGCGCTGTGATTGGCCGGAGCCGCTGGTAACAGCACACTCACTGAAGCAACCACACATACGTGCCATTGCTTGAGTTTGCTTCAGTGCGCATGTGTCGATGACATTGGCACATGCAGGGGACAGGGAATATCTCCTAAACAAAACAGGTTTAGGAGATTTCCTGAGTAGCTAGCTACAGGTAAGCCTTATTGTAGGCTTACCTGTAGGAAAAGTGGTCTGCAAAGCCTCATACACACCATAGAATATCTGATGGAATCTAATCCGATGGATTTTTTCGTCGGATATCCGATGAAGCTGACTTTCATCAGTCTTGCCTGCACACCATCAGTCAAAAATCCGACCGTGTCCAAAACGATTGACATAAAACACTACGATGTGCTGAAAAAAATTAAGTTCAATGCTTCCGATCATGCGTCGACTTGATTCTGACCATGCGTGAATTTTTGACCGATGGACTTCCACACAGACAATTGTTTTTTTCTTTCGTTTTTTTATCCATAGGAAAAATTTAAAACATGTTCTATTTTTTTTTCACCGATGGAAAATAAACCGATGGGGCCCACACACGATCGGTTTGTCCAATGAAAACAGTCCATCGGTCTGTTTTCATCGGACAAACCAAATGTGTATACAGGGCTTAAAGGTTTACAATCACTTTAAGACCCTGGCTCCCAGGCTTGGCATGCATTTCACGGGTAGTATCAGTACAGGTCACCTATCTGACAGGGACAGTGACTAACGGTAGGGAGAGGTTCCAGATGATTAGGGAAAGTATAGGGACACGCCAGCCTTACTGGAGACCTCCCCATTTGGGTACGGACCAGCCAGGCTGCACCTCAAAACAGGCGCTGTCGGCACAGCTGAGACCTGCTCTGCTACACTGCTGTTACCTTTCTGTGAGTGCTCCCGGTCAGGTGTCTTGACGTGTTGTGAATTTTTGAACTCTGACATTAATACAAGTTCTGTTCTCTGCAACCAGACTCAACGGCCCAGATTCAGAGAGAATTAGATTATCGTAGCGTATCAGAAATACACTACACCGCCATTTTTTACCTGGCTCTACGTGGAATCCAGGTAGATTTTGTCCAGTAAACGACGACGGCGTAGTGTATTTCTCCCGTCGCAATCCATCTACGCGAGTAGGGGGCGTGAAGCATTTAAAATAGGCGCGTTCCCGCGGCGATCAAACTGCGCATGCTCCGTTCGCAAATTTCCCACCGTGCATTGCGCGAAATCACGTCGTTACGTCATTCGTTGTTTGAGTAGCGTCGTTTACGGACATTTCTATTCCCGAACGACTTACGTAAAAAAATAAAAATAAATTAAATTCGACGCGGGAACGACGGCCATACTTAACATGGGCTACGCACCGTTAGACCAGCAAAAAGCTGGTCTAACAGTACGTAAAAAAAATAGACGTAAGCGATTGCGAAGACCGCTCGTATCTTCGTGGATCGCCGTAAAAACTCATTTGCATTTCCCGACGCATCAAAACTAAGCAAACTCCTCCCAGCGGCCGCAAAAATATCGCAGCGTAGATCCGAAGGCTTACGAAGACGTAAGCCTCTCGGATCGAAGCCCGAAGCCGCCGTATCATGGTTTGAGGATTCAAACTAGTGATACGGCACGCGAAATTTGAAATTACTCCTGTCTAACACCAGTTAGACAGGCGTAATTGCTCTATGATTCTGGGCCAACGTTTTTAGCACCACTGCACCAAGCTGCACCTCCCCACATGTTTGCTTTGCAATGTACATTTTTACTTAGCTTGAAAAAATATATAAATAGTAATAATTCCCTGTAAGGTGACCACGATCACATCTGTGTTTAACCACTTAAGACCCGGACCAATACGCTGGTAAATGACCCAAGGTGTTTTTGCGATTCGGCACTGCGTCGCTTTAACAGACAATTGCGCGGTCGTGCGACGTGGCTCCCAAACAAAATTTGCGTCCTTTTCTTCCCACAAATAGAGCTTTCTTTTGGTGGTATTTGATCACCTCTGCGATTTTTATTTTTTGCGCTATATACAAAAATAGAGCGACATTTTTGAAAAAAAAACACTATTTTTTACTTTTTGTTAAAAAAAAATCAAATAAACTAAATTTTAGTCAAACATTTAGGCCAAAATGTATTTAGCCACATGTCTTTAGTAAAAAAAAAATCGCAATAAAAAAAAATAGCTACCTAGCGGGAACAGCGACACTAATACAGCGATCAGAAAAATGATCGCTTAGTGACGCTGGCAATAGGGAGTGAAAGGGTTAACTAGGGAGGTGATCAGGGGGTTAAAACTTTATTAGGGGGGGTGGGGGGGCTATCCTGAACCTAACACTAACTGTTTTTTACACTGCCTGTCACACTGACACTAAATGCAGTGATTAGATCACTGCATTCAGTGACACTGTGACAGGGGGGTGGGGGGGGGGGCGATCACAAGGGGTTAATATGCCTATGTGAGTGTGTGTCAGTGTTGTGTTGGTGCACACTTACTTGTGGTGTCTTCTCTCATCAGCAGCGCTGGGAAACAGCGCTGCGATGAGAGATTACATCATTTCCTCCTTCCTGTGTAAACACAGGAGGAGGAAGTGACAGGATGGGAGCGCGCTCCCATTGGCTGGGAGCGATCGCGGGGGGGCGGGTATTCGCTGACATCCGCCCGCAGATCCCGGATCGCTCCCGGAGCCAGGGGGACCCCCGCACGCCGCGGAGGGGGTCCCGATGGGACCCCCGAACCGCACTTAGGCGGGGGCGTAAATTTACGCCCTTGTGCCTGTACGTGCCATTCTGTGGCCGTATATGTGCGTGCGGGGGTCCTTAAGTGGTTAAAATAATAAAAAGACTTCCGGTTCCAGCGCCGCATGGAGTAGCTGCTCTCCACTGCAGCTCCCGCAGCACGACCCAGAATCTGCCTACAAATCGGCCCGAGAAGCCCTACGCTCCCCCCCTCCACCTCTGGGCACGTCCCCACAACACCATGGACCGTTTCCTGGAAAAAACGGGCGCTCGCGGCAACTCGGCGCAGCCGACGCCAGCCCAGCCGCAAATCGAGGCCCAGGTCTCGGCCTACTCCGCTCCGCGGTCATCACTGCAGCAGGCCACGATGGAGGTAAGCGGAGACACGTCCCCCCCTCCTTCTCCACACGCATCCTTGCCACAGGACACGGGGGACGGTACTACGGAGCGGATCGCTCAAGCGGTAGCCGCCCTACTGACCCCCATGATAGCAGCATCTGTTGAGAAGGCCGTGAACGCCGGGATGGCGCAATTTAAGGCCCAACTAGGGGAACATGGCACTAGGCTAAACGACCTAGAGCACCGCCTGTCCAATGCTGAGGAAGACCTCTACCAGGCCCAAGCCCTAGAACATGCCCAAGATAAGACCAATCAATATATTCTGCAGAAATTAGATGATTTGGAAAATAGATCCAGGAGGAGCAACCTGAGGTTTGTGGGGGTCCCCGAATCGCTCCAATCATCTGCACTGTCGGACTTCTGTGCCCACCGCATCCCGGAAGCACTGGGCCTTCCAGGCTCCTGCACGGTCGAACGCGTCCACCGCATGGGGGCCTATAATTCGGACCGCAAATCCCCGCGCCCGATCATTGCCAAATACCTCAATTATGCCGATAAATCTCTCATACTGCATACTTTCCGTCAAGCCCGCCAGCTTCAAATCGACGGCATTAAAATCCTAGTATTTGCTGACTATTCTATTGAGCTATCAAAGAAAAGAAAGGCTTTTCAACCAATCTGCGCGGAACTCTTTAAGCAACAAATAAAATTCACCCTGGCCTTCCCAGCCATACTACGCCTTAAGGCCCCAAACGGAGACCAGCTGGCCTTTCAGGATCCCTCTGAGGCCGAAGCCTTCCTGCGGTCGCGACATACATCCCATCATCATCAGACGCCCTCCAAAACCCCTCCACTCAACCGCTCCTTGGATCAAAGAAGCCCAAGGAAGGACTCCCCAAAGCGCTACAGGTCCTCAGGCCTTGACCCAACTCAGGCCGCCACGAGTTAAATGCTACATGCCCTCTGAGTTCCACCATGGCTCTGCTCTCTACTCCTGTCCATGTGAGCTGCACTCTTGAGCCCCAGCAGAACAGGATCTGCCCTGGCTCTTGCTGCCTCGGGATCTCTGTTTGGTTCGCTCCCCCACGCCCTCCAGACAGGTCAGACTCTTGTACGATTTTTTTTTTGTTTGGTTCACATTATCCTTGCTAAGTACCATGAGCGGATTGCTTAATGTTTACCTTTATTAATGACTGTTTTTTTTCTTTTTTTACCCTCCACCATGTTTCATGTTTTAGGCTTTGGTGCCCCTCCTTGAATGCATTGTTGTCAGCCATACTTCCCCTCTCACATCCCCCCCCTGTTATATAGTAGCTGATGTAATGTATGCGACTATCTTGTTAATGGTTTTAATGCCAGCGCCTCCTGGGCTCACTGTACGATTACAAAGGCTACCCCCATCGCATCGCGGTATGTCTCATGTCAGCCGATTACGCCTTATGCCCTACGCCCTACTTCTGGGCTCCCGGGTCCCATGTCACCAAGGTCGTGACAGGGGAGCCGCCTCGTACAGCGACTCCATGTGGAAAAAAGCGAAGTTCTCAATGTTGGTTTTGTTGGTTATGTTACTTCTTTTTCCTTTCCAGGACCTCCTCCTGCTCCCCCCCACCCCCCCTCCCTCGCCCCCTCCTTCTGGCACCTACATATACCTACCCTGTGCTCCCCTCCCCCCATATGTCCTACATGGCCCATCTCCCGTACACACGGCGACCACCTTTGGAGCTAAGTCGCGCGATGCTCATCCTAAAATTTCGCCTCAGACCCCCTTCCCCAAACCAATAACATGAAAGTACTCTCATGGAACGTGAAGGGACTCAGGTCCCCAAACAAAAGAATGAAAATCCTCCGACACCTAAAAAGACTAAAAACAGATATTTCTCTATTGCAGGAGACCCACCTCTCCGCATCAGATTTCCCACGCATGAAAAAACTCTGGGTGGGCTCGGTCCTAGGCTCGGAGGCCGTTGGTCGCAAGGCTGGCGTCCTCCTACTGATACATAAAAACCTCCCATGTTCGGTCATAGCGGTCAACTCAGATACTCAGGGCAGACTACTATCCGCCCATGTAAAGATAGGCTCCAAGGAACTTATTATATCAAATGTCTATGCTCCTAACAGCCCTGGCAAGGACTTCTACTGTGAGTTGTCTACATGGCTATTGCAATATTCACACCTCCCACACCTGATTGGGGGTGACTTTAACGACACCCTACACCAAATTGACGACAGATCTTCCCCCAAACGTTCCAATTCAGGCCTTGTCCCCCCCAACCCTCCACTTTTCGCCTCCACAATGGACTCTTTCCGCCTCCGCGACCTTTGGCGTCTGGCCCACCCAGCTGACAGGGAATTTACCTTCTACTCCAATCCCCATGCAATTTTTACTAGAATTGACTACTTTTTTGCCTCAGACGACCTAATTCCCTTAGTATCCGCCTCTGACATACTGGACATTGCCGTTTCAGACCACTCCCCAATTTCAGTCTCACTTGATAACCTCGACCTCCCCCCTCACCCGAAAATATGGCGTTTCCCCTCCTACCTCAACAATCACTTTGATTTTCAATGTTACATGGAGAACGCCTGGGCGGAATACTCCTCGACGAACGCCCCCCATATAGACGACCCAAACCTCTTCTGGGATGCTGGTAAGGCCTTCCTCAGGGGTCGGATCATATCCTATGCCACCTCCTTCAAAAGAAACACCCTGTCACAATACAAACTGGCTAGTTCCCGGTTGCACCAAGCACAAAGGGCCCTTTATATTACTGACTCCCCCGAAAACAGAGACGAATGGCACGCAGCCAAGAGAT
Organism: Rana kukunoris; assembly: GCA_029574335.1. Taxonomy (NCBI): domain Eukaryota; kingdom Metazoa; phylum Chordata; class Amphibia; order Anura; family Ranidae; genus Rana; species Rana kukunoris. The sequence continues at coordinate 215,234,910 of CM056059.1, read as the reverse complement.
CCTTTGACTCCTGGGCAGACACCCTAGAAATGATTAAAAAAGTGAACTTAGACGCCACCCTCCACAAATTCGGGAACAAGTCGGGCAAACTGCTCGCCAGACTCTGTAAAGGCTCCTTTAGCCCCACCCATATTACGTCTCTGAGAGACTCCAGCGGCTCCATTCACACCACACCACCGGCAATAAACAAAGCGATGCTCCAATTCTACTCGGCCCTGTACGCCCCAGACCCCATCGACGTAACCGCGGCGACCGCCTTCCTAGAAAACCTGGCAATCCCCAAAATCACTCCCTCTCAATTAGAAGCCCTTAATGCCCCCATCTCCACTAACGAGATCTCAGCTACCATTCGCAAACTCACACCCTCCAAAGCCCCGGGCCCAGACGGCTTCACAAGCGAATTCTACAAGACCCTGCAAAGCATTGTAGAACCCACCCTGCATAATGTGTACAGCGGCGTGTGGTCCGGCGGCCCCTACCTCCCTTCAGGAAACCAGGCCTTTATCAAATTACTCTCAAAAAAAGGAAAAGATCCCCTCGAGCCAGGTTCATACAGACCAATATCCCTACTGAACTTAGATGTAAAGATCCTCTCCAAAATCATTGCAAATAGACTCGCGGACATAATCCCCTCCTTAATCCACCCGGCGCAATCAGGCTTTGTGAAGGGCAGGACGGCCACTTTAAATATTCGTAAAGTTATGATGGCCTTGGAGCATGCCAAACAACACCCAGAAGGCGACTTTGCAATCATCACCTTGGACGCAGAGAAAGCCTTCGACAATGTGAGTTTCGAGTGGCTTTCTCTATCCATGGCCAAAATGGGTTTCTCTGGTCCCTTCTGCGATCTCATTGATGCGATGTACACATCCCCATCAGCGACCCTGGTGGCCGCTGGGATACTCTCAGAAGAGTTCCGCCTCCACAAGGGGACGCGGCAGGGCTGCCCCCTTTCCCCACTCCTTTTTAACTTAGCCTTAGAACCCCTTTCCAGGCATCTCATCCAAGTTGCACCCCTCCATGGCATTAACCCTGGCGCACACGAAATTCGCTCCTCACTTTTTGCAGACGATGTCCTCATTTTCTCAGCAGACCCCTCCTCCGATATGCTCACCATCAAAACAATCTTCGACGAGTTTAGACTCTGCTCGGGCCTCCGAATAAATTACTCCAAGAGTGAAATTCTCCCTTTGGGCACCCTACCTAACCCACCCTGGTCACGGCATTCCATCTTTACTGTCGCCACCTCCCACATTACCTATCTCGGCATAAAAATAGGCAAACTACCCTCTTCTCTGTATCACCTAAACTACCCCCCTTTGATCGCTAAACTATCTCAAGAACTATTGAACTGGTCGGATCTACCGCTCTCGCTCCTGGGGAGATGCCATCTAGTCAAAATGGTCAGCTTTGCCAGGTTGCTATATCCTTTGCAGACCATCCCATTACTCATACGCCACAAGGATGTTAAACGCATTGAATCGGCTATCTCCAATTTTGTTTGGCACGGCAAAAGACCACGTATAGCTTTGAAGAAACTCTTTCTCCCCAGACGCGAGGGCGGTGCTAGTCTTCCCAATGTTAGGCTTTATAATTTAGCGTGTTTATTAAGATTTGGTCTGGACTGGTTATCTCAAGCCTCTAGATACTCAAACTACTCCCTTGAATCTGCAATGGTGCACCCCCTTTCCCTGGCGGCCCTTCTGCACTGCAACTGGAAGTCGATGACCCCCAGACTCCAACACAACCTGTTACTCAGGGACACGGTCATTGCCTGGAGGGAAACCAGGAAACTTCTCGGACTATCTACCTTTGTGTCACGTCATCTCCCCATCCAAGGCAACCCCAGTTTCCCCGCGGGGCTGGATCACAAACCCTTCCAAATGTGGCAGGAAAAGGGGCTTACGCTTTTTGCTTCTCTATGTGACATCTCAACTGGCCGACCTTTATCCTTTGCAACCACGGCCGAAGCCTTCAAATTACCCAAATCACACGACTTCCACTACTGGCAATGCGCCACCTACCTACGTTCATCCTGCAACGAGCCAAGCAGACGCTTTTCCCCCTCTTTCACGGACCGGCTGATCTCAGATGGTTCTTACAAAATCTCGGACATATACAAACCCCTGCTCATCGGAACCTCACCCCTGTTATCTGATACCTCCGCGTCCAACTGGGGTAAGGACTTCCCCGATGATGATCTGACTCACAAATTACTCCAGGGTTTCAACACAGTTATGCGTCTCACCCCGAATGAAATCTGGAGGGAAAGCCAACTAAAGATCCTCCATCGGGCACACATCCCCTTTCTTCGCTCACCACAAGACCCAAGCAGCATCATGTGCCCGCTGTGCCGTCACCCAAAGCCATCCCTGGCTCACCGCTTCTGGTCATGCTCGTTCATCTCAGCCTTCTGGGACCAAGTCCTTGCCTACGTCTTCAAAGTCACCCTGTTGAAACTGCCTAAAGATCCTCTCCTCCTCATCTTCGGCTACTGGGACCCTCTCCTGCTCCAGAGATCACAGCAGGATATTTCCACCACCTCAACCCCCCCACCCGCTCCGCGGACTCTTAAGGACTGGCCTCTACTCTGTTTCCTTGTTGCCCGCAGGGCGGTTCTGAGAAATTGGATCTCCTCGCACCCCCCATCAGTCACTCAGCTCCAACGAGATCTCCTTCTCCTCCTTTACAGAGAACGAGCCACCACCGACTTCACTCGAGACACTGCAAAGTCTCGTTTCCTCTCAATCTGGCGGCCTTTCATGAGCTCAACGCTATCCCGAGATGACATAGTCACCTTTGAACAATCCTCCTTCACGTTCTACAAGTCTCCTCCACCCCCATCCTCGGATGGAGACTCATCACCTTCCATTTTTTCATCTACTACTTCTCCTTAAACATTGCTGGCTCCACGGTCACCGCCCCCCCCCTTTCCCTCCCCTCATTGGCGCAATCTTTGCTACCCCTTGGTGCCCTGATGCTGTTGGATCTCCCTGTCTCATATTTTTTATTTTATATTTATTATTTTTTTTCTTCTCATTGTATGCCTAGCATATGTACGCTTCCCTTAGATCCCACCAGTTCATGTCATAGTAGGATTGTTATTTCTCCCCTCGCCCCTTTCCGCTGGAGTCTGGGAATGTTTATGCCTCAGTTCCTTTGCTTGTATATTGGACAGGTACTCTGTCCTCTCACCAATGTTACTTGAACTGCGCTGCAGCCATGCATGCCCCTTTCCCCTCTTCCCTTCCCTCGCCTCTGCTCTCCCCCCTTATGTCTTTCCTTTTCCCTCCCTTTTTACTCTTCTTTTCTCTCCCATCTTTCACCCTGTCTCTTCCCTTCTTTGTTTTTCTTTTTTTCTCACGAACCCTCTGCACATGTTTCTGCTGTATGTATATTTTGTTTCTGAAAATTCTAATAAAAACTTTTTGAAAAAAAAAAATGATTGATTCACTTATACGTTAGCAGAAAAATTGCTGCAGCAAAAACACTGTTTGATTACCTTGACAATGACATATTGACAGTCTCCATACACAGAGTAACGAAGCTGATCAAAGGTATTAATGTGGGCACCTCCCTCAACTGAGCAGGTTGCTGAACAAGGATTTGCTGTGCAGTTCCATTTCCCATTGAAGCATTTGCTGTAAAAATAACAGTTACTATTAATAGGGCATAATCCTCAATGAATGACAAGACATCATGTACAATAATTCCTATACTCACCAGATTCTACAAGCAGTAGAATAGGATTTTCCAGGGCTGTATATTTTATCATTATAGGTACAGGGGCATTCCTGAGGCTTTATACAGTCTTGGCTACTGATGTCATCATATATTAAACCTTTAAAAAGTATATATATAATTATTAAATTACAGCAATATAGACAGTTGCTGAGCATTTAAAATGCACCTTGGATTATATATAAAAAAAAAGTGAATATCTATAACAGTTTCTAAACTTAAAGTGTTTGTTGATGTAGCGCCTATATACCTTACAGTACTGGTGCTAGCTAAATTTATGTGAAGATCAGAGTGTAGTCAAACTCTGATCCAGATTGTTAGTAACAAAATGTGGTCTCTGTCTCAGCTTGGCTGTTCTGTGAGTCCATTCTGCTGTACTGGGGTGTTCTTCCAGCCCCGGTGCTGCAGGTGGCAGCAGTGGAGTCAAGGTTTGGGTGCTCATCCCAGCAGCCAATCACGGGGGTTTGTCCTCGCTGTGCATGCTGGGAGGGGTATTTATGGGACAGATGCCATTGGTTCTGGGTCTTTTTCGTCCAGTGTGACACCCACATTTAGGGTGGCCACATAACGGTGCCCTGGCGTTATAGCCTACCTGTCTGGGGCGTGTGTGCCATGCGGTTTTCCGTGTTCCGGGGCCATGCTGACCCGGAGCATCTGAACAGTGACGGGGACCCAGTGATTGATTGGGTTTCCATTCTTGAAGATCCCAAGCTGTATTGCTGTTCGGTGGGGAGTCGGTCTGTGGAGCGCCATTGAGAGGCTGGTTAAACCACCGGGGATCAAGGTAGCCGGACACTGAGGAATTGATCACCTGTCAGTCGATACCTGGGCGGCAAGTTGAAGGAGATCCAGACGTACATCAATTAAGGAGACATATCTCCAATAATTCAGCCCAGAGGGGACCTGTGGCAGAGATATCTTATGAGGCTCTTTGAGAGGGGTCTGTGGCAGAGACTTTCTTTCAAGTTCAAGTTCACCAAGGAGGGTCTGTGGCAGAGGCTTTATCCTACAATTGTCCCAGTGATACCCCTGCTGCCAGGTCAGTGAGAGAGGCCTGTCCGGGTACACTAAAACCATTCTGGTGGGAGTGGTGAAGAGCAGTGTTACGTTTGTGAGAAGGACTGTTTCCTATCATTACGCCTGAATCTGCCATTCTCCTATCTTCTTCAGCTTTACTTTCCTCACCACAAGTTTGCTGGGTAATTAAGAGCACAGCAAAGAACACCTGTCTGGACATTCCTTTACTTCTACTACATGCTATATGCAACATTTTCCCCTAGGAATTTCGGAGGAGCCACGAGGTAACACGCCGCCCAAATATCCAGCAGCTCCAATGGGGGTAATGTTACATACAGTATAGCTAAAACATTATTTTTAAATGTTGGATGCAGAAGGGAATTGTTACATCTTCCACAGAAAGAGGTGTGACCTGATGTGCTAATATCCCAACAATTTATATCATATAGCACAACATACCTTGGGTATCTAGAAATTTTAAGGCACAATATCAAAGTAAAACATAACGGTATATGATAAAAATCCAATATTTTATCATTACAGAAATGAAAAGATAGACAACACTATTGGCTAATCCAACCATGATATCACTCACATCTCTTATAAACATGTCCACCAAATTACACATCAAATACATGTATACTGGTATCCATTTGGATTGTCTAAGAAAATAGCTTATTATAATAACAGTAATAAACACACATTAGGGAACACTTAACCCCTTTAGCGCCCCCTACAGGTCAACCCCTTCACTGCCAGTGTCATTTTCACAGTAATCAGCAGTGCATTTTTATAGCACTGTTTTCTGTAAAAATGACAATGGTCCCAAAATAGTGTAAAAAAATGTCCGATGTGTCCGCCATAATGTTGCAGTCATGATAAAAATCTATGATCGCCGCCATTACTAGTAAACAAAAAAAAATTATAATAATGCCATAAAACTATCCCTATTTTGTAGACGCTATAACTTTTGTGCAAACCGATCAATAAACGCTAAAAAAAATATGTAGAAGAAAGCTCTATTTGTGGGAAAAAAAGAACGTCAATTTTGTTTGGGAGCCACGTCGCACGACCACGCAATTGTCAGTTAAAGCAACGCAGTGCCGAATCGCAAAAATGGGCCTGGTCCTTTAGTTGCATAATGGTCCGGGGGTTAGGTGATTAAAAGAATTATGAGTTTTTGTTAATTTCTGATTCATACTGTTCTTACCTGGTGGATGCAGCATCGGTCCAATGATAAATCTGTCCCCGACGCCTCTAACATTGAGAACCGAGTAATCAAACACCGCCAATTGCTCGGTTCTCACAGCTTCCCTAGCAAAGAGCTGGTGACTGTCAGTCACAGCTCTCTGCTTTGCCCCCTCCTCACTTACTGAAGCGCTGAGCTGGGGGGGCAGGAGCGTCCAGCTCAGCCTCTCAGTGGCTCGCTGAGAGGCTGAGCCAGATGTCGGTCCAGGGATCTAAGTGGATTCTAAGTGGATTCTGACTCCATGGTCGTGATGACACCGAGCCCAGACCGACTCTGACTTTAGCAGAGAGCAGACTTCAGCCTGCCCTTTGCTGAAAATGAGTCACAGGAGTTCAAAATAAACTGCACTCCTGTGATCTACAGGAGAAGTACAGCCAAACAAGCTTTGGCTGTACTTCACCTTTAAGTCATTTTTTGCTTTAAAGTGGAGTTCCACCCAAAAGTGGAACCTCTGCTTATCTGCTTCCTGGTACCCTTCCCCAATATCGGTAGTTTGGCCCCCCTCCTCCTTCCTCCACCACTGGGCCAGTTGGAAAGCGCAGCGCACTTCACGCATTAGCAGTAGGGAACCGGCTGTAAAGACGAGTGGCGGCAGCAGAACCGGACAGACAAAATCGGCTGGGGTGCTAACATTGTGGGCTCCCTAGACAGGTAAGTGTCCTAATATTAAAAGTCAGCAGCTACAGTATTTGTAGCTTCTGATTTTAATTTTTTTTTACCCCAGGTGGAACACTGCTTTAAATAACAGTTGTCAACCTGTAGCCTCTGTAAAATTAAATATTCTCATTTATTATATTATTTTATATAGATAAGTATATGAATCAACAATATGATTTGTAGATTAAAAAAAATAAATAAAAAATATGTTAAAATGAATCCCAATATTTTAGTTTCAGTTTTGCATACTGTAGGAAAAAAAGGGGTTGAAAAGGTTCATGTTTTTTCACCTTAACCATTTAAGCCCCAGACCATTTTGCTGGTCAAAGACCAGGCGCCTTTTTGCGATTCGGCACTGCGTTGCTTTAACTGACAATTGCGTTGTCGTGCGACGTGGCTCCAAAACAAAATTGACGTCCTTTTTTTTCCACAAATAGAGCTTTCTTTTGTTGGTATTTAATAACCTATAAACAAAAATAGAGCAAGAATTTTGAAAAAAAAAAACAATGGCCTAGATTCACAGAGCAATTACGCCTGTCTAACTGGTGTTAGACAGGAGTAATTTCAAATTTTGCGCGCCGTATCACTAGTTTGAATCCTCAAACCATGATACGGCGGCTTCGGGCTTCGATCCGAGAGGCTTACGTCTTCGTAAGCCTTCGGATCTACGCTGCGATATTTTTGCGGCCGCTGGGAGGAGTCCGCGTCGCTTTCAGCGTCGGGATATGCAAATGACTTTTTACGGCGATCCACGAAGATACGAGTGGTCTTCGCAATCGCTTACGTCATTTTTTTGCTACGTACTGTTAGACCAGCTATTTGCTGGTCTAACGGTGCGTAGCCCATGTTAAGTATGGCCGTCGTTCCCGCGTCAAATTTAATTATTTTTTTTTTTTTATGTAACTCGTTCGGGAATAGGAATGTCCGTAAACGACGCTACTCAAACAACGAATGACGTAACGATGTGATTTCGCGCAATGCACGGCGGGAAATTTCTGAACGGAGCATGCGCAGTTTGATCGCCGCGGGAACGCGCCTATTTTAAATGCTTCACACCCCCTACTCGCGTAGATGGCTTGCGCCGGGAGAAATACACTACGCCGCCGTAGTTTACTGGACAAAATCTTCCGGGATTCCACGTAGAGCCAGGTAAAATACGGCGGCGTAGTGTATTTCTGATACTCTACGCGAATCTAATTGTATGTGAATCTGGGCCCCTATTTTTTACTTTTTGCTATAATAAATATCCCAAAAAATATTTATTTCCTCAGTTTAGGCCGATACGTATTCTTTTACATATTTTTGGAAAAAATAAATTGCAATAAGTGTTTATTGTTTGCGCAAAAGTTATTGCATCTACAAAATAGCTTCATGTTTCATGGTTTCATGGCATTTTTATTAATATTTTTTTTTTTTACTAGTAATAATGGCAATCGGCGATTTTTATCGTGACTGGGACGTTATGGCGGACCCATCGGACACTTTTGATTCATTTTTGGGACCATTGTAATTTTTACAGCGAACAGTGCTATAAAAATGCATTAATTACTGTGAAAATGGCACTGGCAGTGAAGGGCTTAACCACTAGGTGGCGCTGTAGGGGTTAAGTGTGCACTAGGAAGTGCTTCTAACTGTAGGAGGGATGGACTGTGTGTGACAAGACAGTGATCACTAGGATGCAGCGATTTATATAGGCCTCTTATGACGTCACAGTCCCAGCATGTTCTGGGTGATACCGGAGCATGCTGGGACTGTGACGTCATAAGAGGCCTATATAAACCGCCACGCACCGCACACCCGGCTTTACAGCGGGAGGGAGCGTCGAGTCAACATCGAAGAGGAGAAGAAGAGAAGAAGGCGACACAGAAGACCGGGCGGTGGTGCCCGGCAGAAGAAAAAAAGAACCGGAGAGCCGGAGAAGAGACCGGAGAAGTCGGAAGAAGACCCCCAAAGTCTGAAGAAGACCCCCGAAGTCGGGAGAAGACCAGGCCACCGCTGATAAAAGAGCTGAAAGAAGACAGCGGTGGTGCCCGGCAGAAGACCCCCAAAGTCGGAAGAAGACCCCCGGAGCTGCCTAATAAGCTACTTTAGTGTTTTTTTATTGATTATTTTTTTACCACCAGGTGAATGGGTAGGGGTACGATGTACCCCATACTCATTCACATAGGGTGGGGGGCCAGGATCTTGAGGCCCCCTTATTAAAGGGGGCTCCCAGATTCCGATAAGCCCCCCGCCCACAGACCCCGACAACCAAGCCAGGGTTGTAGGGAAGAGACCCTTGTCCCCATCAACATGGGGACAAGGTGCTTTTGGGTGGGGGGCCACAGAGCGCCCCCCTGACCCAAAGCACCCCCCATGTTGAGGGCATGCCGTCTGGTATGGTTCAGGAGGAGGGGGGCCGTTCGCCCGACCCCATCCCCTTTTCTGACCGGCCGGTCTGCATGCTCGAATAAGGGTTTGGATTTGGGGGAACCCCCATGCCGTTTTTTCGGAGTAGGGGGTTCCCCTTGAAATCCATACTAGACCTAAGGGCCTGGTATGCCCCTAGAGGGGGAACCCATGCTGTTTTTTTTATTTAAAATTTGGCGTGGAGTTCCCCTGTGGGAGGGAGGAGCTTGTTTTAGATCAGGTTCACACTGGGGCGACTTCCTGTAAAGTTGCCTCACTGTGAACGGGGAACCGACTTGGAGGCAAATTCCATTGAAATCAATGGGCACAGGTCGCCTACAAGTTGGATTGAAGTAGTACAGTACTTTTCTGAAGTCGGAGAGACTTCAGTAGTGTACATCAAGACGGCTCCATTCACTTCCATTAATTTTCTTGCCCGCACAACTTGGGGCATCTTGAAGTCATATCCCAGGTCGCCCCAGTGTGAACTGACTCTTAAAGGGGTTGTAAAGGTTTGTTTTTTATTTTTTAAATAGGTTCCTTTAAGCTAGTTTCATTGTTGGTTCACTTACCTTTTCCTTTGATTTGCCTTCTAAATGTTTTTTTCTTTGTCTGAATTTCTCACTTCCTGTTTCTCCTCAGTAAGCTTGCCCTCATCATCCATGAGGGTGAGGCAGCCAGAACAGCTTACTGAGGAGGAACAGGAAGTAAGAAATTCAGACAAAGAAAACAAAGAAAAAAGACATTTAGAAGGGAAATCGAAGGAAAAGGTAAGCGAACCAACAATGCATTTTTCTAAATGGGTTCCTTTAAGCTAGTGCATTGTTGGTTCACTAACCCTTTCCTTCGATTTCCCTTCTAAATGTTTCTTTTTCTTTGTTTTCTTTGTCTGAATTTCTTACTTCCTGTTCCTCCCCAGTAAGCTGTTCTGGATGACTAACCCCCAGCCAGATGATGGAGCAAGCTTACTGAGGAGGAACAGGAAGTGAGAAATTCAAACAAAGAAAAAAAAATTAGAAGGGAAATGAAAGGAAAAGGTAAGTGAACCAACAATGCACTAGCTTAACTACTTGTCCACCGCCCACCGTCAAATGACGGCGGGCGGAGGACTCCATTGTCCTGACATCACGTCATATGACGTGATGTCTTTTTAAAGCCGCGGACGGGCGCGCTCTGCTGGTATCCCGGTGCGAGTGCCCGGTGGCAACGATCACCGCCGGGCACACGCGATTGCCCAGTAACTGAGCGGGGACGTGGAGCTCTGTATGTAAACACAGAGCTGCACGTCCCTGTCAGGGAGAGAGGAGACAGATTGTGTTCCTTGTACATAGGGACACAATCGGTCACCTCCCCCAGTCACCCCCCCTCCCCCTACAGTTAGAACACTCATAGGACACACATTTAACCCCTTCCCCGCCCACTAGTAGTTAACCCCTTCACTGCCAGTCACATTTATACAGTAATCAATGCATATTTATAGCATTGTTTACTGTATAAATGTAAATGGTCCCAAAAATATCACAAAAGTGTCCGAAGTGTCCGCCATAACGTTGCAGTCCCAATAAAAAAAATCGCAGATCGCCGCCATTAATAGTAAAAAAAATAAAAAATGCCATAAACTATCCCCTATTTTGTAAACACTATAAATTGTGCACAAATCAATCGATAAACACTTATTGCATTTTTTTTTACCAAAAATATATAGAAGAATACGTATCGGCCTAAACTGAGGAAAAAATAAAAAATTTTATATATTTTTTGGGTTATTTATTATAGCAAAAAGTAAAAAATATTGCATTTTTTTCAAAATTGACGCTATATTTTTGTTCATAGCGCAAAAAATAAAAACCGCAGAGGTGATCAAATACCACCAAAAGAAAGCTCTATTTGTGGGAAAAAAAGGACGCCAATTTTGTTATGGAGCCACTTCGCATGACCGCGCAATTGTCAGTTAAAGCGACGCAGTGCCGGAAGCTTAAATTTCGTCTGGGCAGGAAGGGGGTGTAGGTGCACAGTAGGCAAGTGGTTAAAGGAACCTATTTAGAAAATAAAAAACAAACCTTTACAACCCCTTTAACCGAATCACTGTGCTCTTCAAAAGGCTGAGACTGTATATAGTGGGGTTTTCTTAAATTGTACTGCTAAATACCCTTTAACCACTTGTCCTCCGCCCACCGTCAAATGACGACGGGCGGAGGACTCCATTGTCCTGACATCACGTCATATGACGTGATGTCCTTTTAAAGCTGCACGCGCACCCGCCGCTCTGCTGGGATCCCGGTGCGAGATTGTGTTCCTTGTACATAGGGACACAATCGGTCACCTCCCCCAGTCACCCCCCCTCCCCCTACAGTTAGAACACTCATAGGCACACATTTAACCCCCTCCCCGCCCCCTAGTGGTTAACCCCTTCACTGCCAGTCACATTTATACAGTAATCAATGCATATTTATAGCATTGATCACTGTATAAATGTAAATGGTCCCAAAAATGTCAGAAAAGTGTCCGAAGTGTCCGCCATAACGTCGCAGTCCCAATAAAAAAATCGCAGATCGCCGCCATTAATAGTAAAAAAAAAAAAAATGCCATAAACTATCCCCTATTTTGTAAACACTATAAATTTTGCGCAAACCAATCGATAAATGCTTATTGCATTTTTTTTTTAACTAAAAATATGTAGAAGAACACGTATCGGCCTAAACTGAGGAATATTTCTTATTTTTTTTATATATTTTTTGGGTTATTTATTATAGCAAAAAGTAAAAAATATTGAATTTTTTTCAAAATTGACGCTCTATCTTTGTTTATAGCGCAAAAAATAAAAAACGCAGAGGTGATCAAATACCACCAAAAGAAAGCTCTATTTGTGGGAAAAAAAGGACGCCAATTTTGTTTGGGAGCCACATCGCACGACCGCGCAATTGTCAGTTAAAGCGACGCAGTGCCGGAAGCTTACATTTTGTCTGGGCAGGAAGGGGGTGTAGGTGCACAGTAGGCAAGTGGTTAAAGCCACTCTGTCGCTTGAATAAAAAATGTACCTGCAAAAAAGAAAGCGTATACTGTATGCTATTTCGTGCCATTGAATGTTGCTTTGAGAAAGCTAATAAAAACTTGACACTTCTTGAGGTCATAGTCTTGCTCTCCCTCTGCTCTGCATCCTCCCACCAAACCCTATGTCAATGGTTAAGGCACCAGAAGGGGTAATTATATGCTTCTTTGCAGGAGCATTCTTGATCACAAGTTTTATTTAAAGTGGAGTTTCCATCCCAAAAATTGTTTTTCATTATTGTGCTCAATAGACCTAAAACAGGGGAAAAAAAAGTTTTTTTTACTCAACTGGAAATGCCTGTTGCTATGCGGTCCCACGAAATCTGCCCTTGGAATCACCTAGGATTCTGACATCATCTTCCTCTAATGCTCCTGGGAAATGTGTGTCATCATTTCCCAGGATGCAGTGCGCTGTCCAATTATCACTCCCCATCCAAGACTTCCAGGAAGTAAGTGCTTGTTGGCTTCACAATGCCCACAAGCAAAATGACAACGGTGTAGACATAGTTTTATAAACGATCTTTTTTGAATAATTATGCGGAGTGGCGGCAGATTGTAAAATAGTAAGTGACCGGATTTATATTATAAAAACGCACGATGAAAGGACATACATTTAAAAAATGCTAAATGTAGTTGGAACTCCGCTTTAAGTGACATACTGTAGTTCCTTTAACTTTTTAGTTTAGAAAATATCATGTTTTTCTATTAATGTTAATTGCATGAATATAAGACAGACATTTGATTTTGGAGGCAAACCAGCTATACCTAATAGTATTTGAGTGGATCATCCACATCAGAGCTTTCATGTTTTATCATATAAACAACCTTTAGTTACTTACCTTCTTGGCAGAAGCAGCCTTCAATACAATGCTGATCACAACTATCCTCTCTTTCAGGGTCAGAGCAACTATTGCTGCAGGGGGAGCCACACTCTTCATATTGCATATTTTGTGGGCAAGACTTGGCTGAAATGAAAGACAGCAATTTTGAGAGATTTAATGAATCATTTGTCTAAAAAACTCTTTCGACATCTTCATACATCTAAACCATTGGTCAAGCCAGATACGGCTCTTTGCTTGTCTTTATCTGGCCTTTGGAATGCTATTCCTCCCACTAATGAGTGGCACTATTCCTTCCACCGACACCAATAATGAGGCAGAATTGTGTTTAGTGAAACCAATGATGAGGCACTATTCCTTTCACTAACACCAATGGTGGGGCACTATTTATTTTACTGATACCTACAATGGGAAACGATTCCTCCCACTGACACCAGCAATGGGGCACCATTCCTTGCACTGACACCAGCGATGGGGCACTATTCTTCACGTCAATACCAATAATGGGGAACTATTCCTCATCCCACACAATTTTTCTTACTCCCACTGACAACCAAGCCTGAGGCATTATGGAAAAGATGTGTGATATTAGGGTGTATGGCACTGCCCTCCAATTATGTAATCATACTGATGCCCCTTAAAGTCTAAAGAACAGTAATCTGGCCCATTGTAAAGCTTGGTTAAGTCTGGGGTACGGTGCGTTAGATTGGTGAATTTTTTTTCACGATCTAATGCTTTCCAGCCTGGAGGAGAGATGTTGGGTCTTATTGACCCCCCATCTCTCCATAAAGAGTACCTGTCACACACATTCCTATTACAAGGGATGTTTACATTCCTTGTAATAGAAATAAAAGTGATCAAAAAAAAAAAATGACAAAAAAAGTTTAAAAATAAAAGAAATTGTGTAAAATAAAAAATAAAATAATAAAAAAACATTTTTTAAACCCCCCTACCCCCAGTAGCTCGCGCTCAGAAGCGAACGCACACGTAAGTCCCGCCCACATGTGTAAACGTCGTTCAAACCACACATGTGAGGTATCGCCGCGTGCGTTAGAGAACCAGCAACAATTCTAGCACTGTTGTTTGCCCAAAAAAAAGGCGTTTGAAAAATGATTGCGCAAATAATGTGCGAGATAACAAGTTGCAATGGCCGGCATTTTATTCCCTAGGGTGTCTGCTAAAAAAACATATATAGTGTTTGGGGGTTCTGAGTAATTTTTTAACAAAAAAATTATGATTTATGCATGTAGGAGAAGTGCCAAAATAGCCCCGGTATTGAAGCGGTTAAAACTTTTTTTGCACTGATACATGTTCCCAGGGGCAGGACCCGGGTCCCCATACAATTTTTAGTACAATAACTTGCATATTAGCCTTTAGAATTAGAACTTTAGATTTCAAACGTTCGAGTCGCATAGACTTTAACAGGGATCTAAAGTTCACACAAACCTTTGGTCTGTTCGCAGGTTCTGGTGCAAACCGAACGGGGGGGTGTTTGGCTCATCCCTAGCACTGATGCACAGTCATGTTGGAACAGGTAGGGGCCATCCCCAACTGTTCCCACAAAGTTGGGAGCATGAAATTATCCAAAATGTCTTTGTATTCTGATGTCTCAAGAGTAGTGTTGAGCAGAATATGCCATATTCGATTTCACGATATATCTCGAATATATAGTCGAATATTCGAGATATATTCGCTAAATACGAATATTCGTGATATTTTTTGGAAATGAAATGATTGCGAAATTTCGCTATTGCGAATGCGAATGCGAAATTTCGAGAAATGCGGAATGGAGCACTCTGATTGGCTCAGAATATTCGTGATATTTTACAATACAAAATAATTGCGAATATTCGAGAAATGCAGAAGGAGCACTCTGATTGGCTCAGAATATTCGTGATATATTACAATACACAATAATTGTGAATATTCGGCAAATGCGGAAGGAGCACTCTGATTGGCTCAGAATATTCGTGATATATTACAATACACAATAATTGCGAATATTCGGCAAATGCGGAAGGAGCACTCTGATTGGCTCAGAATATTCGTGATATATTACAATACAAAATAATTGCGAATATTCGGCAAATGCAGAAGGAGCACTCTGATTGGCTCAGAATATTCATGATATATTACAATACAAAATAATTGCGAATATTCGAGAAATGCGGAATGGAGCACTCTGATTGGCTCAGAATATTTGTGATATTTCACAATACAAAATATTTGCGAAATTTCGAGAAATGCGGAATGGAGCACTCTGATTGGCTCAGAATATTCGTGATATATTACAATACAAAATAATCGTGCGATATCGCTATTGCCGAATAATCGCATTGCGATTTTTCGGCAATATAAAATGAGCGCTGCAGCTACTCGGCCCAAGGTCTCTAATCATACCAGCAATGCTTTTAGACGTCGATGGGGACCTCTAGGATGTGATCTGTTCTAAAAAAAAAATGAAAAAATACGAATATTCGAAATAGCGAATATTCGCCGCGATATTCACGAATACTCGAATATGCAATATTCGTAGCGAATATTCGCAATGCAAATATTCGTGAGCAACACTACTTAAGAGTTCCCTTCACTGGAACCAAGCCCAACTCCTAAAAAACAACCCCCAACCATAATTTCCCCTCCACTAAATGATTTGGACCAGTGCACAAAGCAAGGTTCATAAAGTGAGTTTGGGGTGGAGGAACTTGACTGGCCTGCACAGAGTATTGACAGAGTAAAGACCTTCTCGTTCAACCATCAATGCCTGACCTCACAAATGTGCTTGTGGAAAAAAGGTCAAACATTCCCATAGACACTCCTAAACCTTGTGGACAGCCTTCCCAGAAAGAAGAGTTGAAGCTGTTATAGCTGCAAAGGGTGGGTAAACTTAATAAAGAATCCTGCAGACTAGACTATTAAAGTTCATGTGCGTGTAAGGCCTCGTACACATGACCGAGGAACTCGTCAGAAAAGACACATAATTTTCCTCGTCGAGTTCCTTGTTAGGCTTGTCAAGAAACTTGACAAGCTGTCTTTGTGTACACACTGATAAGACAAAATCTCTTCGTTCTCAAACTCGGTGACTTCAACACATAGATGTCAGGGGAAGTTCGATTCCACTGGCACAGCCCTTGGGGCTGCTTTTGCTAATCTCATGTCACTGCTTGTTAAGTAAAAGTTTGGTGAGAGATGATTTGCACTTTTCAGTCTGTTACAGCGTGACAAATGTGCTATTTCCATTACGAACACTACTTTTACTGAAGGTGCGCTCCCATCTCATACTTTATTCTGAGCAGGCGCGGTTTTTTAGGCATACACACGAACGTGTTTGTCGTCGAAAACCAGCCCGACGAGGAACACGACGAGGAAATTGAGACTCCCGACGAGTAAAAAGAGAACTTGTTCTGTTTTTTTCTCGTCAAGTTCCTCGACAGTTTTCTCGATGAAAAACATACACACAACCCGTTTCCTCGGCAAAAAAGCTCTCCCACCAAGTTTCTTGATTGATTTTGTCGAGGAAAACGGTCGTGTGTACGAGGCCTAAAGACAGGCCTCCCAATACTTTTGGCAATCTAGTATGTGAACCCAGCCTTAGAAAGTTTGGAGACTCCTGATATAACATTTTGTTTTGGTTAACACTTCTAGACTAACATAGTAAGATCCTAATTCTCTGATGACCTCATTGGCAAGTGTGAATGGGCCTAACTCTACTGCTGCTCTGATGCTCATATTGATAAAAATAAGTAAACCTACGGCAGAGGGCTGAAGTTCTCCAGTTTGGCGGCACTCCTCGCTGTAGAATACATTGATGGGAATATTCAGAAATAGTTGGACACATACAAGAGTTTGAATCACCCAAAGTACAATGACATAAGTCTGATGCACAAGCATGAATAAATGGGTCAACATCAATCACTTCATGGCAGCTGCTGAATTTTTCGTGATTTAGCTCATTTTCACACTTGACATTCTGAATACAGAAAAAAGAAAAATAATATTAGTTATAATTTCATACAGTTTTCCAATCGTTTATTTGTTAGACTATTGCATCATTGCTATGAAGCAAGTTATAATAATCTTAACTATTTGCCGACCAGCCACCGCAGTTATATGGCGGCAGGTCGGCTTGGCTGCGCGAGATCACGTAGCTATACATGATCTCGCTATGCAGCGAATAGGGGCGCCCCCCTGCTCGCCCCTAGTCCCGAAGCGCGTGCCCGGCGGGCACGATAACCGCCAGGCACCCGCGATCGCTCGTTACAGAGCGAGAACCGGGAGCTGTGTGTTTCCTGTCAGGGGGAGAAATTACTGTTCACTGTTCATACAATGTATGAACAGCTTGTATGAACAGTGATCTGTCATTTCCTCAAGTTAGTCCCACCCCCCATTCAGTTATAGCATTGATCACTATAAAAATGCCAATGGTCCCAAAAATGTGTCAAAAGTGTCCGAAGTGTCCGCCATAAGGTCGCAATACCGATAAAAATCACTGCCAACACTAGTAAAAAAAAAAATATTAATAAAAATGCCATAAAACTATCCCCTATTTTGTAGACACTATAACTTTTGCGCAAACCAATCAATAAACGCTTATTGTGATTTTTTTTAATGAAAAATATGTAGAAGTATACGTATCAGCATAAACTGAGGAAAATAAATGTTTTTTTTATACATTTTTGGGGGATATTTATTATAGCAAAAAGTAAAAAATATTCATATTTTTTTCAAAATTGTCGCTCTATTTTTGTTCATAGCACAAAAAATAAAAAACGCAGAGGTGATCAAATACCACTAAAAGAAAGCTCTATTTGTGGAAAAAAAAGGACACCAATTTTGTTTGGGAGCCACGTCACACGACCGTGCAATTGTCAGTTAAAGTGGCGCAGTGCCGAATTGCAAAAAGTGGCCCGGTCATTGACCAGCAATATGGTCCGGGACTGAAGTGGTTAAAGTATAAAAATAATACTTCTAGCACAAAGCATAGCAGAGTAATTTTCAGGTAAAATAAAAGAACAGATTAGAGCACTATTGCTCTGGTGTCTCTTGAGCTTATTGGTTTCAAGTGGATCTGTCATCATATATAATTTTATCATACTAAAGAATGCATTCTAAGTAATATTCCAGTGTAACTGATTGGTAATTTGTAGCTCCCACAGAGATCACAGTAATCCCTCTGACAATGCCTTCAGGTGGATTGTTTCATCTTTGTTTAAACATCATGCAGGGTCAGGTCCTGGACTGAGATTCTAGCTCAGAGATGACAGCCATGCAAATCCTCGTGTGTGTGGAGATCTTGGCTGTGTTCACAAATGTCCCGCACAAATCAGCCCCTGCTGCAGTCTCTCACCCTTTGACTCCCTACAAAGCCCTTTTTTTGGGCTGAAAATGACCCCCCTCGGCTTATACTCGAGTCAGTACCTGCCAGTCCATTGCCGCCTGACCTCATGTTGCACATTGCAGAATCCAATCTGTGTACCTGAGTCTGTGACATAGACGGCGACCGTGCGGTTTTAAAAAATCGCACTCCTCCTTGTGCTGTTCTGTGGTGATAGGTGTTCCGCCTATCACAATCACCTTCTCGTCCTCTCATCTATCACGAATGAGAGGCGATCGTGATAGGCGGAACACTAAACACAGTGTTTGCTGGGAAAACTGAGTGTTCCACCTGTGTTCAGTGTTCCACCTTGTCAGAACATTTGGGGTTAAAAGAATACATATAAAGTCGCATATTGTATATTTTGCATTTGTTCCTATCCATGTATATTATGAACAAATGAGAGACCACGTTGTCTCTAAAGTTCATGAGCTCATGAATAGACAAGGATTTTATGTCTTGACAAGAGACTATGGATGTCTGGCTGTACCATCTCCCAGGTTATAACTCAAAGGTTTTAGACACTTGGTAAGATAAATAAGATAACAGGACTGGTACAGACTAACACAAAACATAGTATTGTCTTTGTATAATGATGCCATGGAGCTGATTCAATTCCCGTGGTATTGTCTATTTTGAAATAATGTTCCTTTTAAATATCTTCACAGTAAGTTATCTATGTACTAATTATATATCCATATATAAACCCGTTTAATACATAGACATTATTAGGGTCCCAAGTATAAGATCTTATAATAGCTTAAAAGTAGTAGAGACTGCTTAACTTAATTATTAACTATTAGTTCAGAGAAACTTCCCAAACCATTAGTGTTGATCATAAACCTTATCTCAATCATAAATTAAGAAGTTGCCAGTGTCTGGGTTTGTTGTAATTTCTTTGACATCGTTTAACCACTTAAGGACCCCTTCACGCCGATATATGTCGGCAGTATGGCACGGCTGGGCACATCAACATACCTGTACGTTGCCTTTTAAGCCCAGCCGTGGGGTCGCGCGCGCGCCCGCGGCACGCTCCCGCGGCACGCTCCCGCGGCACGCTCCCGCGACCCGGTCCGAAGCTCCGGGACCACGGGAGCCGCGGGCCCGATCGCCGCTGGAGTCCCGCGATCGGTCCCCAGGGCTGAAGAACGGGGAGAGCCGTGTGTAAACACGGCTTCCCCGTGCTTCACTATGGCGGCAGCATCGATCGTGTCATCCCTTTTATAGGGGGACACAATCAATGACGTCACACCTACAGCCACACCCCCCTACAGTTGTAAACACACTTCAGGTCACCCATCGAAAATTACAATGGTCCCAAAAATGTGTCAAAATTGTCCGAAGTGTCCGCCATAATGTCGCAAACACAAAAAAAATAGCTGATCGTCGCCATTGGTAGTAAACAAATGTTTTTAATAAAAATGCAATAAAACTATCCCCTATTTTGTAAACGCTATCAATTTTGTGCAAACCAACCGATAAATGCTTATTGCGATTTTTTTTCTCCAAAAATAGGTAGAAGAATACGTATCGGCATAAAATGAGGAAATTTTTTTTATATATATATTTGGGGGATATTTATTATAGCAAAAAGTAAAAAATATTGCATTTTTTTTTTTTAAATTGTCGCTCTATTTTTGTTTAAAGCGCAAAAAATTTAATCCGCAGAGGTGATCAAATACCACCAAAAGAAAGCTCTATTAGTGGGGAAAAAAGGACGCCAATTTTGTTTGGGAGCCACGTCTCACGACCGCGCAATTGTCAGTTAAAGCGACGCAGTGCCGAATCACAAAAAGGGGCAAGGTCCTTTAGCAGCATTTTGGTCCGGGTCTTAAGTGGTTAACAAGTAATGGTGTTCCACCAAGCTAGGGGCAAAGGTCACGTCAGTCAACATTAGAATTATTATTCATTATACACTACTGCCCCTACAGGTCAACAGTGGCATTACTTAAATTTGCTGCATAGTTGGTTGCTATGACAGCCTACCTAACATAGCATCATTTGACATCGTCAATGACATAGTAATGTGAGATACACACCCACTTCTTGGGTGTGTAAAAAAAGTAGTAGGAGAGGATACGAGGGGATCGATCTTTGAGGGTCGCTGATGGGAGAGCTCTCACTCTATCTCGGAAAGGCTATCTCTCTATCTCTGTAAGGAAGCTGACTCTGAAAAGATGGCTGGGCAAACATGTAGCAATGGTGAAAGAGGTCCCTCTTGGGACTTTGCTTCTCAAACAGACTCAAACAGAACTCATAATTACTGGTAAGGTATTATGTTATTATTATCATTTGGGTAATTGAAGTGTGGTTGAACATATGCTTGACTAATCTAATCTATTGTTAGATCAGTTTTGGAATGAGGTGAATTCTAACTGCAGTCAGGGCCAGATTAAGAACATCATGGGCCTGGTGCTGAGGATTTTGGTGGGGCCTTTTATAAATAAATGTCAAAGATATATTGTCTGATGGCGCAAGGGGAGATGGATAATAGAACTACCTTGGCAAGTAATATAAATATCAAAATAAATGTTCGTAAAAATATATGATAAGTTCATAAGTCCATAAAAAATCCAAGTGTGCACTTTAGCGGCAGCAATCCCTGAAGAGCAGAAGCATACTCTGTACAAAGGTAGACAAAAAGAGACAAGGATGCGCCCAATCTAAGTGCAATAACGTGTTTAATCCATAAAATGAAATACAAAAGGAAACGGCCAAATGGCTACTCACACTTTAAAAGTGGATAATAGGCATGTAAGAGACCGTAGATGTAGTCATCATCCGTTGTGTGAGGGGTGTCCGCTCATGGTGGTGAGGTGCTGTAGATGGGAAACACAGAGTGGAACAGCCTGGAGGAACTTGTTGGGAGCGCCGTGTACGACGGCATGCGTCTCACGATGGAGCGCAAACACAAGCCAGTCTCACCGGAAGTGACGTAACGTGACGTGGCAGGCTCAGATGAGGGAACCAATAGGATGACGCGTTTCACAGCCCAGCTGCTTCTTCAGATCCATAGACGTCCAATCGAGGAGGACGTCTTATATATAGGTGGCTATCTAGTTCAGAGGTTTAACCATTGCATACACAGCATATAAAAGAAATCTAAACAATGCGGAACTAAAAGGGGATTTAGCCTAATATCATGTCATCATGTGAAACTATATATAATTAAAAGAATACATATGAATATATATGAGAATAAATAATAATAGTGGATAAATGATAAGGAGTATAAAAAAACATATATATATATAAAAAATGATGGCAATAAATATATATATATATATATGCATACATATATAAATACCCACATATACACATATATATATATAGAGTTCAGGAGGATGAAGAAAGAATGAAAATAAATAAAAAATGAATAAAAAATTAATATAGAAATAAAAATAGAGATATAAATAAAAAATTAATATAAAAATAGATATAGATAAATATCAGTGTACAATCATATATTCGACAGAAAAAAACATAATTATGTATAAGAAAATATATAATAATATACAATCTAAATATAAAAATAATTCTAAACTATAAATTATAAATTATATTTGTATATTCAGGGGAATCAATTTTAGAATAAAAATTCCTGAATAAAAAATTCCTGAATAAAAAATCCCTAAGTACCTCAATAAATGGCTGATAGCATTGAAAGTGGTAATGGCAACGGGTCAATAAATATAGGATCAAACATAGTCATAATAAATAGCATACGTATGTATATTAAAAATATACATACAAAATATACCCAATATACTTACAGAACAAATAAATAAATAAATAAGCGGAAAAAGGCCAAAGACCCTAAGGTGTATCAGAAATTCATATGCAAGAATAGATGGAATTAATAGTAAAAATGATTTTAAATAATGTTGTGAGTAGTTTTAGATAATGTTATTGGTTTCTATCTCTTCATTTAGGCCAGCAGGTGACATAGAATTTAAAGAATAGATCCAGAAAGTTTCCTGTCTACATAATCGTTGGAATCTTTCTATGGCCGTAGGGGTCTCAGGGATGGCCTCAATGATCCATACCTGCAACAGACTAGGGTCCTTTTGATGGTGAATCTCAAAATGACGCGCAACACTATATTTGGGGTTGCATGCTTTAACCGCACGACGATGTTCCCCAAATCTAGTGCGCAAGGCTCTGATGGTTCTGCCTACATAAAGTAGCCCACAGGGACAAGAGATACAATAAACCACATACGTTGTTGAACAGTTGTAGAAGGAATTTAGATGAAAAGTTTTTTTGTTTGCTGTGAAACTCTTTTTGCCATGAGTAACATTAGCACAAGTGAGGCAAGCAGCCTTTTTGCACTGGAACATTCCAACTAAAGGGATAAGGGTAAGCTGTTTTAGTCTAGCTAGTTTGTTACCTGAAGAATTTTTGGTCTTACTTGGTGCAATCTTACTTTTTATATTGGGTGCTCTACGATATGCAAATTTGGGGACAGCTGGGATGGATGAGGCAAGATGTGGGTCTTGGGTGAGGATGGACCAATGTTTTTTAAAAATACCCTCCATTTTTTTGTGTTTCACATGATATTGTGTAATAAACCGTGTGGTGGGTGTAGAATCTTGTTTTTTAGGAGGAGGCAGAGGGTCTAGTTCATACAATGTCTGGGCTTCTTCAATAAGCTTAGGGGGATAACCCTTGGCGAGAAATTTCTTTTTAAGGGGGGAACCTTGATTTTTGTAGTCATCCCTTTACCTAAATTCACTGAAGAATCTTCATCTATCATCCAATCAGCTCTAAGTGATGGCATTTTGAGCAAGCAGGAGGCAGCATTTTTTGTAAAACCATTCTTTCAGGTTCCTTACCTGTATCACTTACCCAAAATCCACAAAAATACCCTTAAACCTCCAGGTCACCCCATTGTCGCATCTATGGACAGTATCACCACTAGTTTCTCTCTGTACATAGACCATTTTTTACAGCCATTAGCGCAAGCTCTACCATCCTATATACGCGATGGTACCCACCTTATTGATTTATTGCAACCTTACACTTGGGAACCCTCATACCATTGGGTGTCCCTAGATGTATGTTCATTGTATACGTCCATACCCCATTCAGTGGGTCTTGAGGCAGTCTATCATTTTCTTAGAGAGGATGCCAAGCTCAATATTCAACAGATAGAGTTTATTATCACTGCCACCCGTTTTTGTTTAGAACACAATTACTTTCAGTTTGATGGTGAGTTTTATCTCCAAAAACAAGGCACAGCCATGGGGGCAAATTTTGCTCCGAGCTATGCAAACCTCACCATGGGTTTATGGGAAGCAGGCAGTGCCGATCCTGACCTCTGTGGGGCCCTAAGCAAAATTCTGCTAAGGGGCCCTCTACAGCAGCGAAAAAATTTAGTGGTTTACACTGAATAGTGGGCATAGCTTATATGGCTTGGCTCTGAGGGGTGTGGTTAGAGTCTGAGATGAATGAGGGATATAGGGAGAATGATTGAAGCGCATTATTTCTATTATTACATTGTACTATAAAATGAAATCATTCAACTCACCATAATGCAGAATCAGTGGAAGCCCGGAGTCCCCTTTACACCAGGCAATCCCAGCGGAGTCCCTCCTTACATCAGGTGTCCCTAGTGGAGCCCCTCCTTACACCAGGCATTCCCAGCGGAGTCCCTCCTTACATCATGTGTCCTCAGCAGAGTCCCTCCTTACATCAGGTGTCCCCAGTTGAGCCCCTCCTTACATCTGGTATTGCCAGCGGAGTCCCCCCCCCCCCCCCCCCTTACACCAGGCATGACCAGCGGTCAGAGACACTATGATTTAATACTAATAGACACCAGTTAGGAAATGTCTGAAACTATTTGTGACTTTCTATTAGTTTAACAATTTAATAAAGATTATGCTTCTATAGAATTGTTTAAGTACATATGCATTAATATTGGGGTTACCATTATTTGGTTAGTTTCGTAATACAGGTCTATTTACCCACATAATATTACCGTTTGACCACAGCACATGCTATAGGCTGGCTGGCTGTGCTGCTCTCCTCTCCTTAGACTGACTCCCCCCCTCATGAGCAACGAGATTCAGCGCCGTAGCCGCTCACGGACTACTACAACGGCGCCGGCTGTAGTTCTAGTATTCTTCAGACGTCAGTGAGTCAGGTGACGTTGCGTGAGACGGCCGCCGCTATTACTTATGGGAGTTGTAGTCTACAACTCCCAAAAGCTATAGCGGCCGCCGTCTCACGCAACGTCACCCGACTCACTGACGTCTGACAACACATGTGAGTCAAGATTCATCGCCGCGGGCGGAAACTAGGACAGCCGTGGCGGCGGCGGCCGCCATTGTTTTGGTTAGGATAGAAACAAATTCAATGCTTCCCAGCGGGGCCTCGAGTAATTTATGGGGGCCCTACGCAGCTTGCGTAGTCTGCGTATAGGGCGGATCGGCCCTGGAAGCAGGTCACCTAAATAGACATAATCCATTCTCAGCCCACTTGGTCTTCTATGGTCGTTATATAGACGATATAATTATCATCTGGGATGGACCTAGTGACCTTATTACAGATTTTGTCGTATATTGCAATAACAATTCTTTTGGCCTATCTTTCACCTCTGTTACAGGTCCCGTATCCATATGTTATCTGGACCTTGAGTTATCCCATGAAGGTAATGCTATTATAGCAAAAAACTTCACTAAATCTACAGCGGTCAACTCATATTTGCACTATTCCAGCTGTCACCATCCTAGATGGATTAACAATGTTCCAAAAAGCCAATTCCATCGGCTTAGACGCAACTGTACTAAAATAGATGACTACAAAAATCAAGGTTCCCCCCTTAAAAAGAAATTTCTCGCCAAGGGTTATCCCCCTAAGCTTATTGAAGAAGCCCAGACATTGTATGAACTAGACCCTCTGCCTCCTCCTAAAAAACAAGATTCTACACCCACCACACGGTTTATTACACAATATCATGTGAAACACAAAAAAATGGAGGGTATTTTTAAAAAACATTGGTCCATCCTCACCCAAGACCCACATCTTGCCTCATCCATCCCAGCTGTCCCCAAATTTGCATATCGTAGAGCACCCAATATAAAAAGTAAGATTGCACCAAGTAAGACCAAAAATTCCTCAGGTAACAAACTAGCTAGACTAAAACAGCTTACCCTTATCCCTTTAGTTGGAATGTTCCAGTGCAAAAACGCTGCTTGCCTCACTTGTGCTAATGTTACTCATGGCAAAAAGAGTTTCACAGCAAACAAAAAAACTTTTCATCTAAAATCCTTCTACAACTGTTCCACAACGTATGTGGTTTATTGTATCTCTTGTCCCTGTGGGCTACTTTATGTAGGCAGAACCATCAGAGCCTTGCGCACTAGATTTGGGGAACATCGTCGTGCGGTTAAAGCATGCAACCCCAAATATAGTGTTGCGCGTCATTTTGAGATTCACCATCAAAAGGACCCTAGTCTGTTGCAGGTATGGATCATTGAGGCCATCCCTGAGACCCCTACGGCCATAGAAAGATTCCAACGATTATGTAGACAGGAAACTTTCTGGATCTATTCTTTAAATTCTATGTCACCTGCTGGCCTAAATGAAGAGATAGAAACCAATAACATTATCTAAAACTACTCACAACATTATTTAAAATCATTTTTACTATTAATTCCATCTATTCTTGCATATGAATTTCTGATACACCTTAGGGTCTTTGGCCTTTTTCCGCTTATTTATTTATTTATTTGTTCTGTAAGTATATTGGGTATATTTTGTATGTATATTTTTAATATACATACGTATGCTATTTATTATGACTATGTTTGATCCTATATTTATTGACCCGTTGCCATTACCACTTTCAATGCTATCAGCCATTTATTGAGGTACTTAGGGATTTTTTATTCAGGAATTTTTTATTCAGGAATTTTTATTCTAAAATTGATTCCCCTGAATATACAAATATAATTTATAATTTATAGTTTAGAATTATTTTTATATTTAGATTGTATATTATTATATATTTTCTTATACATAATTATGTTTTTTTCTGTCGAATATATGATTGTACACTGATATTTATCTATATCTATTTTTATATTAATTTTTTATTTATATCTCTATTTTTATTTCTATATTAATTTTTTATTCATTTTTTATTTATTTTCATTCTTTCTTCATCCTCCTGAACTCTATATATATATATGTGTATATGTGGGTATTTATATATGTATGCATATATATATATATATATTTATTGCCATCATTTTTTATATATATATATGTTTTTTTATACTCCTTATCATTTATCCACTATTATTATTTATTCTCATATATATTCATATGTATTCTTTTAATTATATATAGTTTCACATGATGACATGATATTAGGCTAAATCCCCTTTTAGTTCCGCATTGTTTAGATTTCTTTTATATGCTGTGTATGCAATGGTTAAACCTCTGAACTAGATAGCCACCTATATATAAGACGTCCTCCTCGATTGGACGTCTATGGATCTGAAGAAGCAGCTGGGCTGTGAAACGCGTCATCCTATTGGTTCCCTCATCTGAGCCTGCCACGTCACGTTACGTCACTTCCGGTGAGACTGGCTTGTGTTTGCGCTCCATCGTGAGACGCATGCCGCCGTACACGGCGCTCCCAACAAGTTCCTCCAGGCTGTTCCACTCTGTGTTTCCCATCTACAGCACCTCACCACCATAAGCGGACACCCCTCACACAACAGATGATGACTACATCTACGTCTCTTACATGCCTATTATCCACTTTTAAAGTGTGAGTAGACATTTGGCCGTTTCCTTTTGTATTTCATTTTATGGATTAAACACGTTATTGCACTTAGATTGGGCGCATCCTTGTCTCTTTTTGTCTACTTTTATAAATAAATAAATGCGTGAGAATCACAGCGCAGCAGTGGAGGGCCCAGTCTGAAAATGTAAGTGTACCCTAATGTGCCAATATGCTGTGCATACTTGTACATTGTGGCATAACCTACCCCAGGGCCTCTAAAAAGTAGTAATGTCAGGAAAGTTTACTACCGCTTTAATATCACAGGATCCCAGAAACCTCTCATGGGGCCCACTACTGACCCAGTGGCCATTGGGCAGTGCATTAGTGCATAGTTGTCAACATTTAAAAAATATTTTCAGGGACACTTTTTTTCACAAGTGCTATATTTAGAGTAGCTGAGATCCCCGATTTTCCTCTGTACATCACAGTAGTAATCACAAAATTAAATAAGTTCTAGTAACAGAACATATATGAGAACTGAGATTTCCTTTAGTTGAACTAACAAAAGTGTGTCCATTCTAGAGCTGGTAACATTGAGGGTATTCAGTATCATTTTAAAGAACTGTTTTTGTGGGTAAGCGACATAGGGGAGGAGTACGGATGGTATATAAGTGGGAAGTATGTGCAGGTGAGTGAGAGGAATGTGGAGGGTCTAACATTGGGCACTATGTACAGGAGAAGAGTGCAAAGGGTACGGCAAAAGGCACAATGTACAGGAGAGGAGTGTGGAGGGTATGACAGTGGGCAGTATGTACAGGAGAGAAGTGTATGACAGCAGGCACCATGTACAGGAGAGGACTGTGGAGGGTATGACAGTGGGCACTATGTATAGGA
The DNA here is from genome assembly GCA_029574335.1 of Rana kukunoris. Classification (NCBI taxonomy): domain Eukaryota; kingdom Metazoa; phylum Chordata; class Amphibia; order Anura; family Ranidae; genus Rana; species Rana kukunoris. The sequence continues at coordinate 215,206,966 of CM056059.1, read as the reverse complement.
GAGGAGTGTGGATGGCATGATAGTGGGCACTATGTATAGGAGAGGAGTGTGGAGGGTATGACAGTGGGCAGTATGTACAGGAGAGGAGTGTGGACGGTATGATAGTGGGCACTATGTATAGGAGAGGAGTGTGGAGGGTATGACAGTGGGCAGCATGTACAGGAGAGGAATATGGAGGGTATGACAGTGGGCAGTATGTACAGGAGAGAAGTGTATGACAGCAGGTACTATGTACAGGAGAGGAGTGTGAAGGGTATGACAGTTGGCAATTTGTACAGGAGAGGAGTGTGAAGAGTAAGACAGTGGGCAGTATGTACAGGAGGAGTGTGGGGGTATGACAGAGGGTAGTATGTACCAGAGAGAAGTGTGGAGGGTATGATTGGGCAGTATGTACAGGAGAGAAGTGTGGAGGGTATGACAGTGGGCAGTATGTACAAGAGAGGAATGGGGATGGTATGATAGTGGGCACTATGTATAGGAGAGGAGTGTGGAGGGTGCGACAGTGGGCAGTATGTACAGAAGAGGAGTCTATGACAGCAGGCACTATGTACAGGAGAGGAGTGTGGAGGGTATGATAGTGGTCACTATGTACAGGAGAGGAGTGTGGAGGGTATGACAGTGGTCACTATGTACAGGAGAGGAGTGTGGAGGGTATGACAGTGAGCACTATGTACAGGAGTGGAAGGATGTTTAGGGACTGCGTAGTGGTTAAGTGGGTCATACATGAATTGAAATTACACCAATTATGCCGAGACAAGCCATAGTCGATCTATGTATGAGCTAGCTGGTTTTACACAAGTCAATCTATTAATCGACTTGAGTACAACCAGCCTGTTTTTCCAAAAACAATCATTGCTGCCAGCTATAGATAGCAACACTGATCATTGTACTCACTGGCAGAACACAATAACACTACAGGAGTGATTCCCCCATCTACAGGTCAGCAGGTGAGAGGGTGTGTGGGGACAGGCTGGGGAGAGATACTAGTCAGTTGCTGGGTAGGCACTGGCTAGTATCAGAGCCAGATACACACAGGTTACATACGTCGCGATCGTTCGAGCGGGAGTAATAATTCTAGCACTAGACTTCCTCTGTAACTCTAAACATGTAACCTAAAAAATGTTTAAAGCATCGCTTAGGATACCAAAAAAAAAAAAAAAATCGTGCTAACTTTAGTGTTTTTTTTAGTGTATGAAACAGTTTATTTCCAAAAAAAAACATGTTTGAAAAATTGCTGCGCAAATACAGTACCGTGCTAGAGCTGCACAATTCATCGCTAAAATTGTGATCTTGATTCACCCCCCCCCCCCCCCCGACATCTCCAATGCAGAGTTTGCTGATTCTTTCATATAACAAGTAGAGATTTTCAGCTGTCAAAAGAAAATATCCGGGCAATCTGCCAAGTTCTTAGCAGGAAACATTGTAACTAACGCTTTCTTCTTATATCAAAGGGATACACTTCTGTGTGTAAAGAAAATATCCGACTGTCTGCCAAGTTTGTAAACAACATGAAACATTGTAACCAACTTCCTTTTTGTATCAAACTTCTGTGTGTAAATGCAAGAAATGTAACCACTTAAAGTCAAAACAGTAAAGTTTTTTTCATTTTAATGTGAAAACAGAAAATTGTACCATACTTACTGTAATTTTCTTTTCCTGGTGCCTATCCATGGCAACATACCTGTGACAAGCTCCGCCTTGGCTCCTCCCTCAGGACTAGTGAATATTATAAAAGAAGTGGTTAGTGCAGCCCCAGCATTCTCCGTAATATAGAATACCGAGGGTGGGATTGTATGTTGCCATGGATAGGCACCAGGAAAAGAAAATTACGGTAAGTATGGTACAATTTTCTGTTTTCCTGGTGCCTCCATGGCAACATACCTGTGACAAATAACTAGCTGAGATGGGTGGGATGATGTTTAGAGGTTTATTTTAAAGAGATTATTATCATCATTTAAAAGAAGAAGCAGAGGCCTAATTTACCACCTGTCTGCAGCGCTCCACCGATGAAAACAGCTCCACTCTGTAAATTTTTCAGAAAAGTATGCTGAGACGACTATGTCGCTGCCCTGCAAAAAGGCTTCAATTGATACACTCACTCTTGCCGCCCTAGAGGCGGAAACCACTCTGGAGTGTGTCCAGACTGTTAAAGGGGATCGCAGTCCCTTTGTCGTGTACACCTTGAGGACGAGAGTAACGGTCCACGAGGCAATCGTTTTTGCCGACGCCTTCATGCCTTTGTTTTTAACCTTGGGGACTTATAAACAACCTGGTAGAGTCCCTGAAGGATGCCGTAGCCTGCGGATGGCATCTCAAAGTGGAGGCAATGTCTAGCTCATCAAGAGAACCTGAGTCCTGTTCCGAAAATGTTGGAAGTGCCCAAGTTTTGACATGTTTGATGATGTGACCTCGGGGATAAATCCCCGTACAGTTCTACACTGTCAGGATAGAATATGCTATGATTATAATCCGCTCCTAAGCTAGGAGCTCTGAAAATATGTCTGCCAAAAATAATGGCTATGAAGAAGGATAGCTGCATGGTTAGATTCCAAGCGATGCTGACTCCGAAGAGGCAAGAGGTGGATTGGCTAAGGACTCTAGGATGATAGCAAGGTCCCGAGTGGAAAGATTTAGTTGGTGGTCGGATCTTTGACGGCTTTGAAAAAATTGGATTATTAATGAATCCTTTGCCCATTCTAACTGGTTGCCGCTGAAATTGCCGCTACTTGCATCTATGGCCTAGGCCTAAGCCTGCAAGGATTCAAGAATTTGAGAGGATGATGGAGAATCTGGATCGCAGTTTCTGACAATCTTGAAGGCCTAGAACGTGTTCCACACCTTGATTGTGGTTGAACTGGATGGACTTGAGTCCCTTCTCAACCTGACCAACTATGCAACTATGTAACCCTATCATATATACTGTTTGTGGATGGCTTTCTTGCCCTGAGCAGAGTTGCGATAATTTTGTTGGGACACCCTAGGGATTGGAACCTTTCCCTTTCATCGGCCAGATGTGAATCCCAACCTGTCGGGATCTGGGTGGGTACGACGTACTTTAGGACAGGAGAAAGGTATTATTGCATACTTGACTGAAAGGCTGGGTATTCAGGAACATTACTGTGGCAAACCAAGGATGTCTTGGCCAGTGCGGTAGGACTGCTATCACCGTCATGGTTTCTACCATAAGGCTCAACCGGAGCTTTGGAATGAGAGGGCCTGGAGAGAAGGTATAGACTGGATTGCAGAGAGCACATCTACTTCTACCACTTGGGGATGAGGAAGCCTCGAGATGAACTTTGAAAGCTTAGTATTGAATGCTGTTGCAAATAGGTCCATCTGGTCCACTATCCAGTTGAAAACTTTCGGGGGGCAGAAACCTTTTTTTTTTTTTTTTTGGAATCGACAAACCACTGAGATTGGTGGTTGGCCCTTGAGTTGAGATGACCGGACAGATAGGCAGCTTTAAGGTCTTTAGATTCCTTTCTGCCCAAAGGATTATGGTTTCCAGTCTTCCCAGCGGGGACCTGCCGCGCGTTCCTTCTTGTCGATGTCTATAAGACACTGCAGCCCTGTTGGCCACTCGGAGATGAATTGGTTTAACTGTATCTCGAATTTCCAGGGCTGGCAATGCAAAAGGAAGGCTGCCCAGCCCTCCAGGATATTTGGTACCAGGCATGTTGTATGGAAGGACCATCTTCCTTGCCCTGAGACCTGGATTTAGTGTGAGCCCCCACCTGCTGCACTGGTATCGGTAGTAGTTGTGAACCAGTTGACATATCCTGATGGTTGTGATTTCATAAGCATGTGTTTCTTCGTCCGCCAATGTAGACTCCTGAGCACCAGGGTGGTCAGGTGTATGGGTTGAGAGAGATACTGTCTGATTCCGCAGCCTCTAAAACTCCAGCTGGAAATGTCTTAAATGCCAACACCGTAGTGATGCATGAAAACATCTGGCCTATCAGGCTCAGACAGCTCAATGCCCACCGGTAGAACGTCACACTGACTCCCTTCATCTGCCGAATAATGGATGTGACCTTTTGAGGCGGGAAGTATACTGCATCGTTCTGTTTGATTAATTGGGCTGGATCCTTCACCAGGAGACGAAGGTCCCCCCCCATAGTGGTATATTCAGAGCCCTAAGTCTCTTAGAGGGGCTATGATGGCAATTTGGATCTTTGTAAGGACTTTTGGTAACATGCAGCGGCCGAATGGGAGGCTCAAAAATTGAAGCTGTACATGCCTCAGTGCAAACCTCCGATATTTCTGGAAAGGAGGGAGTACAGGAACATACAGGTAAGCATCCCGCAGGTCTATTGATAACATCCAATCCCCCAGTTGGATTAAGCAAATAATCGTTTGCAGCGAGTTCATTTAGAATTTTCTAGGACGATTTAGCTCTTCAGGTCTATCACGGGTCTCCGACCTCCGTTTCTCCTGAGAACTAGAAACAGGGTGGAGTAAAAACAGAAAATCTTTCTGATAGAGATAGTGGAAACACTGCTTGCTGTTCCTGCAAGGAGAGAAGGAATCGCTGCAGTGCTTCCGATTTTTTGGGGGGAACTCGACACCCTTGTTGGAGAAAACAAGTCTTTGGAGGGGGGATTGTCTAGAGACGTCCAGAAGTAACCATATTTATCTGTGAAGACTACCCACGGATCCCTGCACTTTGTGCCCAGCTCCTCGAGAAGTGCTTGAGTCTGGCCCCCACAATGATCGCTTGGGATGACCCGGTGGCAAAAGGATTTAGCAGAATCCTGTGGGGTAGGCATGAGTCTCCGTCTACGGGACTTGAGGAGCGTGGACTGCGTGCTTCTCTAGCTTTGCCTAGAGGCTTTCTTCTGTCTGGACTGTCCGTAGTCTTTACTCTTGGAGTATTAGAAACTGGGTGTGAATGTCCTGGAGCACCTGATCGTCTGTCTTGGGGTAACAGACCTGATTTCCCCCCAGTAATGCGAGAGGTATCTTTATCCAATTTCTCCCCAAACAAGACTTTCCCGTCAGAATGTATCTTGTACTAACTCTGTTTTGAGGCAATATTTGTTGACTATGGTTCCAGTCACAAGGCCCGTTTGGCCATAACTGTGTGGAGCATTGACCCAGGGGAACTTTGAAATAATATCAATTGCAGGTTCACCAATAAGATTTGCTGAGAGCTTTAGCTCATCTAAGGCCCTGGTGATGTCGCCCTTGGGATATCCAGTTGAATTGCCAACTCCATATCATCTGTCCAGGCGTATAGGGCGTTGGACATTGATGTCGGGACCCTCGCAGGTTTGCAAGCGTTGCCCACCATCTGGTGGGGGGTTGAGATCCATCCTTCTGTCTTAGTGGATCCTTAAGTGAAGCCGAGTTTTACATGGGCAATGTGACGATCCTTACCAACCTTATCACGGCTTCATCAAGTGCCTTTCTGCCTTGCGTAATCGGTCTTTGAGGAGGTAAAACTTTCCCAGCCAAACAATGGAGAATTTTGTCTCCGTCTTTTTCCACTCTTCCTCAATCACACTCCTGATCTTGCCCATGAGAGGGAAAAAGGAAATCTGGAGGGAAAAAGCACGACTTAGATCTAGCCGATTGCTTGTTTTACCGCCTGCATATAAGGACCATGGTAAAGGCAAAACCGAAAGGTATCTAGGTCATCAGAGAGGACCTTGAGCTAGCCTTGTCTTCCTGATGTTTAAAGGAAGAAGCAGGCGTCGGGCGAGGTTTCACCTAAAGATGGGCCCGGGAATGGATACTTCCGCTGTTTCCTCCAGAGTAGGAGATGCCGGTTATCGCGGCGGCATTGTGGGGCCCAATTCCGCGAGGGAGTTCTTTACTGTGTTTTTTAGGTAGGTTCACCACTCGCAGGCTTTCGGGCCTTCTAGCCACTGGGCAATTTTGACAGACCAGATTGCCCGGAAGTGGGGTGGCTCCCCGGGACTGACATTTCGGAGATCTAGCCTTCGGAGAGCATGAGTGACAGCGTTTATTTGGCCGATGATTTCCTGCCACTATTGACCGTCTCTACTGGAACTAGGATCGCCATAGTCCTCATGTCGCCTTGAGGTCCTCTTAGACGTCTTCTGGCGTACAGGGCTGAAAAGGTACCAGCCTCGGTGCACTCTTTTTTTTTTTTTTTTAAGATCTGTAAACTTACCTGGGTGTAGGTCCTTACCTCAGCTGTAGAGTAGGATCTTGTACGGGCGGCGAATGGCTCATACTGGGTGGCTTAGCAGAAGTAGCAGCCAAGAAAAGGATAGAGAAGGATCCGGTGGCCAGACCCAAATTTGGGAATTTACCTCTGAATAAATGGTGTGATTTTATCTATACATATACATACACATATACATATATGTATATATATATATATACAAACATATACATATATATATATTTTTTTTTTTAAGTTCCCGGAAACACGAAAATATATATTTTATTTTATATGTGTATTTATCCTTTAATAAATATTTTTTTTTTTTTTATTATTTTTTTACCTAGATTTTTTTTTTTTTTTTTTTTTTGTTTTTGTTATACATTTAAGTATATAAAAGAAACCTAAATAAACATATAATACACATATCCCCTGTATTTTTTTAAAAAAAAATATGTATATATATCTTTTATTTTTTACTTTTACTTACCTGGAGAGAAGTGAGTGTTTCCCTGGATCTTCCGAGCGTGTAGTTCTTCCTGCAAGCCACTAGAGGGATCAGTCCTGTGCCTGACGCTCTGTGGGCGAAAAGCATCGCTCTGCCTCTAACCAAAATGGCCACCGCGGCCTCCGGATCCACCACGCATGCGCCGACCGACGGGACGAGAACCCGGAAGACGCGCACCGCCGACAAGTGCGTAGAACACGACGCAGGACGCTGGAAGTAGATAAAATACTGGCGCTGAGCGACCACGGCTCCTAAGGAGCTGGGAAAGTTACAGGGGACTAGGCAAGTAAAGAGGGGAAACAAATCAGAGGAGACCAGAGTAAAGGAAAGTTTGGGGGAACCTGGAACAACAAACAAACAAAAAAAAAAGAAACACAGGAATGGCTGCTACCTCTGTTGCCAAAACTGAGCAAATGCCTAAACAATCGTGCAGATAGAGCTCTTGGTTAAGAGACAAACTGCTTGTCCCAAAAGATCCTACAGAAGGGACTCCCTACCTTATAAGCGCGTTTAGCTGCCCAAGAGAAGGGACTGCGTCCGGGAGAGGCTTGAACCCGGACGGAAGCTGCCGAATGCAGGAGGTAAGGACAAACGACCATATTTCACTGCCATGAGGTATGAGGAAAGAAAGGAGAATGCTGGGGCTGCACTAACCACTTCTTTTATAATATTCACTAGTCCTGAGGGAGGAGCCAAGGCGGAGCTTGTCACAGGTATGTTGCCATGGAGGCACCAGGAAAGATGATGTTATGCCGCACGAATCGTGAGAGAATCGGGATCTATCATCTAAGCAAAAAAATTGCAGTTGTCGTTTTAGCCAGAATCGTGCAGCTCTATACCGTGCAACATAAAAAGTTGCAAAGACCACCATAGAGGAATTTTCTAGCACAAAACAAATGATTTTTTTTTCTCAGTCTGCTGCAGTGTGTCAGCTTGTATTTATAATGGCTGCTCTGTATGTAGCTTCTGATCCCGTATCTCCGGAACCATAAATGATAGCCGTCCCATATTTTGACCGGTTGTGGGGTAGGTCTTCAACTGACTACCCCCCCCCCCCCCAAATGTGGGTTTTCTGTGACCTCTGGTCATCGAGCTACAACCCCCGAAGTCGATCTAAAAAAAAAAAACGTTTTTTTTTTTTTGGGGGCAAATGGGCCTATCTTGAGAAAGGGGCCTGGAGCTGCAGCTCCATCAGCCCCTCTGTTAATCCGGCCCTGACTGCAGTATGAATTGGCTTAATTTCTAAAACTAGGGTGAGATATATATTTTGTCATATCTCATTACATTGACTTTAAAGTCTTACTCCACATACACACAATCATTTTTCGGCTTGTAAAAAACAAAGTTTTTCAGCATCTAGAAAAAACAAAGTTTTTTCCAACTTCATCATTAAAACGACGTTGCCCACACACGATCGTGAATAAAAAAAAAATGCTCTAGCAAAGTGCGGTGACATACAACCCTGTACGACGGCACTAAAAAATGGGAAGTTCCATTCAGATGACGCCACCCTTTGGACTGCTTTAGCTGATTTTGTGTTAATAAAAGACGACTCGCGCTTTTCTGTCTGTTACAGCGTGATGAATGTGCTTACTCAATTAGGAACTAGTTTTACCAGAACGAGCGCTCCCGTCTCATAACTTGCTTCTGAGCATTTGTGGGTTTTTAACATCGTTAAAGCCCACACACGATCATTTTTTACAACCCAAAAAAAAATTGTTTAAAACATTGTGAAAAAAAAGAGCATGTTCAAATTTTTTTTGTCTTTTTTCAGAACTTGAAAAATTCTCTGAAGCCCACACATGATTGTTTTAAATAACTTTTTTTTAAAACGTCGTTTTTTACAAGCTGAAAACCGATCGTGTGTACGTGGCCTCGAAATTGGATTGATTATAGGATATGTTAAACCATTGATTCATTCCAAATTTAACATAAGTATTGTTTGAATTATCGAACTGTGTACAATATGACATTTGTTCTGTACACGTATATAAGAAGTAAAAGAGAAGATCTGTTTGTGTTGAGAAGAGATAACATAGTGTCAATGTAAACAAAAGCTATTTACTAAGCCATATAGTCACGGAAGTTTTTTTTTACAAGTTACCAGGTTTTAAATATATCAGGGTGATTTAAGTAAGAGCTGTGAATATACCTTCTCATATAATGAATGTAAATATTATCTGAACATTTAACCATCATGTATCTCTGATTGTAGAAGTATATCAATTATTTGTTTTATCACAAATTGTACCTGATTTTAATTGTGCACTATATCTTTAGTTAATAAATATATATATATTTTAAATATTCATTTGTGTTACTTGTCTTCAAAATTTTGGATTTCTTGTTTTGATATTGTAGGAAAATGGTAACTCTCCCAAAGCACAGATTTACATATTTCCATAAATACAATAATATTTTATATTTCAGTATAAACATTCTGACAGTATATGTAGGCACTATGCCGAGATACGTCAATGGTTCTGAAAACCTATCCAAATCACCCTCTCGTTTGTGAAAGAACACAGTGTTGGCCGGGAAACAAAGTGTTTCCGTCTATCACGGAACAGCACAAGGAGGAGCGTGATTTTTTAAAACTGCATGGTCACTGTCTATGTCACAGACTTGGGTGCACAGATCGGATACTGCAATGGGCACGGTGAGGTCAGGCTGCAATGGGCACAGTGAGTTGAGGCTGCAAATGAACACAGTGTGGTTAGGCTTCAAATGGGAATTGTTGACTCTTATTTCCGTTTACAGTAGCTGCTTCATTCTCATCCTCCATCCATCCTCCAAATACATTTTTTGGTGGTGAAATCAGGTCCTCGGCTTATACTCCAGTCGGCTTATACTCAAGTATATATGGTAAATTAAGGAAATGCTTCCTTCTGCCTGCAGTATTTGGCTATCATCATCTCAGTATAGGCAAAGCCACTGTCTTTTTAACATTAAACGATTGAGTGTTTCTAAAAATATTATAAATAATGATAGGTTTAGGCATGTTTGTATCATACCCACCAGGAAGCCATCACTGCACACCACCAATCATAGGCAGTGAGGCATTTCCCCACCCCCACCTGCACATACACACACTGCCCATGATCGGTTGTGTGCAGTGACAGCTTCCTGGCCAGTACGATTGGAACACGCAAAAGCCCATCATTAATTATAAAGTTAGGCCTTCTTTACACAGAGGAGATTCCATTGTGGTCAGCAGGGGAACTGAGCTGATCCCATGCTGATTAGAGCTGAGTGGGTGGATGATACATTCGTGTCTGCTCAGTATCTAAAGAGTAGACATGGGCAGAGACCCCTCTTCTGTATGGGTCGGGCAGGAGTAAATGGACTCCGCTATTTGTTTACACCATGTTTCCTCTGATCTGCTGAACATAAATGGACCTTTATTTTATAAACTACATTTTATAAACTAAACAGGCAAGTTTCTTCATTCAGCTTAGTGTACAATTTCAGCATCAGCTGAGATGAATGAACTGCTGTGCAATCATGGGAGTGTTGTCATCCTAGTCCAGCTAAAGATGTCAGCAGCGAGGAAAGCTTAGGACACTGCAGCACTAAATTTGGGGTGCATATATATTCCACTTTAAAGAGCCTGTGTGCTCACCATTTATTTTGTCTGTTTGGTTCTACTGTATGCTCAAATTGTTGCTATGCAATAATGCAAACCTATATATATATATATATATATATATATATATATAAAAATTGACGTGCTGTTTTTTCCCCCACAAGTAGAGCTTTATTTTGGTGGTATTTGATCACCTCTGCGGTTCTTATATTTTCGCTATAAACAAAAAAAGAGCGACAATTTTGAATAAAAATCTATGGCCCGGATTCACATACATTGGCGCATATATATGCCGCCGTAGCGTATGTCTTTTACGCTAAGCCTGGCGTAGCGTATTTTCGTAGGCGTAAGGCAACGTAAGTGATACATGGTAATGAAGCGTGACCCCATGGAAATTATGTGCCGAGTGCTAGGCAAGTACTTAAAACGAACGGCGCATGCGCCGTCCTGTGGACGTATCCCAGTGCGCATGCTCACAATCACGTCGAAACAACTGGCTAAGATATGTCGAATCACTGCCTACGGTGTGAACGTAACCTACGCCCAGCCCTATTCACCTACTACGTAAACGATGTAAAATACGACGGCTGTGTTTCCTGGTCCATACCATTGCATGAGTTGTGCCTCCTATATGGGGAATAACTTTACGCTGGACGTACGACTTACGCAACCCGCGTATATTATGCGCCGGGCGCAAGTACGTTCGTGAATTGACGTATCTCCCTCATTTCCATATTTAAATAAGAAATCAATGGGAGCGTCAGATGCGTCCAGCGTAACCATGCGCCCACGATACGCCGGCAAGTTACATCGGTGGACTTAAGCCAGTTTTTAGGCGTATCTTAGTTCTGTGGGCACAGTGCACAGATACGACGGCGCATATTTACACTTACGCGGCGTATCTCGAGATAGGTCGGCGTAAGTGCTTTGTGAATCTGGGCCGATATTTTTTACTTGTTGCTATAATAAATAGCCCAGAATTATTATGTTTTATTATTATTTTTTTTACTAGTAATGGCGGCGATCTGCGATTTTTATTGGGACTGCGACATTATGGCGGACACATCGGACACCTTTGACAGATTTTTGGCACCATTCACATTTATACTGCGATCAGTTTTATAAATATGCACTAATTACTGTATAAATGTGACTGGCATTGAAGGGGTTAACACTAGGGGGTGAGGAAGGGGTTAAATGTGTACCCTGCATAGTGTTTCTAACTGTAGGTGAAGGAGACTGACTAGGGGAGGTGACCGATCTGTGTCCCTATAAGGGACACAGATCGGTCTCTTCTCTCCCTGACAGGACGTGGGTATGTGTGTTTACACACAGATCCACGTCCTTGTCTCTGTAACCACCGATCGCTGGGGCCTGGCGGACATCATGGCCGCCAGGCACGCCCATTGGCATCTCAGTAATGCGGCGGGCACGCGCGCGCCGGCATTGGCGGCCCCCCAGTGGCTGGAGGCCATATAAAGATGGCCTCCCGGCAATTAAGATCCACACTGCAGCCGTACAAAGTCATACGGCCGTCAGGAAGTGGTTAAGAACCAATTTAATGAACTAGGCTGCAAGTTGAAGGGAAGGACCTCCAAGGTGTTATTCTTTTAAATATTTCTTGTTGCATGCACAACACAGGAAAAACAGGGAGAGATTAGAGACCTAAGTGCAAGGCTAAAGACCTGGTGTAAGAAGGAGGGATTTGGGTTTTTAGAGCACTGGGCTGACTTTTCACTGGGGTAAAACCTATATGCTAAAGATGGTTTGCACCTAAATGGTAGGGGGTCTGCTGTGCTAGGGGAGAGATTTATGAGAAGACTGGAAGAGGTTTTAAGCTAAGACTGAGGGGGAGGGTGAAATAGATTATAATGGGTCAGACAGGTCAGACAAGGGTCAGACCCTATTGGGGGGTGGAATGGGGAAAGACTGGGGAAGTGCTATGGCAGGTGATATGAAGGTTCCCATGTTACAATCAACAATTGGAAATAGTACTATTTGTACTAAACAAGAAATATGCAAAATAAATGTACAACATGAATTGAAGTGTTTGTTCACCAATGCCAGAAGTCTGTCAAGCAAAATAGGTGAGTTCGAAGATCTAATGCACGAGGAGAACTATAAATTAATTGGTATTGCTGAATCTTGGCTTCATTCTTCACATGACTAGGCTATTAATATTCCTGGCCATGTTCTCTTCCTGAAAGACAGTGGAAAACTGAGGGGTGGTGGTGTCTGTCTCATAGGCAGCGTACACACGATCGAACATGTCTGCTGAAACTGGTCCGCAGACCAGTTTCCGCGGACATATCTGATCGTGTGTACAGCCTAGCGGACAGGTTTCCAGCGGACAAAAGTGTTAAAACATGCTTTAACCACTTAAGGACCGCCTCCTGCAGATTTACGTCGGCAGAATGGCACAGCTGGGCACATCAACGTATATATAGTACCCAGCCGTGGGTCGCGGGCGCGCGCCCCGCGGGCGCGCGCCCGCGACCCGGTCCGAAGCTCCAGGACCGGGACCGCGGGATTCGCGGACCCGATCGCCGCTGCAGTGCGGCGATCCGTCCCTGGAGCGGAAGAACGGGGAGAGCCGTGTGTACACACGGCTTCCCCGTGCTTCTCTGTGGCCGGAGCATCGATCGCGTCATCCCTGTAATAGGGGGACGCGATCGATGACGTCACACCTACAGCCACACCCCCCTACAGTAGTAAACACACACATTAGGGCACACATTCCCTACAGCGCCACCTGTGGTTAACTCCCAAACTGCAACTGTCATTTCCACAGTAAACAATGCAATTTAAATGCATTTTTTGCTGTGAAAATTACAATTGTCCCAAAAATGTGTAAAAATTGTCCGAAGTGTCCGCCATATTGTCGCAGTCACGAAAAAAATCGCTGATCGCCGCTATTAGTAGTAAAAAAAAAAATAATTAATAAAAATGCAATAAAACTATCCCTTATTTTGTAAACGCTATAAATTTTGCGAAAACCAACTGATAAACGCTTATTGCGATTTTTTTTACCAAAAATATGTAGAAGAATACGTATCGGCCTAAACTGAGGAAAAAAAATGTTTTTTTTATATATTTTTGGGGGATATTTATTATAGCAAAAAGTAAAAAATATTGCATTTTTTTTAAATTGTCGCTCTATTTTTGTTTATAGCGCAAAAAATAAAAACCGCAGAGGTGATCAAATACCACCAAAAGAAAGCTCTATTTGTGGGAAAAAAAGGACGCAAATTTTGTTTGGGAGCCACGTCGCACGACCGCGCAATTGTCTGTTAAAGCGACGCAGTGCCGAATCGCAAAAACCCCTTGGGTCATTTGCCAGCGTATTGGTCCGGGTCTTAAGTGGTTAAAACTTGTCCGCCGGAAACATGTCCGCTGGACATGTCCGCTGTTTAGTACGACTAACCAGCGGACAGAAATCCCCCGCATGCGTCGAATTGATTCGACGCATGCGTGGAAGAATTGAACTTCCTGGATTGAGCACGTCGGTGACGTATACGTCACCGCGTTCTCTGTCCGAGGGGATTTTCGTCCGATGGTGTGTACACACCGCCAGACCAAAATCTTGCAGGAGACATGTCCGATGAAACTAGTCCGCGGACCGTTTTCATCGGACATGTCTCCTCGTGTGTACGGGTCCTAAGTGAGAAGTGATCTCAAAGCGAGTGTGAAAGAGGACCTAATTTATGGAGAGTGTGATGAGTCTAAAGCATTATGGGTGAAAATATACATGGGAGTGCATACTACAAAGGTTATCATTGGAGTTTGTTATAGACCTCCCAGTTTTAATCAGGAGGTGGAGACTCAGCTCCTAGTACTGATAGAAAGAAATGGGACAGCGATAATAATAGGGGATTTTAAACTACCCTGAAATTGACTGGAGTAATGGCACTGCTAAAGGGGAAAAATTTAGAAACCTATTGGAATATTGGCATTGATGAACAAAGAATACAAATGGGAATTCTTCAAAAAGACTTTATATGAACTCATTGCAAAGTATATTCCAATGGGCAATAAGTTTAAAAGGCTAAAAACAAGGGGCCAGATTCACAGAGTGATTACGCCTGCGCAACAGGAGATGCACGTGCGTAAGTCTAAATGTGCGCGTGCGTTTCGATGCACGGCATCCCCGAAACGAGATACGCAAAAAATCTACTTTTTTGTGTCCAGCGTAATTTCGTTAGACAGGCGCATCCGTCCGCGCAAAACTGCGCTAGACAGACCATTGATTTGCTAGTCAAATATGCTAATGAGGGACTTACGGGGATCCACAAAAGAATGTTGGGGCAGCGCAGGCTACGCAGTGTGCGCAACAGCAAAATGTCCTGTCTAAAATTAGACCATATAAAAGCTGGTCTAAAAAGATAAAAAAAGTCTACATGTTAGATAAAGCAACACCGTTAGTGAGGAGCTCAGCAGTCACACGTGTTGCACAACAATCTATATGCCAACATGCCAGGGGCATCGTCACGCATAGCTATACTACTGACTTTAGATGAGCAAAGAAGGAGGAGGGCACGGAGGATGGCACGGGAGAGGATATACCGCACACGCATAGACCTCTTTGGCATGAGTGATTCTGAGGTGTATCGCATCTTCAGATTCACCCCTCATGCCATCATGGAATTAACCACAACCTTGCAGGAGGACATCACCAGCCCAACACACCACTCACATGCAGTGCAGCCACTGGTCAAGGTCATGGCAACACTCCATGTCCTTGCCAGTGGCTCTTTTCAGCGTACAAGTGGAGTGGTGGCTGGGATGTCACAATCCTCCATGAGCAGATGTGTGCACCAGGTTGTCCCTGCAATCCTCAGATGCATGGCCAACCAAATCATCAAACCCACCACTGAGGATCTGCGGCTGAAGGCAATGACAGATTTCTACAGAATTGCCAGATTCCCACGCACCATCGGGGCCATTGATTGCACACATGTGGCGCTCCAGCCCCCCCATGAGACAGAGCACATGTACCGCAATCGGAAGCATTGGCATTCCATCAACGTACAGGTGATAGTCGATGCCCAAGGCCTCATATGGCACGTCCGTGCCAAACACCCAGGGTCCAGCCATGACAGCTACATATACAATCAGAGCCCCATCCGAATAGAATTCGATCAGAATGTGTATGGGGCCACCTGGCTGGTTGGTGAGTGACATGGGTGGCAGGCATGACTGTACCCCCCCATGATGCACACATCACAAGGGGCACATGCATGACTAACATCCTCCTGTCTTTTCCCTTACAGGTGACTCTGCATATCCACTGGGACCCTGGGATCTCATCACTCCTATCCGGAACCCCCAAACCCCAGGAGAGGAAAGATACAATCAAGCACATGCCCAAACACGAGCAGTGGTGGAGTGCACCTTTGGCCTCCTGAAGTCACGTTTCCGATGCCTGGATAAGTCTGGGGGTACCCTCTTGTATTCCCCAAACTTTGTGTGCCATATCATCGGTGCATGTTGCATGCTGCACAACTTCGCAGTAAGAAAGGGCCTGCAGATTGACCTACGTGATGACCTGACCCCTGAACCAGACAATCCCCCCCTAACCGAGGGTCCCCCGTCTTCTGAGGGAAGAGCAGCCAGGAGACAGCTCACATTGGGCATCTTTGCACGTTAAACACACACATTAATCATGGCACAATGAGAATGCATGCATGCACACCACTGTGGTCCCTAGCACACACACCCCACATCCTCATCAAATTGGATTTGGACCAGTCCACCATGCAGGACTTGTGAGCAGCAACGCCACGCCAAGGCTCCAATTATGTCACTGTACATTCATACACCATTCACACGGACCTGGGGATCACTTCTCCCTGGTCCTGGGGAACCCTACTCCACCAAAATTGAGGGTGGCACCCCTTTTCCGGCAGGAATGTCACCCCCACATTCAAACAGCATTCACAACCCAAAAAAAAAAAATGACCAGCAAAATCAAAAAATTTCCAGCAAAAAAAAAAAGGGGGGAAAAAATTAGTGCCCTTGACATGAGCCACGCCTGGGGCGCCCCTGGCCACGGCCCCGGCTCCTCAGGGGAGACTCACGGGGAGGGGGAAAACCGGGGAAGGAGGAGCAGCCCCTGATCTCTGCCCACCTGGCGGCCTGCCCTCCAAGGCACGGCTATTCTGTCCAGGGCACCACCTAGTGTTGCCGTGTTGGCCTGGATAGCCTGGGTAAGGGCCCTCACATCCTGCCCAACGCCTGCTGATGTAGTCTGCAGGTCATTAAGGCAGTTTGTGAAAGCCCGGGAGTGGGAGTCCAGGTTCCCCAGCGTATCCTTGATGGAGGACAGGCTCTCCTCCATCCGCACCAATGTCTGGCTGACCTGTCCCAGATGGCGGGTTTGGAGGAACTGGTCCCTTCTCAGAGTGGCGGGCAGGAGATCGGCCACCCCCTGGTCTTCTGGGACGACTTCCTGCCTCCAGCTGATGCTTGTGGCCAGGGAGAAGGGAAGGTCCTTGGGAGGGGAGCCATGTTGGGGAGGAGGGGGGGGGCTCCCCCTTAGGGAGGGCTGCCTGCTGCCAGCCAGAGGGGAAGAGTCCTCAAAAACCAAAAGTCCAGTGCCTGACATGGACTCCTCCTCCTCATGAAACTCCTCCTCCTCAACCTCCTCCTCCTCCTCTTCAACCTCCTCCGCGGACTCTGGCCTTGTTGGTGGGGCCTCATTAGGCTGCTGTCCTGGGGATGGTGCGGTCAGGCCAGATGGCCCTGCACCCTCCTGCACATCTGTGGATGACACAAAACATTCACAGGTTGGAGGATCCACACACTTGCCACATATTCCCTTTCACCCCCTCCCCCACACATGCTACACACCTGATATTAAAAAAAATACTTACCTGGCACCACGGGCTACGGACTTGAGTCAAAGCCGGGCAGGCCCTTCACTTAATGCCGATGAAAGGTTAGGGCCACCGCACGCTCCTCTGCTGTCAGCCTAACACGGCATGGTGGGCCCCCTCCTGTGCCCCTGGCATGGGCAAGCATTTTGGCCAGCTTCTGTTTGACCAGACACCGGAGGTCATTAATCTTTTTGTCAATCCCAGACCGGGTCTGTGTCTCCCCCTCCCCCGCTGAATTGACCTGCTCAGTGATGAGGTCCAAAATCTCCCTCCTCCTGGCCGGGGTGGTGTTGGCACTGTCCGGGCCATGGAGGAAATGCCCATAATCGCTAATGGCCCGGGCAAGAATTCTTTTTTCCCCCCAAAGTAAAATTTTGTTTTCACTTTCTCTCTGTCATACTGAAAAAAAAACACTCCCAGTCAACAAAAATCAGTCACAAAAACAAGCACAACCAATCAAGCAAGAACACACACAAAGAGAAAACCAACACCAAAAAAATCACACAAGCACTCAGCAAAAAACAGTCACAAAAACAAACAGCAACAATTAAGCAAGAAAACAAACGACCAGAAATATATCAAACAAACAGTCTCTCAAACACTTATCAAAAAACACTTTCAAAGATCTACTAACAAACACTTGATCACACAGTACACTAATCTGACAAATACAAAACACAACACAACGAACAACGGGACAAAAGCACTTGGTTAAATGGGAAGGGACAAAGGGATGTACTTTTGCAATGGAAGTGCGTTTGTGTCTGTCTATTTATGCTGTCTGCATAGTCCTTAGTCCAGTTCCAATTTCACTGATTGCGCTGTTTCCGAGTTGTGAGCATGCGCACAGCGGAGCTGATCATGGTCTCCTTCAAGCTCGCATGGGGTCACGGCTCATTTCAATGTAACACACCCACGTCCTTCCCAATTTGTATTACTCCGCCTTACACCTCTGAAATATCGTTACGCATGCGCAATTTTCTGCGCAAAAGCTACGAGAATAGGGTGATTACGCGGCTACATTGCGCAAGTCTAGCGTAAAGGCGGTGCGCTACGCCGGTCCAATAATGCGCAGATGTACCTGAATCTGGCCCAAGGTAACCACTTAAGCCCCGGACCAATATGCTGCTAAATGCCCAAAAGTGTTTTTGAAAAAAATAGATTTTTCTTATAACAAAAAGTAAAAAATATCGAATAAAATAAATTTTAGTCAAACATTTAGGCCAAAATGTACTCAGCCACATGTCTTTAGTAAAAAACGCAATAAGCGTATATTTATTGTTTTTCGCAAAAGTTATAGCGTCTACAAACTAGGGTACATTTTCTGGAATTTACACAGCTTTTATTTTATGACTGCCTAACTCATTTCTTGAGGTGCTAAAATGACCCCATTTTGGAAAGTAGACACCCCAAGGAAACTGCTAAGAGGCATGTTGAGTCAAAAAGTTGTCACTAAATTATATATTGCTCACACATGCCATGGTTATATGTGGAATTGCACCCCAAAATACATTCTGCTGCTTCTTCTGAGTACGGGGATACCACATGTTTGGGACTTTTTGGGAGCCTAGCCGCATACGGGGCCCCAAAACCAAGCACCGTCTTCAGCATTTCTAAGGGTGCAAATGTTTGATTTCACTCCTCACTACCTATCACAGTTTCGAAGGCCATAAAATGCCAAAATAGCACAAACCCCCCCCAAATGACCCCATTTTGGAAAGTAGACACCCCAAGCTATTTGCTGAGAGGCATGTCGAGTTCATGGAATATTTTATATTTTGACACAAGTTGCGGGAATATGACAAACTGATTTTTTTTTGCACAAAGTTGTCACTAAATGATATATTTCTCACACATGCCATGGTTATATGTGGAATTGCACCCCAAACTACATTCTGCTGCTTCTCCTGAGTATGGGGATACCACATGTGTGGGACTTTTTGTGAGCCTAGCCGCGTACGGGACCCGAAAACCAAGCACCGCCTTCAAGATTTGTAAGGGCATACATTTTTGATTTCACTCCTCACTACCTATCACTACCTATCACAGTTTTGAAGGCCATAAAATGCCAAGATGGCACACAACCCCCCCCAAATGACCCCATTTTGGAAAGAAGACACCCCAATCTATTTGCTGAGAGGCATTTTGAGTCCATGCAATATTATTATTTTTTGCCCCAAGTGATTGAATAATGACCAAACAATAAATAAAAATAAAAATGTACAAAACGTTGTCACTAAATGATATATATTTCTCACACATGCCATGGTTATATGTGGAATTACACCCCAAAATACATTCTGCTGCTTCTCCTGAGTACGGGGATACCACATGTGACATGTGTGGGACTTTTTGGGAGCCTAGCCGCGTACGGAACCCCGAAAACCAATCACCGCCTTCAAGATTTGTGTGAGTGAAATAAAAAATGTATGTCCTTAGAAATCTTGAAGGTGGTGATTGGTTGTCACCCACAAATGCAGCCATGTCACCCATATATGCAGCCATGTCACCAATATATGCAGCCATGTCACCCACAAATGCAGCCATGTCACCCATATATGCAGCCATGTCACCCATATATGCAGCCATGTCACCCACAAATGCAGCCATGTCATCCATATATGCAGCCATGTCACCCATATATGCAGCCATGTCACCCCTACCTAGCCACCGCCGCCCGGGGAATATCACAGCATTCATTTGAATAGCTGTAGTGTTCCCGCCTGTATAGACACTCCCCCTTGCTCGGGATTGGACAGATCATGATCACCCATCCAATCCCGAGCAAGGGGGAGTGTCTATATGGGCGGGAACACTACAGCTATTCAAATGAATGCTGTGATGTTCCCGCACGATGTTTAACCCATGCGGCTGCGGGTTTCAATGTGGCGGCGGCGTTCTGCGGCGTTCAACTTCAGCAGCGGGGGGGGGGGGGACAGAAAAAGTATTCTATTCTGGTATCGGGGGTGTTTGCGGGAGTACAAGTACTCCCGCAAATACTCGGTATCGGTCCCGATACCGATACTGGTATCGGTATCGGGACAACCCTGGTTTTCGGGGTCCCGTACGCGGCTAGGCTCCCAAAAAGTCTAAATACATGTGGTATCCCCGTACTCAGGAGAAACAGCAGAATGTATTTTGGGCACCAGGGACACTAATACAGCGATCATAAAAACGATTGCTTAGTGACGCTGGCAATAGGGGGTGAAAGGGTTAACTCTAGGGGCAATCAGGGGTTAAAAAATGTATTTAAAAAATTTAAGGGGGGACCTAACGCTATAAAAACCTGGCGGGCGAACCTCAAAAAATAACTAGCTACCTAGCAGCACCAGCGACACTAATACAGCAATCAGAAAAACGATTGCTTAGTGACGCTGGCAATAGGGGGTGTAAGGGTTAACTCTAGGGGCAATCAGGGGTTAAAACCTTTATTAGAAAATGTATGGGGGTACCTAACACTATAAAAACCTGGAGGGCGAACCTCAAAAAATAACTATCTACCTAGCGGCACCAGCGACACTAATACAGCGTTCAGAAAAACGATCGCTTAGTGACGCTGGCAAAAGGGGGTGGAAGGGTTAACTCTAGGAGCAATCAGGGGTTAAAACCTTTATTAGAAAATTTATGGGGGTACCTAACGATATAAAAACCTGGCAGGCAAACCTCAAAAAATAACTATCTACCTAGCAGCACCAGCGATACTAATACAGCGATCAGAAAAATGATTGCTTAGTGATGCTGGCAATAGGGGGTAAAAGGGTTAACTCTAGGGGAAATCAGGGGTTAAAACCATTATTAGAAAATGTATGGGGGTACCTAACGCTATAAAAACCTGGCAGGCGAACCTCAAAAAATAACTAGCTACCTATAGCGGCACCAGCGACACTAATACAGCGATCAGAAAAACTATCGCTTAGTGACGCTGGCAATAGGGGGTGAAAGGGTTATCTCTAGGGGCAATTAGGGGTTAAAAACATTATTTAAAAAATGTATAGGGTACCTAACGCTATAAAAACCTGGCGGGTGAACCTCAAAAAATAACTAGCTACCTAGCGGCACCAGCGGCACTAATTCAGCGATCAGAAAAATGATTGCTTAGTGACGCTGGCAATAGGGGGTGAAAGGGTTAACTCTAGGGGCAATCAGGGGTTAAAAACTTTATTAAAAAATGTATGGGGGTACCTAACGCTATAAAAACATGGCGGCCAACCTCAAAAAATAACTAGCTACCTAGAGGCACCAGCGACATTAATACAGCGATCAGAAAAACGATCGCTTAGTGACGATGGCAAAAGGGGAGTGAAAGGGTTAACTAGGGGGTGATCAAGAGGTTAAAACCTTTATTGGGGGAGTAGGGGGCTACCCTGGACCTAAAGGGGCCTAACACTAACTGCCTGTCACACTAACTGTCACACTGACACTAAATGCAGTGATCATTAAATAAATGATCACTGCTATTAGTGACACTGTGACAGGGGGCTGGGGGGGGGGGGGGTGATCGGGGGTTGACTGGGGGGGATTTGTGTGCCTATGTGTAGTGTGTCAGTGTGGTGCTTGGTGCAACTCACTGTTCTGGTGTCTCCTCTCCTCCTCCGGACAAAAATACCGGTGGGAGGAGAGGTGACATCACTTCCTCTGCCTGTGTTTACATTACACAGGCAGAGGAGGAAGCGGATTGGCTGGGAGCGATCGCGAGGGAGTGGCTAGAAATGAATAGCCACCTCCTCATCCTGGATCGCTCCCAGACACTTACCGACCACCGCATGTAGTGGAGGGGGTCCCGATCGGACCCCCGACCCGCGGGAAGGCAGGGACGTACCTGTACGCCAATCTGCCTGTACGTGCCATTCTGTGGACGTACATATACATGCGGCGGGCGTTAAGTGGTTAAAAAGCTAAAAGTAATAAGAGAGGAGCTTTTTAAAAACAAAAAAAATAAATGAAGGAACACTATTATCATATAAATGTTATAAAGAATATAACAGAATGGAAATGGATAGAAAACCGGCTAAAAGACAGAATTCAGAGAGTAGTGGTTAATGGTTCTTACTCTGAATGGTCTAAGGTTATCAGTGGTGTACCCCAAGGTTCAGTGTTGGAACCTCTACTTTTTAATATCTTTATAAATGATATAGGGTCTGGGATTAAAAATACCATTTAAAAGAAAAGAAAATAGGAGATGGAGGAGAGAGGAAAATATCTAATATGACAACAATTTTATTCTTGACGTGTATCATAAAGGGATTAAAGGAACACTAAAGTCACAAATTTGTTTTTGTTAAATAACAAACATGTAATACTTACCTCCACTGTGCAGCTCGTTTTGCACAGAGTGTCCCCGAATCCTGTCTTCTGGGGTCCCTCGGCGGCTGTCTCGGCTCCTCCTCGCAAAAGCTTTCTTCCTTAATGCAAGCGAGCGAGCATGGTGGAAAGCTTTTGCAAGCGCGCTCCCGTGATACAGCGGCGGCCATAGCCGCCGACTGTATCACTCGGCTCCGCCCCCTGGTGCGCCGCGTCATCCGCTGTAATTGACAGCAGCGCCAGCCAATGGCTGCGCTGCTATCAATCTGCCCAGCCTAGCCAATCAACGGCCAGGCTGGTAACCGAAGGGGATGACGTGGACACGCCCGGGAATTTTGAACGGTCTGGAAAGTAAAACGGGGGTTCGGGGTGGGGCCGGTGCTGTCAGATGTTTTTTTACCTTAATGCATAGGATGCATTAAAGTAAAAAAACTTTTACCTTTACAACCCCTTTAAATACCCCATTTAAGAGACATAAGATGTTAAGAGAAATACCATTTTATTCTGCAAGCATAGTCTTTCTACAAAAATCACATATAACACATGATTCAAAAATCTAATTATACTCTAGCCACTTCCCGCCCGCCGGCCATCATATGACGTCCTTGACTTTTGTGCGGGGATATCTGAATGATGCCTGCAGCTACAGCGCATTACAGAGGGAGAGCTCGTCGAGTTAACATCAGGACAGGAGAAAGAGGGAAGAAGACGGCGGAGAAGACCAGCCCCCCCCCCTAGTAAAAGAGCAGCAAGAAGATAGTGGAGGGGCTTGGCAGAAGGCAGAAAGCCCTGGAGAGCAGGGAGAAGAGAGCGAAGAGTCGGAAGAGACCCCCGGAGTCGGAAAAAGACCTCCGGAGTCAGAAGAAGACCCTGAAGTCGGAAGAGACCCATGAAGTCGGAAGAAGACCCCCGGAGCTGCCTAATAAATTACTTTAAAATGTGTGGTTTTTTTTCTTGACACATTTCCCCCCCAGGTGAATGGGTAGGGGTACGATGTACCCCATACTCATTCACATAGGGTGGGGGGACGGGATTTGGGGGCCCCTTTATTAAGGGGGGCTCCCAGATTCCAATAAGCTCCAAGCCCGCAAACACCGATAACCAATGGCCAGGGTTGTTGGGAAGAGGCCCTGTCCTCATCAACATGGGGACAGGGTGATTTGGAGTGGGGGCCAAAGGGCACCCCCCTGCCTCAAAGCACTCACCCCCCCATGTTGAGGGCATGCGGCCTGATACAGTTCAGGAGAGGGGGAACGCTCGCTCGTCCCCACCACCTTTCCTGATCGGTCTGGCTGTGTGCTCGGATGAGGGTCTTGTGTGGATCTTGGAGGGACCCCCATGCAGTTTTTTCAGCGTAGGGGTTCCCCTTTAAATCCGTACCAGACCCAAGGGCCTGGTATGCTCTTGGAGGGGGAACCCATGCCATTTTTTTAATTTAAAATTTGACGTGGAGTTCTCCCTTAAGATCAGCAGAGCACAAGTCACATGCCAAAGTCGGATCATGCAAGACGACTTCAATGATATTCAATGGAGTGAAGTAGGATAAAAGTCGAAAAAAAAAGTACTACAAAGGAGTATTTTCAAAGTCGGTCCGACATGTGTCGGACCAGTTAAGACGGCTCCCATAGGGAAACATTGTTTTTCACATGTCATGCGACGTGAGCTCCCAATGTCGGAGCGTTTGTCTGCGTTTGCAGTTTCACTCAGTAAGTGTAGCTGCTCCAGAGCTTAGTAAATGAGGCAAAGCTTCACTTTGCAAAGAATATCCAATCACTTGAGGGGAAAATAAAAAAAAATGCAGTTTTGCTTGCACATGATTAGATGATGGAAGTCAGCAAAGCTTCTGCTCATTTACCAAGCTCTGGAGCAACTGCTCTTGAAGAGTGCAGCAGCACTTTGCAAAGTGCACAGTCTATTTGAAATTAGTAAATCAACCCCAAAGTGTTTTTTTATTATTGCTTTTAAGGCTGGATTCACATCTCTGCATTTTTTTGTGGTTTTTGCATTTTGCAGATTTGCACTACAGAACGTGTTCCATAGGAAACCATGTTAAATGGACTGTAGTGAAAATCTGCACAATGAAAAAAGCACTAAAAATGCATAGGTTTGAATCCAACCTAAGGGTAAATGAAAGATCTGGGGTCTTTTTGACCCCATATATCTCAATAAAGAGGATGTGCCATGCTTATTTATATTACAAGGGGTGTTTACATTCATTGTAATATAAATAAAAGTGATCAAAAAAATAAAGTAAAATAAATAAGAAAAAAAAATATGTAAAGAGCCCCATCTCTCTGTGCTGGCACACAGAAGAGAATGCATACCTACGTTGTGCCCGCAGACTTCTAGGCAACTTGTACCCACTGATTTTAATGGAAGTTGCCTCCAAAGTCGGATCACTGTTTTAACTGAAGCAACTTTACAGGAAGAGAAAATAGTTTTCTCAGGCAAACCCCTCCCTCCCACAGAGCTGATTATTGTTTGATTCGCCACTGGCAAAGTTGCCTGTCCTGGAGTCGACTTGAAGTTGCCTCGAAGTTGCTTCATGTTGCCTTGCAAAGTCGTGCCGACTTTCATGTCGCTGTAGTGTGAACCGCCACTTAGAAATAAATAACCCTTAGGCAGTGTCTTACCGAAAATGTCAATCCTATTACAGAGGATACTCAAAATTTGGACATCGCAGCATTTGAGGAAATTGTATTGTGTGTATAGAATGTGTATAGAATGCCTCCAGGTTGTCATATTACATATAATGTTTTGACAGCTATAAAATTACAGTGACTTCAGATAATTTTTAAAAAGATTAAAATACAAAATAACTTGAGTTATAAATTAAATGCTATGGGCCAGATTCACGTATTCCAGAGCATCTTTGCTCTGGAGTAACGCTTCTGATTTGCGTTGCGCTGCCGAAATTTTAGGAGCAAGTGCTGTCATTCACGAAGCACTTGCTCCTAAAGTTGCGGCAGCGCATCACAAATGAGCCGGCGGAATTCAAATGTCGCGGGTACGGGGCGTGTAGTATGCTAACTACGCGCGATCCCGCCGCCAACGTACTGCGCATGCGTCGAGTGTCAAAACATCCCTGTGCGCATGCTCCAAAATCTGTGAATGAACGTCAATGACGTCACATTCCCATTCATGACCGTTTTACGCAAGCGACGTTTTTTTTTTTTTTTTCCGACGCGATGACGACGCCTATACCTAACATAGGATACTCCAGCCCCATGTAGGTATATCTATGCGCCGCGTATCCCGTCCGGAAACGTTGTATCGTCATTGCGTCGCGCCGGATTTCGATCGTGAATTGCCGATTTCCGCTCATTAACATATTTTTTGAGCGTAAATCGGCGGGAACGCCCCCGGCGCCATTTTTAAGTTGAAGTAACGATGCGATGGCGAAACTCAGTTACGCTGCTCGCATCGGAACTTCAACCCGGCGTTTCTTGTTTTCTGGTTACAGAAAACAGAAACGCCGGCTCAAAGCCACAGTTAGGCTGGCGGATCACTCGATCCGCCAGCGTAACCTTTGCTGAATCTGGCCCTATATTATTTTTAAATAAAAGTGGATTCCCCATTTAGGTGTTATACTTACATTTTCATTAGAACATGACATCTCATATGGTAATACATCTGGACAGTCCTCATTTGGACCTTCAACTTTGTAAGCGTTTCCATAATCAATCTCTGCGTAAGGAATGTCTGAGACCAAAAAAAAAAAGAACTTGATTAGATCTTGTATGACTATGCCTTTGAAACTTTATATCAAACCCAAATTAAGTCAGCATAGTGTTAAAATATGACCTTTCAATATAAGGTGAATTTGGTAAGCTATGGGACTGAATTCACACTGTTGCAGTTTATTAATGCATACAGTCATGGCCAAAAATACTGGAACCCTTGAATTTTTGTCAGATAATGCACCACTTAGCGCAGAAAATTGTTGCAATTACAAACATTTAGGCATTCTCATGTTTATTTATTTTGTTTGCATTGGTATGACACAAAAAAGAGAAAAAAATCAAAAAGCCAAATCTGACACTTTTTTTAGGTGAAAATCCCAAAAAGGGACTGGACAATTTTGAAAAGAATTGTAAGAAATAATTGAATTGCAAGTTTGTGACACTCCTGCAATTTGCAATTAAACTCATCTGTATCAATTGACTTAATTTAACTTAACAATTAAATAATTTTTGATGATAAAGAAATCACACCAGCAACCAATTAAAATGGTGAAAGCGTGACTCAACCTTTCTGTTGTGTGTCTCTGTATGCGACACGGAGAATGGAGAAAAAAACACCAACAAAACAAATTGTCTGAGGATTTGAGAACAAAAAATTTAGACAAGCATGGACAATCTCAAGGTTACAAGTCCATCTCCAGAGATCTTAAAGTTCCTCTGTCTATGGCGCGCAACATTGTCAAGAAGTTTCCATCCCATGGCACGGTAGCTAATCTCCTTGGATGTTTATGAAAGAGAAAAATAGATCAAAGAGTTTGCCAAAACTTATATGAGAAAGACAAAATTATTTTGGAAGAATGTGCTGTGGACAGACAAAACAAAATGACAGCTTTTTGGTAAAGCCCATCTGTCTACTGTTTTCAGAAAAAAAAATAGGTCCTTAACCATTTCCTTACTGGGCACATAAACCCCCTTCCTGACCAGGTGAAATTTCAGCTTGCGGCACTGCGTCGCTTTAACTGACAATTGCGCGGTCGTGCGATATGGCTCCCAAACAAAATTGGCGTCCTTTTTTCCCCACAAATAGAGCTTTTTGGTGGTATTTGTTCACCTCTGCGTTTTTTATTTTTTGCGCTATAAACAAAAAAGTACATCAATTTTGAAAAAAAAATACAATATTTTTTACTTGTTGCTATAAAAAATAGCCCAATTTAAAAAAAAAAAAATCAGTCTAGGCCTATACGTATTCTTCTACATATTTTTGGTAAAAAAAAAAAAATCGCAATAAGCGACTGGTTTGCGCAAAACTTAGAGCGCCTACAAAATAAGGGACAGAATTATTTTGTATTATTTTATTTTTTTACTAGTAATGGCGGTGATCTGCGACATCATGGCGGACACATCGGACACTTTTGACACATTTTTGGCACCATTCACATTTATACTGCAATCAGTGCTATATATATGCACTAATTACTGCATAAATGTGACTGTCAGGGAAGGGGTTAACACTAGGGGGTGAGGAAGGGGTTAAATGTGTATCCTGTATAGTGTTCTAACTGTGGGGGGAGGGGGAGTGACTGGGGGGTGACCGATCTGTGTCCCTATGCACAAGAGACACAGATCGGTCTCCTCTCTCCCTGACAGGACACTGTCATTGTGAGAGCCGGCAATGAGAAATGATCTCATATGTTTACATATGAGATCATCTCTCATTCGCTGCACAGATCGCATCGCAAACGGCCACTCTGAATGGCCGTTCGCGGCGATCTGTGATTGGCTGTGTCCAAGGGACACGGCCAGCACAGAAGTTCCCCGCTGCGCGCTCTGGAGCGCGCGCTGGGAACAACTAAAGGGGCTGCCGTGAAATCACGGCATCCCAGAGAATTAGAACCACCCTGCGGCCGTATATAGTCGTACGGCCGTAGGGAAGTGGTTAAAGAAAATAAAACAGTCCCTACAGTCAAACATGGTGGAGGTTTACTGATGTTTTGGGGGTTGTATTGCTGCTTTAGGCACTGGATATCTTGACCGTGTGCATGGCATTATGAAATCTAAAAACTACTAAAGAATTCTGGGGTGCAATGTAGGGCCCAGTGTCAGAAAGTTGGGTCTCCATCAGAGGTCATAGGTCTACCAGCAGGACAATAAAAAAATTATAAAGGAGAAACTAAATTGAGAATCGGCTAATCCTGAAACTTTCTGCCACATCCCAAATTAATTGGAAAAAGAAAATAAACACCAAGAGATGGTGCGGGCAGGAGGCCAAGACAGTATGTAAAGGAGTACGAAAATTGTGTAAAAAAGTATACATTTTATTATGAAAAATAAGAGGGTACATTTTTAAAAACAATCATGGAAAAGCATGATTAAAAAAATGATACAGCTACTCAATTGCCGCAATACACAGTATACTGATAGATATAAGTCAAAAACAGATCGTGACTACAGCAACAACCCTAGGGTACACCGCTGTGACTGGCAACATGTCTCCCGGAGTTATTTCTCCTGGGCTCCAGCCCTGTGATTGACCGGAGCTGCAAAGACGTGGTGCGGGAGCCACTGGTCACGGCACAGTCCCTTTGGAGATGGCAAGATTGAGCCGTTTCTAAAGTGCTCATGTGCCGAAGCTGTTGGTTCAAGCGTATATGGTGAACGATACCTACAGGTAAGCCTTATTATAGGCTTACCTGTAGGTAAAGTGGTTGTACAGGGTTTACAACCACTTTAAATGGCCTGACTAACACATCAAAATGCACCAAAAACGGTTTATGTACTATTGTTTTTGTAAGAAAAACACAACACATGGTGGTGCATTATTGTGCATTGTAGGGTGCTGCAATACAGTTGTATCGGGGTACCATTAACAATGCAGAATTTCTGAATCACGACAGTTTGGATCTCAGCCTGATGTAGACATTCCTATTCCTCCAAGTTTACCACTGTAACTTGTATTAACAAAACTAAATCTATTCTGCAAAGATCAATAAATAACTCTAATCAACCATCAGCAGCAGCAAAAAAAATAAAAATACCTGCCACTTCTTCCCACGTGACAGTGCTATGGCTCGATATTTGGGGTGTTCGCGGCAAATTTGAAAAAAGCAGCAAAACACTCTGTAAAAGTCTATGGGAAAAATCTAAAGTGATAAATTTAAAGGCTTATATTCAAGTTATTATCATACAAAGTGTTTGGGGGCCTGGGTCCTGTCCCAGGGGACATTTATCAATGCAAAAAAGTTTTAAAAACTGATTTTTTTGGGGGAGCAGTGATTTTAATAATGCTTAAAGTGAAACAATAAAAACATTTAAAAATGTTTGGTCTTTTTTGTGTATATATATATATATATAGGTCATGAAGTTGGTAACAAGTCAAGTGGTTAAAGTGCAATTCCAGCTTACACTTAACTAGTTTTAAAACTGTCCCCTAACCTGTGCAAGAAAAATGTATATACATACCTATTTTCTATTTGCTCTGGTCCACTTTTGTGATCCAGCTCCCCTTCGCTAGCATGTGGGTGGGACAGCGACAAAAATTCACACACTAAGGGACAATGGAAAATGTAATGTGAAGAGAGTGTGTATCATCTGAATTGACAGTGTCTGTAATGAGCTCAATGTGGGGTCTGGCCATCTCATCGAAAACCTTTCCTTTACCACTAATACTGCCCCTAACAGGAGGCTACCCGCCCCTACTCGATCAATTCGCAAAACCTGGGAGTCAGGGTCTTAAATAGGCTTTTCCTGACCCAAGATGGCTATTAGAGTCACATAGAGTAGCAGCCTCTAATAGGATAGCTGACCAAGTGAGTTGGGAAACCATAAAGGAACCCTCTTCCTCTTGACTTCCTCTCCAACAACAGTGCCACCTACAGAGGAGAAAGAAAACTGCACCTGCCTATAAACAAACATGACTTCAGGGGAGAAGAGGCAATGGCCTAGAAATAGGTAAGTGTACAGATCTTTCCTACATATATTAGTTAGCATAGGTGTTAGAACGGGGGACAGATTTAAGACTAGTTAGGTGTAAGCAGGAATTTCACTTTAGTATTTGACACATCAGGGGGGATCTAATAGCACACTGACCATCAGGCTGAGTACCGACACACAGGGCATGGGGAGAAGCCTCGCTGTGTGAAGAGCCTTGCAGCTGCCAATGAAAAGTCAGATCTGTGCAGAGGTCACACAGGACTCACTCCTGCTCAGGGAGGAGGAGGATGTAAACACACCAATTGCACTTTTAGGCCCCATTCAAACAGTGTAGTTGGAGTGCACATTGATTTTAATGGACTGCCTATGTGTGTCTAAAGCAGCAATGTAGCTCATGGGGCATTTGGAGCATTGCAATTTTTTACCGCCTGTTTATCACACTTTTTTCATGTTTGCTTCTGCTTTTTGGGTGCCCTTAAAGCGGAGGTCAACCTGATTTTTTTTTAAAGCCAGTCAAATACTGCAGCTGCTGACTTTTAATAAATGGACACTTACCTGTCCAGTGCGCCCACGATGTCGGCAGTCCAGGCCGAGCAATTGCTCGACCCCCCACTGCCATCCTTGGTGAGGGAAACAGGAAGTGAAGCGTTGCAGCGTCACTGCCCGGTTCGCTACTGGACATGCACGACCCGTCACTGGCCCCCGCTGTCTCGTGGGACCAGTGTGTTTCCTAGAAGACAGCGCGGGGAGACGCGAAGGAGAGTGACTCCCACGGGAGCCTATTCCCGGAAGTGGATGCAAATTCCTGTATTATACAGGTATCTGCACCCCCTGAAAGGTGCCAAATGTGACACTGGAGGGGGGAGGCTTGCAAAAAATTGAGGTTCACTTTTTGTTTGGACCTCTGCTTTAAAGTGGATGTAAACCCACTGTGGCAGAGCGAGACTCTGTCACTATGAAGATAGTGATGAAATGGACACACGGGGCCAGATTCTCAAAAGAGATACGACAGTGTATCGCACCGTCGTATCTCTGTTTTTTTCCCTGGGTATCTATGCGTCTGATTCATAGAATCATTTACGCATAGATACAGCAAAGATCCGACAGGTGTAAAACGGATCTTAGATGTAATTACTTCACTGGCCGCTAGGTGGCCTTTACGTTGATTTCTCATTTGCCTATGCAAATGAGCCTAATACACCGATTCCCAAACCTTTTTACGCCGCCTCGTCGTCGTTTACGTTGTTTCCGTAAGTGCAAACCTACTCCTGCTATATGAGGGGTAGGCTTACGAAGTTCCGTCGTATGCCATGTTAAATATGGCGTCGGTTAAGTCGTTTTACTAAGTCGTTCACGAATAGGGCATTGCGTAAGTGACGATCACGTCGTTTTCACGCCGGTTTAAACAACGTTTTCCGACGTGAGCTGGAGCATGTGCACTGGGCTTTTTTCCCGGCCGGTGCATGTGCATTTCAATCGTCGCAAATGAATTTGAAAAAAAACGTTGTTTTTTCTAGAGCCTGAAAAACGTTGTTTTTTTACAACCCAAAAAATGATCATGTGTAGGCGGCATAATGGGAAAAAAATAAATGGTTTATTTTCTGATTGAGGTATTTCAGAAAAAATACAGCATTTTGGCCACTAAATGAAGCTAACAATAATAGAAAGACTGATGCCGCGTACACACGATAAATTTTCGGCATAAAAAAAAATAACTTTTTTAAAAACGTAATCTAACCACTTGTCATCTGCCCACCGTCAAATGACGGCGGGCAGACGACTCCATTATCCTGACATCACGTCATATGACGTGATGTCCCTTTAAAGCCGCGGGGATCCCGTGCGAGTGCCCGGCGGCAACGATCGCCGCCGGGCACGCGCGATTGCTCAGTAACTGAGCTGGGACGTGCAGCTCTGTATGTAAACACAGAGCTGCACGTCCCTGTCAGGGAGAGAGGAGATCGATTGTGTCCCTTGTACATAGGGACACAATCGGTCACCTCCCCCAGTCACCCCCCCCCTCCCCCCACAGTTAGAACACTCATAGGACACACATTTAACCCCTTCCCCGCCCCCTAGTGGTTAACCCCTTCACTGCCAGTCACATTTATACAGTAATCAATGCATATTTATAGCATTGTTCACTGTATAAATGTAAATGGTCCCAAAAATGTCAGAAAAGTGTCCGAAATGTCCGCCATAACGTCGCAGTCCCAATAAAAAAATCGCAGATCGCCACCATTAATAGTAAAAAAAAAAAAAAAATGCCATATACTATCCCCTATTTTGTAAACGCTATAAATTTTGCGCAAACCAATCGATAAACGCTTATTGCATTTTTTTTTTACCAAAAATATGTAGAAGAATACGTATCGGCCTAAAGTGAGGGAAAAAATATTTTTTTTATATCTTTTTTGGGTTATTTATTATAGCAAAAAGGAAAAAATATTGCATTTTTTTAAAAATTGACGCTCTATTTTTGTTTATAGCGCAAAAAATAAAAACCACAGAGGTGATCAAATACCACCAAAAGAAAGCTCTATTTGTGGGAAAAAAAGGACGCCAATTTTGTTTGTGAGCCACGTCGCACGACCGCGCAATTGTCAGTTAAAGCGACGCAGTGCCGGAAGCTTATATTTTGTCTGGGCAGGAAGGGGGTGTAGGTGCACAGTAGGCAAGTGGTTAAAATGATTGTGTGTGTGCTTCAGATCGTTTTTCATCTTCTGAAAAACTATGAAAAAAAAAAAAAATCGAACATGCTGCATTTTTTCACGTCGTTTTAGAAAAATGATCGTGTGTGAGCTAAAACGACGTTTTAAACCAGTGCATGCTCAGAAGCAAGTTATGAGACGGGAGCGCTCGTTCTGGTAAAACTACCATTCATAATGGAGTAAGCATATTCATCACGCTGTAACAGACAAAAAAGCGCAAATCGTTTTTTACTCACAAGGAATCAGCAAAAAGCAGCCCAAATGCGAATAAAACTTCCCCTTTTGAGTGCCGCCGTATGTGTTGTACGTCACCACGCTTTGTTCATCATTTTTCAAAAACGATGGTGTGTTGGCAACATCGTTTTTAATGATGAAGTTGGAAAAACTTTGTTTTTTGGACATGCTGAAAAACAACTTTTTTTTCATGCCGAAAAAACAATCGTGTGTACGCGGCATTAGTATTAGAAAAAAGCACAAGGAGAATAACTACACAAGCAAAAGATTAAGCTATGCTTTCATAAGGCCACATTTCTATTAAAGATCTAGTGCCAGAAAATCAAATTTTATTTTTTATTTTTTTTGCAATATATCCCCTCCTAATGATGTTCAACAGTTGACCCTTAAATTTAGGTGAGTAGATAACAATCTACTACAGGTTTGCTTGAACCAGAGAAAGAGCATCCAACTTGTGTATAATGTAATACATGTTAAAATCAGCTATTGTTAAAAATCACTGGTGAGGAAATTACCTCAAGAAAATTTAGCATGGAAATAATTTTCCTGAAATACAAAATAACTAGGGGATAAATAGTTGTGTAAATACAGGCATAAAAAACAGAGCTAATACTTTCAGAAAACACACACACACATATATATATATATATATATATATATATATATAATATATATAAAAAAGTTTGGGGGGGGGGGGGTTAAATAATTTTCTAATAAAAAAAGTGCAGATTTTAAAGGGTGTAAAAAAACAATTTTGGCTTTAGATTTACTTGTCCTAATATTTCCTATTCATCTATTATTATTAAAATAAATGTAATCCTTACCTATGTTTTCAAAAATACTCGTCTGCATAGGATCGCCACAAAGTCCACAGGTTTGGTTGGCATATTTTCCATCCAGCTGGAGCTAAATTAGAAAAATATAACAAATGTATACTAATAAATACAATTACAGTACAATTCTTTTTTTTCAAATTCTTATGCAGTATGCTGTAACAAGTATATAAAAGACAAACAATATCATCCTAGAGGAAGGAAAACAAGAATAACAACATGTATCCCGCCCCCATTCCGGTGACACAATTGGCACCTTTCAGGGGGAGGGGGGTGCAGATACCTGTCTAAGACAGGTATTTGCACCACTTCCGGGTCTGATCCCCGTGGCGAATCCAGCCTGTGACTTTCCCCCGCCCCCGCTGTCTTCTGGGAAACACTGTTCCCAGGAGAGAGCGGGGACCAGTGACTACGCGCCACGATCCTCGCTCATTTGTGTCTGTGAAACCTATGGACATGGATACAGGGTGGTGATCTGATAAATACATGGCATCTATGGTGGCTGAGAAAAGCATTAGTAAATCTCTTTGCAATAGGAATAGGTAGTCAAGTCTGGAATAGCGACCATGCTGGGCTAAGTAGAAAGTGTAGTCTTTAACATTAGGATTCAGCGTGTGCCAGAACTTGTGAAATGTCAACTCTTGGAGGTGTGTTTTAATTGCACGCATCACATTCTATGGCAAGGTGGAAGTGCCAGAAGATGTGTCGTGGAGAGGGTTAAGTGGGACATTAAAGTCCCCACCGAGGACTGAGAGTATTTGTAAAGTTTATCTGAAAAAGGGAACTTGTTTAACGTTTGGCGCATATATATTTGTGAGCATGAGATGTTTTCTGAACAATGAGCCTTTAACAAATATATAACATCCTTCCTTCCTTACGGAGAAAAGGAACTGGTTTCTGGACAAGAGAGGGAGGACAGGGTAGGTTGGGAAACATGTGTGAGAAGAGCTGGGGGGTGGGAAGGGGATGAGTAGAAATAAGTAAGCTGGGGAGTAAGGTGAAGGTGTTAGCTGTGTGCTTGATCAAGAAATGTGGATTAGAGAACAGGAAAGAAAATATGGTGATTAGTGAGGCCTGCTTGCTTGTCCGAGTGAATTATGCACCTGTTTGAAGGGGTAACAAGAGTGGTTCAGTGGTGTATAGTGTTGTATTGAGAGGGGAAAAAGAGAAGCAGTTCTAGATAGAAGCTGGTAGAAAGAAGTGAACTATATAGGTGGGGAGTGTCCTGCTGACAGAGGAGGTGCTAAGATTTTGGTAGCGAAGGTTGAGTATAGCAGAAGTAGGGTAGGGATGGTGAGACCTTGTGATAGCCAGATGGATTTCAGGAAGAGTCTTGGCATGTACATGCAAACTGGATTACAAGCGGACATGAGTGATGAACTGATCAGTGTTCCGCAGTAGGCTGGTTCAACTAAAAGCCCCAAAAGCCCTATTGAATTCTATGACATGTTGCTTGTCATTAAAACAGCAAACAACATTTTAGAATTACCAACCATTATACCATTTAGAAGCAAAAAGTGAAAACATTTCATTACCCAACATGGCTAGTTTATGTTATATTGTTTGCCTTAGCGACCCCTAAGGTGTAGTTATGGTATATTTGGTGTTTTCCCTGAGGAGGAGTGGGATACGGGTTGTCTTCCCTAAAGTCGCCGTTGTTCAACTGGAGAATTTAAGATGAATGTAGTGTTTCAGCAATTCTCCATTAAAGAGGAAAGTAGTATTTCTGTCTAGGGGTAGGTCTATACTTTTTCTATAAGCGGGCGGCTTGCGTGGTTAGGCTAAGTCCTGGAACTCATAGAAAGAAAGAGCATTTGACTATTAGAGGAGTTTATTATATCGTCCTCCAGCGGGAATGTGTTGGGGACTATCTAGAGAGAGTCTTTCTCAATGTGTATGCGTGGTCGCAAAATAGGTGTCGTTATGTTTCTAAAGTGCCTTGGGTGTTAACTACTGTATGATGAATGATGAATGTAGCCCTGATCAGGCCTTTGGCCATGTTACGTAAGCTCCTGTGTTGTGTGCTAAGGTTTTTGGAGTGCGGCTGTCCATATTTTCTTTTTCCGTTTGTAAGCTCTTAAATAACAAGATAATAGAACCAGGTGCTGTTTCTTGGGTCAGTGAGTGGCATCCGTAGTTAAACAGTGGCCAAGGGGTTGTTCAGCGCTAACATTGGGAGTGTATCCATGTTGTCGGGCTATGATTGGTGTCAGTGTCCAGTACCAAATCCCTAATAGAACGGTCAGTTTGGAATAGATGGATAGCCGTAGACAAACAATAGGCATATATTAGGCTAGCAAAGGTGCAGACAGGTTCATTATCAGAGGTCGTTCAAGATCACGGAGCGCGGATCGCTCCAAGATGGCCCCTTAAGGCGAGAGCTATGCGCTGCTTCGGTCCTCCGGCACACATAGCACAGGAACCGGGGCCCTGTGACCCGCTACGGCCACTCCATCGGCCGTCGGAAAATATAGGGCATACGCTCATGCCAGCGGGATCAGCTAAAAGAAGCCTGGAACCGCAGTTCAGGGCCGTGAATGAGCTGGCCGAATCCAAGATGGCGGGCGCCATGCAGCTGTTCGTGACAGGCACTGAGGAATCGCCTGGAATCCGGCCATCCTACGCATCTGTGACCCACACTCTCTCCCCCGGGACACCTGTGAGTAACCAGTTGGGACTAGCTCACTCCCCAGCCTCCACTGAGTCCTTGATTGAACAGACCATGGAAGAGTTGCTGAATTCTCCTCTGGGGCCTAACTCTATGCATGCTCCAAGCAGCCATACCACATCTGACTCTGTTCATCACACAGTAATACCAGCCCCAGATCTCTTTTCACAATTATCTGCTCTACTAGATCAGCACAGAATGCAGCTAAAATCACAGGAGAGTTGAGGGGAGACTTCCAGATGCTAGGCTCCAGGATGGAGGCCATAGAGAGCAAGCTTGACCAGACTATCTCCGCTGCGCCTTATCTCAAACGAAGCTGCGATGGACCTCTCCAACTCCGGTGATGGATATGCTAAACGCCCTTCTCCTATGAGCCCTCTGACGAGCACTTGGGATAAACCAGAGTCAAGCGTCCTGGCAACAGATTGAAAGGATTTATTTTCTGAACTCCGTCGTGTTCCGGAGGGTACTGGGGCTTTAGCCCCCTCCTTGTTTTTATTTGTTTATTTATTTTTTGGTTGTGCCCTGTTTGCGGTTCCAGAAACGATTTGAGCTCCAGGTTTAGATTTTTAACAAGATTTTATTTGATTGCTTGGTTATTATTGATACTAACATGCTGATTAACCTTAGGTGTGTGACCTGGCTGTTCAGAGCATGGGTGCTGTTCTACCCGTGGGTGGCACATTCTTGGGGTTCCTGAGCTCCCCTCCTGTCTTGGTTGTGGTGGGGGGTTGGGCTCCCTTGGAATGGGCCCCCAGGGCCCCTCAGTTCCCCATTATTTGAAGATGCTTTATGTTTTGCTTTTGGTTATTTGGTGCGTCGGGACTGAGGCAGTGTTGCTGAGCCTTCACCTTTCCCATGGATATGGCAATGCCTTCTCCCTGGGTTAGGCGTCCACCCTGCTTGCGGGGCAAAGACATGCTAGATAGGTTACTGGGTGGCGGGTATGCAAATACTTGCCGCTCACTAGGGCTCCTAGCGTGCTCGGGATCTCCCACCTCTGCCTTTCCTTCTTCCCCCTTTTTCCGCTCTATTCTTACTTCTTTTTCTCTTGCAGACAGTCACCGAACAAACGACATGTGTCCTCACTTTAGAAGACATCTGCTCCTAACCTGGACAGGTCCCAAAGCCCAGTACGGATGCTCCTTCAAGGTAGGTGACAATGTTGTTGGTCTCTCCTTAACCCTCCTGCTCCATGGCTACCTCTAAACCCATAGCTACTCCGTTACGAGTAGCTACCCACAATGCTGAGGGCTTAAACTATCCCTCTAAGAGGAGAAAGGTTTTAGTCTTCATGAAATCCCACAAATTAGATGTCCTTTTTTTGCAAGAAACTCAACTCACGATCCAATACAAGCCCACATTCCTCCATGCTCGCTTCCCCAATTTTTTTTAGCCAATGCTGAAGATAAAAATAGAAGGGTGGCGATTCTTCTCTCTAAAAACTGCAGATTTACTTTACAGTTAGAGCATAAGGACCCCGAAGGAAGGTTTATCCTTGTCAAGGGCACCATAGACGGTCGCCTTTTTTCTTTGGTATCATAGTACGCCCACAACGCAGGTCAACTGACATTTTTTGACAGCCTCTTCAAAACCTTGGACCCCCTACTGGAGGGCTCTGTAATTTTAGGCGGGGACTCAAACATTGCCTTTGACTAGGGCCTTGATAAGTCCAAACCACCAGCAGCTCAGAATGTACGCCCTACCAGACTCAGTTCAAAGATCGCCAAGATGGTGTTTCAGCAAGGTCTCACAGAAATTTGGAGAGAGATGAATCCGACCCATAAAGATTACACACATTTCTTGCATGCTCACCAGACCTACGCCAGAATTTACCATCTTCTGGTCTCTCATGCCCTGATCCATTTGGTCAGTAAATCCTAAATAACAGATACAGCCTGGTCAGACCACTCCCTCCTAAGTATGGTGATATATACTCACACTATGCCCTCTAAATACCCCCACTGGCGACTTAATGAAACAATTCTTTCAGATCCTGTTAATAAGAAGGAGATCGAAATGGCCATCTCTGAATACTTTTCACTGAATAGCTCTCCCGACATCTCAGCAGAGACACTTTGGGCAGCACACAAGACCACTATTAGAGGAAAATGAATCCAAATTAAGACTAAAATTAATAGGGCATGGAGAGTTGATATTGAGAACCTGGAAAAGAAATTCCGGGCGCTTTGCTTGGCTCACAAGAGAGACCCAGGTATTTCTTGTCTCGACTCAGCTCGTCTCGGACTAAATTTAGCTTTGACAGCCAATGCCGAAAAAAGCCTGAGATGGCAGGGGACAAAGTATTATCATCTGAAGGACAAGCCTGGGTCTCTTTTGGCCCCCAAGCTTACGCCACGGACCCGTACGTATGCCTTCCCCAAAATAAACATAGCGGGCCATCCTCCAACAGCGAACCCTCTTAGAATTATGGAAACTTTTCACAAATTTTACGCAGATCTGTATAATGGACAAAGGGCAGAGATGACCCCCTTTACGACTGATTTCCTGGAAAATCTCCCCATACCCACTTTATCACAAGACCACAGAGACCGACTCGAGGCTCCTGTCTTGACAGATGAGGTATTAGAAGTAATTAAAGGACTGAAGTCAAATTCGGCTCTGGGACCTGACGGGTTCTCTATTCCTTACTATAAAGCTTTCGCACCAATCTTGGCACCGCACCTAGCAAATTTTATTAATTTCAAGTCCAGGGGTGACCCCCTGGACCCGCAGCTGAATGCAGCTTTCATCTCCGACATTCCAAAACCTGACAAAGATCCCGGAGAAGTCAATAATTATAGACCAATATCCGTGATCAACAACGATCTGAAAATAATGACTAAAATTATGGCTGACCGCCTTGCGTCCTTTATTGGAGCTTATATACACAAAGATCAAGTCGGGTTTATTCCAGGATGCCAAGGCCCAGATCAAATTAGGAGGGTAATTGATGTAGTATCTATATTACAATCCGGATGGGATGGCGGAGGTGCTAAGGCTGGGATGTTGTTGTTCTTGGACTTGCAAAAGGCCTTCAACTCGGTCTCTTGGCCCTACTTATTTGTGATATTAGAGCGATGGGGCTTTGGTCCGAGATTTACAGGGCTCCTTCAATCTCTCTACTCATCTCCCAAAGCCAAGATCAAAGGACTGTATTCAGACTCCATCAAAATAAGGACAGGGACACAACAGGGATGTCCCCTATCACCATTGATCTTTGCCATTGCGATCGAGTCGCTGGCAATTGCAATTCGATCCAATCCCGACATATCCGGGGTCCGTTGTGGTACCACCACCCATAAATGCGGCCTGTTTGCGGACGACCTGATCCTCTTCATCACCTCCCCCACTACAACCCTACCAGTTGTTTGCAAGCTCTTGGAAGAATTTGCAAAAATTTTGGGCCTACAAGTTAATTATTCCAAGTCTCAAGCCCTTAACATTTCTCTCCAGCCGTCTTTTCGCTTTACATGGAGTGAGTCCTAAATCCGCTACCTAGGAATAAACCTGACCCCCAAATTTGAACAACTCTATCAGGCAAACTACCCTCCCATTTACAAAAAATTTGAATCGGATCTCAAACAGTGGCACCCACACCAACTCTCCTGGTTTGGGAGGATACATTCTGTTACAATGACCCTGCTCCCTAGGCTCCTTTATCTCTTTCG
Source organism: Rana kukunoris (assembly GCA_029574335.1). Classification (NCBI taxonomy): domain Eukaryota; kingdom Metazoa; phylum Chordata; class Amphibia; order Anura; family Ranidae; genus Rana; species Rana kukunoris. Next base: position 215,166,833 of record CM056059.1, on the reverse strand, counting down.
TTCACTCCCAATGTCAATTAGAAAGGATCATCTCACATCAAATTTGTCTGGGGTGAATCAGGCCATCGCCTCGCGAGGCAAACTCTTTTTAGGCTACGGTGCAGAGGGGGATTGGGTCTGCCTAATCAGCTCTCCACGTTATTTTCTAGAATGACCAAACCTGACTGGGTAGAAATGGAAAGACAGGCGGTCCCTACCTATACGCTTGACTTTCTTTTATGGAGTTCTCCCAAGGCTAGGTCTCCTATACTTGCCCCATCCTTATCGCACTCTTTCGCAATATGGGATAAACTCAGGACCAATCCATGTTTCCTCATGTAAGCCCTTGGCACACATTTTCCACAATCCAGACTTTCTTCCGGGCATGAATATCAGAGAATTCAGGTGGTGGCTGGATAAAGGGATGTATCGAATCGGACACTTCCTCACCCCTGCGGGACCCATTTCCCTTCCCCACTGTATTAAACATCTGAAACTACCTGACTCTGAGAGATTCCGGTTTTATCAACTGTCCAGCTTCCTCAATCTATCTGGCCCAAGACACCCGAACCTCCCCAATTCACTCCTTATGAATAATGGTGTGGATGTCTAATGGAGCAGAGGGGGGGATTTCCATAATCTATTTGTCACTTGCCAGGAATGACCAGAAAATGCTGTATATGCTAGCGTGGGAGGCTGACACGCAGGTTTCCTGTGACCTGGGTACCTGGCATAAAGCCATTGCAAGATCATTTAAGGGTATCCTCAATATTTCTCTTGTTAAAGCAAGTTTGAAGGTCTTCGCTAGATGGTATCTAACCACCCCTCAGGCTCTCCACCATGTTCCCTTCGACTTCCCCTTTGTGTTTCAGAGGGTGTCAAATGGGGGGTTCCATGTTGCACATTTGGTGGGAATGCCCGAAAATCTGAGGTTTTTGGAACAACATTTTTCAAATAGCATCCAGAGTCACAGGTCTTGTGTTTCCCAGGTCTCACTCGACGGCTCTTCTCAACCAGTTAATCCCCAAAGCCTCGAAACCCTCCCAAAAACTAATTTTCTTTATTTTTTTGGGTGCTAAAAATTACCTTAGCTAGGGCCCGGAAGCACCCCAAGATCTCCATCACAGCGGCTAAACACAAGATATTGTGGATAATGTCCCAAGAGAAAACGGTGAGCTCCTTCTTGGATACTTTTACCCCGTTTAGGGAGATGTGGGAACCATGGGCTAAATACGTGGGAGCAAGTGATTACATGTCTTGGTGATCTTGTCTGGCACTAGATCCGAACTGTCTGCAGGTGCTCTGTCTCTCTCTATTCCTATTCTTTCTTTTTTCTCTTTCTATCCCCCCCTTGCATAGCCTACTTTTCTCCGAGTTGATTGGAGACCACTCCCAGGCACTAATATTCTCTTAGGGTATTATAAATGTTGCGGCACATATCGGTGGGGGTTTTCCATGTTTAAGTCATATCATGATGTAAGCAGTACAAGGTGTTGCAGCCTGTTTTGAAAGTTGACTGATCACATCGCCACTGGTGCCCCTGACGGGAGCTAAGCCAAGGGGTGGCCCAAAGGGCAGGAGCATGTTCCTCTCCTCCTGGCACAGTTAGTACCCATTGGGGGTGCGGGAGGTATGGGACGGGAATCGCTTCCGAGGGCCCTTAGGGTTTCACGGCTAAAAGGTACTATAGTGCAAGTGATATTGTTAGCAGATATATTCGAGTTGTGGCTAACTCCACACCCTACTGAGATGTGCGATGTGCTGTTATACTGTTGTCGCTATGCCTTTGGCTGCTTTGTTTTGTCATGTATGCTTATTTAAAATAAAACATTTTAAAACACAGAAACTGAGCTAAAAAAAAATAAAAAAAAGATAATTTATGGCATTTGCTGGATAATTCTTGACGTATCTCTGATGATGCAGCTCCAAGGATGACCTGCTAATTCAACTTACCTAAATAATGGCAGTAATCAAGGCTGGGTGTGAAAGGCCCATGTACTAGGGATAGTGGTAAATGGCCAATGGTATATGCTTGGAGTGGGGATTCTTGTTCTGGGTGATCACCAACTATGCGGCCTTGTGTCCGCATTGAATAGCATGGATCAGTCTGGGACATTTGTTAGTGTCCATTGAGGGGGGTAGGATTATCTGTATCGTGGTTGGGATGATAAACCACGCCCTTTCTAGAAGAGAGTATGGGGTAAAAGAAGTTTTTGCAAACAAAGTACAGTAGGATACAGCTACTGAATAGGACCAACAGTTAGTCCAAGCTAGTGAGGTCTCTGCCGAGTAAGCCGGTAAATGGCAGTTTTCCCCATGGTTCACCATGGTTTTCGGGTGTGTAGGTGGACGTTAGAAATTCAACTCTGTTAGCAGGAGCTGTCAAATTAAGCGGACATCTTCTATGAGATCAAGCTTTGCCTCCCATTGATAGATTTGGTGCATTTGTGTCAGGAATGGAATTTTTCTCCATCAATTCCTCAGCTTTACAGATCCTGGATTTCCTTTAGTCCAGTTTAGACCTTAGACTAGGCCAAAGTTCTCTTAAAGTGCAGGTGGCGGCCATCTCATCGATGACTAAAATCAAGTGGGCAGAGAATCAATTAATAATCCAATTCCTCAAGCTCCATCCTCCTTTCCCCAATAGGATCTGTCTGTGCTATTAGACTTTCTCTTACAACAACCTTTTGCTCCTACAGAACAATACTTGCTATTAAATGTAACCTTTTTAAAGCACTCTTACTCGTGGCAGTTACCTTAGGGAGGAGGGTGCAGAGCCGCAGGTCCTGGGAGCCATAGGGGGCTATGTTACTTTCTTCCCATACAGATTGGAGCTTTGCTCAGTGGCTGTTTGTAGCCACATCATTTCACCTTTCGGAGGCCTGGGAATTGCCTACATTTCCAGAGTCAAAGTTGTGGAACTTTACATGAGCTGGATGTTTCCATGATATTAAAAATACCTCTAAGCCACAGCCTCATTTCGATTATCAGATAGTCTGGCAATAACAGGGGAAAGCAAGCTTCCTTTAGATCCTTGGCCAGATGGATTGTGGGCATGCAAATTCTAAACTGAAAATTCGATCAAATACTGACTGTAATTTTCCTTTCCTGGTGCCAATAATGCATGAAAACAATTTAGTGTCTGTACAGTGTTGCAGCATGACAGCATGACAGCTCTGAAAGCTGAAAATTGGTCTGGGCAGGAAGGGGTGAAAGTCCCAGATAAGTAGACATTTTTAATAGGAACACCACACTTTTTTTTTTTGTGAAAATGTGAAAATGATTAGAGAAACACCACACTTAGTGTACAATTCTAATAAAATATATATATACAATGCTAATAAAAAGTCCCACAGTGGTGAATAGGGATGAGCTCCGCATTTGATTCGAACGTATGTTCGACTCGTTCGTCGAAATTCGAACGTTATGGGCCGTTCGCGCCGAATTCGAGTGGCGCGTCACGGCCCATAATTCACTGCGGCATTGCGCGCTGATGATTGACCAAGCCTGTACTATGACCCGCATGCTTGGCCAAAACAGAGAGCCATAATTGGCCAAAGCCAGCTAGATCAGTTCTTCCTAATTTACTGGCAGGCAGGTGATTGTGCTATTTAAAGACATTATCACAGGTATAGACACCCAGCAGGTACAATATTTAAAGGAACTTTTAATTTTTTTTTTTCATTTAAGCATCATTAAAATCACTGCTCCTGATGCAGGAGCAGTGATTTTAATGGTGCCTAAATAAAAAAAAAATTTAAATGAAAAATTCCTTTAAATAGTGTACCTGCTGGGTGTCTATAGTTTGCCTGTGAAAACGTCTTTGAGAATCCGGGTCTTTTGCCAAAGGAACATGTATCAATGGAAAAAAAGTTTTAAAAACTGTCGTTTTTTCAGGTGTCCTGAAAAAAACCACAGTTTTTAAAACTTTTTTTTTTCCATTGATACATGTTCCCTGGGGCAAGACCCAGGTTCTCAAACATGTTTTAAGACAATAATTTGCATATTAGGCTTTAAAATTAGCACTTTTGAATTTGAACGTTCGAGTCCCATAGACGTCAAAGGGGTTGTAAATGTTTGCGCGAACGTTCGGTCTGTTTGAAGGTTCTGGTGTGAACCAAATGGGGGGGGGGGTGTTCGGCTCATCCCTAGTGGTGAATAAAGTACTTGTGCTCCAACATAAAATCAGTGCTCCACTGTTCAGTGTTCAGACAATGTGCCCCACATGGATGGGAAAAGACCCCTGTTGGTATCATTTGAGGTCAGCTGCACTGCTTATTATCCTCCATGGCTATTGAATAAAACTATCAGACGGGGGCATCCACAGCGTAAAACCGTTTTATTACTTAAATTACAGCAAAAGGAAAAAAATATGCACTCACATGATAAGGTGCCTAATCTTGGCACCCGGTGTGATCAGCATGTGTTTTAATGGGGTATAATCTGGCCAATCTCCATTAAACGAGAGGCTCAGTCCCTTTTAATCATTCTGCAGGTGGATATGGTGTCGCGATGACGCAATCAAGCCTCAACGCATTTCAGCCAAAAGTAAAGGCCGTCATGAGGAAACTCTGAGAGCTTCTATTAGCTTCTATTAGACTGCATAGTATATTCAGACATCCCACACTACTACTATAACAGGAAAGTGGAGGTAATACTACGAAAATTAAAACGGTTAGTACACTGTCTATATAACTGCATATCTGTTTCTCTGATTTTCAATGGACTTTAATATTTATCATCCAATAGTAAATACACAGGACAAAGAGGTAGCAATAGATTTCAGATTTCAATTACCTCAAATCTCCCATCATCACTTTTCATAAATGCCAGCCCAATTGGTGAGACAATTTTCAAGTAGTTATTCATTTTCTGAATTGTAACTGTGGGTCTACTATATGGTAAAGTTATCCTAGGTAGAGAAAAATGTTAGTTGCTATACTTTAAAAAGCTTTGTCATATTAAAATAACAACATATGTATGCAGGACTAGCAGTGCCGATCCTGACCTCCCTGGGGCCCTAAGCAAAATGACATGTCACATTAAAGTTGAGAAGCGGGGGGAGGCCGCTGCCGACAGTGACATGTCACATTAAAGAATAAAGTTCAGAAGTGGGGGGAGGGGGTGTTCTGCTGTCAGAAATTACATCTTACGTTAAAGTGAGCGGGGGGTGTTGACTTCTTACCTCTTCTCCCATGCAGCCAGCGAGTTGAGAAGCGGGGTGAGGGGCCGAAAATGACTTCTCAGCAGGCGGGGCCTCTAGTACTAAGTGGCTTACATAGTGAGCCTATAGGGCAGATCGGCCCTGAGGGCTAGTGTCCTCTGTGTTTGGACAAAGAGGTACAGTATGTTTGTTGTGACTCTATATTTTTATAAGGAGTGTAAAACGGCTGCAACTTTTTCATGTTTCCAGATGGGGTATATGTCACACAGGGTTCTGCATGAGGAGGTTGAGGAGCTCTTGGATGGCCATTCTGGAGTCTAAAGACTTCAAAGAGTCTTGAGAGGGTTGAAGCCTCTAACCATGTGCCCATGTCTTTCTGAAAACTGGCAGCCTGATGGTGCAGGTGTGCACAACGTTTTTAATCATGACTGGCTGTGATTCATGGCTCATCCTTCTGGAAGACAGACTGCTACAGGAGCAGCATGTGCATGGAGAAAAATACTAAAAGAGTGTCTACCCTGACCTCAAGGAAAGATGGCCAGATCTGACTAAACTGTGGCCTGATAGTAATATAAAGGACTGTGGGCAGAATTCACTAAAAAATGAAATACCGTTGACGCCTTCTGAGAGTCAGCAGCACCAGACACAACCAAGTACTCTGCTGGAGGTTTTTTTCCTCATTTTCTCTGTTTACTGAGTGCTACTCACAACGTTATTACACAGATTCTTAATATCTATTCATTGGTCGCTTGCAAAGATCTAATGTCCACACATGCTTACCTGGTGGATCTGACTATCAACGGGATTGCTACACTGTGTGTTCTCTCAGCATTGGTGCACCTCAGAGGCTGCATTTGATTCATCCAATTTTTATCAGACTAGACCACATGAAACTAAAGATGGGTGCAAGGCCCTGATGAAGTACAACTGTGCAAAACATGTTGGCCATCTGCATATTGAAATATTTTGTTTCTAAAATCTGTTATCATATTTTAATTTTATTAATACATTTTCATACTTTTTCAACTATATTTGTCTAGTGTGCCCACTAATATCCCATATTTTGAGAGATTTGTGTCTCTCTCTACTTTTCCTTTTTTTATTTACTGAAATACATATTATTATTTGAGCTAATATTAAGTTATAAACATATGTTATTTAATCCCTTCGCACCTAAGGGTAAAACAAATCTAATTGCCTCTAAAAGCTACATTTTGCAATTTTGACATGTGTTAGTAAAACCGATTATACCTTGTTTTTTTTTTTTCAGGACAAATTGGGCTTTCATTTGATGGTGAACAACAATGTATATCTTGTGATTTATTTATTTTATTATCAAAGGAAACTTGGCCTAAATTATAAAAAATGTTTTTTTTTTATTTTAACTGTAGATTTCTTGCTACCACCATAACCTACCACCAAAGAACAACCTACAATCAATTCTCTTTCTCCTGACGATTGCAGTGATACCACATATGTGTATATTATTTGTTGTTTGCACCCATAATACAGCCCAGAAACAATAGTGCACATTTTCATTTTTTTTTTAATCCTACCTAAAACACATTGACACTGAAACTAACTGACGCTGATACTAATAAGCAAAAAAAAATAAAAAATCTGTCTAAAAAATACTGACCCTGCCCTTGACCTTTGGCACTGATCTTGATCCACACTTACCCTGGCACTGACTTGGATCAAACATGGATCTAGGTATTTTTTTTTTTATTATATTTTTTTTTTTTACACACACATTTTTCTTCACTATCTAAAAGGGCATAAGAGAGCTGTTCAGCAGTAGTGTTGCTCACGAATATTCGTATTGCGAATATTCGGCTCGAATATGGCATATTCGAGTATTCGCGATATATTCCGAATTTCGCGGTGAATATTCGCTATTTCGAATATTCGTATTTTTTCAATTTTTTTTTAGAACAGATCCCCATCGACGTCTAAAAGCATTGCTGGTATGATTAGAGACCTTGGGCCGAGTAGCTGCAGCGATCATTTTATATTGCCGAAAAATCGCAATGCGATTATTCGGCAATAGCGATATCGCGCGATTATTTTCTCCGCCCTATCTTCCGCCTCAGAGCGATTATTTCAGTTTAATTTTTAAAACAGATCACATCCTAGTGATCTCCTTCGACGTCTAAAAGCATTGCTGTTATGATTAGAGACCTTGGTCCGAGTAGCTGAAACGATCGTTTTATATTGCCGAATATTCGCAATTATTTTGTATTGTAATATATCACGAATATTCTGAGCCAATCAGAGTGCTCCATTCCGCATTTCTCGAAATTTCGCAATTATTTTGTATTGTGAAATATCACGAATATTCTGAGCCAATCAGAGTGCTCCATTCCGCATTTCTCGAAATTTCGCAATTATTTTGTATTATAAAATATCACGAATATTCTGAGCCAATCAGAGTGCTCCTTCCGCATTTCTCGAAATTTCGCAATTATTTTGTATTATAAAATATCACGAATATTCTGAGCCAATCAGAGTGCTCCTTCCGCATTTGCCGAATATTCGCAATTATTTTGTATTGTAATATATCACGAATATTCTGAGCCAATCAGAGTGCTCTATTCCGCATTTCTCGAAATTTCGCAATTATTTTATATTCTGAGCCAATCAGAGTGCTCCTTCCGCATTTCTCGAATGCGATTATTCGGCAATAGCGATATCGCGCGATTATTTTGTATTGTAATATATCACGAATATTCTGAGCCAATCAGAGTGCTCCTTCCGCATTTCTCGAATATTCGCAATTATTTTATATTGTAATATATCACGAATATTCTGAGCCAATCAGAGTGCTCCTTCCGCATTTCTCGAAATTTCGCAATTATTTTGTATTGTGAAATATCACGAATATTCTGAGCCAATCAGAGTGCTCCATTCCGCATTTCTCGAAATTTCGCAATTATTTTGTATTATAAAATATCACGAATATTCTGAGCCAATCAGAGTGCTCCTTCCGCATTTCTCGAAATTTCGCAATTATTTTGTATTATAAAATATCACGAATATTCTGAGCCAATCAGAGTGCTCCTTCCGCATTTGCCGAATATTCGCAATTATTTTGTATTGTAATATATCACGAATATTCTGAGCCAATCAGAGTGCTCTATTCCGCATTTCTCGAAATTTCGCAATTATTTTGTATTCTGAGCCAATCAGAGTGCTCCTTCCGCATTTCTCGAAATTTCGCATTCGCAATAGCGAAATTTCGCAATCATTTAATTTCCAAAAAATTATCGCGAATATTCGCATTTAGCGAATATATCTCGAATATTCGACTATATATTTGAGATATATCGCGAAATCGAATATGGCATATTCTGCTCAACACTATTCATCTCTAGCTAGGAGTTACTATGACTATAAAAAATTACCAGTTACACTTACCAGTAACAGGTTTTCTAGGAAATCTTCCAGGATGGCACACCTGAGATGACGGGACCCACCTGACAGGAAACACCATTAACAACAGAGTTTTAAAGGCCCCTCCCTTCCCTCTGTCCCTCAGTTATGACAAAGTATAAGCCCACACTTGTGCCAGAGGGTACATTCTGTGAGAATACAAAACACCACCAACAATTAAGGGTAGAGAAGTAGGCCTGCCGTGCTGGAAGATTTCCTAGAAAACCTGTTACCGGTAAGTGTAACTGGTAATTTTCCCCAGTCATCTTCCAGGACGGCACACCTGAGACGATGAGCAAGAAGTTCAGGCCTACATTAGGGTGGGACCACCACCCGTAGGACCTTCCTGCTGAATGCCAAGTCCTAAAGGGGAACAACAGTTCCACTCTTTAGTGTCTCAGGAAGGTATTTTGGCTTGTCCAAGTTGCTGCCCTGCAGATTTGATCAATCGAAGTGTCTGCCATCTCTGCCCAGGAGGTTGCCAGAGATCTCGTTGAGTGAGCTTTGATATGAGCTGGGACAGGTTTTTCCGAATGGTCATAGGCTACTGCAATAGTCTGCTTAATCAACCTGGCTATCATAGGCTTGGAGGCCTGAAGCCCTTTCTTTCTGTCTGGTGAGAGAGAAGTACTTGTAAACTTTTCTCTCTGGTGGCTCACCATGGAGAAAACGTTGTTGTTTAGTTGCCACTCTCCCTGATGAATGGGCTGCCTGCTGAGAAAGTCTGCCTGAGCATTGAGGGACCCTCTTAAATGAACTGCCGAGAAGGAGAGAATATTTTCCTCTGCTTCTCCCAGGATTTCCTGGGTCAGCTTCATCAGCTTGCTGGACCTTGCCCCCCCCCTGATGATTTAGGTAGGACACGGCTACTGCGTTGTCTGAGAAGATCTGTACTTTCCTTTCCTGGCCCTGGTTTTTGAAAAAGCTTAACGCTTTTCCGACCGCTAACAACTCCCTGTAATTGGAGGAAGCCCTGCTCTGCTCCCGGTCCCAAGGACCCTGGGCAAAGAGGTCTCCCATGTGGGCTCCCAGGTACTTGAGTCCGTAGTCACGTTCAGTGGGTCCTAAGGCATCCAGGTCCGACCTCCTGGCAAGTTATCCGAATTGAACTTTACGCTCAGGTTCTTTCCATTCTCTTAAGATGATATCTTTGAGAGATTGTGCACTAAAAAAGACTTGGCCTGAGGTTTGCAGAGTCCCCTGTACACTCTATCCTGTGCTGAGACCTAAGTTGGCGGCATCTGAATATCCTCCAAAGCATAGATTGCCTTTAGGAGACCCTCCATGTCTTCAGCTGCAAAGAGATGTCCCCCGGGGCTAGCCTCAAACTGACTATTCTGGTCTGAATCCTCTCCTTCCTCTCGAGCGCTCTGGTCCGAGGACTCTGCCTCTTCCTCATCAGAATAACAGGGAGTCGGTCCCTGGGATCTCCCAGTAATACTTGTTGGGATTCCCTTCTGAGAGGGCGAGCTCACCCTACCTGAATGGGCTTCCTCCTGCTTCTCAACCATAGCCCTGAAGGACTGGAGGGTTGCTAGCATCTCAGACTGTAGCACCGGGAATTCCTTCATAGCCTGAGCTGTCTCCTTGACTGCTAACCTATAGATGCATCTGAAGCAAACAGGTTTAGTATGGTGCTGCGGAAGTTTCTCATTACAATTCCCACAGCACTTAGACTTAGTAGTGGCTTTGGACCTAGACCTACTGGCCACCCCATGGGCAGGGCATTCAGTCTCTGTAAAAGACAAACAAATAGACCCTGTAAAAGCCATTACTCATAAGGTATACTGAAGGAAGGGAGTGGCAGTGGTGTAGAAAACAAACAAATAAAAAGACGGCTCAACACATATGGCCTAAAAGTGTGGTGAAAGTGTGGTGAATCTACCGGTAAGATTACTACAATCTTATAAAAGGTACAAGAGGAGGAGAATTAAGGAGAGAAAGAAAAAGGGGGAGGGGAGGGGAGGCTGGGAATGAGAAAAAAAAAAGAAAGGGAAAGTTGGGAGAAGGGATATCACGCTACTCATAAGAGGCCCCTGGGGAATCAGTAGGAGCTGTATCTGCTATACAAGATTCAAAATCAGCAAAGAACCAGAAGTGTAACCAAACAGTCCACGTAATAGTGTGGCCCTCACTCTTATCAGCATCCTACGCTAACATCCTTTCAATGTGTTTGATCCTGTCCATTTCACATACCCAATCAGCTAGAGAGGGGATCACAGGTTGACGCCACGCTTTGGCAATAACTGAACGTGCAGCCATCAGCAAATGGCAAATTAAGCTCTTCTTAATTTGTTTGTATGACCTTGGTAACAGGACTGTTAGGCAGGGTTCATTGGGATATTGGTCACCTACAAGTTTCCCAAAAGGGGGTACGTACCACAAATGTGTGTCATGTTCCACCGGGGCCTGCAAACATCTCCAACACACATCAGAAACATTAGGATCAAACTTGTGTAGAATAGTGGGGCAGCGGTGCAACCTAGAGAAAATACGGTAATTCTGTTCTTGGGTAGTGTTGCTCACGAATATTCGCATTGCGAATATTCGCTACGAATATTGCATATTCGAGTATTCGCGAATAACGCGAATATCGCGGCGAATATTCGCTATTTCGAATATTCGTATTTTTTCAATTTTTTTTTAGAACAGATCACATCCTAGAGATCCCCATCGACGTCTAAAAGCATTGCTGGTATGATTAGAGACCCTGGGCCGAGTAGCTGCAGCGCTCATTTTATATTCCCGAAAAATCGCAATGCGATTATTCGGCAATAGCGATATCGCGCGATTATTTTGTATTGTAATATATCACGAATATTCTGAGCCAATCAGAGTGCTCCTTCCGCATTTCTCGAATATTCGCAATTATTTTATATTGTAATATATCACGAATATTCTGAGCCAATCAGAGTGCTCCTTCCGCATTTCTCGAATATTCGCAATTATTTTATATTGTAATATATCACGAATATTCTGAGCCAATCAGAGTGCTCCTTCCGCATTTCTCGAATATTCGCAATTATTGTGTATTGTAATATATCACGAATATTCTGAGCCAATCAGAGTGCTCCTTCCGCATTTGCCGAATATTCGCAATTATTGTGTATTGTAATATATCACGAATATTCTGAGCCAATCAGAGTGCTCCATTCCGCATTTCTCGAATATTCGCAATTATTTTATATTGTAATATATCACGAATATTCTGAGCCAATCAGAGTGCTCCATTCCGCATTTCTCGAATATTCGCATTCGCATTCGCAATTCGCAATTCGCATTCGCATTCGCGATAGCGAAAATTCGCAATGATTTCATTTCCAAAATATATCACGAATATTCGTATTTAGCGAATATATCTCGAATATTCGACTATATATTTGTGATATATCGCGAAATCGAATATGGCATATTCTGCTCAACACTATTCTTGGGCATGAGATGAGATAATTTAAAAAAGCGCCAGTGTTTTTCTTCATATTCATCTCCCTTTCCCATTTTGAGAGGAATGATGGTGAGTTTGGATAGGAGACCTGAATCAGTAACTTATATATCAGGGCTAGCGAATGCTCTGGTCTGTCTGACTGGGATAGCAATGACTCAAAGGCTGTATGTGGTCTAGTCATATTGTCAACGTTGGGATTTTGTGCATAAAGTGTGTCAATTGAGTGTGTCCAAGCCAAGCCATAGAAGGGTTGTGGAAGGAAGAGAGCATGTCTGGTAGGGGAATCGGTTGTCCAGCTCCAACCGTATGACTCAACAGAGGAGCCTCTGATTTTTGCCACATAAGAGATTTTAATTTAGCACTAGTCAGAGGGAAAGAGTTTATATCAAATAATGGAGTCAAGGGGTTGGGTCTCTAGGACAAAAAACCTTTGGTAAGGTAATTGTGCCAAATTCGCAGTGTAATGGAAGTCACAATGGGTAATAGGTCTATAGGGGGTCCGTGTGTTGGGTGTGACCACGGAAAAGATGTGAGGTAGGGAGATATTTGGTAATTTTCTAATGACGTCCACAATTTAGTGGAGGAATCGTAGTATCAATTGACTATTCTGATTAACGATGCAGCGTGTGTTGGGTGTCCGTGTGTTGGGTGTGACCACGGAAAAGATGTGAGGTAGGGAGATATTTGGTAATTTTCTAATGACGTCCACAATTTAGTGGAGGAATCGTAGTATCAATTGACTATTCTGATTAACGATGCAGCGTGAAATTACAGCCGTAGGTCAGGGAGGGCGACACCCCCTCTATTTTTATGTAAAGCTAAATTGTTAAAGCCAATCCTGGACTTTCCTTGTCGCCATATGAATTCCCGAATAGCCCTGTTGATCGATTGGAAGAAGCCACAAGGAGGTGGATTAGGAATTGGCTGAAAAATGTATAAAACTTTGGGCAGAATGTCCATTTTGAAGGCGTTCATTTAGCCAAACCAGGAGATGTTTGGTTTATCATAAGATTTGAGGCATGTTTTCAACGTTCTTATTAGGGGCATATAGTTTATATTGGTCAAGGTGGGTAGAGAGGTAGGGATTTGGATTGCAAGATACTTGACAGCTTTTTGCTGCCATTTAAATTTAAATGAGGATTGAACCCGGGTTACTGTAGGTTTGGGTAGGGAGATGTTAAGGGCCTCAGTTTTATCATAATTTACTTTAAGGTTACTAGCCAGTCCAAACGCTGTGAATGCCTCAATAATGGCTGGTATAGATGTGTGGGGCAGACCTTGGTCTTTAAATAAGAAAAAATAAATAAACTGTTTCGCTGCCACCCTGTGGGAAACACAATCAATAACTGAGGGACAGAAAAATGGGAGAGGCCTTTTAAACTCTGTTGCTGATTGTGTTTCCTGTCAGGTGGGAACCATCATATCAGGTGTGTCGGCCTGGAAGATGACTGAAGAAATCAACATTAAATACATATTGACAACTAAATATTCATATACAATGTATAGGTGCCAGCACTTTTTGTAATGAAATGTTTGACATCCCTAGCCAGAAACAATCACATCCATTTTCACAAGTTCAAAATGAATTTTTATGATTTAAAAGGGATTAAAAATCCACCCACTGTACACTTAAGACCTATTAACATAACTTCACAACGGTAATACACACATTACATGTGCAGTAACACATGCACTTCAACACACAATCCTAACGCACCTGTGTTACACCACAATGCACTATAATGCAATACTATGGTTGACAAAGCATTGTGCTCAGCAATCTTGGTGCTGGAATTATTTTAATCCCTTAGTGTGCAGTGGCAACACATTTGAATAAATGGGCTGACTTGACCTAAAGCGCTTTAACGCACATTCATTAAACAAACTGCAGCAGACTGCCCTGCTGTGAATGGCCACTTAATGTACTTTCAATTATCTCCAGTTCTTTATTAAAGCCTTTCATGAACTCTGTATCTAAGGATTGATCTCATATTTTAAGTAGAACACACTTACTCTATTCCATCAACCATCACGCTGTCCTTGTCGAGTTCCACCACAATTGTATTGATCCTCAGGCTTATTTTAGTGTATAAGACAGTTTGGTTATCTACAAAGTGTCTCACTTGAATGGCAAATGCTTCAGGGGGGTTCTTGCAATGATAAGCAAAGTTGTAGGTACAGTTTCCATGGAAAAAGAATACCTCTCCTGTAAAAGACATGTAGTGGAAGTCGTTCCAGTAACTGCAAGTTTTGCCGTAATCTATGCCCGTTGCTGAGGAAGGGAGGATGAAGATTTAGTCAACATCACTAAAACAATGCAAACTGATTTAATGCTGGGAATGTAAAGTGTTTTGTATAAATGAAAAAAAAATGTATTACTAGATAAGTATGAAATGTGGCATATTCACCAGGGAGATCCATTAAGCAAAGCTCAAGCATACTGCTTCTTTTTATCCTGATTTCTCAGCTGATTTAAAATGTGTCAAGGGCCTTGAGCTTTCTATCTCAGAGTCAAAATATTTAAGTTGGCATATTAAATATATTAAATTGTTTAATGGAAAATGCAGCTAAAAGTAGGATTACTCCTGCACCCTGACAGACAGGGCAGGAGGGGATGGGACTGAGCAAGGCTTGTACATTTTTTCCTAAGGTCCTGCAGATAGAGCAGTGTTTTGTCACTCATGCTGTAGGCTGAGATCGATTAAACTATTCACTGAGAAGACTTACCATGGTGTCAGCAGCTACAGCAGTAGCTATAGTGGAAACACTGCAGTGATATCACAACAGAAGGAAGACAATGTAACCATATTAAAGGAAGTACCTATTCAATGCAGGAACAACATATATTTACGAAATGTTCTGTGGGTCTTATAAAAGCAGAGAGCCAAGTCTTAGGCCACGTACATACGATCAAATCTATCTGCTGGAAACGATCGGCCCAACCGTCCCAGCAGACAGATTAGATCGTGTGTACGGGCGAGCCGAGGGATTTGGCCAACCGACAGATTTTAAAGCATGCTTTAAAATCTGTCGGCTGGGAATCCGTCCGCCCGATATGTCTGCTGGTTAGTACGCTAACCAGCAGACATATCTTCTCGCACATGCGTCGAATGTATTCGACGCATGCGCGGAAGTAATTCACTTCCTGGTGCGGTGACGTGGCGGCGTCAACGTCACCGCCACGTCACTGACACGTCAGCGCGCCGTCTGACAGCGGGGATTTTGGTTTGATCGTGTGTACACGATCAAACCAATACATCCCAGCAGACAGATTTGTTCAAATCGGTCTGCTCGTGTGTACGGGGCCTTAGGACACGTACAGACGAGGAGACATGTCTGCTGAAACATGTCCGACAGACCGTTTCCAGCGGACATGTCTCCTCGGATATTTGGTCTGATGGTGTGTACACACCATCGGACCAAAATCCCCTCGGACGGATAACGCAGTGATGTGGTGGTGACGTTGACGCCGCCACATCACCAATCCAGGAAGTAAAATACTTCCACGCATGCGTCAAATCCATTCGACGCATGCAGGAGATTTATGTCCGCTGGTTAGGCGTAGTAACCAGTGGACATATCCGACGGACATGTTTCTAGCGGACAAATTTCAAAGCATGCTTTGAAATTTGTCCGCTGGAAAACCTGTCCGCTAGGTCGTACACACGATCAGATATGTCCTCTGAAACTGGTCGGCGGACCAGTTTCAGCGGACATGTTCGATCGTGTGTACGCGGCCTTACTGGTATGGGCAACCTAGACCGCACATGTGATTTTTTTAATAGAATAATAGATCATATGTGTTAAAAAATTGACCTGGACAGCAGCTGGAGCTCAAATCACACACCCAGCCATGCCAGAGAAGGGAGAACCCCCCCCCCCCTTATGTTTTTACTTTCTCAGATACCTCTGTATACAGGAGTAGTGAATAATTGGTCAAGAATACCATGAAAACAAAATGTTATAGATGCATGCTGTATTCTATCTTTGCCACAAATTAAAATATGCAGAAGATGTTTGTTTTTTTAAGATTTCAAATACAAATGACCAGATTACTGTATATATAGTTTAAAATGCTGTGCATTGCTTAATCTTGATGATGGTACTTTGTATTTTATGAAAATTTGTGCTACTCAACTACTAAACCCAACTGTTAATGCCTAGCTATAGCTGATTGAAGTTCTATCCTGTGGGTGGGACTATGTTAGAAGGGAAGCAAAAAGTTAATATGCTCAAGGCCAACCAGGGATGATGCTGTGAAAAAGAAAAAACTTGCACCAGAAAATAGGGGATACAGTGTATATACAAAAATTATATATAAAAAAAAGCTGCTCCCTAAAAATGCAGATAACTGTATTAATATTGTGAATAGTGAGAAAAAAGGGGCGCTATAAAGTATAGATATACGCTATTTATCTAAGATACGATAGTAAACATAAGTGCAGATGAATGCAATAAATGAAAAATAACATGCAATAAATAAATTCAAGTGAACAATTATATCGCTATAAACAGTCCATGTGCAAGTTGAGTTGCAAATTTTGAATATATGTAGTCCCAGGAATGGTTGTGAATAACGTGCAAAGTGCTCGATATTTCTTCAAAGTGCAAAATAAGGAAGTAGTCTATCTTCGCCAATTAGTCACCTTAATAGAAGATAGATGGCTCCTTACCAAAGGTAGTTGACCAAATTAATTAAAATAAGGTTAAATAGGCTTAGATGTAGGCAGTCAGCTCAATCATTTGCAGGTTCAGATGTCAGCAACAAAGAACATACCGGATACCATAGAAAAAGAAAATGCTGCCATAGTGTGATATTGTTTAATAAGACACAAAGAATAAAAACACACTTACACTTACTTTAGATGGTGCCCGTATCCCGGCACTGAGGCTGTCCGCATGTAGATAATGGAGAGAGTGTGGTCGTAGGCTGGGGAGCTGGCGTGCGTTCCACCGCATACAGCTGGAAAGCCAGAAGGACCGGAAGTAGAGAGTAGTGCGTGCCCAGGTACCACCTCGAAACCTGGGCACGCACTACTCTCTACTGACTGCCTACATCTAAGCCTATTTGACCTTATTTTAATTAATTTGGTCAACTACCTTTGGTAAGGAGCCATCTATCTTCTATTAAGGTGACTTACTGGTGAAGGTGGACTACTTCCTTATTTTGCACTTTGAAGAAATATCGAGCACTTTGCACGTTATTCACAACCATTCCTGGGACTACATATATATTTAAAATTTGCAACTCAATTTGCACATGGACTGTTTATAGCGATATAATTGTTCACTTGAATTTATTTATTGCATGTTATTTTTTATTTATTGCATTCATCTGCACTTATGTTTACTATCGTATCTTAGATATAATAGCGTATATCTCTACTTTATAGCGCCCCCTTTTTTCTTACTATTCACAAGGGATGATGCTATTAGGCGATATTATTGGATTTTAAGCAATTTCCAATGCAGAGGAAAGCAACAAATTCACATTAATGGCATCCCTCCCAGTTGCTAACACTTATTACTCTTTCATTCCCAGAGTACTCTGTTTGCTCATAGAGGAAAAGTAACATAATCATTACTTTCAGGTGCAAAGAAACATGGGACGCACTCATCTTCCTCTCATGTCACTGCAATATGGGGTGACGGCAAATAGTTTTATGCTCTATATAAGTCAAGTCATTTTAAATCCATCAATGTGCTATGCTAAGCAGCACGTTTGATGGTTTTAAAATCGTATATACACTTTTGAATCATTATCATTATTATTATTTTAGTGACTGTGATGTTTTAAGGTTGTTTTTGAGATATCATTTTCCAGTGCGGTGTTATGAGAGATATAGAGTAATTGATGTCTTGGAAGCCGCATATTAAGTCAAAGCCTGCTTTGACTTGATGTGTGGCTTCTGGGACACCTATCACTCTCTACCATTGCTTGGAGCCATAGTCAAGCTCCCTTCCTGGCCAACACTCACAGTGGTGAGCACAGGAATTCATTCCCATACAGCCTGAGTGGCTCACACACACACGTATCTTGGTTATGTGATATATACCTGTTCTTAACAGCCTTTAATTTATTCATAGAAACCCTCGGCACAGGCAGATTTCTCTTAATGACCCTAGAGTAAATGGTATTCCAATCAATACAGGCAAATTGTATATTCCATTGAGATCATTTCTGTAATGACTATGCATATTGAAAATAAATTACTATTTCTTGTTAAGAATGCAATTTGCAATTTTGTACTGATGACTATATTATGAAAGTTAATGAACTTACATATAATATTACGAGAGTATTCAGCCAGGTCCGGATCTTCTGCTGCATATGACTTTCCAACAAAACCTATTAATTCAAAATAATTTCATTATGTCAGTGTAATATTAAAAAGGAACGTTACGTATAGTATATAACTTTTTGGCCTGTGCTACAAATAGGAAAGGACAAGTACATTTCACTTAACACCTGCTAAGTACCCACAACCCGATACATTGAAGACAGGATATGAATCCCACACACCTAGGCCATTACAGTGAACTTGTTTTAGGTTTTTAACATGCTGCATGTGCCCAGGGCCGAACTGGTAACCTCAATGTTGTTTATCCAAGATCCCTAAGGGGCAAATGGTCAGAGTACAACAAAATTGCACTGAACATCATTATCTCATACAAGCCAGAGAAGTTTATTCAGAGGGGGTATGTAGAAAATATTTTGAATGAAAACAATTAAGGAGATAGCAAATATCCCCAGGGATAAATGCTTTAAGAAAAAAGAAGAAGCACAAAGTACCAATGATCAACATCAGTGGGGCTTTATATCAAGTTTCCATTTCCAATACAGGGAAATTAAGGCTATCTTCAAAAAATATTGGTATATTTTATGTAGGGCTAGACACCTGGGAGCAGTATTGCCTAATCAACCAAAATTCATTTATAGGAGCACCTAGCTAATATAAAAAAGGGGTTCAAATATCATAGTGTCTCCCTACACTTTAAAGAAAAGCACAATCAAGATTCCACATTATTACAATGTTGTGGCATTGGCTGTGTGTTCCTCTGTTGGAGGGACTTATGCCAAAGAGAAACTCCCTGGATTTTTATATTAAAATGCATCTTCCCTGGGAGCTTGAACATCGAGGTAAACCTCCATTGTTTTATCAATAATTTCTGATTACTTTGGATGGAAGCATGAAATAATTATGTCCAATTTGATCTTTTAATATTTAAAGTTAATTTTAATGCTAAATTATACGAGGAGTGGTTCTGAGTTTTTTACTATAGGAGCGCATGTTATGGTGAGCACCTATTTTGCATACAAAACAAGGAGGGTTTTTGAGTTTTTGACTATAGGAGCGCATCTTATGGTGAGCACATATTTTGCATACAAAACAATTTGGTATGCATAATATATGAGGTAAACAATTAATAAATCGAACAACTTGCTAAGACAGCCTACCAGTGGCTGAATATAGTTATTCAATTGTTGACCTACAGTATCTAACTAGAATAGTTTCTTTGTATATACTTTTTATATTATTTTGATATGGTTTTACATAGTTTTAATATGTATTTTCAGTGATCATATATAATAATGCAATAATGCAATATTACCAGTCATTCGTCCTTTTGATATGTAATGTATTAAGTTTTTTAGAATGAGTCTAGCAAAATTTGTTAATAATCATTCATTATTATTCAAATATCCCCGCTATAGCATAGCCTGGTGCTGATTTGCAAAATTACATGTTAAATTATATCCAAGATAAATGAAAATAGAGTACTTTTTATGTAAATATGGTAGCTCCTTGTGAAAGAATCTATGTTCCACTGATGTGCTTTAGCAGCCCGTCAATCAACTCCTCTTGGCTTAGGAACGCCTATACCCGGAAGCAATCCCCGCTCGGAGTCGGATAACAACGGCTCATAAAACGATAGGTACCAAAAAAAAACCCAGCATACTGCAGATGTTAGCAGTATGCTGGAACCCCCGCTTTAAACAGCAACCATCTGTAAGCACTTCATGCTGTACACCAGAGACTTACGGCTCAAACTAGAGGAGGGGGTGAAAGTGATATCTAAGCTGTACACCCCGAGTCCTCCATGACCACACTATACACTACTACAAAGTTTTTTTCCAAGAGCTGTTTCCTGTGATTTTACTTGCTGGCTTTGAAGTGATGTGAGTGTAATGGTTGAATTTTTTCACATAGTGTTTTATTAAACTGGTTTGACAATATTACACTATTTGGAGCACTTTTTATATCCATGTGGAGAAAACGGAGATCAGCTAACCTTGTCTGTGTGGTTTAAAGCGATTTTGCCAAGCACGAGAATGTAAGGCATAAATATCTAGTGAGTGTGTCATCCAAAGGGAGCGGAATCGCTGGCACTTAATGGTGTGGTGGAAGATTAGAAAAGTTTACACTGGGTCAACTCTTTTTCGGATGAATTTCAGAGGCGATTCAGTTCGCAGGTGCCGCGCTATATACATTTCTCATTATGCTTATCAACTTTTTATTGAATGTAGTTTATCTCACTTGTCACAGGGTGATATTGTTACACTGATAATTTGAAAGCGTGGTGACATACAACACCTACGACGGCACTATAAGGAGAAGTTCTATTCGGATGGCGCCACCCTTGGGGCTGCTTTTGTTGATTTTGTGTTAGTAGACGATTCACGCTTTCCAGTCTGTTACAGCGTGATGAATGTGCTTACTCCATTACGAATGCTAGTTTTACCAGAACGAGCGCTCCCGTCTCATAACTTGCTTCTGAGCATGCACGTTTTTTTCACGTCGTTAAAGCCCACACACGACCATTTTTTACGACGTTTAAAACAAAGTGAAAAATTAGAGCATGTTCTTAATTTTTAATGCCCATTTTTTACATTGTGAAAAATGCTCTGGAGCCTACACACGATCGTTTTTAATGACACAGAAAAAAAAATACGTAATTTTTTTACAACCCGAAAAACGGTCGTGTGTACGCGGCATTACATTCAAGGGATATTATTGGGCACATCAAGGGCTGCACTTGATACCCTCTATATCATGATTGTGAGGCCGCGTACACACGGCAGAGATCCTCGACGGGCAGAACACATCGTTCCGCCCGTCGAGGCTCTCTGCCGGCCGTCGAAATCGGCGACCCACCCGTCGGGAATGGCAACCAGCCATTCATCCAGGCGGGCCGTCGAGGAAATAGAGAGCGTGCTCTCTATTTCTGCTTGACGGGCTTCCCGACGGGAAGCTCGCCGAGACCGTACACACGGCCGAGGTCCTCGCTGGAATGCACATTCCAGCGAGGTTCTCGCTGGTTTTCAGCGAGAACCTCGGCCGTGTGTACGCCGCCTGAAGCTTTTTTTTTAAGAATAACAAACATGTCATACTTACCTCCACACTGCAGTTCATTTTGCACAGAACATTTTGCACTCAACATCTGGGGGCCTCCGGCGGTGGTGGTAGCTCCTCCCCACATCATATAACCCCTCTAGGATTTGATTGTCAGCAGTGGGAACCAATGGCTGCGCTGCTATCAATCTATCCAATCAAGAGCCGAGACAACAGGCAGAGGGGAAAAGCATGTCTCTGGTGTGGGAATTAAGGGGCTCGGGTGAGTAAAGGGGGGGCTGGGGGGCCAGTCAGTGAACAAAGTTATTTTACCTTAATATATATGCATTAAGGTGTTTACAACCCCTTTAAGGTTGACTGTTGCTGGTTTAATTCTTCCCCACTATTGAAAAATAAATAAATAGGATCACATTTTTACTTTAAATACCAAATTTGTATCAGGAAGAGGGTCCCTTTGAATAATTTGAAATATTTCACCAGTTTTATCCAGGAGACAAACAGAAGTCTAAATTTGACTAAACTGCCCAAATCAAAATACAAATCGGTCATTTAAATCATCCTTTTCCACAAGAGCAACATTAATCATGAAGGGAAATTAAAAATTATTCTCACCACGCAATGCATGAAACAGATAGTCAGTATCAGATGAAGAAACCACAAGTTCTGAATAATAACCTGTAAAAAATTAGATATGAAAATGATGTTAGTATAGATAAATCAATAATGCATGTGCATAATTATCTTTTGTTCTTCTACTTGTCGGAAGAAATATTTTGAATATCACACACGGAAATGGCAGAGAAGGTAGAAGTTAAGAAGGAAAGGCAAACTGGCTAACCAAGCTAAATATGCATGTTAGACCACTGCCCTTAATAATGTGGAGTGGACTAAAATGATAAGTCTATTATAGAATAGCTCTGACTATTTCTTTTGTTCATGAGATCCCTAACCAGAACACAGAGCATTTGTTTTTTTTATTAAAAATATTGATTTAAAGCAATTTATTTTACATACATCTAGAAATCTAGGTTGTTATTTGTAGTCTACAAAAATAGTTTGAATCATTATTTATATGTCAGACAGGAGGCTCATATCTTATGCATTATCTCTCTTTAATAATGCCCACAGCAGAAATACAACTTTCAGTAAATTTCAACAAGAAGAAAAACTTTTATAATGAACTACAAGTCCCAGCAGCCCTCTGGTTGTGACTGCCAATCACGTGGCAGGTCAGACAGTATATAAGGGGCTGCCTCTTTGAACTCCTCCTCTTTCTTTCTGCTCACAGCAAGAAATTCAGATAAGTCTTGTCATATTCAATTATTTAAGTACTTTAGCTTATTCTTTTGTACTGGGGATTTGTCTACTGGGGCTTGCTCCCCGCTGCATTTCCCTACAATTCTATAGTTGTTCTTTATTTTTATTTTCTTTATTTTTATTTTATTGTATTTTATTCCTTAATTGGTTACATTCTGCTGTACCCCGTACCGCTAATCTCCCCTCCTTCCGGTGGATCTCTGTCCGCCGCTGAACCCACTCCCGTTTTCACTGTAGCCCCGCTTCAGTGTGTCCCTCAGTCAGGCTGGTGCCATTTTTAAAACTATTGGCGCCTTCCTGCTGCTTCTCCTCGGGCACCGCGCGCTCTCCCCTCAGAGCGGCTCATCTCTGAGGGGGCGTGGCGGTGCGTTTCCGTGCTCACCACTCAGCGAATCGCGCACTATGGGGGGCGTGTCCTACGGACCCCCACGACATCCAATCACGGCTCGGGAGATGTAATCTCGCGAGATTACGCCCTCCTGAGCTAGGACATCGCTACCTTCGCCGCTACAGCCAGTGCTGAGTGAGCGGCTGGACTGGTAGGACATCTCTGTGCGGATCTGTGTGCAGGGATTTATCCCCGTTTTTCCCCATAATTACCCACTTCTACTGCTGCTGAGCTTAGCGTGTGGGAAGTTTTTTCCCCACTTTCTCTCACTTATCCGAGCAGATTGTATATATATCTATTTCATATCTGGGTTACACTGATTACTGCTGTTGTGGTTCATCATGGCTGATGACAGATACGCCGGGTCCCCTAACATCCCGGCTGGGGAAGAACCTGTCCTTAATAGCCCCATATTCCTGACCACTGCCCAGATTCAGGATTTGATTAACCAGTCGGTGCAAGCAGCAATGGCTTCTGCCCCCATAGCACAATCAGCTGCGCCTGTCATGCCTGGTCCCTCAGGCTGTGGTGAACCGCCCACAAAAAAGGGCAAAGCGTCTCAAAAACGCAAGAATGTTACCATAACACTCGACTCCCCGGCAGGGGAAGTAAATAATGTGCCCCAGGCAACACCCTACACAGTCTGCCGATCCACTACCGACCCCTGAGCCTCGGGGAACAGCAAATGCAGGGGCAAAGGTCCGCTAGGCGGTCCAAACCGGATTCCTATGTGGATGCATCAGATTCATCCACAGAATCCGAGGCAGCAGACGCCTTTGAGACTGATGAAGAAGTGGAATACGAGGGTAGTGGGCATATGGCGCCCCCTGAAGACGCCACCCTTGTAACCCAGGGCGAAACAATTCCAGACACCCGCGGAGAACCTTTCTTTGACCCAGAGGGGATTTCTCACCCCCGATCTGGAGAATGGGCACCTCTCCCAGAGGTCGCTCAATACATTCAATACTGGGCCCGCAGGTTGGTGGACAAAAATAACCGGAATAAATTAAGGGCAGAATGTCCTCGGCCTTGTATCCCAAAGAAGGCTGTAGTTACTCCTGAAGTGGACCCGGTACTCCTCAGGTACCTTACCAAACAGGGCAAATATTCAAAGAAAGGTATCGAACGGTCCTTTCGGTCCATCCAGGATCGAATCCTCGACCTGTTTGGCCCTGTCACAAAAATTCTGAATATAACCGAACAGGCTTCGTCCACTGATAACCCGGTAGACCTGGAGCAACTCAGAGGCTGGGCCCAGAGGACGGTGTGCCTCTTGGGGTGCGCAAATACCATTTGCTCCATGGAACATCGCCGTTCCATCTTGATGAGGTTAGATCCTCAATTGTCTCATCTAGCAGAATCGGAACCTGGCCCTGCGGCCGAGGGCATGCTCTTTGGTGACTCACTTATTAAGGATATTAATAAGATGGTCGGACTGTACACGAGTCTTGACAGAGCCCAGACGTCCCTAAAAAAGTCAGGGACCCCTAAAATTTTTCTTAGGGCCGGCAGAAACAGGGGCCGTTCTGCCGGTCGCTATTCCGCAAACAGGCCATACTACAGAGCTCACGCTCAGTACAGCCAGGCTCCTCAGTCGTACCCAGTCCCGGTGTCACAGCCAGCACCCTTCTTTCCACCCCGCGGACGCCCCTGGAGGGGACGTGGAGGGAGAGGCTACCCCCGCTCACGCCCTACTACCGGTGAGTACAATACACCCGAGTTCTTTTCACACTCTCCTAGGGGGAAGACTGAGACAATTTATCCACGCCTGGTCTGAGATTATGGCAGACGCCTGGATACTCAGCACAGTGTCGGGATATCAGATAGAGCTGTACTCCTTACCAGAGATGAATGTGGTGCCTCACCCCATCAGGTTCTCAAACCTAAACTCGACACTCATAGATCAGGAGCTTCAAACCCTTCTCATCAAACAGGCCGTGGTAGAGGTGGACCCTCTCTCACCAGGGTTCCTCAGCAACCTCTTCCTTGTCAGAAAAAAGGATGGTGGATTCCGCCCCGTTATAAACCTAAGAACCCTCAATCAACATGTCGTTTATCGACATTTCAAGATGGAGTGGATCCATTATCTGCGGGATCTCTTACGTCCCGGGGACTGGTTGGTGAAGGTGGACTTAAAGGACGCCTACCTTACAGTTCCCATTCATCCTTCCTCCCAACAACTTCTACGCTTCCTTTGGAGGGACAGAATGTGGCAATTCACTTGCCTTCCCTTCGGTCTCTCATCCGCCCCATGGTGCTTCACCAAGTTGTTGAAGCCAGTAGTGGCGGCATTGCGGAGCAGAGGTGTACGGTTGATTATCTACCTGGACGACCTGCTCATTATGGCTCGATCCAGTCACCAGGCGAACATACATGCCTCCTGGACCGTCAATTTACTCCAAGAACTGGGGTTCGTCATAAACCACGAGAAATCCATCCTGGTTCCATCCCAGGAGATGGAATTTTTGGGATTCTTGGTGGACACCAATCGATCTGTCCTCTGCTTACCCAAGACCAACCTGGTCACTATCAGCAAGGAGATTCGGACCGTGTTGAGCAAACGACGAGTGTCCCTACGCGGTTTGGCACGACTAGTAGGACTCTTATCGGCCTCATTACAGGCCATCTTTCCGGCACCTCTCCATTATCGAGCCCTTCAGAGACTCAAGGTGCTCCATTTACGCCAGGGACTTCGCTATGCAGACAAAGTACCGCTGGATACGGAAGCCATAGAGGAACTACGTTGGTGGTTACGTCATGCCGTCGAATGGAACGGCAAGACCATTTTCAGCTCCAATCCGGATTACATCATAGAATCGGATGCGAGCCGTCACGGCTGGGGTGCTCGATGCGGACTCTCTTCCACAGGAGGGACCTGGTCCGCAGAGGAGTCTCTGCTCCATATCAATACTTTGGAACTGATGGCGGCTTTCTTCGCCATCAGGAGTCTTCTTGCGAACATGTCCAACTGCTGCGTGTTATTACGCATGGACAATGTGACCGCAGTCCAATACGTCAACCGCTTGGGAGGCTCCAAATCCAGAGCCCTGGCGGATCTAGCAAAAGAGATTTGGCACTTCTGCCTGGAACGCAACATCGTTCCACTGGCGGAATACA
Source organism: Rana kukunoris (assembly GCA_029574335.1). Taxonomy (NCBI): domain Eukaryota; kingdom Metazoa; phylum Chordata; class Amphibia; order Anura; family Ranidae; genus Rana; species Rana kukunoris. The sequence continues at coordinate 215,140,635 of CM056059.1, read as the reverse complement.
TTCCTGGCACCTCAAACTTGATAGCGGATTGGAATTCTCGATACCTCACCGATTGGCGACTGGATCGAGCAGTATTCCTCTCCCTAATTCATCTGTGGGGTCCATTCTCTGTGGACCTGTTCGCCTCCCGCCTCAATCGTCAGCTCCCACACTTTTACAGCTGGAGGCCCGGATCCCGAAGCCCAGGAGATAGATGCTCTTCGCCAGACCTGGCCACAGGGGACCCATTTTGCGTTCCCACCCTTCTCGATGATCCTCAGGGTTCTCTTACACATTGCAAACCTGGAGGCCTCGGTCGTGCTGATCACTCCGTGGTGGCCAACACAGCCGTGGTTTCCTCTTCTCCCGGGGATGACTGTGGATCTCCCCAGATTGCTTCCTCGCTTCCCTCATCTCCTATCCAACCTGACCGGGGATCTCCATCCCCTGATTGTAGATCACAACCTTCACCTCCTCGCATGGTTGGTCTCGGGGTGCCGGACACGGATAGCGACCTTTCAAGAATGGCTAGGGACCTCCTCGCCCTGGCCTGGGCCCCCGGGACTAGATCGGCATACCGATCAGCCTGGCGAACCTGGGTGCGTTGGTGTGATCAACGGCAAATTAATCCCATTCAAGCGCCTGTATCAGTGGTAGCCAACTATCTGGCAGACTCTTTTGAATACGGGAGATCCTATAGCTCCATTAACGTCTATCGCTCTGCGATTTCAGCTTATCACTCTCCAGTGGACTCTCTTCCCGTTGGTAAACACCCATTGGTGTGCCGCCTGTTAAGAGGCATTAAGTTTCAACGCCCGCCATGCCCCAAATATCAGAACACTTGGGACGTAGCTAAGGTGTTAACCATGTTTTCAGTTTGGGCTGACAATGACGCTCTCCCGCTAAAGCTACTGTCCTTTAAACTTACAGTTCTTTTATGACTGATCTCCATCAAGCGCGTTTCCGATGTCAAAGCCTTAGACATATCTAGACGTCAATTTTCACCTCATGGTGTTAAGTTCTCGGTCGTGCGTAGAACAAAAACAAGGATCCAATCTGTCTTCTATCCGTTTTTTCCCACACACCCACGCTTATGTGTGGTTCGCTGTTTACAGACTTATGAGTCACAGACAGCTTCGCTACGGTCGTCATTCTCTTCCCAACTCCTCATTTCCTACGTTCGCCCGCATCGTCCGGTTTCTTCGGCTACGTTAGCCCGATGGGTGAGGTCCACCATGGACATGGCAGGGATTGATGTTTCCCTGTTCGGTGCCCATTCCTCCAGGGGTGCAATGGCTACCAAGGTAGTCACCTCTGGAGGCTCGCTCTTGGATCTTCTGATGGCGGCAGACTGGTCCTCCGAGACCACCTTCCGCCAATTTTACTTTAGACCAGAGGAACACATATCTATGTCAGTTCTGTGATTATGTTATGGGGTGGATTTGTCATTGCTATTGCTGTTTGTGTATCCATGTTTAACTTTGAACTTGCATAAGATATGAGCCTCCTGTCTGATATATAAATTGAGATTTTCCTAGCTTGTGATGGAAAATATTAGTTATATGAAGACAGGAGGCGATTATCTTCCCACCCGACCCAACCCTGTCACGGTTTTATCTTCTTTTGTTCCAGGTTATTGATGAACGCAACATGCAAAACAAGGGCTGAAAACCTTCCGGAGTGATTTCCGTTGTTGTTCCCCGTTGGGATGTCTACCTGCTCGACTCACTGGGTCCGGTTCGTCAGTGGTCGGAAGATTAGTTGCATTCGAGTTCCAGTTCCAGGTTCATATCGGTTCGCTCCAAGAAAGAGGAGGAGTTCAAAGAGGCAGCCCCTTATATACTGTCTGACCTGCCACGTGATTGGCAGTCACACCAAGAGGGCTGCTGGGACTTGTAGTTCATTATAAAAGTTTTTCTTCTTGTTGAAATTTACTGAAAGTTGTATTTCTGCTGTGGGCATTATTAAAGAGAGATAATGCATAAGATATGAGCCTCCTGTTTTCATATAACTAATATTTTCCGTCACAAGCTAGGAAAATCTCAATTTAAAGAGAAACTTCAGTCAAATGTGCAAAATTTAAAGTCAGCAGCAGCAGAAACTGCGTATAATTTACCTAGTAGATCTTTGGAGCTACACAGAATTTCATTAGGCAACTGATTTACATTTTTTAGAGTGACTGGATAACCATGCACACTAACTGATGTATTGCATTACTGCTATATACTTATTATCATTTTGCTATTCTATCTCTTTCTTTTTTTTTCTCTCTCACTATTTTGAAACAGTTTCTATGGAAATAATCTTATTACACTGTATTTTATAGTAGGAACTCAGATGCACAGCTATTTGTCAATTCTACATATAGACGATCTGTCATGCCATTAGGAGCTCCCGGTTCCACATGCTCCATTCTCTCTTCCCTTATTTTCCCACCTGCCCTTTCTCTGTCGAGGGGGGGGGGGGGGTGATAACTTCACTGTTGATGGCAGCCTATGCTTAGCCTGTGGCTGTATGGACACCCAAGGGTTAAGTTTGGTTTTTACACTTGACCCGTCACTTGTCCGCCTTCACTTCACCTACTACTCCTCTCATCACCAGTCTCTTTCAACATCCTCCTACCCAGGGAGTGCTACTCCCTTATTGGAGGACCCTTCATTTGCTGCGCCCATCCCCAATCGCGTCACGCTGTTGCATCAGCAGTGACAAGATCGCCGTTGCGCTCAGCTTTCTGGGGAATGTAGGCCTGTGGATTAGTTTGTGTGCACATGTGCAACGGATGTCATTTGTCCATACCTGCCGTGGTGACGTAGAGCGCCAGCCAGGTTGAGGGCTTTAAAGGCAGACCATGCCAGCTGTTAGTTGCTGGCTTCACGGGGCGCTGTTACCTTGCATTTTGGAAGTTCACTATCTGTGGGCCTTGATGCATGTATATTCACGAAGTGTGATGTGGGATGGGTTCATGGGGTGTTTGAACCGATTATATTGCACTTTTCGCTCAATCATCTAACCATGTCATTTTGCATGAAAGTTTTTACAATGTGATTATGATGATTTCTATTTTATATGTTTTGTCATTGTAGAGCTACACATTGATTGGTCACGTCCTACTCCCCTAATGAAGCCAATGTCTAGACCTGACCGTTATCCACTAGACACATGTTCCTACTGTACTTTTTACAAAATCTAATCATTGAAAACAACTGTGATATATATACAAATTATTTGTTAAAAAAAATTCTAGGCAATTAATATATTTTTTTTTATAAATTCTTATTATATATTGGTACTGACTCACTCTGGCGCCCTAATAATCCCTTACCCCTTATTCCCTCAGCTACAGAAACTGTTTACTGCTGCTTACTTTTTAACGACCGGCTTAACGACCGATTAACGACCGGCTCACGAGTATATACTTATATATATATATGGGGGATATTGATTATAGCAAAAGTAAAAAATATTGTTTTTTTTTTCAAAATTGTTGCTTTATTTTTGTTTATAGTGCAAAAAATAAAAACCGCAGAAGTTATTCAATACTACCAAAAGAAAGATCCATATGTGGGAAAAAAAGGACGTCAATTTTATTTGTGAGCCAAGTCATTTGGCAGCCAAATGGTTCAGGGCTGAAGTGGTTAATATAAGGATACTCACCTGCCCAAGGATCCAGTGATACCCTCACCTGAGCTGGTTTCTTAATGGGTTTCTTCCTCGGTCTTTGGTCCACAGAGTCGGCATGTTAACTGTGGGCAATTCTATTTAGGTATTCATATCACTTCAGATATTAAATTGAATTTAAAATATTTTTTTTTTTTTTACGTAAGTCGTTCGGGAATAGGAATGTCCGTAAACGACGCTACTCAAGAAAAAAATGATGTAACAACTTGATTTCGCGCAATGCACGGCGGGAAATTTCTGAACGGAGCATGCGCAGTTCGATCACCGCGGGAACGCGCCTATTTTAAATTCTTCACGCCCCCTAATCGCGTTGATGGATTGCGCCGGGAGAAATACACTATGCCGCCGTCGTTTACTGGACAAAATCTACCTGGATTCCACGTAGAGCCAGGTAAAATATGGCGGCGTAGTGTATTTGGAAAACGCTACGATAATCTAATTCTCTGTGAATCTGGCCCACAATTTTTTTGCAAGAAAATTAATCAGAACCCCCAAACATTATATATTTTTTTAGCAGACACCCTAGGGAATAAAATGGTGGTCATTGCAAAGTTTTTTCTTGCACGGTATTTGCGCAATCATTTTTCGAACACCTTTTTTTAGGGAAAGAACAGCTTCATGAATTAAAAAAATAACAAAACAGTAAAGTTAGCCCAATTTTTTTGTATAATGTGAAAGACGATGTTACGCTGAGTAAATAGATACCTATCATGTCATGCTTTAAAATTGCACACACTCAAGGAATGGCTCTAAACTTCGGTACTTCGGTACATACAAATCAATTTTTTTTTTTACAGGTTACTAGTTTAGAGTTACAGAGGAGGTCCAGTGCTAGAATTATTGCTCTCGCTCTAACGCATGCGACGATACATCATATGTGGGGTTTGAATAGCGTTTTGTTTACATATGGGGGCGGGACTAGCATGCGTGTTCGCTTCTGCGCGCAAGATAACGGGGACAGGGGCATTTTGAAAAAAAAATAATTAATTTTATTTTTATTGTACTAAATTTTTTTGTTTTTACACTTTAAAAAAATGTTGATCACTTTTATTCCTATTACAAAGAATGTAAACATCCCTTGTAATAGGAATCAGTGTGACAGGTCCTCTTTATGGAGAGATGTGTTGTCAATAAGACCCCACATATCTCCACCAGGCTTGCAAGCATGAAATCGGTGAAAAAAAAATCACTGATTACATGACGAAAGCCGTGTACCGGGCGTGACGTCATAACGTCGCGCCCGGGCCTCCGATTCATGTCCGGGCCCCTGATGGCACGGGAGAGCCTGGAGAAGCACCGGATTGTGGCGGAAGGGGGGGGGGACGTCCCGTCCCGCTGCCTATAAGAATGATCAAGCGGCGGAATCGCTGCTTTGATCATTCTTATGGTGCACAGATTAGCCGGCTACAGACGGCGATATATGAATGATGCCTGTAGCTGCAGGCATCATTCAGATATCACCGCACAAAGCCGAGGATGTCCATGGACGTCCTTGGTGATTAAGTGGTTAATCAATTTTCTAATTGGTACTGGTCAGTTTTTAGTAAAACTGCACTTTTCTATCTATCGGTTTTCTTCATTGTGTTTAAAAACCTTTTGCATCTACTAATAAAAATGTAGATATTTTATGATAAACCCAATATGATCTAATTATTGCTGCCATATGTAACCCTTTCCTTGTGTTCTTTGCCAGGCTATTGTTTTTCTTATATGCTTTATGGTTACGGCAACAGCACCTTATAAGGTGAATGATTTATGGTTGGCCATTTAATGTATTTGGCCAATAACCCGTTGCTAAGCTTGTTTCCTTTTCTTTGTAGCTAAATGTATACAGCAGGGGTAGGTAACGCAAGAGATATGGACATGTACCTGAACAACATAGAAGATATCATGGATTACCAGGATGCAGCATGAAGCAGTCAGGAATAAGTATCCCAAAGTTCAGAGGTAAGTAGTATGTAACACAGAGCAGAGTGATGAGTAAAAAGTAATGCCGCGTACACATGACAGTTTTTCAGGTTGTAAAAGACTATGGGCCAGATTCAGATACAATTACATTGGCGCAGAGTATCGGAGATACACTACGCTGCCGTATTTTACCAGACTGTACGACGAATCCTGGTAGATTTTGTCCCTTACGGTACGGCGGCGTAGTGGGCTGTCTAATATTAGACCAGCAAAAAGCTGGTATAGTTTTACGCAGCAAAAAGATGACTAAAGATGCCGTAAGAGATTGCGATAGACGTTCGTAATTTTCGTGGATAGTCGGCAAAAGCTCATTTGCATACCCCAAAGCGGAAAACGATGGGAACTCCACCCAGCAGCCGCAATTTTATTGCAGCGTAGATCCGAAGGCGTACGAAAACGTAAACCAGTCGGATTGAAGCCCGCAGTCGTAATTTCATGGTTTGAGGTTTCAGAGTAGTGAAAAAACGCGCGTAATTCGAAAGTACTCCAGTCTAACGCGAGATAGACAGGCGTAGTCGCTCTGTGAATCTGGCCCTAAGTTTTTTTAATGTCAATAAAAACTATTGTGTGTGGGCTCCAGAGCATTTTTAACTATGTAAAAAATGGGCATTAAAAAGTTAGAACATGCTCTAATTTTCACAACGTTTTTAACGTTGTAATTTTTAACGTCGTAAAAAATGGTCGTGTGTGGGCCTTAACGATGTGAAAAAACTGTGCATGCTCAGAAGCAAGTTATGAGATGGGAGCGCTTGTTCTGGTAAAACTAGCGTTAGTAATGGAGTAAGCAAATTTATCACGCTGTAACTGACTGAAAAGCGTGAATCATCTTTCACCAAACTTTTACTAACACGAAATCAGCAAAAGCAGCCCCAAGGGTGGCGTTATCTGAATGGAACTTCCCCTTCATAGTGCCGTCGTACAAGTTGTACGTCACCGCGATTTGCTAGAGCATTTTTTTTTCACTATTGTGTGTAGGCAAGACTATTTAACGATCGGGTAGAAAAAAATTAAGTTTTTTCTAGACCATTAAAAACTTAGGGCCAGATTCAGATACAATTACATTGGCACAGATTATCAGAGATACACTACGCTGCCGTATTTTACCAGGCTGTACGACGAATCCTGGTAGATTTTGTCCCTTACGGTACGGCGGCGTAGTGTATTTCTCGCCGCGTAATCGAAATACGCGATTAGGGGGCGTGAAGCATTTAAATTAGGCGCGTCCCCGCGGCGATCGAACTGCGCATGCTCCGTTCAGAAATTTCCCGCCGTGCATTGCGTGAAATAACGTCGATATGTCATTCGTTGTTTGAGTAGCGTCGTTTACGGACATTCCTATTCCCGGACGTTTTACGTCAAAAATAAAAAAAAGACATTGGAAAACGTTGATATTCGACGTGGGAACAACGGCCATACTTAACATGGGCTGTCTAATATTAGACCAGCAAAAAGCTGGTATAGTTTTACGCAGCAAAAAGATGACTAAAGATGCGGTAAGCGATTGCGATAGACGTTCGTAATTTCGTGGATAGTCGGCAAAAGCTCATTTGCATACCCCGACGCAGAAAATGACGGGAACTCCACCCAGCGGCCGCAATTTTATTGCAGAGTAGATCCGAAGGCGTACGAACACGTAAACCAGTCGGATTGAAGCCCGCAGTCGTAATTTCATGGTTTGAGGTTTCAGAGTAGTAAAAAAACATGCGTAATTCGAAAGTACTCCAGTCTAACGCGAGATAGACAGACGTAATTGCTCTGTGAATCTGGCCCTTAATTTTTTTACAACCCAAAAAACGGTCGCGGCACCCCCCCTGGTGTCCTGCTATCGGGTCACAGGAGCTGAAGAACGGGGAGAGGTTAACCCCTTAGCGCCCCCGAGTACTTGTACACATGATCGGTCCAACCCAATGAAAATGGACTGAAGTCCAGTTTCATTGGTCCTTACCGACCGTGTGTACGGCCCAGCGGTCCGCCATCCTTCAGACCAAAGTTTTAAAACTTGCTTTAAAATCGGACTGATGGACGCCTGACCATCGATCCAAACCGATGGTTAGTATGCAAAAGCATCGGTTCAAAAACCCACGCATGCTCAGAATTAAGTCGACGCATGCTTGGAAGCATTGAACTTCATTTATTTTAGCACGTTGTTGTGTTTTACGTCACCGCGTTCTGACACGATTGGTTTTTGAACTGATGGTGTGTAGGCACATCAGACCATCAGTCTGTATACCGATGAAAACGGTCCATCGGACCATTCTCATAGGGTTGGACCGATCGTGTGTACGCGTCCCTAGTGGTTAACCCCTTCACTGCCATTGGCATTTTTACAGTAATCAGTGCATTTTTATAGCACTTTTCATTGTGAAAATGACAATGGTCCCAAAAATGTGTGAAAAGTGTCCGATGTGTCCGCCATAATGTCGCAGTCACGAAAAAAAATGCCACCATTACTAGTAAAAAAAAAAAATATTAATAAAAATGTCATAAACCATCCCCTATTCTGTAATGCTATAACTTTTGCGCAAACCAATCAATAAACGCTTATTGCGATTTCTTTAACAAAAATAAGTAGAAGAATATATATCGGCCTAAACTGAGGAATTTTTTTTATATATTTTTTGGGGATATTTATTATAGCTCTGTTTTTGTTTAAAGCGCAAAAAATAAAAACAGCATAGGTGATCAAATACCATCAAAACAAAGCTCTATTTGTGGGGAAAAAAGGACACCAATTTTGTTTGGAAGCCACGTCGCATGACCGCACAATTGTCAGTTAAAGGGACGCAGTGCGTAATCGCAAAAAGGGGCAAGGTCCTTAACCTGCATAATGGTCCGGGTGGTTAGGAGGACAGCCTCCACTGCAGCATTTGTATTGGGCAGCTTGTTCCAATGGTGCTTTACCATTGGTCCAAGGCTCCAAGCTTCCCATTAAGCTCAGTGCTTCTGAGGCACTGTGAGCTCATCCTTTCAGTCTGTTGCAAACTGAGTGTCCCAGCTTGTATTTAAACTGTATCTAGCTTCTGACAGGCTGCCAGGAACGCCGTATCTCTGGAACTATAGGTGGCTAAAGGAGCCCTGAATTTTGACCATTGGTGGGATAGGACTTCCCCAGGTCATTGGGCTAGGACCCTGGAAGCTCAATCTTTTATTTTTTATGCTTATGGCAGACGAGGCTCTGCCTCCCCTTACTTCACATCCCTGGCACATGCCCACCTGTTCACATCAGACCCCTGCCCCTTACATAAAGAATGTTCATCAGAGTTTCCCCTCAAACAAAGTACTCAGAGTCTCCTCTCTACATCAATGTCCTTCCCCTTACATCAAGATCCGCAGTGTCTCCCCAATTTTTAGGGTCCCCAAAATCACACCCCTTACATCAGGATCCCAGATTTGAACTCCCAACATCAGGTTCCCTAGAGTCCCCCCTTACATTAGGGTCCCTGGGGTTCCTTCCCCTTATCTTAAGAGCCCCACATCAGGGTTCCCAGAGTCCCTCTCATTACATCAGGTTTCCCAGAGTTCCCCCCCTACATTAGGATCTCCAGAGCCACCAAACTTAGATCAGGGTCCCTACTGTCACCCCACTTACATGGGGGTTCCCAGAGTCACACCCTTACATCAGGGTCAGCAGAATCACTCCCCATTTTATGAGTGTCCCCAGAGCCCCCATTTCACCCTTTACATCAGGGCCCCCCTACCTCCTAACATCAGGATCCCCAGAGTCTCCCACTTACATAGGGGTCCCCAAAGTCCCCCAGAAAGCAGTGTTCATGAAATTGAATTATAGACCACAATAATGAAAGATAAAAAAGGGGCACATCTAATGCCTCGAACACACGACTATTTTTCTTGGCAGGAAAAAAACGTTGTTTTTCCCGACATGATTCCTCTCCAGCCTGACTTGCATATACACGTTCATGCAAAAAAACATCCAAACAAGGCGCGTTGATGTACAACACGTACGACGGGACTAAAAAGGGGAAGTTCCTTTTTAAATGGCGCCACCCTTTGGCCTGCTTTTGTGCTCTATACTTGATTCTGAGCATACACATGATCGTTTTTTGCGACGAGAAAAAGACTGACGGGAAACACAATGAGAAAAAAGAGAGCTGGTTTCAATTTTTTGGCAGCCAGTCAGTTTTTCGTCGAGAAAACTACTAGGGAGCATACATACGACCAATTTTCATGACCAATTTTAAAAAATTACAGTTTTCTTATCGTAAAAAAAGTTTGTGCGTACAAGGCATAAGAATAGCCAATCAAATGTAGCACTACCCCCGAAGGAGCTGCTGGACATTTTCTGGCGGCATGTTACCTCTATTTCCTCGTTGTCCAGGATAATGGATGAGAAAAGAGAAAGTTCAATGTCCACACTTTAGATTTCCTTTTTAAAGATTTATTTGCTGGTCCAATGACGTCTGTCCCTTAAGTACCCCTCCCCAGCATGCACAGCGGGAGGATCAACCCCCACTGATTGGCTGCTGAGGGGGAACACCCAAATCACCTTGACCTAGATGCTGCCACCCTTGGCCTGGAGTAGGAACGACACCCAAGGTGAACAATTGTGGTCACTTACAGCACAGCCATGGCTGGAACAGAAGTCAAATTTACTCAAAATCACACATGTCTGAGTCAACTAACTCTCAGGCCCCGTACACATGAGCAAATACATCTGATCAAATCGGTCGGACAGACCGATTTGAACAGATCTGTCTGCTGGGATGTATTGGTTTGATCGTGTACACACGATCAAACCAAAATCCCCGCCGGCAGACATCGCGCTGACGTGTCGGTGACAGTAAAACACTTCCGCGCATGCGTCGAATCCATTCGACGCATGTGCGAGCAGATATGTCTCCTGGTTAGCGTACTAACCAGCAGACATATCGGTCCAACTGGTTCCCAGCCGACAGATTTCAAAGCATGCTTTGAAATCTGTCGGCAAGCCAAATCCATCTGTTTGCCCGTACACACGATCTAATCTGTCTGCTGAAATGGTCTGGCAGACCGTTTCCAGTAGACAGATTTGATCGTGTGTACGCAGCCTCAGACTTTCCCCTAAATTTAAAGCAGCGCCAGCCCAACAGGAGCAGGCCGCTACTCAAATAAATGCTCAAAAGTCAAGTGTTAAATTAAAGATAGAGATTTTCACCAATGACATGTAGCGTACATTTTGTCCAAAATTTAATAAGAGATTTTTTTTTTTGTTTTTTTAATTTTATGGGATATGTATTATAGCAAAAAGTAACAAAATGATTTTTATTTTTTCAAAATTGTCTGTCTTTTTTCTTTCATATAATAAAAAATAAAATAGTGGTGATAAAAGGTGGGGTGATAAGGTGATAAAATACCACCAAAAGAAAGCTCTATTTATGTGGGGAAAAAATATATACAAATTTTGTTTGGGTACAGCGTTGCATGGCTGCGCAATTGTAAGTAAAAATAGCGTAGCAACGCATAGCAGAAAATGGCCTGATCATTAAGAGGAGTAAATCCTCTGGGCAAGTGGGTATATATTTTATATTTAAATTTACTAAAACAGGAAAACAAAGTAAAATGTTGCATTGTGTTAAGCTACAACATCATTAGGCAAAATGATTAGATCATTCTTTCACAAATATGAAAAAAAATGTAATGACAAAAATGCCATAGCTATCGAAAAAAAAAGGACCTTTCATTGGTTACTTAGCTCTGCAACTGTTCAAATATCTTTTACGGTAAATTTCAACCCTGCCATTCTATGAAAGATTAATTTGTGGTTGGCATCACATTTGAACATCCTATGATAAGTATGGCAACAAATAAAGGAAAAATATCAATTCATTGCCGCTCAGACCTGTACCTCCTTAGTTTACAGAAGTCAGTGACAATGAGTCTGCACTACATTAACATACTTGACTAAACATTTTCATTTGTCTTCAAGTGGTAAGTTCATTGTGTTCCCGTAGGGTTAGTGCCACTGTGACATGTCAGACAATATTCATCTTTGCTTGTTTTGCCATGTGTTAAATTCTGCATCTTTCCATTGGAAAAAAATATATATTCTTTAATATGTCGTTACTGAAGCAAGAACGTAGAAGGGCCGAATCTGCCTGGAAAATAAGTTTTTCAGAACTAAACCTATCCATCTACAAGGCGACAACAAGAAAATACCACAAAGAAATTTTCCAAGCCAAGAAAAATTATTTTTCGGAGGCTATCAACAGCGCCATAAGCCGCCCCCACGAACTCTTCAAGATGGTCACTCAGACCATGAAACCAGGATGTATTGAAGCCCCCAATACAGACACACAAGAATTTTGCAATGAACTATTGGATTGCTTCATTAATAAAATTGAGGCAATCCGTGAAAGCATTCAGCAAAACAATTCCCCCCTTAGCCCCCCCTGCAGCCTCTCACACAACACCCATAGTAATTCTCCTATATCGGGTAAGTTCACCCTGGAACCCATCTCCATCGAGGCCACTAAGAATATCATTGGGGCTTTGAGCAATGGCACAGCACCAAATGACATTATCCCCACAAAACTGCTGAAGGAATGCGCCGACATCCTGGCTCCTCCCATCACGCAGCTTATCAACCAGTCTTTCTTGGAGGGCATAGTGCCCTCACAGTTGAAAGAGGGTATAATCCAACCCATCCTCAAGAAACCCTCCCTGGACCCAAGGACCCACTCCACCGCCGTCCCATAACAAGCCTCAATGTACTCTCAAAAGTAATGGAAAAAGTAGTGGTACAACAGCTGCAACAGCATCTAGATACCTACAAGCTACTTGATCCATTGCAATCGGGGTTCCGTCCCGGACACGGGACTGAAACCGCACTGCTCAAAGTATGGGATGATGTTCTCGAGGCTGCAGACGAAGGAGAATCTTGTCTTCTAGTTCTGTTGGACCTACGTGCAGCTTTCGACACTGTAGACCACAAACTGTTACTGACGCGGCTTGCTGAAGTAGCCAGAGTCGCAGAAGGCGATTTATCTTGGTTTTCCTCTTTTTTGGAAAACCGATCGCAAACAGTGAAGTTAGGACCCTTCACATCTGAGAAACGCACAGTAACATGCGGAGTCCCTCAAGGATCGCCTCTGTCACCAGTGCTGTTTAACATCTATCTTCGTCCTCTTTTTGATATTATCAGCAGCCAAAAACTGCTTTACCACTCATATGCAGACGACACGCAACTGTATTTCCGCATTTGCAATAAAAAGGATCACCACCTCAATCTAGAGACATGCCTCTCTTTGATAGAGGACTGGATGACAAAGAGTTATCTTAAACTCAACGGAGCGAAAACAGAACTTCTCCTGTTTCACGCCAAGCAAAGGAATCAACCTGCAACAGCATGGACACCCCCGCCCATTCTGGGCAAAATCATCACCCCTAGCGCCAAAGTCAAAAGTCTCGGGGTCATCTTTGACTCCTACATGACAATGGACGCACAAATAGGGTCAGTAGTCAGCGGATCCCACCATCTATTGCGCCTACTACGCAGACTTACCCCTTTCATCCCCAAAGAAGATTTAGCGGTCGTGGTGGGAGCAATTGTTAACTCCAGACTGGATTATGCAAATGCCCTTTACCTCGGACTCTCCAAGTACCAAATCGCTCGTCTGAGAGTCGTTCAAAATATGGCCGCCAGACTTGTGACTGGAAAAAAACCCTGGGAATCCATCTCACCCTCACTGAGAGCCCTTCACTGGCTACCAGTTAAAGACAGGATTGCTTTTAAAGCACTCTGTCTAACGCATAGATGTGTCCATGGGAATGCCCCCCAATATCTATGCGATAAAAAAAAGCTCACAATCCCAATCGCATCCTGCGATCCACCAATCAGAACCTACTACAGATCCCAAAAACCAACTACAAGTCTAAAGGCGAAAGAAGATTCGCCGTCCAAGGTCCCAGACTATGGAACGCTTTACCAACCACTATTCGGTTGGAGGCGAATCACTTAGCCTTCAGGAGAAAGATCAAGACTCATCTCTTTTGATATTAAAGGAGACAGGAACAACAAGCGCCCAGAGGCGATTCAGTTCGCATGTGCCGCACTCTATAAGTTTTTCATTCATTCATTCATTCATGTATAAAATCTATTTTAGAATTTTGCTGCTTACCTTAGCTTATGCCGCGTACACTCGATCACTTTTTGTGATGAAAAAAAACGACGTTTCATGTGATGAAACAAAACAACGTTTTTCAAGCTTCATTTTCCAAAACGACCTAGCATACACACCATGCTCTAGCAAAGTTTGGTGACGTACACCACGTTCGACGGCACTCTGTTCCATTGAAGCTCCGTCTCATAACTTGCTTCTGAGCATGCGCGGGTTTAAAAACGTTGTTTTCAACATCGTTTTGCCCACACACCATCACTTTTTATGACACAAAAAACGACGTTTTGAAAAACGACACAAAAAATTCAAGCATGTTCGAATTTTTTTTTGGTCGTTTTTTTGAAGACATAAAACAACCTTTTGCCCACACACAGTGATTTTAAATGACGTTTTTGAAAACTTTGTTTTTTTTCATCACAAAAATCAAAAATGATCATGTGTACGCGGCATTAGGCTACTCATGTGTGCCTTTTACAGAACAACTAATGAATTAGGCCATTTTGGTCAGATAGTCATTAATTTACTAAAACTGAAGATTGCATAGAAACCAATCAGCTCCCAGGTTTTATTGTCAAAGATTAATTGAACAAGTTGATTGGCTACCATGCACAGTTGCACCAGGTTTTGGGCTCTCCAGTTTTAGTAAATCAATAGCATCAGTGGTGGCTGGTGCTCAACATTTTTGGGGGGCGCAAACAAATGCAAAAACAAAAACAATTGCAGCCCCACTGTGCCCATCAAATGCAGCTACTGTGCCCATCAAAGGCAGCCACTGTGCCCATCAAAGGCCCATCAAAGGCAGCCACTGTGCCATCAAATGCAGCCACTGTGCAATGCTATTCAATATCTATCTTTGTCCTCTTTTTGAAATCATCAATAACCAAAAGTTACTCTACCACTCCTACGCGGATGACACCCAAATCTATTTCCCCATCAGCATCATTATCTCGGACTAGAGAAATGCCTTACTTTAATAGAACCTTGGATGACAGTGAGTTATCTTAAACTCAATGGCTCAAAAACATAAATTCTTCTGTTTTACGCCAACCGAAAAAGATCTCCTACAACAATGTGGACACCCCCACTCATTCTGGGACAACCCATGATCCCAAGCACCAAAGTAAAAAGTCTCGGGGTCACTTTTGACACAAATATGACAATAGATGCACAAATAAGTTCGATAGTCAGCGGATCTCACTATCTGCTGCGCCTGCTACGTAGACTCCGTTCCCTTTATCACCAAAGAAGACACGGCAGTTGTGTGGGAACGATAATCAACTCCAGACTCGACTATGCCAACGCCCTTTAACTCGGACTCCCAAAGTACCAAATTGCTTGTCTACAAGTCGTTCAAAATACGGCGGCCAGACTTGTGACTGGGAAAAAAACATGGGAATCAATCTCTCCCTCCCTGAGATCCCTCCACTGGTTACCTGTAAAAGACACAATTACCTTTAAGGCACTTTGTCTGAGGCCGTGTACACACGACCGAGGTTCTCGCTGGAAACCAGCGAGAACCTCGCTGGAAGCTGCATTCCAGCGAGGACCTCGGCCGTGTGTACGCTCTCGGCGAGCTTCCCGTCGGGAAGCCCGTCGAGCAGAAATAGAGAGCACGCTCTCTATTTTCTCGACGGCCCGCCTGGAAGAATGGCTGGTTGCCATTCCCGACGGGCGGGTCGCCGATTTCGACGGCCGGCAGGGAACCTCGACGGGCGGAACGATGTGTTCTGCCCGTCGAGGTTCTCTGCCGTGTGTACACGGCCTGACACATAATGTGTTCAAGGAAGTGCCCCCCAATATCTATGCGAAAAATTAAAATGCCACAACCCCCATCGCGTTCTTTGTTCCACTGATCAAAAACGACTCCAGATAGCTAAGGACAGATACAAGTCCAAAGGAGAACAAAGATTTGCAGTCCAAGGATCTAGACTGTGGACGATCTACCAACCAGAATCCGAACGGAAGTGGATCACCAGGCCTTCAGGAAAAAACTCAAAACCCATCTATTCTGAAGGCTAATTATACGTAGGAAATGGATACCAAGTGCCCTGAGTTTGCATGCGTTGCGCTATAAAAGTTTCTCACTCACTCACTTACTCATCAATTGTCGCCACTGTGCCATCAATTGTCACCACTGTGCCATGGCATCAATTGTCACCACTGTGCCATGCCATCAAATGCAGCCACTGTGCCATGCCATCAAACGCAGCCACTGTGCCATCATTTATCGCCACTGTGCCCATCAATTGTCACCACTGTGCCATGCCATCAAACGCAGCCACTGTGCCATAAATTGTCACCACTGTGCCCATCAATTGTCACCACTGTGCCATGCCATCAAATGCAGCCACTGTGCCATCAATTGTCGCCACTGTGCCTATCAATTGTCACCAATGTGCCTATCAATTGTCACCACTGTGCCCTGTAAAATGCTTCCAGATTGCCCCCCCCCCCCGTCCGGCACTTACCTTTCTGGGGTCAGCCATCTTCCTTTCCAGGATCCCTCGATGTCTTCTCCCGCCCTTGATGACACTTCAGCCACTGGCTCTGATAGACACTTCCAAAGCCAACCAGCTGCCGTTATTCAGATGGCCGGCGCTCACCAGGGGGCCGGCCATCTGAATAGTGGGTAGCAGCAACAATACATAGATTCATGCAATGCATGACTCCATGTATTGTATTTCAGTGGTGGTGCAGGAGAGAGAGGGGCAGTGCTCCTGCGCCCTTTATGGATGCACCGCCACTGAATAGTATAGAGACCAAAACCCTGGCTGCTGTTTCAAATGTATGAGATTGTTTGGGGGTATTTTGGAGGCCAGGATGCATTTTCATAACCTGACGTTATTCTTTCTCTTAAAGCGGTAGTAAACTGCTGGTGGTTAAAAAAAAAATCCTGCAAGCCAATGTCTTAATGTGCTAGAATGCATTGCATACTAGCACATTATGAGAAACTTACCTTAGAAGGAAGTCCTTCTGTGCCGCAATGTCAATGTTGAGATAGCTGACATCTTCTTCTGGTCTTCTTCTGGTCTTCCTTCCAGGTTCGTGGCCTCCATGATGTTTCTTTCATTAAGCAGCTTCCCCCACTTGAATGGACAGCTTGGGATCCCCTTTTTATTCGTAGGCCCCAGCCAGCATAACTGGGTCTACTCGACAGATGAGATCACACACATGCGCCTTGCGCCAGGAATGTCTAGAGGCGAAGGATCCCGAAAAACAGCGTCTGCCGTTTAAGTATCCCTTCCCAGCATGCACAGCGGGGCACCACTCCCACTGAGCTGCTGCCAAGAAGGGTCACTCAACACACCATGGTTCGCCTGTATTCCAACATGGGCCTGAGGTGGTTACACCACCTACAGGCAACAGGGGAAACTCCTCTCAAGCACAACCATAGCCAGAAAAGAAGCTAATTTAAATGAAATTCAACAAAGTCTGAGCCCACTATTGGCTCAGACACCCTATAAATTTAGAATAGCACCCCAGTAATTGGGGTCAGGGCGCTACATAGAGATATATCTCTATATTTATATATATAGAGATATATCTCAACATATATAGATATAGACTTTTTTTTCCAAATAACTTTTATTTTATTAAAGAGAACAAAAGGATACAGTAGTCACAGCAGTGCATTGCAATGCTCTTGAACATAGGTTACAGTTGATTAATACATAAAGATCTCCCCTGCATGCCCTTCCTTTCCATCTAGGACACGGTAAGCGTGCTCTTCACGGTTCACCATGGATGCCACTTAGCATTGGATCCTCCACATTCAGAGCGAGACTGCATGCTTGTGGGATAAGGCACTCATTCCACACGAGTGTAACTGTGTCTATATTCATGCTGTGTGTTAGAGTTTGGTGACAGGCAGCCATTGGGATCAACCACGCTGCACACTGTAGATTCTGCAACAGAGACTGGAACTTTTGTACACATATATGCTTCTCAACAGACTTTTATTTGTAATAAACAGCATTTGCATGATCTTGGGACTTCCTGCAGTTGTTTGTATTACAGCGCTTTTTTGAAGGATCACCTTGGTCTGTCAATTGTCAGAGTATGAGGGTCTTGGAACGTCAGTGCGGGGGGGGGTTGGGTGTCAGAGGGGGTCGCGCTCGAGCCCACGAGTAGAGACTCCCTGTAGTGCGCCCAACAGCCCCAGGTAAATCTATATTTCTCATAGGCATCCCGAGCTTGATGTATAATCCTTTCCATCTCCTCGATTTTGTTAACTCTATTCTGCCAATCAACAATGGTGGGTGGCTGAGGATCTTTCCATCGTAGTGGAATACACTGTGTGGCAGAATTTATCAGGTGGAGCACTAGGGATTTTCGATAAATCGATTTAGGGAGGGAGGTATGATGTAACAGGTATTGTCTCGGGGTGTAGTCTGGAGTGTACGTGGTGATACTGGCAATAAGGGCGTGAACCCCTTCCCAGAATGGTTGAAGTTTGGGGCATTCCCACCAAATGTGTATAAGAGTACCCTCGACTGCTGCACACCTCCAGCAGGTGGGGGGAACTGCAGGGAAGAACTTGTGTAGTTTGCTGGAGGTCCTGTACCATCTTAAGTAGATCTTATACCTGTTCTCCTGAGCTGATACATTTATAGAGCCCTTGTGAGCATAGGCCCAGATCGAGTTCCAGTCATCATCGGAAATGGGGAACTCAAGATCGGTTTCCCACCTACCGTGGATGTCAGCATTGGAAGTCGTTTGAGGTGTGAGTATAGAGTACAGGGCAGAGATCAGATGCCGTTGCGGCTCAGTGGATTGGCACAGCTTTTCTAACGATGTGAGGGTCCTACACCAACGGGCTGGCGTTGACATGCTTTGGAGGAAATGCCTGAACTGGAAGAATTTGAATCGGGGTATGTGAAAGTCAGGGAATTTCAGAGCCATGGCGGATTCAGAGAGGAGAACGCCGGAATCAAAAAACTGAAACGCCCGGAGGGAGGGAGCTGTCCGCGGTGACTGTGGGTCGACAGTGCCGACACCGTCTGGAAAACCCGGGTTGTGGTTAAGCGGCGTCAGAGGACCAGGGAAACAGGCGGCATCCGGGCCGATATTCGTGACCTTTAGGCAGGACAGGATGGGATTAATCAGGGTGTGGATTGCGCAGGACTTGGGGGTGAGGGTCAAATCTATCCAAGGAAGGTGGGAGATTCGGAAACCGACAAAGGCTTCCTCGAGTGCCACCCAATCCTTGTCCGATCCGTGGAGATGCCAATCTACCACCCTCGTCAGCAGGCAGGCTCTGTGGTAGCGGGACAGGTCCGATAAACCAATGCCCCCTCTAAGTTTGGGAAGGGTGAGTCTATCCCATTTCAGTCGAGCCGGGCGTTTGGCCCACAGAAAGGTACTGCATGTGGACTTAAAGGAAGCCAAAAAGGCAGGTGGGAGTTTTATAGGGACTGCCTGAAATAGATACAGGAGCCTCGGAAGGATATTCATTTTTAAAATGGCCGCCCTACCAAACCATGAGAAAGTTCCTTTGTTCCAGTCAACCAGATCCTCTTTTACCTTATGCAGGGTGGGCAGATAATTCCTAGCGTATAAATCGGAGAGCCTAACGGGCAGCTTGATTCCTAAATAGGTGACTTCATTGGGCTCCCATTTAAAGGGGAAATGTTGTCTACAGAGGGCTACCAGATCCTGTGGGAGAGAGACGTTTAGTGCGGATGATTTACCAAAATTAATTTGTAAGTTGGAGAGCGTTTTAAAAAGGCGAAAGTCTTTAAGCAAATTTGGCAATGTGACCAGGGGATTTGTCAGAAAGAGCAACACGTCGTCCGCGTAGGCGGCAACCTTGTATTGCTTGTGCCGTATCGTGACACCCTTAATGTTCTGGTTGTCCCGTAGCCGTCTAAGGAGGGGTTCCAAGGACAGGATGAAAATCAGGGGTGAGAGGGGACATCCCTGTTTTGTGCCATTGTGTACCATAATTATACGGAGAAATCGAGCGGGTAGGCCCGTTTTGTGTAGGGCCGCCTCAATATAGTCCCAGGCCACCCTATCAAATGCCTTCTCGGCATCAAGGGAAAGCATGAAACCCTGGGTGTTAGACGTGGACATCCAGTGATGGATATTTATTGCCTTTGTGGTGTTATCCCTGGCCTACCTGCCAGGGACAAAACCCACCTGGTCGGTAGAGATCAGGGTCGGTATGTAGGGGAGTAGTCTGTTGGCCAACACTTTAGCGTATAGCTTCACATCCACATTAAGCAGTGAGATGGGCCGGTAGTTGGGGACTAATGTGGCATCCTTCCCTGGCTTGGGGATTAGAGTAACATGTGCTTCTAACAGGTCTGTGCCAGTAGTAGGTGAGAAAGGGATGTCATTGAATGCTCTGACAAAATGTGGGATTAATAGGGCGGGGAATGCCTTATAATAACCAGAAGTGAGACCGTCCGGGCCAGGGATTTTACCTGGTTTCAACTGTTGTAGTGTTCTAAGTGTTTCGTCCACCGTCACCTGTGCGTCCAAATGTGAGAAGTCCGGGACCTGGGTGGGAGGAGACCCATATTGAGAGAGGAAGTGTTCAATGAGCTGGCCTTGTGACTGGGGGGATCCCGCGTCTGGAGGGGTAGGAAGATTGTATAGGGTTGAGAGATATGATGTAAATTGTTTAGCGATCAGATCAGTCCTGCGCAGGGTCGCCCCCGTAGGGGTAGTAATAGAGTGGATTGTGTTGGCCACTTTCTTCTTTTGAAGGGCAGCAGCCAGTAATTTCCCTGATTTGTTGCCAAATTCGTAATACAGTTTCTGCGTTAGGGCAAATTTGCGTGCCAATCTAGAATGGAGTTCTGCTCGTAAGTCGTTTCTGGCCTCTAGCAAGGCTTTGAGTGAATCTGTCGCCAGGGATCGTTTATGGGCGAGCTCAAGGGTCCTAACTATGTCAGATAGTTCGTTGATGCGGGCCGACCGTAATTTGCGATGTATCGACATGAGGGAAATTATTTCATCCCTGAGAACGCACTTATGCGCTGCCCACACTGTCGCTGGCGCTATCTCTGCGGGCGAGTTGACGGAAAAATATTGCGCAATACTAGTAGATATGGCGGAAGAATCCCCCGGGTCAAGGAGGAGAGAGTCATCCATCCTCCATACGGACCGACCCAGTCGGCTTCCCCGCCAAGTAAGCGTCATGGAGATCGGGTGGTGGTCTGAGAGCACCATAGGTTCTATAGTAGAGTCAGTCAGGCGAAACAGGTCCGCCTGTGAGAGGAAGAGGAAGTCAATGCGCGAATATTTGGTATGTAGGGGGGAGTAGAACGTATAGTCCTTGACCGTCGGGAACAGCGTGCGCCACGAGTCGTGTAGAGTCAGCAAGTTCAACTGGGTTTTGATAGCTCGGAGAGCGTGATATGTCAAGCATGAGGACCCGTTCGAGGTGTCAAGGAGGGGGGTCAGAGGGACGTTAAAATCCCCCCCAGTATCAGCATACCAGATTGGAAGGCTATGAGGCGTTGTACAGTGTTTCTTAAAGAACGGGAAGTGTTGTGAGTTAGGGGCGTAGATGTTAGCAATGGTCACAGGCGTATCGAGAATTCTCCCCTTAAGGAAAATAAATCTCCCGTCCGGGTCCCTAAGAACATCCTCCACTTGGAGTGGGCAATGTTTCGCGAGTAGTATGGAGACCCCTTTGGACTTTGAGATGTCATTGGTGGCATGAAATACTGTTGGGAAGTGCTGGCTCCTCAGGGTTGGTACGCTGTCTGACCTGAAATGTGTTTCCTGTAACAGGACTATTTGCGTTTTTTCTTTGTGTACCGAAGTAAGAAGTTGTGAGCGTTTTTCAGGCGTGTTAAGGCCGCGGACGTTCAGGGAGTATAGTTTCAGTTGTAGGGAGGGTGGTCCCTGGTCAGGTGACGGGTCGACCCGGTCAGGTATGGCAGTCATTGTCCCCGAAGGGGGGGGGGTAAAGTGGGTGGGGCAAAGGTGGGATGGGAGCAAAGTAGGGGGGTGGGGGAGGTAGGAGATATACAAACACACCGTCGGTACAGGGCGTGGTATACGGTCGTGGAAGCAGGGCTAGGACGGTGGCCTGGGAATGGGGACCTAGTGCAGGTGGGTACGGAGTATCCCAGACAGGCCCGTCAGTCACACTGGCAGTCAAGTCCTCTGGTACCGCCGCGTGGGGTTTGGACGGGAACTGTCAGGAGAATGAACTGTTCAAGATACAACACCAAATCAACTAAACAAGGTAATAAAAACACAGAGATGGTCCTATACCACCCCAAAACAACCTTAAAGTGATGTGAGGCCTATACCCAGCCATATAGGAAAATGAGCTGCAACACTACCTTGTTGAGGAGCGTGCCCGCCCCGTCCCCCCGGCGAACCCCGGGCCAACGGCATGAGGTCCCCCTGGGGAACGGGGGCACCCCGCCCCCTCGGTACTTGACCCTCCCCCTCAACCCACGGCAGTTCGCGCCCCCTCAGCCAGGCCGAAAGGGTGCGTTCTCCCCGGCCGTCAGGGGAGTGTGGACCCCCCTCCCGTCCGCACAACCCGGGTATATCAGGTTTGGCTGGGGGCCGGTACGCTACCATAAACGTCTACAGCCGTGATGATACCCCCCAGGACATGGCTTAAAAGGAATTGACTAACTGTGTCCCAGGTAAGTTTTACCATACCCCGGAGCGGCCATCCCCGTGGAGTAATGTACATCGGGCTCCCGAAGGGGCGGGCTGATAGTAAGGCCGTGGAGTAAGGGCCCGTAACCCTTCAGGAACAACTCGGGGGACAGTCCCTCTTGGATCCTCCGGTAGAATCCGATCAGGGAGCACCTACCGGTTCCCATTCTCGGGGGTATCGGCCCTGCCGGGGGAGCCTCCATGTTTCACTCCTGCTCTGCATACTGGCGGGTCTGAGCTCCGGCCCCAATCAGACAGTTACTAGTACCTGGACAGCGCAGGAGCCACGGTTCCCGGAGGGAGCTAGTCATCAGGTGATAGTCTAGTCCCGGATCCTTCGTGCAGCCGAGAGCAGCGGACACCCTCAGGCACAGGAAGTCCAGTAGTGTGCAATGGCGGATGCAGAGGGGCCTGACACGGGATGTTGTGCGTTCCGTCCGTCCACCGGGGAGGAGACACGTACGGGTGGAGATCAAGGAGCTTCCGGGATGACGTAGACTTCCTGTCCTAACGCAGTCTGGGATGCGTAGTTCGGGCTAAAATTCCCGCCGCTCACCATTCTGGGCTGTGTAGTTTGAGCGCGTACTTTGGCCAGGAGGCGGGAATGAATACGTCCAGTCACGATCACTGAACAGCCTATCCTGAGAGGTGTAGCAATAGGCGGGCATCGTAGTAGTACGGGTGCCCTGCGTGATGCGCGCCTCGGCCTGGCTATACAGCATCACAGTCACTCAGAGGGCCCAAACAGAGAAGTCTCAATACACCACCGGCCTAATAGAGTTCAAGTACAACCTCTCGGCCCACAGTCCCTGGTGCAGAAAGCGTACAGTAGTAAACTGAGTCAACAATAGAAAAAATAAATAAACAGAAGGGCTCACGTACCCAAACAATCCAACATATAAACTTCAAATATCTAGCACTGGACAGGATGGTCGCTTGAACAGCATGAAGCACATAGCTGTGACTGAATGCAACTTCCGGGGTAATCAGTAATCTCGCCGGGCTCTCCGGTCAGCCGGCGGAGGGGAAGCCGTTCGATCCATCCTAGGGGCCTGCGGGCCGGGGTGATTCCGAGAGCCCAGACTGGGAGCGACGATGGCGGTGACCGGTAGCCTGCGTCTCCATCGGTTCTGCATGTGTGGCGGGCCAGCGATGCACTGATTGACGGTAGGCAGAATACCAGTCCGGAACCGCGACGAGGGGTAACCCCAGGGTGTCACAGAAACGCGGTAGGTCCTCCGGGACCTTCAGAAGTGCAGTGCGGCCCTGGTGTGAGGCCGACAAGCAAAATGGAAACTTCCATTTATACCCAATGTTTTTGGCTCGGAGGACCTCGAACAGGGGTCTAAGGTCCCTGTGATGTTGAAGCGTGATCCCGGACAGGTCCTTAAAGATCTGGATCGCCGAGTCACGATGTGTCAGGCGTTTGCCTCTGGCCATTCGTAAGATGTCTTCCTTCAGCCTGAAGTTAGGGAGACAGCAGTCTATGTCCCGAGGGGGATCCGTTTCCCTACCCTTGGGGCGTAAGGCACGGTGGATTCTCTCCATGTCGATGCGCGTCTGAGGGGGCCTACCGAGGGCAGAGTTAAACAGTTCCATCACCGCTGGCACGAGGTGGTCCCCCTCCACCGATTCGGGCAGACCCCGGACCCTCAAGTTGTGTCTGCGTCCCCTATTGTCCAGGTATTCCAGATGGCGGTTTACATCCCGCAATTGAAGGGTATGGTCGTCCACCTTCTCGGTCGCTCGGTGCAGGATACGCTTGTGGCCCTCCACCACGCTTTCCGTGCGGGCGACCCTGTCATTGAGGGAACGGACCCCCAGCCGGAGTTCAGAGATGGCCGCAGCTAGAGTGTCCTTTATGTCGGTGGCCACGCTCCGTAAATCCTCGATGGTTAGAGCTCTTTGCTGCGCGGGGCCATGAGCCCCGGTGTCGCTCGGCGATGGGTTCGGTTGTGTGGCTGCTTGTGGTGGTCTGAGCACAATATCCAAGTGGTCTTGGTGAGGAGGTAGCGCTAGGCCTGGAGCGGGTCCCTGGCGGGAGGGCGCCATGTTGCCTCTCTGGGCCCTGAACATGTCCGGAATATTTTGAGCTAAATGGTCTGAATTCCCCCTGGGAGACCTGGACCGGGAGGCGGAGGAGGCTCTAGACGCTGTGCCCATGGTTGTAGTGAAGGCTGTGGTGGGCTGGGTGCTCTCTTTCTAGATTAAGTTGTCCCGGGGTGGCAGGAGCTGAGAGATCAAGCGTCCATCTTCCTTCAAGGTCCTATAGATATAGACTTGTATTTCAGTTCTCTGACCACTGCATGATTGTTCTGTAGAATGATAGGAACATAGAAACAAGCATACTGTATTTGTTTTAGCCAAGCAAACATGTTTATACTCAGATTAGTTACCCTTGTTTATGGTCTTATATTATGGGAATAATAGAAATCATTTTAAACATTTAAGTAATCCCCCCCCCAAAAAAAAGTATTTATATATACCACTTCTTTTATTGGGGAGGGGGGCAGTTGACCAATAATAACTTAGACCAGTGTTTCCCAACCTTTTTTCCATCAAGGCACCATTGAAAAGTATTTTCAGTCTCAAGGCACCCCAGTCTAAGTCTTTGTTATGTTACTATGCAATGGCGGTGCGTGTATAGAGGGCGCCGGAGTGCTGCCCCTTCTGGCTCACGCACACGCCACTGACACAATAAACATAGATTCATGCATTGCATTGCATGAATTTATGTATTGCCGCCGAATATTCAGATGGCTAGCCCCCTGGCGAGCACCGACCATCTGAATAATGGCGGCTGTGGAAGTGCCTATCAGAGCCAGCAGCCCTCAGGCTGTAAACGGCTTCCAGATGCTTATCCTCGGGGCGCATGGGGGGTGCGTTCCTTGGATAAGAGTGACAGGCGTCTCAGCCAATCGGGTTCACCGGTTCTGGTTACCGGTAACCTGATTGGCTGAAGCATCATCGAGGGCGGAAGAAGACATCGGGGGACGTTAGAAGCACGGCTGACACCAGAAAGGTAAGTGCCAGGCGGGGGGGTGGGGCATTTTACAGGGAACAGTGGCTACAATTTCTGGGCACAGTGGCAGCATTTTACTGGGCACAGTGGCGACAATTGCTGGGTACAGTGGCTACAATTGCTGGGCACAGTGGCTACAATTGCTGGGCACAGTGGTAACAATTAATAGGAACAGTGGTGACAATTGATGGCACAGTGGTAACAATTGATGGCACAGTGGTGACAATTTATGGGCACAGTGGTGACGATTGATGGCACAGTGGTGACGATTGATGGCACAGTAGTAACAATGGGCACAGTGGCGACAATTGATGGCACAGTGGCTGCGTTTGATGGCATGGCACAGTGGTGACAATTGATGGGCACAGTGGTGATAAATGATGGCACAGTGGCTGCGTTTGATGGCATGGCACAGTGGCTACATTTGATGAGCACAGTAGCTGTGTTTGATGGGCACAGTGAGGCTGCAATTGTTTTGAGCACCAGCCGCCACTGTTACTATGTGTTGAGGTACGAGAACAAAATTGTGTGCATACCTGACATGCAGACAAATGTGCTGCTTCTTAGCAGATGCATAGGGGTGTCATTAATTTTCAATGGCATCCCATACATTGGCAAATGCGGTGTGTTTTTGGTGTGGCACCATTAAAAAAAAAAAAAAGGTTGGGGACTTCATTCCCTGTGTTTCTGCAGGTAAGCCTATTGAAATTAATGGGCTGCCCTACACGAAGCACGCAGCAGCATCAGTGAGAACCAACCCTTGTTCACATATGAGATTGGGGGGTGGTAAAACCACACAGTTGAGCTGCTTTTTCCACCCCCAACTGCTCCCCCCTTAGCTGCAGAGGCAGCAACTGGGGTTGTATGCATGCTATGGCTGCAGCGGGAAGTGTACCCTAGGTAAATAGGGCTACACTGCAACCACCCTGAAACTGTGCATTGCATGCATTTGTGGTGTGGTATGGTGATGTTGCATTTTGGAGGCTAACAGAGGTGGTAAGGAGGCAACATATTGCTTATTCACCGCCTGTTAAATGCCTCTGAAAAGTGATCTGAGCACAGAGTAGCAGTCCTTGTTGATATATTACGAACAAGCTCTAAAAAAAACTGTTCTGATTTTACAGGAACAGGGGTCAGGATTAAAAGTAACACACATACATATAAACACACACACACACATGCATATAAGCATGCATATAAACACCCACATATACAAACACACACATATATGTACACATAAAAAAAAGACACAACACACACCTACACATACATGCAAACACACACATTAATACACACATGCATATTATATATATATATATATATATATATATATATATATATATATATATATATATAGCCTTTTAGAAAATTACAGAACAGAACCTTCTCTCACATTGCCAAGTACTGCACACTGTAGGGGGAAGCAGAGAGCACAGCACACACTCGGGAAGACACCTCCCCTTCCCTGCTTTCACTTTGCTGACTCTGGATTCAATACCATCTGAGCTCCAGTAGTGCCGATATAGAGTTAGGCTGGGGATTGAGAGCACCCTCTTATCTAATAGCATTTCTCTACCAGGATGCCGTGGCACCCTTGGCGACCTCAGGTTGCACCCTAGAGTGCCGTAGCACCCCGGTTGAGAAATACTAATTTAGACTATAATGGCAGTAATACTGTAAACATCCTTCAAGTCCCATTTCCACCATCAATAAAATGTGGAGTAAGTAGAAATATAAAGACCAGCAGTCACAACACAGTTATTAAAACTTTTCTAGAGTGACAATCCTGAGCTACCTTATGCTCAACTGTGTAAATATTATTATACATTCAATAAATTAAATCTTATTGTGGATGCAAACAATTTATTGTATTCCCACAGCAACAAATGCAGTACATTTTACTGCGCCTACTGTGACCAATAACAAAATAAATACCAATAAGCAGTAATTTAGGTGTACATAGCACCCTATAGCACAATGATGGTATGTATTTGGTTATTAGTAATAGGTGCAGAAAAATGTATGTAGAGTTATTAAAACTGGTGGCAAAGTAGAAGTAAGATTGATCATCCCAGCTGGCTAAATAACTTGTCCCAGTTACTATAGTTTCAGCTAGAGTACTGCCCAATCCACCTTCTACATATTACTCCCAAACATTATTCATTCAAGTTATCTCCAATTTCTCATTCTGTTCTTGTCCTTGGATGTGCTGCTGGTTAGGCACCAGAAAATGCGAACTGGGTTAAAGTTTGAGTGAACATGCAAACTCCATTAAAGTCTATGGGACGCTAACATGAAAAATCAAAAGTGCTAATTTTAACCACTTAAGGACCGCCTACTGCACATTTACGTCGGCAGAATGGCAGAATGGCACGGCTGCCCCGTGCTTCTCTGTGGCCGCAGCATCGATCGCGTCATCCCTGTAATAGGGGGACGCGATCGATGACGTCACACCTACAGCCACACCCCCCTACAGTTGTAAACAAACACATTAGGTCACACATCCCCTACAGCGACACCTGTGGTTAACTCCCAAACTGCAGCTGTCATTTCCACAGTAAACAATGCAATTTAAATGCATTTTTTGCTGTGAAAATGACAATTGTCCCAAAAATGTGTCAAAATTGTCCGAAGTGTCCGCCATATTGTCGCAGTCACGAAAAAAATCGCTGATCGCCGCTATTAGTAGTAAAAAAAAAAAAATTAATAAAAATGCAATAAAACTATCCCTTATTTTGTAAACGCTATAAATTTTGTGAAAACCGACCGATAAACGCTTATTGCGATATTTTTTTACCAAAAATACGTAGAAGAATACGTATCGGCCTAAACTGAGGGAAAAAAAATGTTTTTTTTATATATTTTTGGGGGATATTTATTATAGCAAAAAGTAAAAAATATTGCATTTTTTTTTAAATTGTCGCTCTATTTTTGTTAATAGCGCCAAAATTAAAACCGCAGAGGTGATCAAATACCACCAAAAGAAAGCTCTATTTGTGGGAAAAAAAGGACGCCAATTTTGTTTGGGAGCCACGTTGCACGACCGCGCAATTGTCAGTTAAAACGAAGCAGTGCTGAATCGCAAAAAGGGGCAAGGTCCTTTACCTGCATTTTGGTCCGGGTCTTAAGTGGTTAAAGGCTCACATGGGTATATGCAAGGTATTGCCAAAAAAAGTGTATAGAGACCCAGGTACTGATTTAGGGGGCATGTATCAATTAACCACTTCATTACAGGGCATTTTCACCCCCTTCCTTCCCAGACCAATTTTTACTTTTCAGCGCTGTCACACTTTGAATGACAATCGCGCGGTCATGCAACACTGTACCCGAATGAACGATTTTTATGTTTTTTCCCCCCACAAATTGATTTTTTTTGGTGGTATTTAATCATCTCTGCAGGTTTTTGTTTTTTGCACTATAAACAGTGAAAATGTTGAAAAAAAACCATAATATGTTTTACTATAATAAATATCACAATAAAAAAAAATTCCTCAGTTTAGGCCAATATGTATTCTTCTACATATTTTTGGTAAAGAAAAATGCAATAAGCGAATATTGATTGGTTTATGCAAAAGTTATAGCGCGGGGAAAGGGCACCGGGTCCCAAGCAATGCGGCCGGCGCGTGTGCGCACCACCGCCAGCGCGTGTGCCCTCTATGTTATGAATATATACTGTCATTTTATTATATGTTTTAATAACTTATTTACACGTTGGAATGCATTTGAAGCTGTCTTTCCACAAGAAAATGTCCACTGAGATGTAATATTAATATGGAACATGGCCGCCGTGAAATTGGACATTTGGGCTTCAAAAAAATGGCTGCCAAGTGTACTCTTCCAAAGTATTTCTTCAGCTGTGTTGTGTTGCCTTTTAGCTAAATAAGAAAATGACCATCGGGATAACGGACACATGCACTCCAAGAAAATGGCTGTCGAACGACTTCCATTTTTAAAGACAGGGTAGACACCCAATCCGACACCTCTGATGAAGTCACGTGGTGTGATGCAACATGTAAGGGCCGGATACACCTGAAGAACAGAAGTGACGCTAAATGCAAAGGTTTTTGCACCTCTGCCTGTAATCCTTTGTTTTCATGTAAGAGTAATTTTAACCTTCAATAAATCCTTATGTTTTAAACGTTTTCACACTATGGGAGGCCTTCTATCTTTGCTTTTATCTACATATTGAGGTACCTATCCACGGATACTCACTGATACTCACGGATATCCACACTGTCATCGGCTACATCCAACCGTATCATTGGAAGCCAACATAGGAGTGGAAACATGCCAGCAGCAGACATCTGGGACATCCAAGAAACTTATAAGGTCTAACCCTATTGAGAGTGAGGTAAGCGCTCTGTGAGCATTAAAAACCGTGGAAGCCATTTATGGAAGATTTTGTGTATTTATTTTAATGCACAAAGATTCATTTTTATGTTGTTTTGGAAAGGACTACACATGCATTTTTTAGGGAACTGATGAACAAGTGAGAAAGTGCGCTTAGGAAGAAATGTATTAAGGACTGCAGCCCCCCAGAAAAAGATACCTCACAAGTGAAGTACCTGAATAAATGGTATGTGTGAAAGGGGTAGTGGCGCTGTCCCACACCCTATAGGTCAAAAGGGTATAAGTGTCAGTGTATTGACTAGTGATATAGGTACTGCAAATTATAAATATACAATAGAGTGCAACAATATTATAACAACTTTGAATAAATGGTATGTGTGAAAGGGGTAGTGGCGCTGTCCCACACCCTATAGGTCAAAAGGGTATAAGTGTCAGTGTATTGACTAGTGAGATAGGTACTGCAAATTATAAATATACAATAGAGTGCAACAATATTATAACAACATTAAATAATAAACATTTGGTGATAAAGTGCAAAGTGCAAACTTAGTAATAAAAATAAAAAGTACTGTCCATGAAATTGCAAAAATCCAAACATATATCACGTTGATAGGTGTGCAGTAATCTTAGATGTAGATTTCCATCAAAAAAGGTGTAAGTTTGTGGTAACGCTGTGGTCCGGTGCTCCCCCACCAGGTTCCCCACTCACCAGAACTAATCACCCCTGCAGGGGTATTAGGCGTGTAGTCACAGATGGGTCCCAGCTTCCTCCTGTGGTGCTATCCGTCCAGGGAAGATGTGTCCTTTAGATTAGTCAGATCCTCATTCCACCGGAAAAAAGGAAGAAATAGGCTCCCATAGTGTAGTAAAAAAGGATTTTTTTATTTATTTTGCACAATCCAGGTGCATTACATAAATGAAATGATAATGGGTACAAAATGCATGTCCAATGATAAAAAGGTTAGCAATGTGGTATGAAAGGGAACAAACACCACAATCAGCAAGGTAAAAAATGATAAAATTAAAAATAAAGGGGACGTGGCCGGACCTGACTGGAAGATGGACGCTTGAAGCTTGAGCTCCTGCCACCCCAGAGCTAAAATCGCTATAATCCGGAGTTACCCACCTTTGTTTCCGAGCACACAAGATGGGCACGGCCTCCAGAGCCTCCTCTGCCTCTAGATCTCGGTCCCCGAGGGGAAATACCGGGGCCACTCAGCAACACATCCCGGATATGTTCCGCTCCCAGAGGGGAAACATGGCGCCGATCGGCCTAGGCCCCGCGCCAGGCCTCGCGAACCCATTGCCTCCCGACCGCTCTGAGATCGTGCTGTCGGCCCCACAGGGACTCTCCCCGCAAGCGCAGGAGGTGAATCGGTACGGGGAACCTTCCTCACCACACCGTCAGCTTACACTGGCCGATCTGCGAGCTGTGGCTACAGACATTAAAGATGCCCTGGCAGCCGCCATTGCGGGCCTCCACATAGAGGTGCGTGCCCTGGGCGATCGAGTCTCCCAAACGGAGCGCTCGGTGGTGGCGCAAGAGAACGTCCTCAAACGCACTACGAGGAAGATAGACGATCATACCCTCCAACTTAGGGATATGAATCGCCATTTGGAGGATTTAGACAACCGGGGCCGCCGCCATAACCTTGGAATACGTGGCCTTCCGGAATCAGTTGACTGGGACCATGTCCCTGAAGCGGTGACTGCAATATTCAATACAGTTCTGGACAGACCCCCCACCACCGCCATATCCTTTGACAGGATCCACCGCGCCTTGCGCCCCAGGGGTAGAGACTCAGACCCCCCGCATGATGTGATCTGCTGCCTGCCCGATTACACCTTGAAGGAATCCATACTGAAGGGGGCCAGAGGCAAACGGCCCACCCATGGGGTTCGGGCAATCCAAATCTATCAGGATCTGTCAGGGATCACTTTGAAGAATCGGCGCGACCTTAAACCACTGTTAGAGGTCCTGCGGGCAAGCGACATACGCTATCAATGGAAATTTCCCTTTTGCCTCTCAGCTTCCCGAGGCGGCCGTACCGCCACTCTGAGGGTGCCGGAGGATGTACAACAATTCTGCGAAACTTTGGAAATTCCCTTGGTGGAGGTGCCAGACTGGTACGCTGTCTTCCGGCAGTCTGTACACCGCTGGCCTAAAACCCCGGGAGGAGCCCATGGAGACCCAAGTCCCCCGATCCCGTCGCCGAAGGTCCCCGTCGGGTTCCAGACACCAGGGTAGCACACAAGGCTCCGGAGCCGCTCAAGATACAACCCCGGCCCCCGGGGCTAGGAGAGCTCGAAGGGACTACTGAAGGGACTACTGTCCTCCCCTACTTAAAGTATGCCTGCCTTTTCTTTTCTGTTTGCACGATCGGAGACTTTTTACTTTTTACTGGCTAAGTTATAGTTTGCCACGAAACATGTGTTTGAGTAGGGAACGTTCGCTAATTACTACTGGCATCCCTCTCTACGGGCGATGCCTTAACAGAACTGACTGTTTACTCTGGCCTTGATGTCACCAGGCCATACAAGCCGCGGCCTTTTGCCTTGGGTCAATGCCGTGGGATGGAACCCGCCCTTGGTTGTCCGATCCGGGACCACTGTGACTACAGTTCCCGCAATGCCCTGCGGCGGAAGCCTTCTTACAGGAAATACTGCGGTGGGACGGGACCGGACATGGCTGGAGAACTACGTCTCCCAAGCCGCACTGCGTCGGAAGACGCCGCACGCTCCTCCTTATTCCAGGAAGTGCTCTGTGACCCGGATGTGGCGATGGCTCTTCCTTCCGACGCCGGTGCTCCTTGGTTACGATACCTTCCCTGCTTTTGCCCCTCCGGTTGGCGGACCCCTCTCAATATCACAACCGAGGGAGCAGAGCAGACGACTGTCTCTTCCTGAGACCGCGAGGACGGCTCCTGGACAACAGAGCTACAGACTGCCCGTTGTCATCAGCGCGCCAGCCGGCGAACAGACCGGAGACACCCGGATGTGCTCTCTGAGAGAGAACTGCGTTCTGCATATTACGCCACCCGGTGGGGTTAGATTCGGACTTTCCTCGCACCATGCAGATGTCAGCTGACTGTCCCGCCTGCCTAGACTCCACTGTGGTTCTGCGGTCTGTGAGTAGCTACCCGGTTCTCCCATGCTCCCGCTTAGCACATAACTATCGAAGGTGTCATAGGCGCCCGTTTTGTTAATACTGCTCCTCACGTTCCAACCGCTGCAAGAGAATCGAACAGTTGGCCGCAATGTCAAGAGGATTACTGCTGTTGGCTCAAGTTTGTTATACCCTGAACTTTCTCTATTTAACCATCACTGTCCTTTTATGTAGAGATAGGTGATTAAGGGATTAGGGAACCTCCCGAGCCTATTAAGGTCTCCCTTGCTGAGTCATTACCCTGGGTCGGGCTATGGGGCCGCGAGTCAGCGTGGCAAGGGGGCTTAAATATCCCCTGCTGCCTCCCGACGTGCGACCCTCTGGACGCTGCTGACCCCGGTAGCCAGGGGTCCCCGGCCTCACAACTGTCTCGTGTGCCGCGAATGATAGGACACACACTCAGACTAGATCCAAAGCTCTTTAGTCTACCTGTTGCAGGTGACGGTACCCTATAGCACAGCGCACCGCACTTGTTATACGCAGGTACGGTACACCTGAGGCCTGCAAATGCAGGTCCCTTAAGCTCTTAGTTCAGGTCGCGCCGTACAGGTCACTCTGTTGCACGTTTCTCCCTTACTAATTATTTGTATAAGTTAGAAGGAATTGCTCTGGGTTGGCTGGTAGTGGTTTATGTTGATTAATTTTATTTGTTACACCTAGGACATATAGACGTCCGATACTGTTTCCACCGTCTCCAGGTGGGATCGCTCCAACCCCCATACCGACGCGCGGTGGCTAGTAGGCCTATTGGCTGGGCCTGCTCTCCCCGTACGCTTTGTACCTCACCGACCCCCCCCCCCTCCCCTCTTAGGTGAGTGGACACATCTCCACGGGCCTAATCGGTTGCTTCCTACCCTGTGCTATCGCACATACATTACCCCTACCTTCCCTCTGCCCCCCCCCCCTTCCACCTCCCCTACAAGTAACCCTCCCCCTCCCTACCCTTAGGATGGATGCCTGTTGGTGTACCCCACATGCTTTGGGCCATACCCCGCCCCCAAATGTCCCTCAAAGTTTACTCCCTAAATATAAGGGGGCTTAACACACCAGAAAAGCGTTAGCGCTTACTTTACACTCTACAAAAAGAGAAACCTCATATTGTACTATTGCAAGAGACCCACTTTAGAACTGATTCCGTCCCTAAGTTACATAACCATTATTTCCCGACGGTATTCCACGCCACCAACAATGAATCCAAGTCTAAAGGGGTCTCCGCAGAGGCGGCTCTAGGCTTGGTGAGGCCTTAGGCAAACCTTAAATATGAGGCCCCACCAACTCCCATAATGGGAAAAATAATTCAAGCGTTAAAAATTAACGCTAAAAATTACATGTATAAAGAGCCTTAAATCCTATGAACTATGAATTACAGTTTCTAGAACTCGCTCTAACCAATTCTTCTATTCAATCAATCAATTCTTGTATTCTAATCAATTATATATATATAAGGGGGGCTCTGGTGATGAGATCAAATTATATCTATATTAGATCACTGCATTCCCCTTTACATCAGCGTTCCAACTTGCATTTAACTGTAACATGGAAACTCTAAAGTGGGGGGAACTCTGGTCACCATAGAGCACCTTCCCCAGAGTAAACGCACTAAGGTAAGGGGGGATAGAGATTGTCAGAGACTGCATACATGGTAAAATTGATGGTCAGAGACTGCAGACATGGTACAAAAGATGGTCAGAGACTGCAGACATGGTACAAGAGATGGTCTGAGACTGCATACATACTACAGGAGATTGTCTGAGACTGCATACTTGATACAAGAGATGGTCAGAGACTGCATACACAATACAAGAGATGATCAGAGACTGCATACATGATACAAGATACAGTCAGAGAGTGTGTGGACATGATACAGGAGATGGTCAGAGACTGTATACATGATACAGGAAATGGTCAGAGATTCCATACATGATACAAGAGATGGTCAGAGACTGCATATATGAAACAAGAGATGATCAGAGACTGCATACATGATACAAGAGATGGTCAGAGACGGCAGACATGGTACAAGAGATGGTCAGAGACTACAGACATGGTACAATAGATGGTAAGAGACTACAGACATGGTACAAGAGATGGTCAGAGACTGCAGACATGGTACAAGAGATGGTCAGAGACTACAAACATGATACAAGAGATAGTCAGAGACTACAAACATGATACAAGAGATGGTCAGAGACTGCAGACATGGTACAAGAGATGGTCAGAGACTGCATACATGATACAAGAGATGGTCAGAGACTGCATACATGGTACAAGAGATGGTCCGAGACTGCAGACATGGTACAAGAGATGGTCCGAGACTGCAGACATGGTACAAGAGATGGTCCGAGACTGCAGACATGGTACAAGAGATGGTCAGAGACTGCAGACATGGTACAATAGATGGTCAGAGACTGCAGACATGGTACAAGAGATGGTCAGAGACTGCAGACATGGTACAATAGATGGTCAGAGACTGCAGACATGGTACAATAGATGGTCAGAGACTGCATACGTACTATAGGAGATTGTCTGAGACTGCATACTTGATACAAGAGATGGTCAGAGACGGCATACACGATACAAGAGATGGTGAGAGACTGCATACACGATACAAGAGATGGTGAGAGACTGCATACACGATACAAGAGATGGTCAGAGACTGCATACATGATACAGTCAGAGAGTGTGTGGACATGATACAGGAGATGGTCAGAGACTGTATACGTGATATAGGAAATGGTCAGAGACTGCATACATAATACAAGAGATGGTCAGAGACTGCAGACATCGTACAAGAGATGGTCAGAGACTGCATACATGATACAAGATACGGTCAGAGAGTGTGTGGACATGATACAGGATATGGTTAGAGACTGCATACAAGATACAGGAGATGGTCAGAGACTGCATACTTGATACATGAAATGGTCAGAGACTGCATACATAATACAAGAGATGGTCAGAGACTGCAGACATGGTACAAGAGATGGTCAGAGACTGCATACATGATACAAGGGATGGTCAGAGACTGTATACATGATACAGGAGATGGTCAGAGACTGCAGATATACTACAGGAGATGGTCAGAGACTGCAGATATACTACAGGAGATGGTCAGAGACTGCATACATGATAAAAGAGACGGTCAGAGAGTGTGCAGACATGATACAGGAGATGGTCAGAGACTGCAGACATGGTACAAGAGATGGTCAGAGACTGCAGACATGGTACAAGAGATGGTCAGAGACTGCATACGTTCTACAGGAGATGGTCAGAGACTGCATACATACTACAGGAGATGGTCAGAGACTGCATACATGATAAAAGAGATGGTCAAAGACTGCAGACATGATACAGGAGATGGTCAAAGACTGCAGACATGATACAGGAGATGGTCAAAGACTGCAGACATGGTATAAGAGATGGTCAGAGACTGCATACATACTACAGGAGATGGTCAGAGACTGCATACATGATAAAAGAGATGGTCAAAGACTGCATACATGATAAAAGAGATGGTCAAAGACTGCAGACATGATACAGGAGATGATCAAAGACTGCAGACATGGTATAAGAGATGGTCAGAGACTGCAGACATTGTACAAGAGATGGTCAGAGACTGCATACATACTACAGGAGATGGTCAGAGACTGCATTCATACCACAGGAGATGGTCAGAGACTGCATACATGATACAAGAGATAGTCAGAGACTGCATACTTGATAAAGGAGATGGTCAGAGACTGCATACGTGGTAGAAGAGATGGTCAGAGACTGCATATGTGGTATAAGAGATGGTCAGAGACAGCAGACATGGTACAAGAGATGGTCAGAGACTGCAGACATGGTACAAGAGATGGTCAGAGACTGCAGACATGGTACAAGAGATGGTCAGAGACTGCAGACATGGTACAGGAGATGGCTAGAGACTGCAGACATGATACAGATGATGGTCAGAGACTGCAGACATGGTACACGAGATGGCCAGAGACTGCAGACATGGTACAAGAGATGGTCAGAAACTGCAGACATGATACAGATGATGGTCAGAGACTGCAGACATGGTACACGAGATGGCCAGAGACTGCAGATATACTACAGGAGATGGTCAGAGACTGCATACGAGGTACACAAAATGGTGAGAGACTGCAGACATGGTACAAGAGATGGTCAGAAACTGCACACATGATACAGGAGATGGTCAGAGACTGCAGACATGGTACAAGAGATGGCCAGAGACTGCAGATATACTACAGGAGATGGTCAGAGACTGCATACGAGGTACACAAAATGGTGAGAGACTGCAGACATGGTACAAGAGATGGTCAGAAACTGCACACATGATACAGGAGATGGTCAGAGACTGCAGACATGGTACAAGAGATGGTGAGAGACTGCTGATATACTACAGGAGATGGTCAGAGACTGCATACATGATACAAGCGATGGTCAGAGACTGCATACACAATACAAGAGATGGTCAGAGACTGCATACACAATACAAGAGATGGTCAGAGACTGCATACACGATACAAGAGACGGGCAGAGAGTGTGCGGACATCATACAAGAAATGGTCAGAGACTGCATACCTGATACAAGAGATGGTCAGAGACTGCATACCTGATACAAGAGATGGTCAGAGACTGCATATATAATACAAGAGATAGTCAGAGACTGCATACATGATACAGGAGATGGTCAGAGACTGCACATATACAACAGGAGATGGTCAGAGACTGCATACATGATACAAGAGATGGTCAGAGACTGCATACATGATACAAGAGATGGTCAGAGACTGCATACATGATACAAGAGATGGTCAGAGACTGCATACATGATACAGGAGATGGTCATAGACTGCATACATGGTACAAGAGATGGTCAGAGACTGCAGACATTGTACAAGAGATGGTCAGAGACTGCAGACATTGTACAAGAGATGGTCAGAGACTGCATACATGGTACAAGAGATGGTCAGAGACTGCAGACATTGTACAAGAGATGGTCAGAGACTGCAGACATTGTACAAGAGATGGTCAGAGACTGCAGACATGGTACAAGAGATGGTCAGAGACTGCAGACATGGTACAAGAGATGGTCAGAGACTACAAACATGATACAAGAGATAGTCAGAGACTACAAACATGATACAAGAGATGGTCAGAGACTGCAGACATGGTACAAGAGATGGTCAGAGACTGCATACATGATACAAGAGATGGTCAGAGACTGCATACATGGTACAAGAGATGGTCCGAGACTGCAGACATGGTACAAGAGATGGTCCGAGACTGCAGACATGGTACAAGAGATGGTCCGAGACTGCAGACATGGTACAAGAGATGGTCAGAGACTGCAGACATGGTACAATAGATGGTCAGAGACTGCAGACATGGTACAATAGAAGGTCAGAGACTGCAGACATGGTACAATAGATGGTCAGAGACTGCAGACATGGTACAAGAGATGGTCAGAGACTGCATACGTACTATAGGAGATTGTCTGAGACTGCATACTTGATACAAGAGATGGTCAGAGACGGCATACACGATACAAGAGATGGTGAGAGACTGCATACACGATACAAGAGATGGTGAGAGACTGCATACACGATACAAGAGATGGTCAGAGACTGCATACATGATACAGTCAGAGAGTGTGTGGACATGATACAGGAGATGGTCAGAGACTGTATACGTGATATAGGAAATGGTCAGAGACTGCATACATAATACAAGAGATGGTCAGAGACTGCAGACATCGTACAAGAGATGGTCAGAGACTGCATACATGATACAAGATACGGTCAGAGAGTGTGTGGACATGATACAGGATATGGTTAGAGACTGCATACAAGATACAGGAGATGGTCAGAGACTGCATACTTGATACATGAAATGGTCAGAGACTGCATACATAATACAAGAGATGGTCAGAGACTGCATACATGATACAAGGGATGGTCAGAGACTGTATACATGAGGGATGGTCAGAGACTGTATACATGATACAGGAGATGGTCAGAGACTGCAGATATACTACAGGAGATGGTCAGAGACTGCAGATATACTACAGGAGATGGTCAGAGACTGCATACATGATAAAAGAGACGGTCAGAGAGTGTGCAGACATGATACAGGAGATGGTCAGAGACTGCAGACATGGTACAAGAGATGGTCAGAGACTGAAGACATGGTACAAGAGATGGTCAGAGACTGCAGACATGGTACAAGAGATGGTCAGAGACTGCATACGTTCTACAGGAGATGGTCAGAGACTGCATACATACTACAGGAGATGGTCAGAGACTGCATACATGATAAAAGAGATGGTCAAAGACTGCAGACATGATACAGGAGATGGTCAAAGACTGCAGACATGATACAGGAGATGGTCAAAGACTGCAGACATGGTATAAGAGATGGTCAGAGACTGCATACATACTACAGGAGATGGTCAGAGACTGCATACATGATAAAAGAGATGGTCAAAGACTGCATACATGATAAAAGAGATGGTCAAAGACTGCAGACATGATACAGGAGATGATCAAAGACTGCAGACATGGTATAAGAGATGGTCAGAGACTGCAGACATTGTACAAGAGATGGTCAGAGACTGCATACATACTACAGGAGATGGTCAGAGACTGCATTCATACCACAGGAGATGGTCAGAGACTGCATACATGATACAAGAGATAGTCAGAGACTGCATACTTGATAAAGGAGATGGTCAGAGACTGCATACGTGGTAGAAGAGATGGTCAGAGACTGCATATGTGGTATAAGAGATGGTCAGAGACAGCAGACATGGTACAAGAGATGGTCAGAGACTG
This sequence comes from Rana kukunoris, assembly GCA_029574335.1. Lineage (NCBI taxonomy): Eukaryota > Metazoa > Chordata > Amphibia > Anura > Ranidae > Rana > Rana kukunoris. The sequence goes on along the minus strand of CM056059.1, from coordinate 215,100,882 downwards.
CAGACATGGTACAAGAGATGGTCAGAGACTGCAGACATGGTACAAGAGATGGTCAGAGACTGCAGACATGGTACAGGAGATGGCTAGAGACTGCAGACATGGTACAGGAGATGGCCAGAGACTGCAGACATGGTAAAAGAGATGGTCAGAAACTGCAGACATGATACAGATGATGGTCAGAGACTGCAGACATGGTACAGGAGATGGCCAGAGACTGCAGACATGGTACAAGAGATGGTCAGAAACTGCAGACATGATACAGATGATGGTCAGAGACTGCAGACATGGTACACGAGATGGCCAGAGACTGCAGATATACTACAGGAGATGGTCAGAGACTGCATACGAGGTACACAAAATGGTGAGAGACTGCAGACATGGTACAAGAGATGGTCAGAAACTGCACACATGATACAGGAGATGGTCAGAGACTGCAGACATGGTACAAGAGATGGCCAGAGACTGCAGATATACTACAGGAGATGGTCAGAGACTGCATACGAGGTACACAAAATGGTGAGAGACTGCAGACATGGTACAAGAGATGGTCAGAAACTGCACACATGATACAGGAGATGGTCAGAGACTGCAGACATGGTACAAGAGATGGTGAGAGACTGCTGATATACTACAGGAGATGGTCAGAGACTGCATACATGATACAAGCGATGGTCAGAGACTGCATACACAATACAAGAGATGGTCAGAGACTGCATACACAATACAAGAGATGGTCAGAGACTGCATACACGATACAAGAGACGGGCAGAGAGTGTGTGGACATCATACAAGAAATGGTCAGAGACTGCATACCTGATACAAGAGATGGTCAGAGACTGCATACCTGATACAAGAGATGGTCAGAGACTGCATATATAATACAAGAGATAGTCAGAGACTGCATACATGATACAGGAGATGGTCAGAGACTGCACATATACAACAGGAGATGGTCAGAGACTGCATACATGATACAAGAGATGGTCAGAGACTGCATACATGATACAAGAGATGGTCAGAGACTGCATACATGATACAAGAGATGGTCAGAGACTGCATACATGATACAGGAGATGGTCATAGACTGTATACATGGTACAAGAGATGGTCAGAGACTGCAGACATTGTACAAGAGATGGTCAGAGACTGCAGACATTGTACAAGAGATGGTCAGAGACTGCATACATGGTACAAGAGATGGTCAGAGACTGCAGACATTGTACAAGAGATGGTCAGAGACTGCAGACATTGTACAAGAGATGGTCAGAGACTGCATACATGGTACAAGAGATGGTCAGAGACTGCAGACATTTTACAGGAGATGGTCAGAGACTGCATACATGATACAGGAGATGGTAATAGACTGCATACATGGTACAAGAGATGGTCAGAGACTGCATACATACTACATGAGATTGTCAGAGACTGCATATTTGATACAATAGATGGTCAGAGACTGCAGACATACTACTGGAGATGGTCAGATAGAAGGATGAGCTCCGGCGTGTTTGCACAGCCCACATGTGAAATCGCATCTCAAATCGGCGGCAATTGCCGGCAATGAAACCGCTGCAGTGATTTAAAAAAAGTAGTTCCTGTACTACTTTTTGCGATTTCAGGACGCGATTTACATTGACATCTGTGCAGAAACCTGCACAGATGTCTCCTAAATCGCGCTGCAATCGGGAAAATCGCGCAATTTCACTCCCGCAGCCCAGTGAGAACCAGGGCTTAGTCAGAGACTGCAGACATGGTACAGGAGATTGGCAGAGAGTGTGTGGACATAATTGGGCTGAAATTGCACAGAACGCACAGCGTGTTCCTTTTTTCTCAGTGTGAACCTGGACCTGTGACCTGGAACCCACACTTTGCTAACTGGCCTGGAAAGGGGGCATTAGTATGGGCACCTGCTGGAGAAATTTGGCACATATCTTGTGGGATGCCACCCCCCTCTGTGGTAGACAGTGTCTTTAATTGGGGGGGGGATATGTGCTAAGGGGGTGGATTTGATATCCAAGCCCCCTTGCAGCATATGTCAAAAAGTGCCCCCTAGAACATATCCTCTCCCCCACAATTACTCAAAGTAAACTGTAGGCATGACCCCCTCCCTCCCCCTCTGGAAGGCTCACTTACTCTGCTTTAGGAGATGATGTGTCATTTTGTCAGACGAGCAGCTTTGTCTCGGCAGCATGGTGAGCCAGCCTCCTTCCCCTCCCCCTCCTCCTCTGTGTACACAGGAAACATCACACAGCACGAGGAGGAGAGGGGCGGGCTCAGTTCACTCGTCTCACTCTGCACTGTGTGTGTGATGACCAGGCACTCGGGGACTGCAGGGAGAGATGTCGGCTGACTCGGCTCTCTCTCTGCCATACAAAGTGGAGCTTGCGGCAGCGCGTGGGAACGACAATAGCCAGGAAAGGAAAGGGTTAAGGCATGGGCAAATTAGGAGGCCGCACGGGGCCCCTGACTTTGCGAGGCCCCTGACTTTGCGGGGCCTAAGGCAGCCGCCTAATTTGCCTAATTAGAGAGCCGCCTCTGGGTCTCCGTCCTGGTATCCAAACACTGCCCCTTACAGGTTGAGGATGTCCAAAGGGACACAATGGGTAGATACATTTTCCTCAAGGGATCTCTTCATGGATCCCCCATCACGGTTGCGAATGTGTACGCCCCAAACTCGCACCAAGTCACATTCTTCCGAGACACGCTTCACCTCCTCACAGCCTTCCAGACGGGCATTTTAGTTCTAGGCGGAGACTTTAACGTGCCACTGGATCCCCTTCTAGACACATCCAACGGCTCCACCACCTTACCGTATCGCGCTCTTAAAGCCATAAAATCCCAATTAGACACGCTCACCTTGCATGACTCCTGGCGTACACTGCACCCGAACGAAAAAGACTTCACATTCTTCTCTCCCCTACACAATAAATATTCCCGTATAGATTTCATATTCCTCTCCCAGACAGACCTGCACATGCTCACCACGGCCACCATCGAACCCATGGTACTCTCAGATCACCACCCGACCACGATGACACTAGGGTGGCCGGGGCGACGTCCCAGATCCGGGATCTGGAGGATGGATGATTCCCTCCTCCTGGATCCAGCGGACACTTACGCCATCTCGACCAAGCTAGCACAATTCTTTGACGAAAACGATACGGGTGAGGTGCCGTCGGCCACAGTGTGGGCGGCCCACAAATGCGTTATCCGCGGAGAAATTATTTCCCTAATGGCAAAGCGTCATAGGCTCAGGAAGGCTCGCATAGACGATCTCTCAGATCGCATGAAAACGTTAGAACGAGTTCACAAGCGTACCCTGGCGGCTGACACCCATGAAGCACTCTTGACGGCCAGAAAGGCCTTATTGAGTGAACTTCACTCTCGTTTACAACGAAAATTTTCTTTCACTCATAAATTGTATTACGAGTTCGGGAACAAGTCAGGGAATCTTCTAGCCTCGGCATTACAAAAGAAGAAATCAACACTCACGATCCGTGCAAACACTCCCCCGACAGGTCCTTCGGTACACAGGTCTGATCATATTGCTAGGCAATTCGCGCACTATCTCTCTTTGCTATATGCCCTCCCGACGCCACAAGCTGACACAGCCGACATGAGTCGCCCACAACTTATAGAGGACTTTCTAGCCACTTACGGACCACCCCCAGGCCAGGCACCGGATATGTCACATCTAGATGCACCAATTTCGGCCGCGGAGGCTCATTTAGCACTAAAACAACTTAAACCTGGGAAAAGCCCTGGCCCGGACGGCCTCACCTCTGGCTATTACAAAACGTTTGCGGCACTCTTGCTTCCGCGATTCGTGAAGGCTTTTAATGACATTCCCCTCCCCCCCACACTAGCAAAGACCTACTAGAGGCTCACATTACTCTAGTCCCCAAACCGGGTAAGGACACTACACTAGTAGCCAGTTACCGCCCGATATCCTTACTCAATGTCGATATAAAACTGTACGCAAAAATATTGGCCAATAGATTGCTCCCTTTTCTCTCCGACCTCATTTCGACCGACCAAGTTGGCTTTGTCCCCGGCCGTGAGGCCCGGGACAACACGACTAAAGCACTTAACATTTACCACTGGCTGACCACACATGACACAAAGGGCTTCTTTTTATCCCTGGACGCGGAGAAGGCGTTTGACAGGGTGGCTTGGGATTATATGTCGGCGACCCTACTCAAAGCGGGCGTTCCCACCCGTTTCCTTCACATGGTAATGACTCTTTATGCCGCACCCACGGCCAGGATCAGGGTCAATGGCCTCCTGTCAGACGCCTTCCCCGTACACAATGGTACCAGACAGGGATGCCCCCTCTCCCCCTTACTGTTCGTCCTATCCCTTGAACCGTTCCTTCGGAGGCTTCGAGACAACCCGGACATCGCAGGGATATCCATTAATAATGCCACCCACAAGATTGCTGCATACGCCGATGACGTACTGCTGTTCCTGACCAACCCCCATATCACTCTGCCCAACCTTCTCAAAGACTTGCAAACCTTTAAGACCCTCTCCAACCTCCAGATTAATTATAGAAAATCGATGGCTCTCAATGTCTCCCTTCCCCAGACCCCAGACTGGTGGATTTCTGCAAACAGAGATTCCCCTTTAAATGGGAACCCCACAATATCACTTATCTAGGCATCAAGCTCCCAGCCCATCTCCCCGACCTGTACACCAGAAATTTCCTCCCTGTCCTACAAACTATCAAGGGTGATTTGCTCAGCTGGCACGGAGGACATTTCTCTTGGTTCGGTAAAGCGGCGATCCTGAAAATGAACATTCTCCCTAGACTACTGTATTTAATGCAGGCGGTGCCGATTAGACTTCCCCCCGCATTTTTCGCCTCCCTCAAGACAGCCTGCAGATCCTTCCTATGGGCAGGCCGACCTGCTAGAATAGGCTGGGACAGGCTCATCCTCCCGAAACAACTGGGAGGCATTGGCTTACCTGACCTGGCCTATTATCACAAAGCCTGCCATCTCACCCGGGTTTTGGATTGGCATCTCCATGGCAACAGCAAGGCGTGGGTTGGGGTAGAGGAGGCTTTTGTTGACATGCCCATCGCTAATGTGCCATGGATCTCCCCAAACTCCGTCCCCAGATCAGGTAAATCCCATCCGCTGATCGGCCCCACCCTGTCCACCTTGAGGGCCATGTACACCGTTCCTGGCTTGACTCCCTCTCCAGGGCCAATGACACCCCTTACCCTGAATCCCGACTTCCCCCCTGGCGTCCAAGCGCATGCCCGGTCAGGGACGAGGGACAGTCCAACGCTAAGGGCCCACCTCTTTTTTGAAAATGACACGCTATTATCCCACGAGGGGATGATCTCCAAATTCCCAACACACCACATCCCTAGGTTTCTATACTTCCAGCTCCGCCACTTCTTTCACAGTGTACAACCCCCTCTTCCCTGGAGAAGAGAACTTACACCGTTCGAACATCTCTGTTCTCGGGCAGAACCGCAAAGACACATGATTTCAACCCTATATTCCCTACTTATCTCGGCCATCAAACCCAGAACCGATGTTCATCGCTTGTGGGAGGCTGATTTATCGGAGGGCTTGATGCCAGGTGACTGGGCAGAGGTTTTCCTACACATTCACAAGGGTTCTATTAATGTCTCTACGCAAGAGAACAGGTTTAAACTTTACTCGAGGTGGTACAGGACCCCCGATAGGCTACATAACATTTTCCCAAACACTCCCTCCACGTGTTGGAGATGTAACTCAGAAGAAGGATCCTTCCTTCACATATGGTGGGATTGCCCAGCCATCCAACCGTTCTGGAAAGAGGTTCATTCACTCATCTCCCACATCACTACATACACGCCTGATTTCTCTCCGGCCCAATACCTGCTCCATCACACTCCCATCCCTCTATCTACATACTGGAAGTCCCTGATGCTACACCTTATCAATGCAACCACTCAATGCATCCCTATCCACTGGAGAGCAACTACCCCCCCCCCCCCCCACGGTAAGGGAATGGCAAGCTAGAGTTTCAAGAATCGAAGACATGGAAAGGATCATTCATCAATCTAAAGATATGCATGATAAATTTAGACTTACCTGGTCATGCTGGATGCATTATAGAGAGTCTTTACAACTTACGGCCCCGGGTACACCCCCCACCTCCCCTCCTCAGCTGACTGAGGCGAGCACTGACTAAATCCATGCCCTGAGGTCTCTCACCCCGTCTGCGACCCTTTACCCACCTTACCTCTTGTAATACGAGCCACTCTGGACCAAGCTTGACTCTACAATCCTCAATTCCCACTGAAGCGCCCTCCCGCCCACAGTATGTTCCCTTTAGGGGTGGGCGGACGCAGGGTAGAGCCCCACTGGTCCGTGTGCTCCCTGTTATACTGCATGTTGACCCGTACCCCTTCCCCATCCCCCCCCCTCTCCCCTGTCCTCCCCAGACTGGTTTAACGATACTGTTCCAGGTTTTTAGTTTAGGCAGGTATACCTATCTGGAGAGGGGAACTCCCCTCCACCCTCATGTATGTTACATCGCCAATGCACTGCTATCTGTTCATTGTATGTTATAGGCATCGGTTTGTTTTATGGAATGTTACTTGCAACTGCTGTATGAAACTTTTGAACACCCAATAAAAATTTTCTTGAAAAAATAAAAATAAAAATAAAAACAAAAATAGGTATCCTGTCAGAAGCTCCCAGCACGCTGCATCAGTTTCCTCCGTCGGGAGTGGAAGCGCTAGCGTGCGTTCCAAACAGCCCAGACAGCAAACCGGAAGCCTGCAGATGCGTCTCTAGCGTGGAATGAGGATCTGACTAATCTAAAGAACACAACTTCCCTGGACGGATAGCACCACTGGAGGAAGCTGGGACCCATCTGTGACTACACGCCTAATACCCCTGCAGGGGTGATTAGTTCTGGTGAGTGGGGAACCTGGTGGGGGAGCACCGGACCACAGCGTTACCACAAACTTACACCTTTTTTGATGGAAATTTACATCTAAGATTACTGCACATCTATCAACGTGATATATGTTTGGATTTTTGCAATTTCATGGACTGTACTTTTTATTTTTATTACTAAGTTTGCACTTTGCACTTTATCACCAAATGTTTATTATTTAATGTTGTTATAAAATTGTTGCACTCTATTGTATATTTATAATTTGCAGTACCTATCTCACTAGTCAATACACTGACACTTATACCCTTTTGACCTATAGGGTGTGGGACAGCGCCACTACCCCTTTCACACATACCTTTTAGGGAACTGAGCCCCATTTTTTCACTTGTGGACTACTGCACACTTTTGCACATGTGCACAAAGGGCCAGATTCAGATACACTTAATTTTGCGCTGCGTAATCGAAATACTCTACGCTGCCGTATTTTACCAGGCTCTACATTGAATTCTGGTAGATTTTTGCCCGTACGCTACGGTGGCGTAGTCTATTTCTTGCCGCGTAATCGAAATACGCGATTAGGGGGCGTGAAGCATTTAAATTAGGCGTGTCCCCGCGGCGATCGAACTGCGCATGCTCCGTTCAGAAATGTCCCGCCGTGTATTGTGCGAAATCACGTCGTTACGTCATTCATTGTTTGAGTAGCGTCATTTACGAACATTCCTATTCCCGGACGACTTACGTTAAAAATAATAAAAGACATCGGAAAACGTAGAAATTCGACGCGGGAACGACGGCCATACTTAACATGGGCTGTCTAATATTAGACCAGCAAAAAGCTGGTAATGGGCCAGATTCAGGTAGAGTTGCGCTGGAGTAATTCGATATGCGCCGCGTAACTGTGAAGATGCGCCGTCGTTTCTATGTGGCCGTACCCACCAAACTAGATGCGACAGAAAACGGGCCATTTCCGATCGGCTAAACTTTCCGACGCCAGAGTCTCGTCAGCGCATAATTTCGCTTGGCGCATCAGTCGCGCCTATTGATTTCCCCTGCAAATATGCAAATGAGGGAGATTTCCCGATTCGCAAACAGATTAGCACCATACGCTGGCTACATGCGCCTCGCGTATCTCGTCCATCCGGCGCAAAGTTTTTTCTACAAATAGCTGCTTTATCTTGACTCCAGACGGCCACAGGTCAGCAGGAGAGCCGCTACAGCAGCGTTACCGACGATAAGAGCTAGCTGAGCACCCCCACTTGCAGGACAACACCTCTGTCCATGCTTGTCTGTCAACTTTTACAGCCATGGAGGAAGACATCATAGGTCTCCATAGCCGAGATGACGGCTGACAGCTCCTGGCCTTTAGAGTTCAGCTTTCTTCTGTGTGTTTGCGGGGAACGGGAGCAGCCATCTCAGAACAAAAGTAACTTCACTGCAGGGAGGGGGAACAGGATATACTTTAGTGCCGGAATGGCGCATCTAGGGGCGCATTTAAACGCTCAACGGAACGCATTGCGCTGGCGTTTCCCGTGAAGTGGTGCCGACGGAAGTTGTGAGCATGCGCACAAGGGGGCGAGTGGAGCCTCACTCACTGCGCATGCTCCGTGGTTGATGCGCTGAACGTAAGCCTCTGCGCTGGGCTCCGCCCATCATTTACATATGATCACACCCACTTCCACTTGCGTCGGGTTACGCCAGCGCATTATCGTTACTCTGGCGCAAGTTTACGCGCAACTGCTATGTGAATAACAGTACTTGCGCCGAAAGTGTCGGCGGAGTAACGTAAATGAGAAACGTTACTCCACAGTAAAGAAGCGCCCATGTACCTGAATCTGGCCCATAGTGTTATGCAAAAAAAAGATGACTAAAGATGCCGTAAGAGATTGCGATTGAAGATCGTAATTTCTGGGATCGCCGGCAAAAGCTCATTAGCATACCCCGACGCGGAAAATGACAGGTAGTCCACCAAGTAGCCGCAATTTTATTGCAGCGTAGATCCAAAGGCATACAAACACGTAATCCAGTCGAATTGAAGCCGTCTATTGAGGTTTCCGACTAGCTAAAAAATGCGCGTAATTTGAAATTACTCCAGTCTAACACCAGTTAGACAGGAGTTACAGGTCTCTGAATCTGGCCCAAAGTTTTTTAGACTTTGGTCACATATTTTATATAATTTATATTGCATTTATTTTATTATCACTTAGGTAGTTGCGCTCATCACTATTTATTCAGTATAGAATACCCCCCACAGTGCAGACCCCCCCATTAGTATAGAATTACGCCTCAGTGCAGACCCCCCATCAGTATAAAATCCCCGCTCAGTGCAGACCCCCCCATTAGTATTGAATCCCCTCCCCCCTGTGCAGACCCCACAGATACACACAGCAGTGGTTCCCTCTTCTTGTGTGGATAAAAAAAACAGAGAGGAGAGGGACCTCTGGCGGGTGTCATCCAGGTGTGGCTCGCATCCCCTGCCCCCACCTAGCAGCGCCACTATACTCAACTAAAGCTTTGCAAGCTTCTAAATTATGGTCAAACCAGTGGCAGAATTATCAGGGTCGTAGCAGTCACACTTGTGACTGGGCCTGGAGTTCCACCACTTCAGTCGGCCATGCCTGCCTATCTGCCAGTGTGAGGGGCCCACCCGCCCGTCTTCACATGCGAGGTACCCACCTGTCCATTCTTGCTGTGCTACTGAGGCCTGCCTGTTTGTTTGTTCTGCTGCTGAGGGGAGAGAAGGCAGAGCTGAGACTCTTGACTGCCCTGCCTATCCAGAGAGAATGTAGGGAGGCAGGGGCGCACACTGAAAAAGAAAGTCAGCTAACCAGCTGCTACCAATCAAGTGAAGTGGGAGCAGCTCTCCCCTCTGCGACTGTAGGGAGTCCCTATGAGGAAAAGGCATCACTGTAGGCACGATGACGGAATTCTGAGGAGGAATCGATTGATTAAAGTAAGTGACAAATTGCCAGTACAAACTATCTCAACCTCCACCACCTCTGCCTCTTACTGAACCCATCCCCCCATCACCAATTTCATCCCTAGCCCCCATCACCTCCATAACAGAGGAGATGGGATCAGTAGGAGGCAGAGGTGGTAGTGGGAGAAGATGGCACCACCGCTGCTGCCCCCTTCAACACCACCGCTGCCACCCCCCTCAACACCACCTCTGCCACCCCCTCAACACTTTTTCAGGGGGCCTTCATGACTTCTTGCACTGGGGCCCTGAAGTTTCTAGCTACGCCTCTAGGTCAAACTATACCCAGGCTTTCATTTGGTTCAAGATACAGTAAGTCACAAGCTCAAGGTTTATTAGGTGTGCAGAACAGGCATCTGACTCGAGCTGGACCAGTCTTACTTATGCAATTTTAGGTGTCCTATTGGGAATATTCAGTGAGCCAGGTTGTAACTGCATGTTTAACAATTTGTGATGAATAAATTAAAATACAGCGCTACTAAATAAATAATTACACACAAAATATTAATAACCAAATGTAAGAAGCTGCATCCGGTGAAGGTACACAAAACCAAAATATATATGAAACAAATTAAAGATACGCTACAATTTACAACTAATATATGTGAACCGTGCAATGAACAACACCATATAGGGTTAACAAATAACTGACAAACAGAGAATGTGAATTGCTCAGTGAATCCAGCTGTGAGTAAAATCCACACCTAAAATGAAAAATATATGTGTCCCATAAACCAATAATATGTGCGGAAATGATATCCCATGAGTAAGTCACGTGTTCGTGACGCAACGCGTAGGGAGGAGCCATACGTACGGAACCAACGGAGGTCTCATACGATACTCAGCAATACTGAGCGGCTTTTATCTTTAGGGGAATCCGTGAGTGTGACATATCACGTATTTGGTATACAGTTTACCATACAATATTACACCATGGTATGTTTTCTCTTTTTGTTATATGTTCTGCGGACCATGTGAGGATCAATTTCATCTGTATGAATTAGGAGCTTTGATACAACTGAAGATTTTGTACTCATAGTTGCTGTACATATTTTTTGGAATTTCAGTTTTGGAATCACGGTGTATAGATATCTATATTTGGACTTTTTTTTCCGCACATATTATTGGTTTATGGGACACATATATTTGTCATTTTAGGTGTGGATTTTACTCACAGCTGGATTCACTGAGCAATTCACATTCTCTGTTTGTCAGTTATTTGTTAACCCTATATGGTGTTGTTCATTGCATGGTTCACATATATTAGTTGTAAATTGTAGCGCATCTTTAATTTGTTTCATGTTTAACAATTTAACCTGATTCATGGGCCCAGATGCCAGTGTGGGTCCATGAATGTGTCCACCCATAAATGCTCCCTATTCATGGATGATATTCTTCTATTTGTCACCTCCCCTCTTAAACCTATGCCTATTCCTATTCATGGATGATATTCTTCTATTTGTCACCTCCCCTCTTAAACCTATGCCAATTACTGCACGATTTTTGTCACGTCTCAGGCTTACACGTTAATATGTCCAAATCTATGGCCCTTAAGCAAAGTTCCACCCAATTTACTTTACAGAAGAAATATCATAATCCTTCAGCAACAACAATTGGAATTTTTTTTTTATTCACCCCTTCTGCACTGTTGATATGGGGTCTCTTGTATTCTGTCTCTTCATCTCCATGGCGATTTACGTAATTTCCTTGGCGCCTATGCTCGCTAGGGCTCCTGAAAGATGAGTGTCATTCCTTCCCAGGAATCAGTGGGCAGCGACGAGGGACGGCTCTTATCACGTTATCACTCTTATCAAGTACTCAGTAAAGGGGTACTTACTGCGCATGTGCAAAACGGGTAGTGCATGCTGGTTATTAAGCAGCACCATATTCAGGATGTTTATCCTTGTGGGCTTTGCCTGCCCACAAGCAAGATGGGAACGGCCAACCAGCAAGAATATAAGGTTAGTTTTATGATAAAATATGAGCAATAGCGGTTCAATTTACAAGACTTAGGCCTCGTACACACGAGGGGAGATGTCCGCTGAAAACGGTCCGATGGACCGTTTCAGCAGACATCTCCGCTCGTGTGTATGGGCTAGCGGACAGATTTGTCCACCTGACAGATTTCAAAGCATGCTTTGAAATCTATCCGGTGGGAATCTGTCCGCCCGACATGTCTGCTGGTTAGTACACTTACCAGCAGACATGTCGTCCCCCATCGCCGCCGCGCCGCCGCCGAATGGATTCGACGCATGCGCGGAAGTGTTTAACTTCCTGGTGCGGTGACGTGGCGGTGACGTGGCGGCGTCAACGTCACCGCCGCGTCACCGCCACGTCACCGCGCCGTCCAGCGGCGGGGAATTTGATCCGATGGTGTGTACACGCCATCGGATCAAACTCCCGATCGGACATATCCGATGGAAATGGTCCGCGGACCGTTTTCATCGGATATGTCCGATAGTGTGTACGAGGCCTTAGGCCTCGTACACACGAGGGGATATGTCCGCTGAAAATGGTCCGATGGACCGTTTCAGCAGACATCTCCGCTCGTGTGTATGGGCTAGCGGACAGATTTCTCCACCCGACAGATTTCAAAGCATGCTTTGAAATCTATCCGGTGGGAATCTGTCCACCCGACATGTCTGCTGGTTAGTACACTTACCAGCAGACATGTCGTCCCCTACCGCCGCCGCGCCGCCGCCGAATGGATTCGGCGCATGCGCGGAAGTGTTTAACTTCCTGGTGCGGTGACGTGGCGGCGTCAACGTCACCGCCGCGTCACCGCCGCGTCACCGCGCCGTCCGGCGGCGGGGAATTTGATCCGATGGTGTGTACACGCCATCGGATCAAACTCCCGATCGGACATATTCGATGGAAATGGTCCGCGGACCGTTTTCATCGGATATGTCCGATAGTGTGTACGAGGCCTAAGGAGTGCATCATTAGTTCAATATCATTACAAAAGATGGATTAAAAAAAAAATGGTATCTGTCGTTGGAACTTCGCTTTAATGTAATGACATCTACAGGAACACTTTATATTCGCATGGAATTGTAGGGCCCTCCCATATTAAGGTATCCAGTTGGTGGCCTCCATCGATCAGCTATATAATATCAACCACCCCCCCCCCTCCTATATAAGAACCTAACATCTGATCTATCTCAGTGGTCCTCTCAAGGACTTTCTTGGTTAGGCAGAGGGAATGGGATCAAAATGACTCTACTACTCAAATCCTTTATCTGTTACAATCTCCTACCATTCCTCTAATTACGACCTGCATCTCCAAATTGTAATCCACCATTGCCAAATTTGTCTGGGGTAAGACAAAAAATCGTTTCTCCAAGAATATCCTATACAGGCCTAAACTCCAAAGAGGACTAGGTCCTCCCAATCTGTGGTGGTACTACCAAGCATCTCTGCTTTCACATATTTCTACAGTCTATTCTAAGAGCAGCAATCCTGACTGGGTTTCTATGGAGAGGCAATTGGTCCCACACTTCACCTTAGATTTTCTTATATGGAGTTCTAAATTGTGCCCTCCCATACTTTCCCCAACATTATCACATTCAGTTGCTCTGTGCGACTCCTTGCATAAGTCCTTCAAAATCACATCCGAGTGGCACCCACTGGCACACATTTTTTACAACCTTAATTTCCTACTCGGGAGAGACATAAAAGCCTTTAAATGGTGAACAGACAATGATCTTTACAGGATTGGGCACTTTTTTAACTTGAATGGTCCTTTATCATATAACCACTGTGTCAGTAAATTGAAAATGCTGCCCTGTGAGAGATTCAGTTTTACCCAAATGTCACACTGTATGCATTATGCATCCTTTAAGGATTACACTGTATGAACATTGGTGTTCTAATCTTATGGAAATGAGAGGAGATATCTCCCTAATCTACTTAGCCCTAGTGGGCTCCATCAAAAAAACTCATATATGCTAAAGTGGAATTGGGATCTTGAGATAGAATGGGATCTAAATACTTGGCACCAATCCCTGGTACGCTCTTTCAAAGGATTACACAATGTTTCACTTGTGGAATCCAGTCTGAAAGTCCAGATGAAACCTAGCTCCCACTCGTCTTGCTAAACTATTCCCTGAAGTTTCTCCCTTGCGCTTTAGGGGTTATGGTCATATGGGCACATTGTACCACATCTTCTGGCAATACCCCAGGAAAAGAGGGTTTTGGAACCTGTAACGGAATGAACCGTGACAATCATAGACTTTGGAAGGATGAGAGATACTCGTGTGCCAGGGACACTAATAACTCATGGGTCTAAGTCCACCCTGTGCCCTTGTAGGTGTAGGGTGGCTAATAGGATCATAATTCATGTATTACATGAGATGAGACATTATTGATACTTCATATGGCAGGATACTGGAATATTACAAAGTGGTTCATGTTGACTTGAGACCAGGTCAACAAGACAGTGATTCATCCCTTTTTCTTCGATTTCCCTTCTAAATGTTTTTTTCCTTTGTCTGAATTTCTCACTTCCTGTTTCCACTCAGTAAGCTTTCCACCATCATCCGAGCGTTGGAAAGTCAGTTAGAACAACTTACTGGGGAGGAACAGACCCCCCAGATGTGTGTCTTTTTTATTTTTATTTTATACTGAGCCTCTACCTTTCCCCTGCTTCATGGCCGCCTAGACTTATCCATCCCTCCTCAGCTCGGGACGGTACTTATTGCTTTTCTTTTAATTATTTTTTGCTCTTTTTCCTGTCCGGCTGTTGCCGGTCATGCCAGCCCCCCGGCTGCTGGCATACGTCTGAGAGTATGACTGCGAGGTTAACAGGTTAACATATACCAAACTGTAATGTTGTTGTTTTAGCTTTGTTTTTTTTTTTTCTGTTCTTTTTTTTCTTAACCGCTCCAACCTGAGGTTGCTGTTCCTATATTTGCAAGGAGCGACAATGTGTTTCCCCACCGCTGGGCTGACCATATGCCGTGACGCCTACTGTACAGGGGTCCGCTCAGCCCCCCTGTTTTTCACTTACCCTTTGTGGTCACTCCCGTTACGTCTAGGGGGTGATGCTGGTATCAGGGTTTATTATCTAGTGGGTGGTCAGGCGGCTCACCCGGATGTGGGAAAACATGCGGAAAAAAGAGAAGTCATGGTTTACTGTTATTTTTAGTGTGTCCCCTTTTCTCCCTGTTATTAACCTCTTTTCCTTATTCCCTCCCACCCTCCCCTGCGGGACTCTTTCTCTTTTTCTACTGAGAGGATGGTTCCTACAAAGCCTTCAGCGACTTCACGGATACACAGTTCACCAACAGGACACGCATACTCATCTTATGTCAGGTAAATTACACTTTATGCACACTTCATCAAATAGCCCCCCCCCCCACACCACTCATGTCACAGACTTGCATAGTGTCCTGGAATGTGAAGGGTTTACGCTCACCAGCCAAAAGGATGAAAATCCTTAGACACTTAAAGCGGCTTAAGGCTGACATAGCCCTACTCCAGGAAACACACCTGGAGGAAAAAGATTTATTTCGCTTACAAAAACTCTGGGTGGGACAGGTCATAGGGGCAGCTTCCTCGTGCCGCAAGGCAGGAGTAATTGTCCTGCTACATAAAAACTTAATGTATGACGTGCTGTCTATCGACAGAGATGACGAGGGCAGACATATCACAGTACACCTTAAACTTCCCTCGGGTGAAATGCGGCTTTCTAACATCTATGCCCCTAACTCCCCTGACCAAACCTACTTTTCTAAACTGACGCCCCTATTAGCTGCCGACGTCTTCACACCTCACCTTGTGGGGGGTGATTTCAATTCGACCATGTGTAACCTGGAGGATAGATCCAACCCTTGGCCGCGGGCCCCCAACGCTCGCTCTGAGCGCCCAACCTATCTGTCACATATGGTCCAGGCACTTGACTTAATAGATATATGGCGGGTGCACCACCCCATGGAAAGAGAATACACTTTCTTTTCTCCTGTGCACGGGTCTTTTGCCAGATTACTTCTTGGGTACGCACTCTCTATGACAGAAAGTGTCATCCACGCTCATACATGACTTAGTAATCTCAGACCACGCCCCTATCTCGGTCTCCCTGTGCAATCTCCAGCACCGTCCGGAGGTCAGGCAGTGGAAGTTCCCAGCTTATCTTAATCAGAATGAGACTTTCAAAACTATGCTGTCTGAGGCTTGGGAGGATTACCTCCGCAACAATGCCCAACACACAGACGACCCTAACCTATTGTGGGAAGCGGGCAAAGCCTATCTGAGGGGGAGGATTATATCCTTTGCCTCAGCGTACAAAAAAAACGCCCAGAAACAGTTTCTAGAGGCTAGCAGACGAGTAAGGGCGGCCAAATCACTTCTCACCACAAGTCACACCGAAGATCACCTTTCTGCTTGGAAGGAAGCCAAGGATCACTTTGACTCCTGGGCAGAAAAAGTGGAACAAATGAAGTTATCTGCTTTTCAACTTCATTACCATAAATTTGGTAATAAGGCCGGGAAGCTTCTAGCGAGGATAACTAGGGGCACTTACACGCCGACCCACATCAGCAAGCTGCGTAATCCGGACGGTACGCTGTCTTCCTCTCCGAAAGACGTTAATAAGACGCTGGAAAATTTTTACTCAGCTCTGTACGGTCCGGATTCCACTGATGCTGGGTCGGCGGGTAAATGGTTAGACGAGGTTGCCCTGGCCCAGATCGATCAAAGTCATTTGTCGCGCTTAAATGCCCCCATCACCCTTGAAGAAATCAGAGACACCATCGGCGGGCTTTCCAATTGCAAAGCTCCGGGTCCAGATGGCTTTACGTCTGAATTATTTAAACTGCTTAGACCCGAACTTGCCCCCACGTTACTATCGGTATATAACCATATCTGGGAGGGGGACCTTACCTACAGACGGGTCACCTTGCAAACATCAAGCTTATCGCTAAGAAGGACAAGGACCCTCTCGACCCAGGTTCTTTCCGCCCTATCTCCCTCCTCAACGTAGACTCTAAAATACTCTCCAAAATAGTGGCATCGAGGTTAGGTGAGATAATGCCTACACTTATACACACCGCCCAATCGGGTTTTACCAAGGGGAGGTCAGCGGCTGCCAATATTCGCAAAGTCCTGACAGCCCTAGAGTATGCGAAATCGAACCCTTCGCGAGAAGTAGTGATAGTCACTTTAGATGCCGAAAAGGCGTTTGACAATGTTAGCTTCCAGTGGCTGGCACGGGTCTTGCACAAAATTGGTCTTGTGGGCCCGTTCAGCACCTTTATTCACAATATGTATTCTGCCCCATCAGCCACAGTTACGGCAGCGGGAATTCAGTCCCCCCCCTTTAGGCTGTACAGGGGTACGAGACAGGGCTGCCCCCTCTCTCCCCTGCTGTTCAACCTTGCCATAGAGCCGCTCTCTCGTCTTCTTAGCACCACCCCACTGTTACATGGGATACCATTAGGACGCGAGGACTTGAGGGTGGCTCTATTCGCTGATGACATACTTATATTCTCCACTTCCCCTCATACTGACATCCCTGCTATACAATCCATCTTTGACTCTTTTCGCCTGTGCTCTGGTTTAAAAATAAATTTCTCCAAGAGTGAAATCCTCCCTCTAGGTACACGTACCTCAAGACCACAGCTCCCCCCCTCCTGTCTCCGGCTAGCAGGACGACATATTACCTATCTAGGTCTGAGGATTGGCAAGGAACCATCCTCTCTATACTATTTAAATTACCCTCCGCTGATTACCAAACTGGTCAATGAAATGGAAGTTTGGGCTGCCTTGCCCCTCTCGTTCTTTGGGAGATGCGCACTATTCAAAATGATTAGCTTTGCCCGCCTACTCTATCCATTACAAACCCTACCCCTCTTGCTGAAACACAAAGATATACAATTATTGAATAAAGCTCTTGTCAAATTCATATGGAGGAAGAGTAGACCTAGAATCGCCCTTTCAAAGTTGCATCTCCCGGGGAGCGAAGGGGGGGTGGGTCTCCCCAATATCAGAGCGTACAACCTTGCCTGCCTGCTGAGAGTTGGAGTTGACTGGATACTAAGATCTTCTCGCTATTCTAACTTTGAACTAGAATCGGCCATGGTGGACCCCATAGATTTGGCAGCTCTTCTACACAGCTCGCTACAAAAATTATCCAATCCCATCAAGCAGAATTTGCTTTTCCGTGACACTATTGTGGCATGGAGGGAGGTGAGAAAAAAATTGGGACTATCCCCCCATATCTCTAGACACCTTCCTATCTGTGGTAACCCCATGTTCACGCCTAGCCTACAATATGAACCCTTCTCAAAATGGAAGGACAAGGGTTTGGTCAATGTGTGCTCTCTATTCCAGATCTCAGCTGGCAGCTCCAAATCTTTTACTCAACTTGAGAGGGAGTATGCTCTACCCCCTGCCCATTACTATCAGATCCTGCAATGTGTAAACTTTGTCAACAAACTGTGCCCCAATAAATCTGTTAGGTTTCAATCCTCCTTCATAGACAACCTTGTCTTAGAGAAGAAATATTCTATATCGGACATCTACCGTCCACTATCCTTGGAATTCGTCAAACCCCTCCATTGTACTTCTATGTCATCATGGACCAGGGACCTACCTGACCAGATCGAAGTTGATGAGGTCATAAGGGGCTATAGAGCCACGAGATCTATCACCCCGTGTGAAATATGGAGGGAACACAATTCAGACTTATGCATAGGGCTTACTACCCGTTCTCTACCTCAAAATCCCCTGACATCGGTCCCGCCTGTCCTTGGTGCCTAACCCATAGGCCCACGCTGCTTCATCGCCTCTGGACCTGTCCCCCCATTGATGCTTTCTGGACCTCGATTCTCCAATATGTAAGAGATGTGACAGAACACCCCTTGAAGAAAGATCCCCGCCTTTTGCTGTTCGGCTGCCCTCCCCAATGCTTAGCATCGGATGAGGAGTTCATCATACTCCCCCAAGGAACTAAACACTGGATCCTCCTTCTGCTTCTAATTGCCCGCAGGACCATTTTCAATCACTGGATCTCCGCTACTACCCCCTCTTTAACGGAAACAATACGACATATGAAATCTTTGATGTACAGGGAAAACCTGGATATACAGTCCTCTCCAAAGCAACCGAGAGCCCAGTTTGATGAGAAATGGGACGCCTTCATTAGATTTACTCTGTCTGAGAACGAGCAGCGAGCTCTGCTCTCCTCACCCTTTGCTTATCTGAATTGATCTATTAGCCCTGTTTGCCATCCCACAGTTATGTTATTGCCTTTCTCTGCAGGCCCCTGAGTAGTAAACCCTGTCCAATATTGGTACCACATCTCCACGCCTGCTTAGCTAATGGTGCTCCTACTGGTGTATAATGTATGCTGTATGTACTCAAGTTAGAATCTCCTGTGCTGTTGTCCATTTCATCTTGTTTTATCCTACCACTCCTGCCCGACCTTGTCGCTTTTCCCACTCATATATGCCTCCCTCTCCCCCCCCCCTCTCCTCCTCCCACCCTCCCCCTACTTCGCCCCTCCTTTCTACTGGTTTGTTCGCCTACGTCTATCTCTTGAAAACTGTATTGGTTGTACTTCCAGAGGCGGCTAGTTCTTTGTACCCCTCCCTTCCCCTATGTATAATTTCTAACACATCTGTCAATTGTGGTACTGCTTGTATTTGTTTGCAATCCCAATAAAATGTTTTTGAAAAAAAAAAAAACACATCTACCATTGAGCTAGTGATCCCCCATATTACATTACAGTATGTTTGCATGTATATACAGTGGGGATCGAACGTTTGGGCACCTCAGGTAAAAATGTGTATTAACCACTTTAGCCCCGGACCATATTGCTGTCCAAAGACCAGAGCACTTTTTGTGATTCGGCACTGCGTCGCTTTAACTGACAATTGTCGTGCGACGTGGCTCCCAAACAAAATTGGCGTCATTTTTTTCACACAAATAGAGCTTTCTTTTGGTGGTATTTGATCTTCTCTGCGGTTTTTATTTTTTGCGCTATAAACAAAAATAGAGCGACTATTTTGAAAAAAATGCAATATTTTTTACTTTTTTCTGTCATAAATATCCCCCAAAAATATATAAAAATATTTTTTTTTCCTCACTTTAGGCCGATACGTATTCTTCTACATATTTTTCATTAAAAAAAAATCGCAATTAGCATTTATTGATTTTATGGCATTTTTATTATTTTAATTTTTTTTACTAGTAATGGCGGCGATCAGCTTTTTTTTCAGTACTGCGACCTTATGGCGGACACTTTGGACACTTTTGACACATTTTTGGGACCATTGGCATTTTTATAGCGATCAATGCTATAAAAATGCATTGTATTACTATAAAAATGCCATTGGCAGTGAAGGGGTTAACTCTTTTTGCTGATTTCGTGTCAGCTCTGGGGAAGGACACACTCCGCAGCTCTGAGGAAGGACCCAGCTTGTTTCTGAGTCTGACTCCGTCTGGGATCTACTGGTCCACAGAGTCAGTGATTCAGTTAGACTGTCAGGGAGTCCTGTAGACAGTCAGTAGGCACATTGGTCACAGGCGGACGTGTGCCTAGGAGCTCCTCTCACCTGACCTCCAGTGACTCCATCCTCCTCGCAGCTAGGCAGGCAGGTGTTTTTTCTCCTCCAGTGATCCAGAACCAGGACAGGACAGCTGCTCTCTCCTCCGCCTTGGGCCCCACTCCTTCCCCCTGCTACTTCCCCAAGGTAAGGAGCTCCCCGGCAGCTCTCTCTCAAGGCTTCCTTGCCTGGTCTGTCCCCCCTTGGGTTTGAGTGTGGCCGTCCTTTTCAGGATAAGCCGCGGTCTCCAGCCCTGGGAATCCCAAACACTATACCCCCCCCCCCCCCTGCTAGTTGCACCTTTTCGGGTGGTTTTCGGGTGTTTTTTACCCCTCCGCGCCGGCCTGGAAGTAATCTCGGCAGCCGCGATTAGGAAAGGCCCCGGCTTCAACCGCGGCCTAGCAGCGCGCCGCTCCTCGCCATCCCAAGCTCTCCCAATCTCCTGAAATGGCCCAGATACCCCCCCATAGCCCTAGAAAGTAGCTCCTACCCTCACTCGATCCCTCCTGGCCCTTACAGCAGCACCGATCCACCCAATTCTGGGAGTTCACCAGCCTGGATCTTGCTGCTGGTTTCAGTGGCCATCTCTACTACACCCAGCCCCAGGCCCCCCCTTGGTGAACACCGTAATACTTGATCCAGAGTTCGTCCGATCGCCTCTTGAGGGGTCAGGAAGGAATTTTTTCCCCTGCCACTGCATATTGACATAGCATGATCAGGGTTTTTTTTGCCTTCCTCTGGACCAAGTCAGGATAGAGGATTTGGCAAATCCTTGACTATCCTTCCATCCCCCCTCCCCCCCGGTGTTTGGCGACCATGATTAATCTGCAATACTCAACAGAGACCATCTGGGGTTTAAGGCGATTTGCCGCAATATTACCAGCCATCACCAAAAAAGCCCTGCGAGCTAAGCGACTCTTTAGAACTGATCGACGATCGGCTATCAAGAGTCGCAGCCGCTTGCCACAACCGAAGCACATATCATGTGCTTTGATTAACACTAGATCGGCAGTAAAACACCGACTGAAAATCCATGACTTCATCCTGCAATATGACTTAGACTGCCTCTTTATAACAGAGAGCTGGCTCACAGCCGACTGCAACACCATTCTAGGAGAATTGGTGCCAGAAAACTATCGTATTATTATGGAAAACAGAATAGGGCAAAGAGGAGGAGGACTGGCGGTGATCCATAAGATTCATATTGCGATCACAAAACCAGTCTTTCAAAACCCTCTTCCATTCATGGAAACCCTTACTCTACAACTGCAAGCAAACTCTGTTATAGGCCACCTGGCCCAAAATCGCAGCTTCTTCCATTATTGACGGACTTTATCTCCACATATACCCTTAACAGCAAACACCTTTTGCTGCTCGGGGACTTCAACCTCTGGGCCAACTCCTCACAAGACCCCGTGGCCGATGCCTGCATTGACCACCTGGAAGGTCTAGGGCTACAACAACTAGTATGTGGGCCCACACATGCTTCAAGTCATACACTTGATCTCATTTTCAGACAAAATCTGGAAATAAAAATCTTGGAAAATGAACCGTTGCCATGGTCAGATCACCATGCCATCAAATTCATTCTTTCCAACTTCCCCCCTTAACAAAAACATCAAATACAGTGACTACACACTGGACTAGATGTCAGAAGAAGCTCCACTCGGAATTCTTCAAAGCCGCGTTAAGGAAAAAAATAAAAACAATTCAGCCGCATCAATCAGCTGAAGAAACACTGGATTCCATTAACACAGCCCTATTACAGTCAGCCGACTTAATAGCGCCGAAACGAAAGACCCAGATCCGGAAAAAAAACTCCAGCTGGTTCAACAACCAACTGGCGTTACTGAAGCAAGAGCGTAGAAGGGCGGAAGCCGCCTGGAAGAGAAGCCCATTAGATGAGAACCTCTTTATCTACAAGGCAATAACTAAGAAATATCACAAAGAAACCTTCAAGGCCAAGAAAAATTATTTTTCTGAGGCCATCAACAGCGCCCTGAATCGCCCCCGTGAACTCTTCAAGCTGGTCACTGCGACCATGAATCCAGGATGTCTTGAAGCCCCCAATTCGGACTCACAAGAATTTTGCAATGAATTATCGGATTACTTCATTAATAAAATCGAGGGAATCCGGCAAAGCATTCAGCAGAACAATTCCCCCCATAGCCCCCCCTGTAATAATTTACACAACACCTGTAGTAATTCACCCCAACCAGGTAAGTTCACGCTGGAACCTATCACTATCCAAGCCACAAAACATATCATCGGTATCTGCGTAACAGCACTGCGCCAAATGATATCATCCCCACCAAACTGTTGAAGGAGTGCGCCGACATCCTGGCACCTCCTATCACACAGCTTATTAACCAATCTTTCATGGAGGGCATAGTGCCCTCCCAGTTGAAGGAGGGTATAATTAGACCCATCTTGAAGAAATCTACCCTGGACCCCAAGGATCCACTCCACCGCCACCCTATAACAAGCTTAAACACTTTTTCCAAGATTATGGAGAAAGCAGTGGTGCAACAGCTGCAACAGCATCTAGACACCCACAACCTACTCGACCCATTTCAATCAGGTTTCCGCCCTGGACACAGGACGGAAACAGCATTGCTTAAGATATGAGACGACGCTCTCGAGGCTGCAGACGAAGGAGAAACTTGTCTTCTGGTTCTGTTAGACCTGAGCGCAGCTTTCGACACAGTAGACCATAAGCTTTTATTGACCCGGCTAGCTGAAGTAGCCAGAGTCGCAGAAGGTGATTTATCTTGGTTCTCCTCCTTTTTGGAAAACAGATCGCAAATAGTGAAGTTAGAACCTTTCTTTTCGGAAAAACGCACGGTATCATACGGAGTCCCTCAGGGATCCCCGCTGTCGCCGGTGTTATTCAAGATTTATCTCCGTCCGCTTTTTGAGATCATCAGCAGTCAAAAACTGCTCTATCACTCATATGCAGACGACATGCAACTGTATTTCCGCATTTGCAATAAAAAGGATCACCACCTCAATCTAGAGACATGTCTCTCTTTGATAGAGGACTGGATGACAAAGAGTTATCTAAAACTCAACGGAGCGAAAACAGAACTCCTTCTGTTTCACGCCAAACGTAAGAATCTACCTGCAACAACTTGGACACCCCCACCCATTCTGGGCAAAATCATCACCCCTAGCGCCAAAGTCAAAAGCCTCTGGGTCATTTTCGACTCCTACATGACTATGGACGCACAAATAGGGTCAGTAGTCAGCGGATCTCACCATCTGCTGCGCCTACTATGCAGGCTTATCCCTTTTATCCCCAAAGAAGACATAGCGGTCGTGGTGGGAGCAATTGTTAACTCCAGATTGGACTATGCAAATGCCCTTTACCTCGGACTCCCAAAGTACCAAATCGCTCGTCTACAAGTCGTTCAAAATACGGCCGCTAGACTTGTGACTGGGAAAAAACCCTGGGAATCAATCTCACCTTCACTGAGAACCCTTCTCTGGTTACCAGTAAAAGACAGAATCACTTTTAAAGCACTCTGTCTAACGCATAGATGTATCCATGGGAATGCTCCCCATTATCTACGCGAAAAAATAAAAGCCCATAACCCCAATCGCGTGCTGCGATCCACTGATCAAAATCTCCTGCAGATACCGAAAGCCGGATACAAATATAAAGGAGATAGAAGATTCGCGGTCCAAGGTCCCAGACTATGGAACGCTTTGCCAACCAGTATTTGGTTGGAGGAGAACTACTTAGCATTCAGGAGAAAGATCAAGACTCATCTCTTTTGATACCAAAGGAGACAGGAACAACAAGCGCCCAGAGGCGATTCAGTTCGCATGTGCCGCGCTATACAAGTTTTTCATTCATTCATTCATTCATTCATTCACTAGGGGGCAGGGAAGGGGTTAAGTGTGTTCCTGGGTGTGTTGGGGGGTGTATGGGGGGTAGCCTCGCTAGGAGAAATCC
This sequence comes from Rana kukunoris, assembly GCA_029574335.1. Classification (NCBI taxonomy): domain Eukaryota; kingdom Metazoa; phylum Chordata; class Amphibia; order Anura; family Ranidae; genus Rana; species Rana kukunoris. The sequence continues at coordinate 215,076,500 of CM056059.1, read as the reverse complement.
CTGATCTTCTGTTCATACATTGTATGAACAGAAAATCACACATAGCTCTCGTTCCCCGCTCTGTAACGAGCAATCGCGGGTGCCCGGCGGCGATCGTACCCACCGTGCACGTGCGTGGGACTCGGGGGCGAGCGGGGGCCGCGCGCGCGGGCTGCTGGTGGTGTGCACGCGCCCCCTAGTGGCCTGCGAATGTCCCGACGTAGGATGACGGGCTCTCGTCCAGGAGAGCCGACCTGCCGCCGTAGAACGACGGCGGCTGGTCGGCTAGTGGTTAATGTGCATAACAAAGCCAAGGAAAGATGGAAAAAACTCCAAGAGGCATCAAATTACAGATTAGACATTCTTATAATATGTCAAAAAAAGTTAGATTTTATTTTCATCATTTACACTTTCAAAAAAAAAAACATGGCGTCTGCAAAAGTTTGGGCACCCTGCAGAATTTATAGCATGCACTGCCCCTTTTGCAAATCTGAGACCTGCCAGTGTCATGGATTGTTCTCAATCATCGTTTGGGAAGACCAGGTGATGTCAATCTCAAAGGTTTTAAATTCCCAGACTCATCTGATCTTGTCCAAACAATCAGCATCATGGGTTTTTCTAAGTAGTTGTCTAGAAAACTGAAACTGAAAATAGTTGGCGCTCAGAATGCTGGAGAAGGCTATAAGAAGATAGCAAAGCATTTTTAGATGTCAATATTGTTCGGAATATAATTAAGAAATGGCAGTCATCAGGAAAAGTGGAAGTTAAAGCAAGTTCTGGAAGACCAAGAAAAATATCAGACAGAACAGCTCGCAGGATTGTGAGAAAAGCAATTCAAAACCCATATTTGACTGCACGATCCATCAAGATCTGGCAGACACTGGAGTTGTGGTACACTATTCCACTATAAAGAGATACTTGTACAAATATGGTCTTCATGGAAGAGTCAACAGAAGAAAACCTCTTCTACGTCCTCACCACAAAAATCAGCGTTTGGACTCTGCAAATGAACATATAGACAAGTCTGATGCATTTTGGAAAAAAGTTCTGTGGACCGATGAGGTTAAAATATAACTTTTTGGCCGGAATGAGCAAAGGTACGTTTGGAGAAGAAAAGGCACAGAATTTAATAAAAAGAACCTCTGTCCAACTGTTAAGCATGGGGGTCGATCAATCATGCTTTGGGGTTGTATTGCAGCCAGTGGCACAGGGAACATTTCTCGAGTGGAAGGAAACATGGATTCAATAAAATGTCAGTTTCAGCAAATTTTGGATGGTAGCTTGATGCCATCTGTGAAAAAGCTGAAGTTAAAAAGAGGATGGCTTATACAAATGGATAATAATCCTAAACACACCTCAAAATCCATGGGGGATTACATCAAGAGGCGTAAACTGAAGGTTTTGCCATGGCCTTCACAATCTCCTGACCTCAACATAATTGAAAATCTATGGATAGACCTTAAAAGAGCAGTGTATGACAGACAGCCCAGAAATCTCAAAGAACTGGAAGACTTTTGTAAGGAAGAATGGGCAAAGATACCTCAAACAAGAATTGAAAGACTCTTGGCTTGCTACAAAAAGTGTTTACAAGCTGTGATACTTGCCAAAGGGGGCAGTACAAGATATTAACTCTGTAGGGTGCCCAAACTTTTGCAGACAGCATTTTTTTGTTTTCTGTAATTTTGAGTAAATGATGGAAAAAAAAATTAACTTTTTTTGACATATTATAAGAATGTCTAATCCGTAATTTGATCCCTTTTGGAGATTTTTCCATCTTTCCTTGGCTTTGTTATGCACATTAATACACATTTTTAACCTGGGTGCCCAAACTTTCGAACTACACTGTACTACAGTGACACAAGTTATGTTTTAAGTATAGGGGACAGTGAAATCTGCTGAATATATAAAACTGTATATATGTGGAATCCCTACAAAACTTTTACCATCAGTGGTGAAAATTGTGCATCAATTAACCACTTGCCGACCAGCCGCCGCAGTAATACGGCGGCAGGTCGGCACGGGTGCGCGAGAGCCCGTAGCTCTACGTCGCGCCTTTTGTGGCCACTAGGGGGCGCGTGCGTGCCGCCGGCGGCCCGCGCGTTCCCCGCTCACCCCCGAGTCCCGTGCGTGTGCCCGGCGGGCACGATCGCCACCGGGCACACGCGATCGCTCGTTACAGAGCGGGGAACGGGAGCTGTGTGTGAAAACACACAGCGCTCGTTCCTGTCAGCGGGGGAAACGCTGATTTTCTGTTCATACAATGTATGAACAGAAGATCAGTGATTCCCCCTAGTGAGTCCACCCCCCCAATACAGTTAGAACACAAATAGGAACACACTTAACCCCTTCCCCGCCCCCTAGTGTTAACCCCTTCACTGCCAATGGCATTTTTATAGTAATCCAATGCATTTTTATAGCATTGATCGCTAAAAAAATGCCAATGGTCCCAAAAATGTGTCAAAAGTGTCCGAAGTGTCCGCCATAATATCGCAGTACCGAAAAAAAACGCTGATCGCCGCCATTACTAGTAAAAAAAATTATAATAATAAAAATGCCATAAAACTACCCCCTATTTTGTAAACGCTATAACTTTTGCGCAAACCAATCAATAAACGCTAATTGCGATTTTTTTTACGAAAAATATGTAGAAGAATACGTATCAGCCTAAACTGAGGAAAAAAAATTTTTTTTTATATATTTTTGGGGATATTTATTATAGAAAAAAGTAAAAAATATTGCATTTTTTTCAAAATAGTCGCTCTGTTTTTGTTTATAGCGCAAAAAATAAAAACCGCAGAGATGATCAAATACCACCAAAAGAAAGCTCTATTAGTGGGAAAAAAAGGACGCCAATTTTGTTTGGGAGCCACGTCGCACGACCGCGCAATTGTCAGTTAAAGCGACGCAGCGCCGAATCTCAAAAAGTGCTCTGGTCTTTGGACAGCAATATGGTCCGGGGCTGAAGTGGTTAATATTATGTCAATATACTACATTATTATTACTTAAACACTACATTTACAGGAAAAAAGCACCATTGACCTAATGGATGTTCGATATGAATAATCCTCTCCAATGGTGCAAGATCACCCTATAGTGCATTAGGATTCTTCATTTATATTCACTGTGTTTGCCCACCACCAGTGCAATACTCCTCTCACCTTCTTTATTAGACCCAATATCTATTAGGTCAACAGTGCTTTTTTGCCTTTAAATGTAGTGCTTCTTTATTCCTCTTAATGCCTCCTTTACCACCACTGGATATTCTGTAAAGTCAATCCAATGCCATCCTGGGTCATCTCTACAAATTCTATGTAATGTATGTGCAGTGGATGGACACTTAACACAAGATATATTACATGTTTCACGTTATTGATTTTCATGCATTTCTATATTTTATTGATATATACTGAATGTAATATTGCACAATTAGTATATTGGCATATGTTTAATTGATGCACAATGTTCACTACTGTGGCACCTATGTAATAGGGCATATTGTAGGGATTACTGGTCCACATACAGTATATACAATAATAAATGTGAGCACTTTTTTAGTGTCAGCATCAGTACCATATATACACTTTTTACACTATTAAATATTTGCCCTGGAGTATTTAACGATTTATAGGTTTTATGTATATACTGTATACCTGTGCGGTCAATGGCCCAGATTCATAGAGCGATTACGCCTGCGCAACAGGAGATGCGCGTGCGTAAGTCTAAATGTGCGCGTGCGTTTAGATGCACGGCATCCCCGAAACGAGATACGCAAGAAATCTACTTTTTTTTGTCCAGCGTAATTTCGTTAGACAGGCGCGTCCATCCGCGCAAAACTGCGCTAGACAGACCATTGATTTGTTAGTCAAATGTGCTAATGAGGGAATTACGGGGATCCACAAAAGAACGTTGGGGCAGCGCAGGCTACGCAGTGTGCGCAACAGCAAAATGTCCTGTCTAAAATTAGACCATATAAAAGCTGGTCTAAAAAGAGAAAAAACGTCTACAGTTAGATAAAGCAACACTGTTAGTGAGGAGCTCAGCAGTCACACGTCTTGCACAACAATCTGTATGCCAACATGCCAGGGGCATCGTCGCGCATAGCTATACTACTGACTTTAGATGAGCAAAGAAGGAGGAGGGCACGGAGGATGGCACAGGAGAGGATATACCGCACACGCATAGACCTGTTTGGCATGAGTGATTCTGAGGTGTATCGCATCTTCAGATTCACCCCTCATGCCATCATGGAATTAACCACAACCCTGCAGGAGGACATCACCAGCCCAACACAACGCTCACATGCAGTGCAGCCACTGGTCAAGGTCATGGCAACACTCCATGTCCTTGCCAGTGGCTCTTTTCAAAGAACAAGTGGAGTGGTGGCTGGGATGTCACAATCCTCCATGAGCAGATGTGTGCACCAGGTTGTCCCAGCAATCCTCAGAGGCATGGCCAACCAAATCATCAAACCCACCACTGAGGACCTGCGGCTGAAGGCAATGACATATTTCTACAGAATTGCCAGATTCCCACGCACCATCGGGGCCATTGATTGCACACATGTGGCACTCCAGCCCCCCCATGAGACACAGCACATGTACCGCAATCGGAAGCATTGGCATTCCATCAACGTACAGGTGATAGTCGATGCCCAAGGCCTCATATGGCACATCAGTGCCAAACACCCCGGATCCAGCCATGACAGCTACATCTACAATCAAAGCCACATCTGAATGGAATTCGATTAGAACGTGTATGGGTCCACCTGGCTGGTTGGTGAGTGACATGGGTGGCAGGCATGACTGTACCCCCCCATGATGCACACATCACAAGGGGCACATGCATGACTAACATCCTCCTGTCTTTTCCCTTACAGGTGACTCTGCATATGCACTGGGACCCCATCTCATGACTCCTATCCGGAACCCCCGAACCCCAGGAGAGGAAAGATACAATCAAGCCCACGCCCAAACACGTGCAGTGGTGGAGCGCACCTTTGACCTCCTGAAGTCACGTTTCCGATGCCTGGATAAGTCTGGGGGTACCCTCTTGTATTCCCCAAACTTTGTGTGCCAGATCATCGGTGCATGTTGCATGCTGCACAACTTCGCAGTAAGAAAGGGCCTGCAGATTGACCTACGTGATGACCTGACCCCTGAACCAGACAATCCCCCCCTAACCGAGGGACCTCCGTTCTCTGAGGGAAGAGCAGCCAGGAGACAGCTCACATTGGGCATCTTTGCACGTTAAACACACACATTAATCATGGCACAATGAGAATGCATGCATGCACACCACTGTGGTCCCCAGCACACACACCCCACATCCTCATCAAATTGGATTGGCACCAGTCCACCATGCAGGACTTGTGAGCAGCAACGCCACGCCAAGGCTCCAATTATGTCACTGAACATTCATACACCATTCACACGGACCTGGGGGATCACTTCTCCCTGGTCCTGGGGAACCCTTCTCCGCCAAAATTGAGGATGACACCCCTTTTCCGGCAGGAATGTCACCCCCACATTCAAACAGCATTCACAACCCCCCCAAAAAATGACCAGCAAAATCAAAAGATTTCCAGCAAAAAAAAAGAAATGTGGGAAAACAAATTAGTGCCCTTGACGTGAGCCACGCCTGGGGCACCCCCGGCCACGGCCCCGGCTCCTCAGGGGACACTCATGGGGGAGGGGGAAAACCGGGGAAGGAGGAGCAGCCCCTGATCTCTGCCCACCTGGCGGCCTGCCCTCCAAGGCCTTGGCTATTCTGTCCAGGGCACCACCTAGTGTTGTCGTGTTGGCCTGGATAGCCTGGGTGAGGGCCCTCACATCCTGCCCAACGCCTGCTGATGTAGTCTGCAGGTCATTAAGGCAGTTTGTGAAAGCCCGGGAGTGGCAGTCCAGGTTCCCCAGCGTATCCTTGATGGAGGACAGGCTCTCCTCCATCGGCACCAATGTCTGGCTGACCTGTCCCAGATGGCGGGTCTGGAGGAACTGGTCCCTTCTCAGAGTGGCGGGCAGGAGATCGGCCACCCCCCTGGTCTTCTGGGTCGCCTTCCTGCCTCCAGCTGATGCTTGTGGCCGGGGAGAAGGGGAGGCCCTTGGGAGAGGAGCCATGTTGGGGGAGGAGGGGGGGCTCCCCCTTAGGGAGGGCTGGCTGCTGCCAGCCAGAGGGGAACGGTCCTCCAACAACAATAGGCCAGTGCCTGACATGGACTCCTCCTCAAACTCCTCCTCCTCAACCTCCTCCGCGGACTACGGCCTTGTCGGGGGGGCCTCATTAGGCTGCAGTCCTGGGAATGGTGCGGTCAGGCCAGATGGCCCTGCACCCTCCTGCACATCTGTGGATGACACAAAACTTTCACAGGTTGGAGGATCCACACACTTGCCACATATTCCCTTTCACCCCCTCCCCCACACATGCTACACACCTGATATCAAAAATAAAAATTACCTGGCACCACGGGCTCCGGACTTGAGTCAAAGCCGGGCAGGCCCTCCACTTAATGCCGATGAAAGGTCAGGGCCACCGCACGCTCCTCCGCTGTCAGCCTAACACGGCATGGTGGGCCCCCTCCTGTGCCCCTGGCATGGGCAAGCATTTTGGCCAGCTTTTTTTGACCAGACGCCGGAGGTCATTAATCTTTTTATCAATCCCAGACCGGTTTCGTGTTTCCCCCTCCCCCGCTGAATTGACCTGCTCAGTGATGATGTCCAAAATCTCCCTCCTCCTGGCCGGGGTGGTGTTGGCACTGTCCGGGCCGTGGAGGAAACGCCCATAATCGCTAATGGCCCGGGCAAGAATTCGTTTCTCCCCCAAAGTGAAATTTAGTTTTCTCTTTCTCTCTGTCATACTCATACAAAAACTCACTCCCAGTCAACAAAAATCAGTCACAAAAACAAGCACAACCAATCAAGCAAGAACACACACAAAGAGAAAACTAACACCCAAAAAATCACACAAGCACTCAGCAAAAATCAGTCACAAAAACAAACAGCAACAATTAAGCAAGAAAACAAACGAGCAGAAATATATCAAACAAACAGTCTCTCAAACACTTATCAAAAAACACTTTCAAAGATCTACTAACAAACACTTGATCACACAGTACACTAATCTGACAAATACAAAACACAACGCAACTAACAACGGGACAAAAGCACTTTGTTAAATGGGAAGGGACAAAGGGATGTACTTTTGCAATGGAAGTGCGTTTGTGTCTGTCTATTTATGCTGTCTGCGTAGTCCTTAGTCCATTTCCAATTTCACTGATTGCGCCGTTCCCGAGTTGTGAGCATGCGCACAGAGGTGCTGACCATGGTCTCCTTCAAGCGTGCATGCGCGAGCCGGCCGGCCCTTTATTTGCATGGGGTCACGGCTCATTTCAATGTAACACGCCCACGTCCTTCCCAATTTGTATTACTCCGCCTTACGCCTCTGAAATAACGTTACGCATGCGCAAATTTCTGCGTAAAAGCTACGAGAATAGGGTGATTACGCGGCTACATTGCGCAAGTCTAACGTAAAGGCGGTTCTCTACGCCGGTCCAATAATGCACAGTTGTACCTGAATCTGGCCCAATGTTTTTATAACATTGAGGGCTCCATTTTTATTTTTGCCTAAACCTGGTCATGCCTGATGTGTAGTGTTTTTATGTTTTTTATACTCATCAGGTTGTTTTTTGCCTAACCACTCCCTTGCAGTTCATTTATATAGCTATATTTAGAACCTGGCAGTTATATATTGTCACAAATGCTTTCTAGCATCTAATCAAATTTGCTCCCACATAAAAATCTAAGGACAGAACTAGATCTTTTTGCTGTGTATGCCTCCTCTGCAAAGAGCCACCATTTATATTATTATTACTATTATTATTTAGGAATTCTATATCGCCAACAGTTTGGCAATGGGCAGCACTGAGAAAGAAAAAAGGAATCAGTATCATACACAGATAAAGTAGTTTTTTTTTTTAACCACTTCTCGCCCGGTCTCTAGCAGAATGACGGCCGAGCGGTGGTTCAGTTATCCTGACTGGGAGTCATATATCGTCCGGCAGGATAACTGCCGGTGCGCACCAGTGGGGACACGCAGTGCAGCGATCGGTGGTGCGGCATGTCAGTCTGACTCCCTGCTACACCGATTTCGATAAAGAGTCTGACGGAGGCTCTTGACCACGTGATCAGCCATGTCCAATCATGACAGATCACAGTGTAAACAGGAAAAGCCATTTATTGGCTTTTCCTCACTTGCGTCTGACAGACATAAGTAGAGGAGAGCCGATCGCCGGCTCTCCTGACAAGGGGGTCTGCGCTTATTGTTTATCAGCGCAGCCCCCCCCACAGATTCCCACACTGGACCATCAGGGATGCCACCAGGACCACCAGGGCACCCACCACACATGGATGACTAGGTATGCCCCTTATGGTTACCAGGGATGCCACACAGTGCTCTAAAAATGTCAATCAGTGCCCACAAATGGTGCCAGTCAGTGCCCACAATGAAAGCCTGCCAGATGTCTCCTCATCAGTGATGCCCAGCAGTGCCGCCCATCATTGCCCATCTATTCCACCTATCAGTGCCACCCATAAGTACCCATCAGTGCAGCCTTTCAATGCCATCTTTCAGTGCCCATCAGTGCAGCCTTTCAATGCCACCTTTCAGTGCCCATCAGTGCCGCCTATCAGTGCTACATACCAGTGCCACCTATCAGTGCCCATTAGTGCCCCTCAGTGCTGCCTATCAGTGCCCATTATCAGTGACACCTCATTGTTGCCACCTGATCAGTGCCCGTCAGTGAAAGAGAAAACATACTTATTTACAACATTTTGTAACAGAAACAAAGAATAAATTTTTTTCTAAATATTTGGAGCCAGATTCTCTAAGGCCGTGTACACACGATCAAACATGTGTACGGCCTATCGGACAGTTTTCCAACGGACAAAAGTTTCTAAACATGCTAAGAAACTTGTCCGCTGGAAACCTGTCCAACGGACAAGTTCAATGGTTAGTACGCCCAACCATCGGACCAAAATCCTGCGCATGAGTCAGATTGATTAGACGCATGCTTGGAAGCATTGAACTTCCTTTTTTCAGCACGTCGGTGTGTTCTACGTCACCGCGTTCTGGTCCGAGTGGATTTTGGTCCGATGGTGTGTACCCTTATCAGACCAAAAGACCACTTCAGACATGTCCGATGAAAACGGTCCGTCGGACCTGTTTCATCAGACATGTCTGATCGTGTGTACGCGGTCTCCAGATACACCGTTGTATCTCTGTTTCTGGCCCTGGGTATCTATGCGACGTGATTCTTAGAATCATTTACGCATAGATACGGCATAGATCCGACTGGCGTAAGTCACTTACACCGTCGGATCTTAACTGCAATACTACGCTAGCCGCTAGGTGGCGAATATGCAAATGACAATGATATGCCGATTCCCGAACGTATTTGCGCCGCGTCGCCGTAGTTTACGTAAGCGTAAAGTTACCCCTGCTATATGGTGGTTTAACTTTACGCACGCCATGTTCAGTATGGCCGTCGGGACATCATTTGGTTTTCACGTCATTTACCTAACTCGTCGCGAATAGGCCTTTACGTTAATTACATTGCCGTCGAAAACAATGTATTTGCGCCGTACTAAGGAGCATGCACACTGGGCTACTTTTACGGCCGGAGCATGCGCAGTTTGTTCGGTGCGGGGGTGTGCTTAATTTAAATAGAAGCTGCCCCCTTTGAATTACGCGGGCTTACGCCGGGCCATTTACACTACGCCACCGCAATTACGGAGCAAGTGCTTGGAGAATATGGCACTTGCTCCTGTAAGTTGCGGCGGCATAGTGTAAATAGCTTACGTGACGCCGCCGCAGAATGTACGGGAATGGCCCTTGGTCTTTTTTTATTTATTACACAAAAAATAAAAATCCCAGCAGTGATAAAATACCACCAAAAGAAAGCTCTATTTGTGGGAACAAAATTATTAAAAAAAATGTTTGAGTACAGTGAAGCGTGACCGCGCAATTGTCATTCAAATTGCGACAGCGCTGAAAGCTAAAAAATTGGTCTGGGCGAATTCAGGGAGAGTTCACTATTTAAATCCCCACATATTAGCTAGCATACCAAAAAAAAACTTATTTGGGGTAAAAGAATCTTTAAAAGTCTACCTAGTATTGTCAGTTAATGCAGGTTGTAGACGGTTTGTCCCATATTGACCATATGGAACGCATAACCATAGATGTATTCAACAAGCATCATCTACAACGACTATGTAAAATGCACATGATAACTCGCTTTAGCTAAAAGGCTCAAAATAATTACAAGCAAATGCCTAAAATGAAAGAGATGATATGCATTTTAGTATTGTTATAATTCTAGGTAAAATGTTTGTAAGATATTTATACTGGGTTTTTATACTGTATATATGTATACACATTATTATTGTTAACAAAGTTAGAGCCATCTGAAGTTAAGCTTCAGCAGAGTTTAGTATAAAGCATTGTTCTTACTTTTGTATTGATCATATCTTCACAATGCCATTACACTGCCAAAAGCATTTTGGAATAGCAGACTATAGAATACTGAGAACCAAAAGGTGAATACAATGCAATGTGCTGCTAGGGTATGCTGGGATTTGTAGTTAATGGCCAATTTGAAAAGAACTTAATGTAACTCATTGATGTATAGCTCTTCAATTGAAAAAAACATATGTGCCTAAACTCATATTCGAAGAGAAGGTGCATTAGAGCATTGCTATATTCTTATTTCAAAACAAAATAATAATTGCAAGCTGGAAACCTACCTTCTACATGGCCCACATTTAGAAGTAAAACCCATAATGAGATCCCGGCGAAGAATCCCATTGCGTTTCAATTACAGACGGACCAGCAAGGAGCAAAACCTCTTTATCTAAGACTAGCTTTTATACTGTGTTAGGGTGAGGTTGGCAAGACACTTCAATAAGGTGTGGCCACCAGCTTGACTTTTCCTAAGCTGCTATAACCTTCAGATGCAATTGTACAAACAATGACAATTCAAGACTGAATCAATTTTTTTACTAAAAAGGAACTATCTGTAACATCCTATTTCAATACCATTGACAATTATGAGGGAAAACTGGTTGGTTACCAATGCAAGTTAAATATTCTGATGATCTACAATAGGTGTGTTAGAATTCCAGTCATTCCAATATATATATATATATATACACCCCTCACATTTCTGTAAAAATTGTAGTATATCTTTTCATGTGACAACACTGAAGAAATGTGTGTATGTATGTATATATTATATATACACAGTATCTCACAAAAGTGAGTACACCCCTCACATTGTTGTAAAAATGTTATTATATCTTTTCATGTGACAACACTGAAGAAATGACACCCTGCTATATTAATAATAATACAAGTAGTGAGTGTACAGCTTGTATAACAGTGTAAATTTACAGTCCCCTCAAAATAACTCAACACAGCCATTAATGTCTAAACCATTGGCAACAAAAGTGAGTACACTCCTAAGTGAACATGTTCAAATTGGGACCAAAGTGTCAATATTTTTTATGGCCATCATTATTTTCCAGCACTGCCTTAACCCTCTTGGGCATGGACTTCACAGGTTGCCACTGGAGTCTTCTTCCACTCCACCATGACATCATTATAGAGCTGGTGGATGTTGGAGACCTTGGGCCAGATTCAGGTAGAGTTAGGCTGGAGTATCAGTGATACTCCAGCCTAACTGTCACTTTAAGCCGGCGTTTTTGTTTTCTGTAACCAGAAAACAAGAAACGCCGGGTTGGAGTTCCGATGCGAGCGGCGTAATTGAATTTCGCCATCGCATCGCAACTTTAATTTAAAAATGGCCCCGGGGGGCGTTCCCGCTGATTAACACCGAAAAAATATGTTAATCAGCGGGAATCGGCAATTCACGATCGTATTCGGGCGCGACGCAGTGACTTTCCGACGTTTCCGTAAGCGATACGCGGCGTAAAGATAAAGCAGCCCCCTAGTGGAGTATCCTATGTTAAGTATAGCCGTCGTCATCGCATCGAAAAAAAAAAATCGCGTCGCTTGCGTAAAACGTCCATGAATGGGGATTTGACGTCATTGACGTTCACTGACAGAATTTGGAGCATGCGCACTGGGATACATTGACAGTCGACGCATGTGCAGTATGTTCGCCGCGGGATCGCGCTTAGTTTAAATAATACACGCCCCGTACCCGCCCAATTTGAATTCCACCGGCTCATTTACGATACGCTGCCGCAACTTTAGGAGCAAGTGCTTCATGAATAACAGCACTTGCTCCTAAAATTTTGCCAGAGTAACGTAAATGAGAAACGTTACTCCAGAGCAAAGATGCTCCCATCTACCTGAATCTGGCCCCTTGCGTTCCTTCACCTTGAATTTTAAAGATACCCCACAGTATAGGTCTGGAGGCATGCTTGGCCAGTCCATCACCTTTACCCTTAGCTTATTTAGCAAGGCAGTGGTAATCTTGGAGGTGTATTTGGGGTCATGGCAATCTTCTTAAAGCCTAGTCCATCTTTTTATAGAGCAACAAGTTCTTTGTCATTGAGGTGCCATGTTGAACTTCCAGTGACCAGTATGAGAGAGTGAGAGCGATAACACCAAATTTAACATCACACCGGAGACCTTATAACACTAAGGAGTCACATTACACCGGTGAGGGAAAATGGCTACTTGGGCCCAATTTGGAAATTTTCACTTAGAGTTGTACTTACTTTTGTTGCCAGCAGTTTAGACATTAATGGCTGTGTGTTGAGTTATTTTGAGGGGACAGCAAATTTACACTGTTGTACAAGCTGTACACTGACTACTTGTATTATTATTAATATAGCAGGGTGTCATTTCTTCAGTGTTGTCACATGAAAAGATATAATAACATTTTTAAAACAATGTGAGGGGTGTACTCACTTTTGTGAGATACTGTGTATATATAATATATACATACATACACACACTGTATCTGTGATAACAAGACAATTACCCACATCAATGCTCTTAAAGAAAAAAGTAGCCAGCTTAAATGTCCTCCATGAAGTGAGAGAATCTGGAATTAAGCCACAATACGGAAAAGTGAAAAATCTTGACCCACTTCTGGATACTATATTTTATGAACTTGTCCTCATGTGTTAATAATAATTTTCAATGAGCCAGTAGAAGGATATGCTATAAATGACCTATTTTTAACTAATATTGGCATATTGTTCCACTGGGATCCAATAAATATATTGTTAAGTCTGGAAGGGAGAAAATCAAATACTCTCCTCGGCCTCCTCCCAGTACCCGAAGGGCTAAGAGCTTAAAAACTATTTTTCTTATTATTATTTTTACAACTCTCAATCCTAGCATTCTACTGCAGACAATTCAAGGGGAGGGACCGATTGGAGTGCACTCATTTTCATTGAAGTGTATTGTGCTAAAAAAAAAAATCTACATAGACTTGGAAGAACCCAGGAAATTAAATAAGTTGGTGCGGTTTATGTTTAACCAATACATTTAATGCCAATTAAGTTGGCACTTCAGAAAGGCTGGAGGCACTGTCTTATACCGACTAAATAAATAGTTGTATTGCTGTAGTTTAGACTAATGCCCTGTACACACGATTGGTTCAGCCGATGAAAACGGTCTGATGGATTTTTTCATCAGATATCCGATGAAGCTGACTTTCATCAGTCGTGCCTACACACCATTGGTTCAAAAATCGTGTCAAAACGCGGTGACGTAAAACACAATGAAGTGCTGAGAAAAATGAAGTTCAATGCTTCCGAGCATGCGTCAGATGAACGTTTTTTTCTATAGTTTTTTTAACCATCAGATAATTTTAAAACAAGTTCCTAGTTTTTTCACCGATGGATAAAAAACCGATGGGGCCCAGACACGATCGGTTCGTCTGATGAAAACGGTCCATCAGACCGTTTTCATCAGACAAACCAATCGTGTGTACGCGGCATTACTGACACTTTCTGTGGGAGAAAGCCCACTTATCTACATCAAACAATCAATTTTATATATTTTTTTAAAACTTTATCTGTGATAAGAAGACATTTAAGTTCATCAAACTCTTAAAGTAAAAAACATCCAGCCTAATTTTCCTAATTTCTAGATCCAAATGCTTTTTCTAACAAGATCCTTAAACTTCTGTAAATATGTATTACTGTCATTGGTAAGATTAACTAAAGATGAATTCCTCATGTGTGAAAAGGAACTTTGACTACATGAATTCTCCACAATGGTATTAGATATATAAACCAAATATTCCAAGCATAATATGGGATATATGATCACGCTCTTCACTATACTTAAATCTATGTCCATATTGTGCAACCAAATTCACATGAACAAAAACACACGTGCTCTTCCTCCGCGTCCACAGTACAGTATGTACAGGCACCATACTTTTTTATGGAATTGCATCTCTTTCAAGGGTTATTTGTGGTCAGCAATCACCTTGGTCCTTTTATCCAATGGGTAATATATTGTCTCTGTGGCTTTAAAGTGCATCTATTTTTTTAAGATACTTGGTGGTACTCAGTGGAAGTGCATTGAAGACAAATCCTGCATTATTTGTGGAACATCAGAAAATCATGCAAGATACGTACTTCACTAAATTCTGTATTCCATATTTGTACAACGACTCTGTTAAAAAAAAAAGAACGAACCCAGCATGATCCCACACTGACCGGTTACCTCAGACAGCTTACTACCAATACGTGTAAACTTTATATTTATTAGATATATAATAGTTTTTAATATTAACTTTTCTAGTAAATGTAGAAACATCCATTAATTTGTTTATTTTTAAAATCTGTGTCAACCTATTTCAAGCTAAGTTGAAGTTTCTCTGGACACTGGTAGAATTCTTTTACCCCTTTTCAAAGATAAAGGTTCCCCAAAAAAATGAATAACATTATCAATTTATATTATTAATTATCTTATTCTTTTCTAAACTGTCATAGGAAGAACTGTTAGGTTATTTGATTATTAGGTTTTTCTTTGAATCACTACTATTTAATCTAAATTTATAGTATAGATTATGGATGAGGTGTGGGTTTGGGGCTGTTCATGGACTCAGTTAGCTATTGCATAAAATTATTTCCATAGCATCCAACTAGCCAGAATGCAGTTTCTGCCCTTTTTAGTTAGGTTGTTTGGCTTAGAAGAGACAGCAATGGGGGCTTTGCTATATGGTCAACTCAATCATATTAAAATGAGTAATCACAAAAAAGCCACTTAGTAGTGGTTTTCAAAGAATAGGTCACCCGCTTTAATAAAACATCAAAATACTTTATTATCCCAAATAAAACATGTTTTGTGACTTTAAATTGACACTTCCTCAGTTCAGCTAAACTTGACTTATTCATGTTCTTGAATAACAACATTTGTGCTTCTGCCAATCAAACTACCAACAAGCTTTTTTGCACTGACTTCTCTTGCCAATTTGTTCACCCACCTAAGAACCCCACAGAAAACCCAGGATGTGAATGCCCATGGCATAGGGAGTGACAACATTAACAATATGTGGACTAGGATGGCCGCATGAACCTCCCCTTTCCGGGTGAGCACATCCTCAACAATTGTAAGTCAATTTTTCTTCTTTTATTTTGGAAGCATTTAAACCTTATTTCTAAATTAATCTACTATGTTATAAGGGCTTTCCCGCCTCTTTCTCTTTACTTTTTCAGTGGACACTCTGAGCTTTACCAGAGACCCCTGGTCAGCTTCTCAGGATCCTTCAGTCCAGGTTCTACCACCACACCCCTGACACTCAGATTAAGAAACTTGGTTTCCCAACAGTCATATGTCTGTAGCACCCTGCTCCTGTTGAACAGGCGCTGCTGTAAATTTAGAGGGGGGCTGAGTCGTTATTTGGCTCAGACAAGTGTAATTATGGGCAATTAACCGTCTGTTCCAGCCATGGCTGTCCTGGGAGTAGGGGTGCATTCGGATAATTTCTCGAATCAGAGTCACGGATCGGATCATTTTCAGGTCAGCAAAAAAAAATTAAAAAAAATCATAACGTGGCTCAAGCCCTTTCAGCATGTGTTTAAAGCCCTTGTTTTGCACAACCAAATATGGCTTCATGTCTGCACCTATAAACACACCGATAGCGTTTGTGATGGCTTTAGCTCGGTCTGATTGTGCAACAAGGGGCTGCTTAAATGATGCAGTAAAAGCGGTTGTTGAGCAGCTTTCGTTTTCACTCCTGTCAGTGAAACACCTGGGTGATGTCGCTTCAAATGCGTGGCCATGCTTGATGTGTTTCCACTGTCTTATGGCTTTAAGACATAGCAGGGACAGATGTAAAAAAAACTGATTTTTACATACTGTCCCTGGTTTTATTGATCCTGGCAAACCTGATGAGGCTCCCTAGTGGCATGGGGCCTTCTGGCAGTGCCCGAAAGTCCCAATTGTCAGTCCGCCCCTGCCCCAGACTATGTTGGAAATGCCATGATTAGGGATAAGCTTCAAGTTCGAGTCAAACTCATGTTCGACTCGAACATTGCCTGTTCGTCTTTTCGGCGAACAGCGAACAATTTGGGGTGTTCGCAGCAAATTATAAGAGCCGCGGAACAGCCTGTAAAAGTCTATGGGAGAAATCTAAAGTGCTAATTTTAAAAGCTAATATGCAAGTTACAGTCCTAAAAAGTGTTTGGGGACCTGGGTCCTGCCCCAGGGGACATGTATCAATGCAAAAAAAGTTTTAAAAACTACCATATTTTCGGGTATTTTCTTAATGCTTAAGGTGAAACAATAAAAGTGAAATATTCCTTTAAATTTCATACCGGGGGGATGTATAGTATGCCTGTGAAGTAGAGCTTGTTTCCCATGCTTAAGACTGTCCCTGCACAAAGTGAAATTTCTGAAGAAAAAAAGTAATTTAAAATCTTTTGCGGTTATAATGAATTGTCGGCTCCCGGCAATACAGAGAAAAGTCATTCATAAAAAAATAAAATAAATGTAGGGGTCCCCCCAAATTCAATTACCAGGCCCTTCAGGTCTGGTATGGATATTAAGGGAAACCCCGCTTCAAATAAAAAAAAAATGATGTGGGGTTCCCCTCAAATATCTATTCCAGACCCTTAAGGTCTAGTATGGATTTTAAGGGGAACTCCACCCCAAATTTAAAAAAATGGCGTGGATTTTCCCCAAAAATCCAAATCAGACCCATTATTCGGGTCTGTGACCCCTCAAAGCACCCTGTTGATGGAGACAAGGGCCTCATTCCCACAGCCCTGCGGGCGAGGGGCTTATTGGAATCTGGAAGACCCCTTTAATCACTTCACCCCCTTCCTGACCAGAGCACTTTTTGTGATTCGGCACTGCGTCGCTTTAACTGACAATTGCGCGGTCGTGCAATGTGGCTCCCAAACAAAATTGGCGTCCTTTTTTTCCCACAAATAGAGCTTTCTTTTGGTGGTATTTGATCATCTCTGCAGTTTTTATTTTTTGCTATAAACAAAAATTGAGCCACTATTTTGAAAAAAATGCAATTTTTTTTTACATTTTGCTATAATAAATATCCCCATAAAATATCTAAAAAAACGTTTTTTTCCCTCAGTTTAGGCCGATACGTATTATTCTACATATTTTTCATACAAAAAAATCGCAATTAGCGTTTATTGATTGGTTTGCGCAAAATTTATATCGTTTACAAAAAAGGGGGTAGTTTTATGTCATTTTTATTAATATTTTTTTTTTACTAGTAATGGCGGCGATCAGCGTTTTTTTTCGGTACTGCGATATTATGGCGGACACATCAGACAATTTTGACACATTTTTGGGACCATTGGCATTTTTATAGCGATCAATGCTGGATTACTATAAAAATGCCATTGGCAGTGAGGGGGTTAACACTAGGGGGCAGGGAAGGGGTTGAACACCCCCATTCTTCTGAACCCTATGCAGTATCTATTGGGTCTTTCTTTTTCAGGCATTTCTAAAGCTTCAAGGAGATTAATGTCTTTTCTTTTACTGGCTGCAAAACGGGTTATACCTAGATGTTGGCTGTCCACATCTTGCCATACCCTTTCACAATTTCTTTCTACAGTGACAGATATCCGAAGGATGGAACATTTGACTGCATTGATTGATGTTTCACTCCCAAGATTTTATAAGATTTGGAAGGCATAGGATGAGTCTGTGTATTCCCCTGAACTGACTCATTCGATGTTTTAGATAATTGTCTTCTTTATATTGTTATGCAAGTTTTCTGAGGTTTTACCTCTGTTGTATTACTTACATTGTATGGTATAGTGCATCCGTGTAACTGAAATAAAGATAGAAAGTTATACATGCATTTGAGACTTTGCATTCCTATGTTTATGTGATACCCCCTCTGGGTTGAAAATTCTTATTTTCCTATCACTTTGTATGACATATAAAACTGTTATAAATAAACAACAACAAAAAAAAAGAATTATCAAAAAAAAAAAAAAATTGTTAATTACACATCCAAATATGTGATATTAGAATATGGTGTCACTGAAGCTGTCCTTGAAACTTTTAATGTTTTGGGATGCCACATAAAGAATTCTCTCATAAATGTAATGGGTTCAACAAACCCAGGCTTATCAGCTCATTCCTAGTAGAGATCTTTTCCATTTTTGGAGGTGGATTGCTACAAGGGTAATTGTAAGCATTTGAATTTCTTCTTATTTCATCTTACTTCTAATCTCTGACAAAGCCTTATGTGTAGGGAAGCGCTTATTGACATTATGTATGTAATGTGCCAAGTGTTTTGGTATATCGGAGTGCAATATTGTTCTTAATTTAATAAAAAGGCATCTTATAACACCCTGATATGAACCCTTCCTCTTTGTCCTCTTAAGCCCCATACACACTATTAGTTTTCCTGACGGTTTTCTCATCAGGTTTACCAAAACCATGTAGTGCAAGGGCCTGCCTGATTGCATACAAATTGAAACTCTTGAGGTTTGACCTCATATTAGATGGTTTTGGTAAACCTGAAGAGAAAACCATCAGGAAAACTGATAGTGTGTATGGGGCTTTACTATTGCATCCATGGGCTTCTATAACAGCAGGGCTGCATGTTGTAGGGTTATTGTAATGATATTACGGCTCTTCAAAAAAAAAAAAAAAAAAAAAAGCGCCCAGAGGCGATTCAGTTCGCATGCGTTGCGCTATACAAGTCATTCATTCATTCATTCAAGCTCATTCACCCTGGATTTTCAAGTTTTTAGTAAAACTCTATACAAATCTATATTCTCACTGGGCATTTTTGGATTATCTACAATTTTATATAACTTTTGTAGCACACAACTAGTAAAAGTTGAATGTCTCAACATTTGTGCAAGAGTAACAAATACCGTGACTCATGTAACATTTGTAACGCGTGTAATGGTTTTCTTGTTTCAGCAAGTGAATGTAACAACTCTTCTCATATGATCCCAAGAGAGAAATAGCTTAAGAACATTGACTATGAGAATTAAAGCGGATCTCCCACGGCCATTCGCTTTTTTTTGGGGGGGGGGGGCATTAAATTATTTATGGCGTATAAACAGAGGACTCACGCTTCTGCTGTTTAAAGTCGTCCGCTGTCAGATTTCGTCTGAATTTGGAACTTATATTATCTTTGAAGCGCCGTTTCCATTTTGCTTGTGGGTACTGTGAAACCCACAAGCACTCATTTCCTTGTTCAGCAGTGACGTTGACTTCCGGGTTTCCATCTAAACGGGCGTCACATTCGGCTCTCCTATCATAGAATGCTCTGGAAGTGACGTACCGTCGCCGCCATCTTGCTACACCCATTGACCCTTTTCACTCTATCATTACTGTGCATGAGTGTAGGGAGTAGCAAGATGGCGGTGACGCAACGTCACTTCAGGATCAATCTGTGATGGGAAGCCTGATGTTACATGCCAGCAGCGTCGCGCTTTAGGAAATCTCGTGATACTGTAACTCAAGGAAACATCTGCAGAAAAGCTCCCAGGAGGCATTGCGGGTAAAGGATATGATGCACTGCCCGCAGAATACCCGCAAAGGAGAGTCAGGAAGCCGAGTGATAGCTGCTGACAACAAAGGTACTGTCACAGAAAAAAAAAAAACGCATTCTTGTCTGCTTTTTGATTAAGCTAATGTAGTGAAATAGGGTGGAGCTCCGCTTTAAGAGGCTAAAAACATTCAACCTGCAGGGAACATAATATGAGGGGGACTTCTGCACTCTGTACAGTTTATGGAGAGTTTTGTGTGAATATCCAAAAAAATGGGAGTTTGGCCAGCTAAACAAGCCTTTAGCTGCAAAGTAAAGTGAAACATTTAACAGTGGTATTATTATCACTGCAAATTGTAACAGTTTCCTCCTGGTTGTTAGGGAGCTGGCACCTACCGGCGTCCCAACAACCAGTGACCCATTCTCACCTGACACTTTCAGCTGCCAAACAGGTCTCCATCAAGATTCATACAAGACAGTTGTTCACATCTGGTATGGATTTTAGGGGGTACCCATGGGTCCTACCCAAGTTCCATGCCCAATCCTTTGAGTCTGGTATAGATTGCTGTAATGCTTACCAGTTTGTAATTACCAGCACAAAAAAATCTCCTTATTCCCCACGTTTGTATGAACTCATAAAGCATGTAAATCTTCCATATCATGATGACTTCACACTGTAAAATAACACAATAAGAGACAATGAAATGTAGTATTCCCATGTTTTATTAAATGTATACAGTAAGTAAACATTGTAGAACAAAAACACATTTGAACAGTTTTATAATTCACACACAAGTCCAAACCTTATTATATCACAATGTATATATTTATATGTATATATTATACTTAACCACTTAAGCCCCAGACCATTTGGGTATTCAAAGACCAGAGCACTTTTTGCTCTTCGATACTGTGTCACTTTAACTGACAATTGCGAGAAATGGCTACTGTCTTTTTTCCCCACACAAATAGAGATTTCTTTTTGTGGTATTTGATCACCTCTGCTGTTTTTTTTTTGCGCTATAAACAAAAATAGAGCGACAATTTAGAAAAAATAAGCAATATTTTTTTACTTTTTGCTATAATAAATATCCCCTTTTACTGGGCAGCACAGTGGTCTAGTGGTTATCACTTTCACCTAGCTGCAAAAGGGTCGCTGGTTCGAATCACGACCACGACACTATCTGCTTGGAGTTTGCATGTTCTCCCTGTGTCTGCGTGGGTTTCCTCCGGGTACTCCTGTTTCCTCCCACACTCCAAAAACATGCTGGTAGGTTAATTGGATCCTGGCCAAATTGGCCCAGTATATATATATGTATATATGTGTGTATGACTGTGTGTCCCAAGCATGTCAAGATCCTACATGGTAAAATGACCGCACCAGCCAGGAAGACACTGGCTGCAAAAAGCACCCAGAGGCGATTCAGTTTGCATGTGTAGCGCTATACAAGTCATTCATTCCCCCAAAAATATATAAAATAATATTTTTTTCCTCAGTTTATGCCGATACGTATTCTTCTATATATTTTTGGTAAAAAAAAATACAATAAGCGTTTATTGATTGGTTTGCGTAAGGCCTCGTACACACGAGCAAATAGATTTGTTCAAATCCGTCGGACAGACAGATTTGAACAAATCTGTCTGTTGGGATGTATTGGTTTGATCGTGTACACACGATCAAACCAAAATCCCCGCTGGCAGACAGCGCGCTGACGTGTTGCTGACGTCTCGGTGACGTGGTGGTGACGTTGACGCCGCCATGTCACCGCACCCGGAAAAACACTTCCGCGCATGCGTCAAATCCATTCGACGCATGTGCAAGAAGATATGTCTGCTGGTTAGCGTACTAACCAGCAGACATGTCAGGCGGACGGGTTTGCAGCCGACAGATTTCAAAGCATGCTTTGAAATCTGTCGGGTGGCCAAATCCGTCGGTTTGCCCGTACACACGATCGAATCTGTCTGCTGAAACGGCCCGTCAGACGGGTTTCAGCAGACAGATTTGATCATGTGTACGCGGCCTAAAAGTTATAGCGTCTACAAAATAGGGTATAGTTTTATGGCATTTATACTGTTTTATGAAAATTAAGGCGACATTCACCCGACAGATGATAGAAACATCAGCTGTGGTGCCGACATTGCTGAACTCCAGGACAGGTAAGTGTTTAATTATTAAAAGTCTGTGAAGAGTGCAGCGCAAAAAATAATAAAACAAACTAAAAAGAATGAATAAATAATACAGTGAAAATAAATGTCCAAGTGTCCAAATTATTCCATGTGTGAGGAACAAAACTCAAATATATCCGGAAAAAAGTGAAGGTGAAAAAGAAGACACCACTGGAAAAATCCACCACCGAAAGCAAGATGGACTCTCACCTTAATAACTCGACCTGAAACAGGTCATATAACATATCAGCAGTATTCCTATTAACATCAGATCTCCAATAGGACCAGCATGAACCGTGGGTAATGGATGATACCAGCAGACCAGGGCACGTTGAAACCATATAGGAAATAAACAGAAGGGATCTAGTGCTCTCTGCATACAACACGTTTATTCCATAAAAATATATAAGAGACAGGGCACTCACATTTAAAACCACTCATAAGCCGATTGTATGCTGCAAACGATGTATCTGTGACCACAGCGGCGACGATCGGGGTGACGTCATGCGTAGCCCCTCCCCTTACGTACGCGTTACGTCCCGTGGGCGGGACTTCTTCAGCGTCAGGCGGAGGGAGTACGTCAGACGCCCCCAATGATACGATTTAAAGAGCACAGGTGACCTAACGGACCAATCATATCCCGCTTGGATGCGGCCAATAAAGACGCTTGTACATGGCAACAACATCCGGGGCATGGACCGGAAGTACAACCAGGCAAAAAAATATACAAAATAAATAAATAACAAGACGGGACACATTGAAGTAAATAGGAAAAAATCCAAAATTACCTCAAAATAGCAGACATAAAGCCTGTTTATTAGTCTACCGCCAATATTCCAAACAGCAACAATATATGTGTCTATAAGAGGACGTCATCCACGATCGTCACCGCATGTCAACACATACCCATATCTACAATTCATAACTATACAATTTTAGAATACAATAAAAACATAATCAATAATGGAATACAATAATACATTCATAAAAAATATATCATAAAAATGTATAAAAATATATATATAATATACATAATGACAAAAAATAATTAAAAGATTTTTATGAGCAATTTAAGTCATTAGCGATTGGAAATAAAACAATTTAAATCGAATTCAACGTTGAGGCCCCCCGGCAAAGAAACTTTGAGCTCAAATATCCAATAAGATTCGCGGCGGCTTAACTGTCGTATATAATGTCCACCCCTCCAGTGTTTAGTCACCTTTTCAATTCCCCAGAATTTCAGACCTTTGGGGTTACGGTCATGATGCTGTCTAAAGTGTCTAGACACACTGTGTGTTTTGACACCTCTTCTTATACAGCTAATGTGTTCGCCTATGCGAACATGTAAAGCACGAGAAGTACGTCCCACATACTGTAACCCACAGTCGCACTCCAACATATATACGACCCCCTCCGTATCACACGTAACAAGCTGTTTAATAGGATATTCTGTGTGGGTAACAGATGAACAGAAGGTTTTTCGTTTTTTAATGTTGTTCTTTACATGCTTACATGTGGCACATCTCCCACAGGCATAGAAACCTGATAGAAAAAAAAAAAGTCTAGGTTGGGCTACTATTGGTGGATCAACAACACCTGGCGCAATGACATCTCTTAATGCTGGGGCTTTGCGATATACAAACTGGGGTCGGTCTGGCAGGACAGAACCCAAAATGGCATCACCCTTCAAAATGGGCCAGTGCTTGACTATAATCTGTTCAAACTTCTTGAATTGGATGTTAAAATCCAGGACCATTTTAGGATTAATGTTTGTATCAATAGCTACTGTGCTGGGGGGTTTATCAGCTATAATCACATCCCTATTGATGTTACGTACTTTCTCTATCTCTTGATCTATAACAGAGGCTGAATAGCCCTTCTGTATAAATCTTTTAGCAAGCACCTGTGATTGTGACAGATATTCTGCCTCCATAGTACAGTTTCTGCGTAGTCTGACAAACTGGCCCCTTGGGATGTTGCATAACCAAAGCTGGTGGTGACAACTCGTGAGGGGTATATACCCATTACGATCAGTAACTTTAAAGTGATTTCTAGTCTGCAGCTTATTGTCTCTTTTAAAGATTTCTAAATCGAGGAAGGTGATTTGGTCATGCGCCAATGTCCAAGTTAACACAATGTTTTTATCATTGGCATTAAGCTTGTCCACAAACTGTTGGAGGCTCAACATGTCACCCTCCCAAATCATAATAAGGTCATCAATGTACCTTTTGTAACATCGTAGTTGCGGGGGACGGTTCTTGATCACTATGTCTTCCTCCCAGTGGGCCATAAACAAATTGGCCACACTGGGAGCGAACCAAGCCCCCGTAGCAACTCCCCGCTGCTGTAAATAAAAATTTCTATTATACCAGAAATAATTTTTTAAGAGACAGAAATTAAGACCGTCCAAAATAAATTGGATCTGTTGCTCACTCAAATCAGTGTGCCTCAAGGCCCATATGACTGAGGCCAAAGCAGCATCATGATCGATAATGGTGTATAGAGATCCCACATCAGCGGTTACCAGGATAGTGTCTTGAGTACATATTATGGTGTCCAAGATCTGTATGATCTGCTTGGTATCACGTAAATAAGCCTCCATTTTGCACACTAAGGGTTGGAGAAAATGATCAAGATATTGGCCGAGCCTAGCAGTCACCGAATCAATCCCATTGACTATGGGGCGACCAGGGGGCCTTACATAATCTTTATGGAGCTTAGGTAGAAAATAGATAATTGG
The DNA here is from genome assembly GCA_029574335.1 of Rana kukunoris. Classification (NCBI taxonomy): domain Eukaryota; kingdom Metazoa; phylum Chordata; class Amphibia; order Anura; family Ranidae; genus Rana; species Rana kukunoris. The sequence goes on along the minus strand of CM056059.1, from coordinate 215,051,646 downwards.
TGTGCGACAATAGAAGGGGTCTAAATAAGATGCCTCCTTTTTGTTCAATACACCTTCCCGTTTCCCACCTTCCACCAGAGAATGCAATTCGTTCTTGAACTGGACCATAGGATCACCTCTCAGTGGCAGATATGTTTCGCAATCACTGAGAAGTCTGGACATTTCTTCTTGATAATATGCTTTACTAAGCACTACCAACCCTCCCCCTTTATCCGCAGGGCGAATAACGATGTCATTTCTTGATTCCAAAGATTTTATGCCTCGTTTGATATGATGAGAGTCTCGAACTTTTTTAATCTGCAATTCATCAAGATCCTTATATACCAAATTCTTAAAAACATCAAGATGCCTGGTATCCTGGTATTGGGGATTAAACACAGACTTATTCTTAAGATTGGTATGTTTGATAATAGATGAAGAGACACTCAACTGCATCGGGTTAGAAAGAAAATACTTCTTCATATTCAACCCACAAACATGGAGGGAACCTCAGGCCCCCCCGTTAGACAGATGGAGGGACCCACCGGCCCCCTCAGGACCTGCCGGAAATGGACAATTAAGTCTAAAAAGGAAAAACCGAGAGGAAATAGGGGTGGCCGATGAGTCCAAAAGGCAAAGACCATACTAGGGACTGGGATTTTTAATCTCAGTGGCACTGCTCTTTCGGATGATGAAGTACGTGTTCTTGATAGGGGACTAAAATTCGCCCCTATCAAAAATCTTAATAAATTCCAAACCTATGTTAGTGTCCAAAAATATGTTCGTGGGTTGAATATGAAGAAGTATTTTCTTTCTAACCCTGTACTATGGAGGCAGAATATCTGTCACACTCACAGGTGCTTGCTAAAAGATTTATACAGAAGGGCTATTCAGCCTCTGTTATAGATCAAGAGATAGAGAAAGTACGTAACATCAATAGGGATGTGATTATAGCTGATAAACCCCCCAGCACAGTAGCTATTGATACAAACATTAATCCTAAAATGGTCCTGGATTTTAACATCCAATTCAGGAAGTTTGAACGGATTATAGTCAAGCACTGGCCCATTTTGAAGGGTGATGCCATTTTGGGTTCTGTCCTGCCAGACCGACCCCAGTTTGTATATCGCAAAGCCCCAGCATTAAGAGATGTCATTGCGCCAGGTGTTGTTGATCCACCAATAGTAGCCCAACCTAGACTTTTTTTTTTTCTATCAGGTTTCTATGCCTGTGGGAGATGTGCCACATGTAAGCATGTAAAGAACAACATTAAAAAACGAAAAACCTTCTGTTCATCTGTTACCCACACAGAATATCCTATTAAACAGCTTGTTACGTGTGATACGGAGGGGGTCGTATATATGTTGGAGTGCGACTGTGGGTTACAGTATGTGGGACGTACTTCTCGTGCTTTACATGTTCGCATAGGCGAACACATTAGCTGTATAAGAAGAGGTGTCAAAACACACAGTGTGTCTAGACACTTTAGACAGCATCATGACCGTAACCCCAAAGGTCTGAAATTCTGGGGAATTGAAAAGGTGACTAAACACTGGAGGGGTGGACATTATATACGACAGTTAAGCCGCCGCGAATCTTATTGGATATTTGAGCTCAAAGTTTCTTTGCCGGGGGGCCTCAACGTTGAATTCGATTTAAATTGTTTTATTTCCAATCGCTAATGACTTAAATTGCTCATAAAAATCTTTTAATTATTTTTTGTCATTATGTATATTATATATATATTTTTATAAATTTTTATGATATATATTTTTTATGAATGTATTATTGATTATGTTTTTATTGTATTCTAAAATTGTATAGTTATGAATTGTAGATATGGGTATGTGTTGACATGCGGTGACGATCGTGGATGACGTCCTCTTATAGACACATATATTGTTGCTGTTTGGAATATTGGCGGTAGACTAATAAACAGGCTTTATGTCTGCTATTTTGAGGTAATTTTGGATTTTTTCCTATTTACTTCAATGTGTCCCGTCTTGTTATTTATTTATTTTGTATATTTTTTTTGCCTGGTTGTACTTCCGGTCCATGCCCCGGATGTTGTTGCCATGTACAAGCGTCTTTATTGGCCGCATCCAAGCGGGATATGATTGGTCCGTTAGGTCACCTGTGCTCTTTAAATCGTATCATTGGGGGCGTCTGATGTACTCCCTCCGCCTGACGCTGAAGAAGTCCCGCCCACGGGACGTAACGCGTACGTAAGGGGAGGAGCTACGCATTACGTCACCCCGATCGTCGCCGCTGTGGTCAGAGACACATCGTTTGCAGCATACACTCGGCTTATGAGTGGTTTTAAATGTGAGTGCCCTGTCTCTTATATATTTTTATGGAATAAACGTGTTGTATGCAGAGAGCACTAGATCCCTTCTGTTTATTTCCTATATGGTTTCAACGTGCCCTGGTCTGCTGGTATCATCCATTACCCACGGTTCATGCTGGTCCTATTGGAGATCTGATGTTAATAGGAATACTGCTGATATGTTATATGACCTGTTTCAGGTCGAGTTATTAAGGTGAGAGTCCATCTTGCTTTCGGTGGTGGATTTTTCCAGTGGTGTCTTCTTTTTCACCTTCACTTTTTTCCGGATATATTTGAGTTTTGTTCCTCACACATGGAATAATTTGGACACTTGGACATTTATTTTCACTGTATTATTTATTCATTCTTTTTAGTTTGTTTTATTATTTTTTGCGCTGCACTCTTCACTGATTATGTTTTTTTGGGAATTTTTTATGAATTTATCCTCAGTGCTGGCTTGCATATGTTAGTTGTTATTAATTTATTTTATTTTCCAGCGCTGAATATCTTTCACTGTATATAATTATTAAAAGTCACCAGCTGGAGTATGTGCAGCTGCTGGCTTTTAATTTTTGCAGCGATGGGCGAATCTCCACTTTAACCACTTGAGGCCCGCGCTATAGCCGAATGATGGCTACAGCCCGGACCTGAATATCCAAGCCGCCATATTTTGATGTCCGACCCTTAAGGCGTTCCCCACGCGTGCACTCCCGAGCGCGCAGCGGGGAAGCTCTGTGTTGGCCGTGTCCCTTGGACACAGCCAATCACAGATCACGGCGAACGGCCAATCAGCGTGGCCGTTTGCTATGCGATCTGCGCATCCAATGAGAGATGATCTCATATGTAAACATATGAGATCATCTCTCATTGCCGTTTTACACAGAGACAGCATCCTGTCTCTGGAGAGGAGACCGATCTGTGTCCCTTGTACATAGGAACACAGATCGGTCACCTCCCCCAGTCACCCCCCTCCCCCCACAGTTAGAACACTATGTAGGGAATACATTTAACCCCTTCCTCACCCCCTAGTGTTAACCCCTTTCCTGCCAGTCACATTTATACAGTAATTAGTGCATATTTATAGCACTGATCGAAGTATAAATGTGAATGGTGCCAAAAATGTGTCAAAAGTGTCCGATGTGTCCGCCATAACGTCACAGTCCCAATAAAAATCGCAGATCGCCCCATTTCTAGTAAAAAGAAAATAATAAAAAATAATAATTCTGTCCCCTATTTTGTAGGCGCTATAACTTTTGCGCAAACCAGTCACTTATTGCGATTTTTTTTTTTTTACCAAAAATATGTAGATGAATACGTATCGCCCTAAACTGAGAAAAAACATTACCAGTTACTTACCAGTAGCTGGATTTCTACGAAGTCTTACAGGATGGCACCCTGAGAGTAGACTGGCTCACCTGACAGGAAACACAATCAAAAATGAGGTTTAAAAGGCCCCACCCCTCCCGTGTGCCTCAGTTTTAGATAAGTAACCGCTCTTTAGAACACGGTATAGAAAGAAACTAAGAAAAGGAGGAATTTAGATAGAAGTAAAAGAGAGGGAAGTAGGCCTGCCGTCCTGTAAGACTTCGTAGAAATCCAGCTACCAGTAAGTAACTGGTAATTTCTCCCTCGTCTTCCAGGACGGCACCCTGAGAGAAAAGCAAGTAACCTCAGGCCTACCTTAGGGTGGGACCACCGTCTGTAAGACCTTTCTACCAAACATCAGGTCTTGTGCAGACAGCAGTTTGACTCTGTAATGTCTGAGGAACGTATTCTGGCTTGACCAGGTCGCCGCTCTACAGATCTGCTCTATGGAAGCTCCTGCCCTTTCTGCCCAGGAGGCTGCCAGAGAACGTGTGGAATGAGCCTTGATAATAGGAAGTGGCCTACCTGCCTGTGTGTAGGACAAGGAGATAGCCTGCCTAATCCATCTTGATATAGAAGCCTTAGTTGCCTGTTGACCCTTTCTCTGACCTGAGAAATTAACTAAAAGGTGAGGGGAAGTTCTGAACTCACTAACCCTCTCTAAGTAAATTAAAAGGCAGCGTCTTACATCCAAGCAATGGAAAGTGGCTTCCTTTTCATTGCTGGGATTTTCGCAAAAAGAAGGAAGTATCACTTCCTGAGACCTATGGAACCTGGTTGCCACCTTGGGAAGGTACAGAGGATCCTGAGTCAAAATCACCCTATCTTCAAAAACACGAAGAAAGGGTTCCTTGATAGAAAAAGCATGCATGTCTCCAACTCCTTTGGCAGACATGATGGCTAACAAAAAAGAAAACTTAATTGTAAGAAATTTAACAGAAATGCGGTCTATAGGCTCGTATGGTGCCTTAGTCAGCTGATCCAGGACCAGGGAGAGGTCCCATGAGGGAACCCTGGAAACCTGCACAGGAGAAAGTCTGTCCCTAGCCGTCAGGAATCTCTTGATGAGAGGGTCCGCTGAGAGGCTTTTGTCCAAGAAGTATGATAAGGCTGCCACATGGACTCTTAGAGTACTGGTAGCTAAGCCTAGTTCCACGCCATCCTGAAGGAACTCCAGGATGGTGGGAGTTTTGGGAGAAGAGATCTGCTTTGTGGTGCACCAACGCGAAAAGACTGTCCAGACCTTTGCGTAGATGTGTCTGGTGACCTTCTTGCGGCTAGACAGTAGGGCATCTATGACTGTCCGTGCAGCCCTTCTGCTGCAAGTTCCACCTCTCAAGAGCCATGCCATCAGGCTGAAGAACTCTGGGTTCAAATGAGAGATCGGCCCCTGCCGCAGGAGATCTGCTTGGAGAGGAAGGGGAAGCGGGGGAGCCAGAGACCAGTGCTTCAGAATGGGAAACCAGGATCTCCGGGGCCACCAAGGAGTGATTAGGAATAATTTGGTTTCCGAAGAACCCAATTTTTGTAAGACTCTTGGGATCAAATTCAGGGGGGGGAAAGCGTAGGCCAGACGGAACTCCCAGGACTGGGCCAGCACATCCACCCCCTGAGAACCCTGTCCCTGGAAGAGGGAAAATAACTTGTTCACTTTTCTGTTTTCCCTGCAGGAAAAAAGGTCTATTTCTGGATCCCCGAACCGCTGACAAACCCAGTCGAAGGTTTCTTTGCACAATTCCCACTCCCCCTGAAGAATGGGTCAGCGGCTCAGAAAGTCGGCCTCCAGATTGGTGGCTCCCCTTATGTTGATCGCCAAAATAGAGGGTACTCTCTGTTCCACCCAACCCAGGATCTCCAGGGAGAGTGTCAGGAGAGATTGGGACCTGGTGCCTCCCTGTCTGTTGAGAAAGGCGACCGTCGTAGCATTGTCGGAGAGGACCAGGACATCTTTGCCCTGAATTCTTTCTTCGAATGCCCTCAGAGCTTCTCCCACTGCCAGTAATTCTCGATAGTTGGAAGAAGTCCGCCTTTGATGGGGATTCCAAGATCCCTGAGCCCGCAGTTCTTCTACATGAGCTCCCCACCACTGGCATCCGTAGTGACCTTGACTGGATTGGTCTGACTCCACGGACGGCCCTTCAGGAAGTTTTGGTGGTGAAGCCACCGACTTAGGGAGTCCTTGACTGGGACCGGGACCCTTTCTGTTCCAGGCGGAGGGGAGGAACCTCTGAAGTGGTCTTGCGTGTAGTTGGGCCCAGGGGACCGCCGGAATGCAAGCGATCATCCGACCCAACAGCTTCATGATCTCTCTGAGGGAGGGATTTTCTGCATCTACTAGGGACCCGATCACCGTCACAAGCCTCTGGAGTTTCTCTTGGGGAAGAAAGAGCTTCTTCTCTCAGGAATCTATGAAAACCCCCAGGTATGCCTTCCGCTGTTCCGGCAGGAGGGAGGATTTTTGCTTGTTGATTATCCAACCAAGCGACTCCAGAGTGGTCATGACGTCGGTCAGGTCCGAAAGGAGCTGATCCTGACTTGGGCTGAAGAGCAAAAGGTCGTCTAGATAGGGGACGAGGGAAACCCCCTTCAGATGTAGATGAGCCATTACCTCCGCCAGGACCTTCGTGAACACCCTCAGGCTGGAGGCCTTTGCCGGAGGCGAGGGCGAATCTCAGAAACCTCTGGTGTCCCGAAAAAAATCGGGACATGAAGGTAGGCGTCCCTCAAATCTATGGTCGCCATAAAGACGCCTTCTAGCAAAAGACCCCTGAGGCTGTAAACACTCTCCATCTGGAATTTTTTGTAGAGGAGATTAGAGTTCAGGGGTCTCAGATTGATTATCAATCTGAACTTGCCGGCCGGCATTGGGAACAACAAAATGTGGGAGTATAGTCCCTGACCTTGTTGGTCTGGTGGGACTGGGATTATGACCCCCTGTTGTGCCAGATTTTAAATATTCTGGGAGAGGCCTGCGGCCTTGAGGGGGTCCTTTGGGAGGTGAGTGAGGAGAAAGGTCGGGGGGGAGGCTCTCTGAACTCTAAATGGTAACCCTCCCTGATTATCTGAAGGACATGGGGACTCTGGGTTATGCCCTCCCAGGCAGGAAGAAACCTGGAGAGCCTGCCCCCCACCTTCCCGTCACTTGGTATCTTTCCCAGTGGGCTTAGGACTGGAAAAAAGGATCCCCTTGGGGTCTATCCTTTCCAAAGGTCCAACGCCGGCTGGTGGACGGTCTTTTGTCCGAGGGCGGATTCTTTCTCTGGTTGGGACGAAAGGACCGCTTCCTACTCTGCCTAGGTTTAGAAGGGAATTTATTCCCCTTCTCAGATGACCTGGACAAAGCCTGATTTAAGGCAGCCCCAAACAAGAGGGAACCCTTAAAGGGAAGTGCACATAGGCGGCGTTTAGAGGCGAGATCACCCCTGAAGGTTTTTAGCCAGACGGCTCTCCTAGAGGCATTAATAAGGGCCCCGGTCTTGGCTGAGGTGCGAATGGTTTCAACCGCCGCGTCTGCCAAGTATGCCACTGCACCGCTAATAAGCTGGAGGGAATCTCGTATCTCCTTTGTCTTGGAAGAACTGGGGAGATGGTCTAGAAGCCTGGAAGTCCAGGCGTCGGCATTTCTCGCTACGCAGGCTGAGGCCAATGCAGGACCAAGGGCGGCTGCATTGGCTTCCCATGCTCTACGGAGAGAAGTGTCGGTACACCTGTCCATGGCATCCCTTAAACTGCCTGTATCCTCAAATGAAGGGTCTGACTGTCTGGAGACCTGGGCCAAGGGAGCATCAAGCTTAGGGACCTTAAAAAGGGTGTCTATTACCTCCGCCTTAAAGGGACAGCGGCGCTTCCAAGTTTTAAAACTTTATAAGCTCTTTTCAGGTTCTGCCCACTCCCTGAGGATAATGTCCTTTAGTGACTGATGGACAGGAATGGTCTTGGTTTGAGGTTTTATTAAGCCCATGTACATCCTGTCCTGAGCTGAGACCTGCGCTGCTGGTTCTTGAATATGCTCCGTAGCATAAACAGCTGCTAGGAGGCCCTCCATATCATCAGCGGGAAACATGTATTTCCCCGTCCTGGCATCCTCCTCCTCCTCTTCTTCCTCCTCCGCCTGGCTGTCCACCAGGGTCTCACTTTGCAAGGTCAACACGGACTCCTCGGAATCCGAGGGGTATACTCTACTAGCCTGTAGGGCTACCAACGGACGAGAGGCAGATGAGGATTCCTGGGAGGAAGGGCCCGGTACCGGAGTATCAACGTCTCTCCTACTTAAGGAAGATTGAAACTCTTTGAGGGTAGATAGCATTTCGGTCTGAACCGAAAGAAATTGCTTCATAATCTGTGAGGTCTCTTTCCCTGTTAGTTTACAGATGCACTTAGAACAGAATGGCTTGCTATGCTCAGCTGATAACTTGTCACCACAATTGCCACACTTCCTAATACGCTTAGGGGGCTTAGCCACTCTGCTGGATTCCCCCTGGGCAACAGGGTCTTCACCTAAACATATCAGGGAAAAAAGCATATGCCCATTAGCCCTCAAACCTCCAGGAGAGTAGGGAGGGGGGGGGTGTCTAGAAGAAAATCCCCCTTAGAAAAAGGAAAGACTCACCCTTGGTGGTTTCCTCTGCAGCCATGGGAAACAGACGGTCCTTCTCCATAGTAGCGTCTTGTGCCAAGGAAAGGCTTCTTAAACACGCTATGAGGCCGCCAGGCCCTTCTCTCTCCCTGGCTGCTTTATAATGAGCCCCGAGCCGTATGCAGCGTCCACTCCGGTGGGGGCCGCCATCTTGCCGCACGGGAGCGGAATGACGTCACGACGCCGTGCGTGTCATCAATAGGCGCCCGGATGCTCATGGCACCGCTCGGAGCGGCGCCTAACTACCCGCCATGCGGTCCAGCGAACCCCTGGACAAAGCCAGCAGGAAGGGGGAGGCCTTAGCCCAACCTCTAAGGTAGGGAACCAGGCGGGGGGAGAGAGGATGTGGCCTCTTCGGAGCACTGGAGAGCCCTGCCCTCCTAGGAGGCTCCGGTGTCAAGGGGGGTTTGTGTCTTCTCCTGTTCCCCCCTGGACCAAGAAGAAGGGGGAACCCCCCGGGGAAGTAGCAAGCTACACCGGACCCAGCTGCACCCAGTACCTGCGGTTCGGGCTCCGGGGGGGGGGGGGGACCACCAGCCCCAGGCTTTAGGTCACAAGAAAAAAATAAACGTTTCGCTGAAAGGGAAACACAATCAGAACTGAGGCATACGGGAGGGGTGGGGCCTTTTAAACCTCATTTTTGATTGTGTTTCCTGTCAAGTGAGCCAGTCTACTCTCAGGGTGCCGTCCTGGAAGATGAGGGAGAAATGTATTTTTTTTTAAATTGGGATATTTATTATAGCAACAATTAAAAAATACTATATTTTTTTTCAAAATTGTCGCTCTTTTTTGTTAATAGCGCAAAAAATAAAAACCGCACAGGCGATCAAATACCACAAAAAGAAAGCTCTACTTGTGGGAAAAAAAGGACGTCAATTTTGTTTGGGAGCCACGTTGCATGACCGCGCAATTATCAGTTAAAGCGACGCAGTGCCGGAAGCTGAAATTTCACCTGGGTAGGAGGGGGGTATATGTGCCCAGTAAGCAAGTGGTTATGTGACGGTTCACAATGCTGTGACTTGTAATGTGACTTGAGAGTTCAAAGACGCATGACATGTCCCATTAACGGCAATGGAACCATTCTAATCGGTGAAACTCAGGAAAAGGTTCATACACTACTTTAGGGCGACTTCATCATGACTTGATTTTTGTCAATGAAGTCGCAAACAAGCTGCAATGAAGTCATGCAGGCTTTCGGCTGACAAAGTCACATGACTTTGAAGTTGCGTAGATGTGAACTGCAGTAAATGTACTTCTGAATGCAAAATAAAAAATAAAAAAATACATTTCTATTACATTCTGAAATGCTTTATATATTGTATTTTATATATTGCAGGTCTATAAAACCAAACATTTCTGATAGTTTTCAAAATAAATTTCCAATGCATTTCAAATATAATCCAAATGTATACCCACTGAATTCCAAAATATTTTCTGGAAAGTGGAAAAAACTAACACACAAAACTTTAGAAAGTGGCGTTACTGTGGTAAATTACATCAATGACATAAAAGTTTATGATGTTTTCTTCAGGCGATTTTTCATAAAATGTTCTCGTAACAGCGTCACTATTCACTCCTTTTAAAGTCCCAGGAAACGTTGCCAAAAGCAGCAGCTTTAAAAAGTAAATAGAAAATATTATACTTATTAGATTTTCCTTGTAAAACAAAAGCCATGTAAGACTCCTTTCATACTACAGAGTAGATGCGCCGGTAATTTTTGCAGTGCTTTTTAGGCGCTAGCGAGGCGCAAGGAGGAAAAAGGTTCAGTTTTGCAGCGGTATTTTCATTTCAATGGGCAGGCGCATTTTGGGAGTACTATTTATAGCGCTCCCAATTAAGCCACCCCAAAGATGCTGCTTGCAGGACTTTTTTTAACGTCCTGCAAGCACACCGCCCCAGTGTGAAATTACTCATTGCACTGAATGGGAGGCAGTTTCATGTGCTTTTTAGAGGCTATTTCTAGTGCTAAGATGCCTGAAAACTGCCTCAGTGTGAAAGGGATCTAACAGATGCAACTGAGTAAAAAAAAAACTAACAAAATTAAGCATGTAAAAAAACATCAAAATATTTTAGACTTTTCAAAAATCTGTATAAAATCAACATCTTGCCTACAACTTGCCTTAATAATTCAGACAACTACCAGACTGAACAAGATATCAAATTTTTCATCAACAGTCAAATTGGCTTACAGTCTTCATGTCAAAGCTAATGTTTTCATAGGGTCTAACTGCACCCGCTTCTTTTCATCTTGGAGGCGCCGCCTTGAAATTTACTTTGTATTAAATGGGTTTTAAAGACACAGTTTAAAGACAAACGAAAGAGCCTTGTCTCTCCCGGGAATCACACTCCTGATTGGCTTTCTGCAGTGGTGGAAGCTATCCCACTGCTGTCATTCACAGCCAGTGAGCCAATTAGGACATGGAGGGGGTGGGGCTGACGATTCAGTGTGTGAATGGACACACAAAGCTGTGATTTAGGAGTGCCGGGATAGGACCTGAGAAGAGAAGGATCTGGGCTGCTTTGTGCAAAAACCCTTATACAGAGCAGGTAAATATGACATGTTTCATATTTAAAAAAAAATCTTTAATGTTTCGGTACCACATTGCATGTTTCGGTACCAAAAGAAAACCAACCTGTTTAGTCCTAGAGTATGATGCTTGACACGGAAATGAGCTCAGCTCTTTAGTTGAGACAGATGCTAATGCACACAATACACTTACACAGGATGAACTGCCACCATCATTCTTCAGTGATATTAGCTGCACTCTTGTGGTTTTCAAAGTATCCAATATGCCAGGCAACCCTATGGAAATGCATAAAAACGGTTTCCTCCAGTCAGTTGCTGACCCCCCACTAGATCAAAAATATTTCAGGAGGGTTTCACCCAAGGTAAAAGTAAGGATGTTCCACAAAACAAAAAACATGCTTGTGCATATAGTATGTAGTCACTCACTGATACTATAATAAATGTAGTGCAGTAAACTCCCAGTTACCCAATGATCCCTATGGGTACTGTATTATCTGGTTGCTTGAGAGCGAATAGTAACCCTCGAGCATCCACCTCCCATGGCACCCTGCCCCCCCCCCCCCCCTCTCCACCAGCAGCTAAAGGGATAGGGTTTCACATGTGAATGAGCCTTAAAAGTGCTATTGCCAAATGCAACTAACAGCTCATTCAAAAGTGTGGTATGCATTATGCAATGCTCCAATGCGCCTCTGAAAGATTATGCAAATGTATTTGACAGGTGGCGAGGAAGCAACATGTTTAAACCAATAATTGCAGTGAAAGGCACACGATTGCAACAGGTAGTACAGCAATTATAGGTTTAAATCAGGTGTGAGGAGGCAACATTGAAGGACACTGTGCCTCAATAAGACTGTAGAATGAAAGGGCAAATGATTAGTCAAATGTGTCCATCTTTCACCACCCTGGCTTTCAGAAATGTAACTACCTAGCTGAGAGGTAGGTTATATTGACTTGCCTGTATGACAATATTCAGCTTTTTACCACCACAACCGCCCCCCCCCCCACCTACCCACACATACAGCTAACATCCTTCTGCACAATTAATTTGATGACAGCTGAATGCAAACAGCGGGTAGTAGGGAAACCATAGCCAGACTGCCATTGGCTGTTTTAAATTGTAATAGCCAAAATCAGGCTGGCTATTGCACATAGTGGCAGGGCAGATAATAATTAGTGTTACTCACGAATATTCGCATTGCGAATATTCGCTACGAATATTGCATATTCGAGTATTCGCGAATAACTCGAATATCGCGGCGAATATTCGCTATTTCGAATATTCGTATTTTTCAAATTTCGCAATAAATTTCACAATAAATTTCGCAATACATTTCGCACTAGCGAAATTTTGCAATTTCTTTTTTTTATAAAATATAGCGAATATTCGTAAATATCGAATATTCGTCATATTTTATCCAAAAAAAATAGCGAAATTTCGCAATCATTTTCGCTTTCGCATATGCGAAATTTCGCAATTTTTTTTTTATAAAATATAGCGAATATTCGTAAATATCGAATATTCGTGATATTTTATAAAAAAAAATAAAAAATAGCGAAATTTCGCAATTTTTTTTTTTTTATAAAATATCACGAATATTCGATATTAACGAATATTCGCAAATATTCTTCGAAATATTCGTGAAATCGAATATGGCGTATTCCGCTCATCACTAATAATAATATGCACAATGGAAGGGAGACATAAAATATTAGTAGCACTGTGATTATGCTGCATAGTGACCGGGTGTATAATGGAAGCCATATAATATTATATGCAGCAATGTGCACTAAGATTATGGATGTGGATATAAGACTGGATATAGCATGGAAGCTATATAATATTATATGCAGCATGGGACATGCTGTGAAAGAGGAGCTATATAACATTACTTGTAGCACTGTGCACGTGCTGTATGGTAACTGGGAAGGTGAATGAATAAAGATTGAGAACGATTGAGCAGGAAACAGACAAATAAAACTTAACTCATGCACCATACTTTCACAATTCTAATGTTATTTGATAGGAGGCACTTACATTTGATCCAGGAGAAAACCGAGAGTGCTCTCTGCCATGCTTCCCTCAGGCCTTAACAGGAACAGGAAATGAAAGATGAAAGTCTACCCTCTAGTTCCTGCTCCCACTTCCTCCCACAGACCTGCTTTACTCTGATTGCAGTCTCTGCTACTCATCCTTTCTGAAGAGTTTTCCCCCAGAGATTGTAGGCACAGAAATCAAACCCCCATCCCAATAAAAAGAACTGGAAAAAATATTTTATATGTAAGTTAGTGATGGGAGATGCATTCTTGAGATATATAAATATAAAACAGCCCTGACCCATTGAGGCATGGTCACTAAAGTAACATCCACATAAATAACAGGACCCAAGGTTTCCCAGCATAACATTGCCAAAAGCATCACACTACCCCTGCCAACTTACCTTCTTATAATGCAGAAAGATTTGGGAGATTACTGCGCTTAACCAATCATGTATAAAGCTGCTAACACTCAAACAAAGTCAAAGGGATATGTGGAAATGCAATGTAGTAAAAAACAACATAAAAGATCTGTAAACAAAAAATAATAATGTATACAGAAAGAGTACTAATGTAGACAGAAGATTATTAATAATAAAGTCCAGTGAATAAAACCAGTGAAAATGTAAAATCACCACTAACGTGTATTCATTAAAGTAAATGTCCACAAATGCGAGAAACATAGGATCCACTCTTGAGATGACACTTTGAATAGTGGAATGAAGTGTGATTGGACGTTGAGACGCCAGAGATAGTGTATCTTCCACCAAGAGAATATAGATGTATACTCCACACAGAGTGCACTCACATGCCAGTGGGTCATTCAAGCTTGTATCGGCCAAAGCCCGGGACTCCAAAGCTGCACAGAACCTGATGGAACTAGAACCCGGTTGGGGATCAATCCAGAGATAGATTGTAGGTAAAAGGTGTTCTCATCTAGACCAGTGTGAGGATGATGGAAAACAAGAAAGACTCCATATGGTGTAGGTCAAAAAGGGGGATTTATTGTAAAAAATACATACATCAAATCACAGATGTGTACAAAAATGTGATCACAATGTTAAAAGCAATGTGGGGAGCAGTAAAAATGCAAGATTATAACACATCCTGGTACCATCTCTTCCCCAGATAAGTGACGCACATGCACTCGGCCATCCACATGATGTAAAAGAAAACTCAATTCATCAGACTAGGCCATCTTTTTCTTTTGCTCCGTAGTCCAGTTCTGATGATAATGTGACCATTGTAGAAGCTGTTGGCTGTGCAAATGGGTCACAATGCTTCAGAGTCCCATACACACAAACTATGTTGCGATAGATAGATAGATAGATAGATAGATAGATAGATAGATAGATAGATAGATAGATAGATAGATAGATAGATAGATAGATAGATAGATAAATTTCACAAAACAAGATACGCCGGAATTACGCTAGGATCCGACTGGCGTAAGTCACTTACATTGTCGGATCCTAAATGCAATAATCCGCCGCCCGCTAGGTGGCGTTTACGCAGATTTCTGCGCCGAATATGCAAATGAGCCGATACGCCGATTCCCGAACGTTTTTGCGCCGCGTCGACGTAGTTTTCGTACTCGTAAGGTTACCCCTGCTATAAGGAGGGGTAACCTTGCGTAGTTCATAAGCCATGTTAAGTATGGACGTAGGGACAGCGTCGTGTTTTTCCGTCATTTACGTAACTCGTCGCGAATAGGCCTATACGTTAATTACTATTCTCTCGTAATCGCTGTATTTGCGGCATACAATGGAGCATTCGGAGTGGCCTACGTTTAAGGCCGGCGCATGTGCAGTTCGTTCGGCGCAGGGGCGCTCTTAATTTAAAGATACAAATATTAGCTCCATTGAACACCACAGTAAGAACTATGGAATTACACACAAATGACACAATAATCCTATCTATCGAACTGCCCCTTTCTCCGGCAATGTTGATAGTGGGTCCAGAAATCCTATAAGACAAAATGAGAGAACATACACACAAAATACAATAAATATTTACACACAGGTACACACAGCCGTGTATACCCATCAACTCAATGGGAGAATCTGAGACTGCACCCTCTAGCCAGAGAGTTAGAGAGTGAAATCTCCTTTCCTCCCAAGGAGTAATTTTCAGATAAGTGCTAGGCATTTACTAAATTGTAGAACCTTAAGGGAAAAAAACAAATATGTACACACATTTCTGTTCTGTTCTTTTACTCTGCTTGCAAAAAAAAAAAAAACACAAGTAAATTTGCAGAACACTGCCCCCAGTGGTCAACACACTGGTACTGCATGGCAGTCCAATAACTGTTCAGTTCAAAATGCCCAGCAGCAAGAGGTAAATATAGAACATAGTACCATCTCCGCTGAAAAGTCTTTCAGTGTTGCAAAAAGAAGACCCGCGAAAACCCATTCTGGCTAACTGAGACAAATCCCTCTCCCCGAAGTTCTTCACACACAGCCCAATGTGGATCCGGAAAAAAAGCGATTATCAAACCAAATGTACATAGGGGTGAAAGTAATCGTCCAGGCCTTTTTCAATAGTTACAGACCCAAAAACATAGGCATGAGGCCTATTTGTAAAACCGGGGGTCTGGCAATGTGATAATGTCACCTCTGGCAGTGGTAGAAGTTACTGAGAAAACCTGATCGTCTTTTCCAGGGCATCTCAAGACCACTCGGTTGCGGAAAATATGACAGCCCCTACTCCACTCTTCAAGGCAGTCCTCTAGATGTTTCCCACAACAAAGCAGAGTGTATGGCGTCTCACGCTCCTTCTTCGGAAACCTTCAGGTGTTCCCAAATAGCTTTACGGTACCATCCCTCTCTCTCCTGGTCAATTTGGTAAAGCAGAGGGGGTGGCACGTACGGGTATTCCCATCCGTATTCAGTGGCAACTTTGCATATCACCACGCGCTGCAGCCGAGCCAAGTTGGGCAGCAGACGCGGGTCTCCAAGTCCTGGCTTCACCAGAGCATCGGACGCCCGCCTAAGTGTGGGCATAACATGGGTTGGGGGAGCAGTGGTAACTCTCTGAGGCAGTCCTCCAGATGTTTCCCACAACAAAGCAGAGCGTATGGCGTCTCACGCTCCTTCTTCGGAAACCTTCAGGTGTTCCCAAATAGCTTTACGGTACCATCCCTCTCTCTCCTGGTCAATTTGGTAAAGCAGAGGGGGTGGCCCGTACGGGTATTCCCATCCAGATTCAGTGGCAACTTTGCATATCACCACACGCTGCAGCCGAGCCAAGTTGGGCAGCAGGCGCGGGTCTCCAAGTCCAGGCTTCACCAGAGCATTGGCCGCCCGCCTAAGTGTGAGCATAACATGGGTTGGGGGAGCAGTGGTAACGGGATGAGCAAAAACAGACTCACCAACTCCCCAAGTCAGCCGCTGGATACTCGGGTATTTTGCGCTGGATTCACGCGGTGCGCTCCGGCCAGAGCGTTTCTTCCTTCTCGTGCAAGGGGCTCGAAAACCTCCATAGCCCTGTTGCTCCGGGAACATGGGTTCAAAATATTGTTCAATCTCTCTGTCATCTGACAGGGATTCCAAGTCTGAGGAATTAAACTCCTCCGCTGGCAGGTAGTTGTGGGTCCCAGCTGGGACAACAGACAAGACCGGACAGTTAGGTAGCTTCCAGTTGCTACAGCTAGGTTGTCGGAGGGGTCCCCCTCTGATAGCAGCACACCTGACGGAGACTGCGTTAACTGGAGCAGTCTCCGAATAAGTCTCTGAAATGGCCTCTGTAATGGCTTCGGCCTGCGTGCTTGACACGCCGGCCACATAGTCACTTTTCTCCGTCTCGTCCAGCAGGCTTACCTCAAGTTAGCGGGATGGCGAGGTAGCTGACAGCCGATTCTTGGTGGACGAGACGGTGATGATCTTAATGTCCAAGGCCTCCGGCTCTATAATCTCCACAGATGGGGAGGTTTCCAGTCATGGAACCTCCACCTCCACGGTAACAGTCCCGGAGAACCAATTCACATGATACTCCCGAGGAGGTTCAGCAGGTGTTTTGATGGAGAAGAGGTAGGCCGGGCATCGGTGGCATCGGGCAAAAGGCAGGAGGTGGACGGCCAACTCTGTACAGCGAGGGCAGGACAGTCCAAGGGCCTCCGTTCCGTCTCTTGTGTATAACACAAACTGTCATTCCATGTGCAATCGGATCCCTGTGTCAGTAAGGGATATTCCGGCTGTGGCAGACACAGTAAAGACTCCCAGAGTGGTCATCGGGCATCTTAATCCGGTATAGGCAGCAGATTTTTCTGATGGAGCAGACATCTTTCACATGGTCTGTCTTTCGCAGGTAAAAATGGTTAGTCTGCTGATTTGGCACAAAGATGGGCGTTTCCTTGCTCGCTTGGCGCAAAACTTTTACCCTTCGTCTCACGCAGGGGTGGGTGACTCCTCCCACGTAAAGAACTTGTCTGAAAACGTTTCAGGCACGCACTTCACTGCACGTACTCCCAAACTTGAACCTCTGGGGATTAACTCCTTGTGCCCCACAAAGTTCAACAGACGACACTCCTCTTCACCAATAAAGTACTCACAGTTCCGTTGCTATAGGTAACAGCCAAATACCGGATGAGCCCCCACATGTAGCGCTCACTCTCGCTGGTTTGATGTGGGATCGGCATAATTGAAGTTACCTCTGTAATATGTCTAGGGGTGATAGCAGTGAGGGAATTTCCAGGCAGTTGGTTGACGTTTTAAAAAGCTTTATTCTTGGTCAACACGACCAACAGTCAACTTGGAATGGATAGGACAAATTGGTGAAAAGAGCAACCTTGCAGATTCAGGCTTTGGATAGAAAGAAGCAATCCTGCCTCCAAATAGTATTCTCACTTTTGTCGCCACCACAGCCGGGATGGGTGCAGTGCACCCGGACAGGCCTCCCTCACAGACCTGGCAGTCGGAGTGTCACTGTGAGCTCTGAGAAGGAACAAGTCTCTGCCACAACTTGGCTTTAGTAAATTAGTAAAGGTCTCTGCCACAGGTCCAATACTCAAGGACAAGAATTAAAGCGAATCCTCTCAGTCAATAGTTGGGGTCACCGACTGACAGTTTGCAACTCACAACCTGTCAGTGTCCGGTCACCCAGATCCCTGATGGTTCCGTCTAAATCCTATTGGATCACCTGCCTCCGGGTTCACCTCAGACCGACTCCCCACCGAACAGCACCCAGTTTGGGATCTCTCTCTAAGTTCGGGGTCCCAGTAGGTCACTGGAATCCCCCTTTTGGTTGCTTCAGTTTCTCTGAGCCATATGGGCCCAGAGCCAGGAACTCCGCATTGCACGGGCCTCGGCCAGGTACGCCATAGTGGCGGGTCCCGTGATGTGCGCACACCCTAAAGGTGGGTGCCGCACCTGGAACCAGGAACCTGCGAAGACCCTGAAAATGGCATCTGCCACAGATATACCCTTCCCCGGGATTCCCCCGCAAGGAGAAACTCCTCCAATTGGCTGCTGGGAAAAAGCGGCTCTGCCTGGACCCCTCTGGTGCCACCTACTGCCCAAAGATGGAACTACATCTCTGAAGCACAGAATGACCCACAGGACGGTTCAGGGCTGGCAACAGCCGAATTTGAGTAAATCAACATTGGGTGAGAGCAGATAAGTCTCCCCCCACTAAATTTACAATAGCATCCCTACTGAAAGTAGAGGGACGCTACATATTTTAATTTACATTTTTAGAAAACATGTAAAAATATATTAGCGTAGGCCAATATATTGTAAATATGTGTCACATATATCATTTTTTAATAAATCATATGGGCATTATAGACCCTATGCCAAGCTTCTGTATATCATATCAAGAAGCTAAAATAAAGGAGTAAAAATAAACAGAAAAGAGGCGCCTCTAAGTGCAATAATAAAAAACTTTTAATAGCTCAAAAGAAATTAAGAACACTTACAGGGTGGATGATGAAAGGAATGCATCATATGTATAATGTGGGTGATTCCGGTCTCATGTGAACCCAGTGTATATCAATAATTCCTAGAGATGTATGTATACACTGGGACCACATGATGCCGGATCACCCTCATTATACATATGATGCATTCCTCTCATCATCCATCCTGTAAGTGTTCTTAATCTCTTTTGAGATTTTTTTTTTTTGTTTTTAAATATTGCACTTAGAGGCGCCTTTTTTCTGTTTATTTTTGTTTCTAGAGTTTGGTGTCTCTTTTGAGTGCTGCCCTAACTACACTGAACACTTCTCATTATCTGAACCCTTTCACCTCCAATAAAGACAATATTCTGCTTAGTCTTGTTACGCAGAGCACCATTACACAAAAAGGGGTGCATCTTTAAATGGCACTGGTAGAAAAAAAAAAGTCCTCAAAACAAAAGACCTTACCAGCCCTTTACCTTAATCTATTTGCCATCAACATGAAGAATTCCACTTTTTCATCAGAGGATATTGCAGAGGCAAGCAGTAGATCCTTTTATTTCATAGAGTTAAAAACAAATGCAACTTATCCTACCAAAAACCAACTATTCAATTATCTCATAAGCTATTCATCCATTATACCAGGGATGAAGTCTTCTCCATCCACACTGGCATCCAGAATGCCACAACAACAGATAGTCATGGCCCAATACATTGAAACAAGGAAGTATCTTGATGGTCACATTTTGATTTTGTCTGTGAAACAGAGATCACAGAAATCTTTTAAACTCTTTGCCAAAAAAACATGTTATCTGGACCTGGAACCAACACAAATCTTGTTGGAGTGCCCTGACCTGCTTGTTTCAGCAATTTACAACATGGTTCACAGCTCTCTACACTCTAGGATGTTTACTGGTCCACTAAAGGAAACAGGCATTAACCTCCCTGGCGGTATGATTCTTTCAGATTTTAGGTGCTGAAAGCGGTACCATTATTTGCAAGGGAATTTGGCGTTTTATACTGTAGGCTTGTAATTCTTAGGAATAACTCACTGAAATCTATCCAAACAAGAGTCCAATAGGCATCCCGGGTATGATTTTTTTTTTCTTATTAAAAATTATAATATAATAAATAATTATAAAAAATTATAACAAATAATAATATAATTATAGTAAAAATTATTCAATAATGTAATCAAATCAAAATCACTGAAATTTGCTCAGTTGCAGAATTTTTGCTGTCATTATTTATTTATTTTTATGACGAATTTCCCCATAAATCGCTATCGCTAAATTCTGCAAGTGATTCTGATTTATTATCGCTGTTTTTTAGCTGCTCTAAAACAATTTTTGCCATAAAGGGACACTTTTGGTTGCTATGGGCAATCTACAGTTTGCAGGGAGAAAGAACAGTTTTTATTATATAAAAGTACATGCAGGGCACTGGGCAGACCACTAGGGACATGGGGGGTGTGTATTTTTTACATACAATACTGTAATCTATAAGATTACAGTGTACTGTATGTATAGTGTTTGTTTACTTTTTTGAATTTGGCGCCGTTCCCCCCCCTACGTCGCGATGCTCGCAGGGAAGGGAATCGGCGGTACACACAGCATCAGGCGGACATCCGGCCGCCGTGTACTGCGGAGATTCATCGCTGGATCGCAGAGAAAAGGTAAGTAAACTTTTTTTCTGCATCCAGCGAGGCAAGTCCGTGTGTGGCACGGGGTTACCGATCTTAGCTTAAAAATCTCACCCCGTGCCACACACGGGAAGACCGCCAGGGAGGTTAAGACTTTTGTAAAAGGCCCTGATTTTAGGCAATATACAGAGCTACAGGCTAGTTTAAAATTTCCTCTATCTAGAATATTGTGTATATTGAAGAGACCACTGTGATTTAACTAGATAACAGGCGCTAAAGCCATGCTTTTATGACCCTCCTCAGTCAATATTTAAGAAAAATAACAAAGCATTGAAATTCATAAGGATATTTAACCACTTGACCACTGGGCACTTAAACCCCCTTAATAACCAAACCAATTTTCAGCTTTCGGTGCTCTCACAGTTTGAATGACAATAACTCAGTCATACAACACTGTAACCAAAATTATATTTTTGTCCTTTTTTTTCCCCACAAATAGAGCTTTCTTTTAGTGGTATTTGATGACCTCTGCGGCTTTAATTTTTTTCGCTATAAATAAAAAAAAAAAACGAAAAACAGTTTTTTTCTTCATTTCTATTATAAAATTTTGCAAACAAGTAATTTTTCTTAAAAATTTTAACCTAAAATGTATACTGCTACATATATTTGGTACCAAAAAAAAAAATATATATATTATTTAGTTTGGGTGAAAGTTATAGGGTCTACAAGCTATGCTACCAATTACTGCAAATTGATCAATTTGATCACATCTGATGTACTGACAGCCTCTCTCATTTCTTGAGACCCCAACATGCCAGAAAAGTACAAATACCCCCCAAATGACCCCTTTTTGGAAAAACAAGACATTCCAAGGTATTTAGAAAGAGGCATTGTGAGTTTTTTGAAGTTGTAATTTTTTCCCACAATTCTTTGCAAAATCAAGATTTTTTTTATTTTTATTTTTTTTCCACACAATTTTCATATTAGCAGGTTATTTCTCACACACAGCATATGCATACCACAAATTACACCCCAAAACACATTCTGCTATTCCTCTCGAGTATGACGATATCACATGTGTGAGACTTGTACACAGTGTGGCCACATACAGAGGCCCAACATGCAGGGAGCACCATCAATGAATACAGTGAATATAGGTAGGAATTGAACGACGAAAATTTGACAAAGCATCGAATCGTCGAATTTTCGTCGTTCAATTTCTACCTATTCACTGTATTCAGAACGACGATTTTCGATGCTTTGTCGAATTGAACGACGAAAATTTGACAAAGCATCGAAAATCGTAGTTTTCGGACGAAAACTTTCCCGACAAAAACAACATAAATCAAAACGATTTTCGGGAGTAACTAAATAAATGTATTTTCCAAACGAAAATGAAAAAACAAAACAAAATATTCCAGTCTGCACATGTCTAATAGATAAGAGCGGAGGTCTCGGTCTTCCACTGCTTCAGGGATACCTCTGATTCGCCAGTTCTGTCTGCGTTCTCTATTTTAGAGGTCCTCCTGTTGTGCTTGGAGCTGTGTGATTGAGTGTTTCATGGTGGCATTGTCCTCCTCAAGGACTTGGACATACTGTACTAGCTCATTAAACTTAGACTCCAGGGTGTCAGTGCATTCTCCCAACTGACCTATTTCCCCCCTTAGTTCTTTGGCGAGTTTACCCACCGCTTGGGCAATGTTATGTGTAATGGCCTGGAGTAACGATTGCAGTTTGGCATCAAGTATGTCCGCCGTCAATGGGGAAGGTGACCCTTGTACAGGTATGGGAATAGTATCAAAGAGAGTACCTGTCACAGGCTCAGAGCATTCTGGAGGGTCTGGCGCTACACTCTGGCTACTCGAGGTTGCGGATGAGGGCCTATGTATGTAACGGTCTATGGTGGAGGGGGGTGAGGCTGAAGGATTGCAGTGTAGGTCTTTCTTTGATCTCCAATCTTACCCATGGGGTGCGCGCCTGCTTCAGGAGTCTGGGGGGGTAACTCCCGTGGCTAGTAAAGCTTCAGATTAGTCAGCAGGAGTTCCAGGAGGGTGGCGGGGGACAGAGCACTGAGCTCACTAGTTCATCATCTTCAGAAGCCACACACGCCTAAATTATCTGTCCATTACTGGGGGGGGGACATGGCCCAGCCAGTCAAAGTACTCCAGCCTCCAGGGGTGACCCACCAGTAGTAGAGGGAGTAGAAGGAGAGTGCCAGGTGCACCAAGATGGCTGCCGTTTACTGGGCCGGGGCTGGTTTTCTGCCTACAGATTGCTGTGGGGGGAGTGCCAATGAGTGGCACATGCAAAAGTTAACAGGTGGATGGGCTCCAGAGGTTATATGTAGGGAGGTTAATGTACAGATTGGGGGAGCCAGGATTCAGTGTTGGTACCTCTCCGGGTGCAGCAAGATGGCCACCGAACACCAGGCCGGAGCTAGTACTTTACCTGCAGGCCTCTGTGGGGAAGGATCCATAGATGGCACGGGTGGCAGTCAGTAGAGGGTGGGAGGTAGAGGTGTGGAGCAAGCAGGCTAGCCTGGGGGATCAGGATTGAGCGCGGATCCCTCGATCGGGAGTATCAAAATGGCCGCCGCTTCTGAGGCTAGGCCGCGGGCACCGATAAACGCTGTGATTTCGGCCCCGAACGGCTCGCCGGCTGCCCGCCAGTCTCCGGATGCCTTGTGGAGTGCGGGATGGTGCGGCTGGAGGGCGGATGCCGAGGATACAGCAGCAGGCCGGCTGGAGCTCTGTATCAGTGCGTCCTGTTCAGACGCCAGTGATGCCACCCCCCAAACACTTTTTATAACAATAACTTGCATATTAACCTTTAAAATTAGCACTTTTAATTTTTCACATTCGTGTCCCATAGACTTTAACAGTGTTTGCGTGTTAGAACACATTTTTGGCCTGTTCGCATGTTCTACTACAAACCGAACGGGGGGGTGTTCGGCACATTCCTAGTTGCTACTTTTAACAGAGTGGGAACTGCCATTAGGGTAGTTGAGGCAGCCATTTCTTAGCCTGACTACTGCCTCTCCCTGGAGAACCAGCGCGCTTTGTTACACCCTGGCACTCATCATCCATAGAGGATACCGAACTCAATGAGTCCCACTCATCATCATCATTTGACAGCCCCCTGAACTTATTTGCCAAACTTTAGGATTTAAGGTAACTGAACTCCTTTTTTTCCTTATTTTGTCCCTCCTCCTTCTATCCCCCAACCACTCCATATCATCCTAGGACAAAGCAGAATCAACAGCCTCCCCACACCTATCCTCCCCTTCACCCCCTCTCCCCCACTCTCCCTTGCCTTATCTACCACCAGGCCAGCCTCTCCACAATTTTCCCCACTCCTCTGCACCCGATGATCCGCAATAGAAACCCTGCAGCATCGGGGGAGGGGGGCTGGCACCACACCTGATGCACCAGCCTTAGCACCTCTTGCTGCCTCTGCAATTTTAGAAGACATAAACACAGAAGGATTGGACACATTCTCGGCAACTGATACCTTACCTACAGAATGGGAAGACACTGACACACTAGGTAAACGCACAGACTGGGAAGACACGGACACATTCACAGACTGGGAAGACACAGACATACTGGGTATTGGCACAGACTGGGGCAACTGGGAAGACGTAGACATATTGGGTATTGGCACAGACTTAGATGGACTCACAGGCACTCTAGCTGCTGAGCTCTGAGCATCTTCCATGTCCAGGCGTGGACTCTAAGGATGTCAAGGGCGAAGATATCTGCTGGTCTAAATCCCATCTGCAGAATTCTATCAACCACTGCCCTCCTATTTGGGGGATTCCACCGCCCTCCCATTTTAATTGAACAACATTCCTCCTTTTAAACAGGGGGGGAGATAAAACTTTCCAATTTTCCTTCCTTGCTTGCTCTCCCTTCCCAGATCCTGTAGCAGCAAGACCAGCATAAGTTTTTCTTACATCACCAGTAATTGCAGTCTTGTCCAGAGTCCAATTCAGCTGGGATAGCAGTCTTCTGATTAGCAGAGGCAGGACCCGTCCTCTCCCCCTGCTCTGAATACTCAGCTTCTTTCCTGGGTTCAATAAGTCTTGGGTACTGCAGACTCCTGGAGAGTTGTAGCACTGTCTGGTCCAAGTCTCTGTATTATCTATGGCACTCCTCACTGCAGACTGAAGCTGACAGTTATTATGAGATGTTATTGCATGCTATAAATTGTCTATGGGTCTGGGCTGACTCTCTGTAGCACTACAACCCTCAGAAAGCCCATTGTCATTAAAGTTTACACCATCTTGCACACACACTGTACCTGCACTTGCTTGCTGTGTTGTTACTTCTGCGATTTCATGGCTGATGGTGGGGTTAGATTTCTTCCCAGTTGTTGCAGACTTAATAGTGGATCTTGCTCTCCCCACAGGTCTTCCTTTCACAGGGCTAGGAACGGTGTCCATCTACTCATCATCATTCATGAACATTAACTATCGTCAGATATGGGGCACATCGATGGGAGCCCCCTGGTCACCATCCTATGCATGTTTGCACTTAGGCTTCTGGGAACACTAGATCGTGTACGCCTCCTCTATGTACCTTGGCCACTGCCTCTTGTGGCTGAGGTACATAGATGACATGACCAAGATCTGGGAGGGTACCCCCCAAGAGCTTGTTACATTCATGGAAGAACTAAACACTAATGACAGGAATATTAAGTTGACATTTAACTACAACTACAAACAAATCAATTGGATGGACCTCACCTGGAGGTTAGGCCTGTCGCCCCTTTTGGGTTCAAACTGTGAGCAGGCTTTGTGCAGGGACGGTAGCAGACCTTAGCGAGGATCCTTCGGAGCATATCCGTAAGCTTTCTCCAGCCAAAATAAAAACCAACATTAAACATAAAACATATAACTCTAGTAACTAGGAATTTTGAACAAGCATTTTTTGGCCATACCTATCCTCGGATCATACCACTAGATCAGTGGTCTCCAAACTGCGGCCCGAGGGCCAGATGTGGCCCTTTGCTTGCCTTTACCCGCCCTTGGGGAACTATTCCTCCTACTGATACAAGACACTATGCTGCCATCCAAAACCAAGAATGGAGCACCATTTCTCCCACCGACACATATAATGAGGGCTTTATTCTTCCCTAGGATACCAACAATGGGGCACTATTTGCCCCCCTCCAATACCAAATGTGGTGATGTTTATTCCCACTGAGGCCAGGACAATTTCTACTCCTGCTGGCCACAATTTGGCCCTCCTAAAATCTGAAGGACAATAAACCGGCCCTTTGTTTAAAATGTTTGGAGACTCCTGCACTAGATGTTGAGATGCAAATACATTAGAATCAGTGAGAAAATGTGTTTCACAAATGTGAGGAGGCATATTTTAAAGTCATCCATATCTCCCAATGTTTATGAAAGGTAAGGGATCTCCTTTCTGTGTAAGCAAGCATTTTTTTTCCATGGTTTTTCTGCTAAGGGGGGCAGGACAACTCCACTGCATCAAAGGGACAATGGACGAGGCCATGTTGGGTGAGAACTCTTGGGTGAGAACCTTCTTCCCTGAGCTTAGGCATTGAATATGGGTCGTGGATGGGTATTCCAGCATGACAATGACCCAAAACACACAGCCAAGGCAACAAAGGAGTGGCTCAAGAGGAAACATTGGGCCAGATTCAGGTAGCTGAGCGTATGTTTGTGCGGGCGTAGCATCAGAGATGTATTATGGCCTAGGCCAACAAGGCCCAGGCCTAGGGCGGCACTTTGTGGGGGGCGGCTCAATGTACCAGGAGGAGGAGCCCAGGAGAGACACAACCGAGAGAGGCGTGCTGCTGGTATGTGGGACAACTTCAGTGAGAGAGAGAGGACACAGTAACCAGGAGGGAAGGAGGGGGCAGGCAGATACGAGGTGAACGAATGAAGTGATGGGGAGTGATTTGAGAGGGAAGAAGATATGTGCTAGTGGGGGGGGGTCTGATTCCCCCCCTCCCCCACTAGCACATATCTTCTTTCTTCTCAAATCACTCCCCAGCAAATATCCCCATACCACCCTCTCCCCCCAAATTAAAAGATGCTCTGCCCCCCTGTGCCCATCCCACCCTGTCCCCCTGTGCTCATCCCACCCTGTCCCCCTGTGCTCATCACACCCTGTCCCCCTGTGCTCATCACACCCTGTCCTCATCCCACCGCGTCCCTCTGTCCTCACCCCATGAAAATGACAGGACGGGTCTTAAATAGGAAGGGGTGCGTCATATATAAAGTAGGGGTGCGCAAGTTTCACCAGGCCTAGGGCAGCACAAAACCTAAATACACCCCTGCGTAGCATATCGAATATACGCTACGCCGCCGCAAGTTAGAGAGGCAAGTGCTGTATTCACAAAGCACTTGCTCCCTAAGTTACGGCGGCGTAGCGTAGATGGGCCTGCGTAAGCCAGCCTAATTCAAAGTAGGTGAAAGGTGGGCGTGATACATGTTAATGAACCATGTCCCCATGTAAATGAGGTGCCGAGTGAATGGTGCATGCGCCGTCCGTGGACGTATCCCGGTGTGCATGCTCTGAATCACGTCGGATAGAATGCCTAAGAGACGTCGAACGTAACTTACGCACAGCCCCATTCACGTACGACTTACTTAAACAAAGTAAAAATTACGGCTGTTCCATTGTCCATACCTTAACATGGTCTGCGCCATCTTTTTGGTGGTTTAAATTTACGCCGGAAAAACGCCTTACGTAAACGGCGTAGATTACTGCGTCGGGTGTACGTACGTTCGTGAATAGGTGTATCTTGCTCATTTGCATATTTAACATGGGAATGCCAAATGCATCCAGCGTAACTATGCGCCCATGATACGCCAGCGTAGGCAAGTTACGTGGAAGGCTGAAGCCATGTTTTTCAAAGTATCTTGCTTTGTGAATCGGCGCAAAGATTCGAGGGCGCACATTTGTACTTACGTCGGCGTATCTCGAGATACGCTGGCGTAAACCTTTCTGAATCTGGCCCATATTAACCACTTGGCGCCCAGGCCAATTCTGACACTTCACTTCAACTTGTAAAAACGGCGTAGATTACTGTGTCGGGTGTACATACGTTCCTGAATCGGCGTATCTTGCTCAGAAGCCATGTTTTTTGGCGTATCTTGCTTTGTGAATCAGCGCAAAGATGCAAGGGCGCACATTTGTACTTATCTCAAGATACGCCGGCGTACAAACCAAGCAGGATGCTGGCGAATGCACTGAGAGAGACAACGGCTAAAAAAATATTGAAAAAATAAAATCGCAAGAAGATAAACTGGTTAATTCATCACACTTCATCACAGCATTCAAAGCATATTATAGTGACCTATATCATCTAGGGAGTCAATCTATACCAACAAGAGGTAAGAATAGTGAAGAGAGAATAAAAAAATATCTCATAGACTCAGGGATGCCCACAATTCCAGAAGAACTTACAGTTAGCATGGAGGGGCCGATTACCGCAGTGGAACTTTTAAAAGCAATAAAGGAAATGAAATCGGGTAAATCCCCCGGCCCAGATGGTTATACTCTATTATACTACAAAACTTTCTATCAAAAACTGGTGCCTCAATTTCTAGAGGCCTTTAACTCATTAAAAGACGTCCACTCGATGCGCAGAGAAACATTAGAAGCACATATAACGATCATCCCAAAGGAAGGTAAAGACCCCACCCTATGTCCTAGCTATCGACCGATTTCCCTACTTAACGTAGATTTAAAGATTTTTGCCAAAATAATCGCCAATAGACTACCGCCCTTTATAACATCTTTAATACACCCAGATCAGGTGGGCTTTACCCGGGGCGTGAAGGGAGAGAGAACACACAGAGACTCTTGAGCACTATTTATATGTCACAACTCCATCAAAAGCCAATGGTATTGATTTCAACCGACGCTGAAAAAGCGTTTGATAGAGTGGATTGGGGATTTTTGAGAACTACATTAGAGTGGATTGGGGATTTTTGAGAACTACACTACATTTTGAGAACTATACGAGCTAATAGAGATATAAGAGGGTTTTGGTCTAAAGGAGTGGAATACAAAGTTGCTGCATTCGCAGAAGACCTCTTGTTCTCAATAACGGCCCCAGAGTTGTCTTTACCAGCCCTTCTGAAAGAGATAGGGGACTATGGAATCGTATCTAATTTTAAAGTGAATTATAATTAGTGATGAGCGGAATACGCCATATTCGATTTTGCGATATTTCACGAATATATAGAAGAATATTCGCGAAATATTCGTAAATATCGAATATTTGTGAATATTCGTGATATTTTATCAAATAATGCTAATGCGAAATTGATTGCGAAATTCTCGTCAACACGCGAAAACGGAGATCATTTCCTGGATTACTAAACTAATATGCACTATACACTAACTCTACTTACACAAACTTATATGACTAAACTAAAGCTAATTTTTTTTTTTTTTATACACAAAACACAGAAGGGCAGAGAAAGTATTCGCGAATACTCGTAATACGAATATTCGGCAACATAAAAGGATCGCCTCAGCTACTCGGCCCAGGGTCTCTAATCATACCAGCAATGCTTTTAGACGTCGATGGAGATCACTAGGATGTGATCTGTTTTAAAAATAAATTTGAAAAAATACGAATATTCGCAATAGCGAATATTCACCGCGATATTCGATTTATTTGCGAATACTCGAATATGCAATATTCGTGAGCAACACTAATTATAATAAATCAGAGGCGATGGGAGTAGAAATAGACAGATACAACACCAACTAGCTGCAAATTTCCCGTTCAAATGGACAGACTCCCATATATCATATTTGGGAACAAAAATACCAAGAAAATTAAATAAAATCTTTGACTTAAATTTTGCCCCCCTGATTAGGCAGTTTAAAATTGACTTCCAATGATGGGATAAGGAAACCTTTACATGGTTTGGGATAATCAATATTATAAAAATGAATCTAATGCCAAGATTGCTTTATTTATTCCAGACCCTACCTGTAAGGATTCCGCTGGGGTTTTTGAAGGACCTAAGAGCTAGATTTACCAGGTTCGTGTGGGCAGGAAAACCGGCCAGAATCTGACGTGAGATTCTGTCCTTGCCAAAGGACAAGGGAGGAGTGGGTCTTCCTGACCCATTGGGGTATTATGATGCAGCTCACTTAGCAAGAGTGGTCGAATGGTGCGAACACCAGAAGACCAAACTCTGGATCACTATGGAACAAAATACCACAAAGATTCCGTTGGAGGGATTGGTGTGGATCCGAGAGATAGATATCCCTCTAGAGGTGAAACATCACCCCACAATAGGTGCCACATTACGAGTCACAAAAAGGAAGTTTAATAAGACGAAGTTGTCACAATATCCAAGTCCACTCATTCCAGTGCTGGGAAACCCGAGGTTTCAACTAGGTCTTACAGACATATGTTTCAACAACTTAAGACGCGCAGGAAAGAGCAGGTTAATACTTAATTTTGAAATTAACAACTTAAGGGAGAATAGCGGAGAATCGGAGGGTGTCCCTATAAGCGGATTAGATCCACTGAGACGACTCCAGTTGAGAGCAGCAATCAGAGCATTGTTTCCACAAGGGGACCCATCTAGAGAGCTCTCAGGGTTTGAGAAAAGATGTTTGGAGGGCAACCCATTAAGACATGGTCTGTCCTTAATGTATAGGCTTGTGATAGATCTAGAAGCCCCCAAAGACTTACCATACATACAAGCATGGGAAAGAAATCTGGGGATGAAATTCAAATCAAAAATCTTCACCTTTACACATAAGGCCTTGTTAGCCACCAGATATCAGGAAGGGGGCTATAAGACTCTAACTAGATGGTATAAAACTCCCTCCATCCTAAAATGCTGTTTTCCAGAAATATCAGATCGGTGTTGGCGGTGTGGAGACGAGGAGGGCACAATACTACATATCTTTTGGCAGTGCGTAAAAATAAAAGCATTTTGGGAAATGATCACGAGCACGGTAAAAGAAATCACAGAGGTAGAATTAGGAGAAAACCCTGCCACGTATCTACTATTGGATCTCCCAATCTCAACAGTAAAATTCAGAAACTCATTGCTTAGACATCTCCTAACAGCGGCAAGGTCCTGTATTCCAATCTTTTTGGAAAAGCTCAGAGACGCCTACTAGACAACAATGGTTAACCAGAGTTATGGACATTCAGCTGATGGAGAAGCTAACGATGGGAATAAAAGAATAGGAGGAGAAGTATAGACATATTTGGAGCCCATATATAAAATATAGAGAGTAGGAGTTCTGATGAGGGGGGGGGGGGAACACCTGGGGAGCAGAGGGAGAATGTCTCCTTTTTTTTTTCTTTGGGGGGGAAGGGGGGGGTAAGGACAGGGAGGTTCAGGGGGGAAGAGGGGAATACATAATAATGTCATAGATGGTAAAAATGCGACCAGGAAAACTGACAGTTTGTTAAGAATAACAAGGTCGAGATTACCAAAAAAAAAAAAAGATATACTGTGTAGCTGTTTATGTAATCCCACGGGAATGTAGATTGTCAGATTAGAGATATACATTTGGCTAATATAATTGTAAGAAATAGTTATAGTGAAAGAAAAAAAAAAGGCCAATTCTGACAATTCACTTCTACATGTAAAAATCATAATTTTTTTACTAGAAAATTACATAGAACCCCTAAACACTATATATGTTTTTTTTTTTTTTTAGCAGAGACCCTAGAGAAAACAATGGTGGTCATTGCAACTTTTTATCTCGCACAGTATTTGTGCAGCAATTTTTCAAACGTGTTTCATGCTTTAAAAAACAAACAAACAGTAAAGTTAGCCCAATTTTCTTGCATAATGTGAAAGATGACGTTATGCTTAGTAAATAGATACCTAACATGTCACGCTTCAAAATTGCACATGCTCGTTGAATGGCGCCAAACTTCGTTACTTAAAAATTCCCATAGACAAAGTTTTTTTTTTTTTTTTACTGGCTACATGTTTTGGGTTACAGAGGAGGCAGAGGCGTAACTAGAAACTTCGGGGCCCCGGTGCAAGAAATCGCGAAGGCCCCCCCGAAAAGCATGATTTGGATACATTATTTTTCACCACCCACAAGTACCACCACAGCCACCCCCCTCAAGCACCACCGCTGCCACCTCCCTCAAGTACCACCGCCTGCACCTCCCTCAAGTACCACCGCCTGCACCTCCCTCAAGTACCACCGCCTGCACCTCCCTCAAGTACCACCGCCTGCACCTCCCTCATGTCCCACAGCTAACACCCCCCCCCCCAAATACCACCGCTAATATGAACTATTCCATTGCCAGCAATGGGGTGCAACTTCATTTGGAACTGTCTAAGCACATAAAGTCGCAGCGGTGTGACAGGGATTTAGACATGCATGTATACGGAGGAGGATGGTCCCCATCATTATTGGGGTCAGTGTAGAGGATGGGAGGATCTGAGCGATCTGTTCTAGGCACACACCAGCAGATCTCACCTGTCACACCCCCTCAGCTCTGTGACACCAGCACAGATCGCACACAATTAAGTACTATAGGCCTGTGTGGCCTTGCAGTGAACTGTCACTTACCATCCACAGGTCATCGTTTTTCCATGTCCTTGTCCCGGTCCCATATGTCCCCATAGGGGTCCTCATTGTTCCAGAGGGGCATATGAAGATTCTTTCCTGCACACAGACAGCCCGATCTCCATGTCCCCCCCTCGATCTCCACCTCCTCTATACACACCAGGCCGAAGGCCGGCCTCTTCTCCACATATCAGTATGAGCACAGGCTGATGGTCGTCCGGGATCTGGAGCGGAGCTGATTTCCATGTGCAAGGTGTGCAAGGTCCGGGGAAAGCAGCCAGGTGACCTGTACCATCCCATTCTACACCAGCCTCAGACTCGGGCGGCTCCTCTGTACACTCTGCCGGGTACGCTGGAGCCAGGAGGACGGGGCCTGTTCTGCCACTTGCCTGGAGGAGCATGACTGCCCAGGACATCCTTCATTCCTTGATCTTCAATGTCCCGCCAACTCGCAGTGTAACCGGCCACTGCTCCTGTCTCTACATGCCTGGTGACGTCCAGCGAATCACAACCCCGTAACCTTCACTAAACGCTGGGAGAGCACTGCCTACTGAAAAACCAGCCAATCAAACTCCTCTCAGCTCGGAGCTGGGTGGCCCCAGTCTCTCAGCGCTGCCTCTGCCTTCTCCTAGCCAGCGGGAAAAAGCACCCGATCCCCGGAAAGAACAGCACGCACCAGGCCAAACATAGTGATGACATGACAGTCAGATGGGCCAGATGAGTCGGGACAAGCACCGGAGGGCGGTTGGAAGGGAATGTCCCCTTTTGCCACCCATAAGAACAACCAAGCTGTAGAATAGCTGCTATAATCATTCTTAGGGAATCGTCGGCTGAAAATGCAGATATCTGAATGATGCCTGTCGCTTCAGGAAGCACTCAGATTTACCACCGCAAAGCCCAGGAAGTCATATGACAAGTGGTTAAGGTCCTGGAGTAGCTTAGCCAGTCTCCAGACTTAAATCCCATAGAAAATATGTGTCGGGGGCTGAAGGTTCGAGTTACCAAAGGTCAGCCTCAAAACCTTAATTGATTGGCGAGGATCTGCAAAGAGGTGTGGGACAAAATCCCTCCTGAGATGTGTGCAAACCTGGTGGCCAACTACAAGAAACGTCTGACCTCTGTGATTGCCAGCAAGGGTTTTGCCACAAAGTACTAAGTCATGTTTTGCGAATGGGGTCGATATTTATTTTCACTTATTAAAATGCAAATCATTTTATAACTTTTTTGAAATGTGTTTTTCTGGATATTTTTGTTGTTATTCTGTCTCTTTTACTGTTAAAATAAACCTACCATTAAATTATAGACTGATAGGCCCAGATTCACATACCTTGGCGCATATATATGCTGCCGTAGCGTATCTTCTTTACGCTACGCCGGCGCAACGCAGAGAGGGAAGCATGGAATTTACAAAGCAAATGCTCCCAATGTTGCGCCGGCGTAGTGTATAGTTGTAGGCATGAGTCAAAGTAGGTGCAAGCGGGCTGGAAGTGGGCGTGATACATTTAAATGAAATGATGCAACTGATGGGCTGAGCTTCAGACAAGTACTTAAAATGAACTGCGCATGGGTCGTACCTTGGATGCATCCCAGTGCCCATGTTTACAATCACGTCAAAACAACTGGCTAAGATACGTCGAATCACTGCCTACAACGTGAACATAACCTACGCCCAGCCCTATTCACGTACTGCGCAAACGACGTAAAATTTGATGGCGTTCGTTCCCTGGTCCATACCTTTGCATGAGTTGCGCCTCCAATATGGGGAATAACTTTACACCGGACGCAAACCTTACGCAAATCGCTTAAAACATGCGCCGGGCACAAGTACGTTCGTTAATCGGTGTATCTCCCTCATTTGCATATTTGCATCGAAAATAAATGGGAGTGCCAAATGCGTCCAGCGTAACTATGCGCCCATTATACGCAGGCGTAGGCAAGTTACGTATGAAGTCAGTTTTTAAGCGTATGTTAGTTCTGTGGGCACGGCGCACAGATACGCCAGCGCATATTTACACTTACGCGGCGTATCTCGAGATACGTCGGCATAAGTGCTTTGTGAATCCGGGCCATAATTTCTTTGTCAGTACAAAATCAGTAGAGGATCAAATACTTTTTTCCCTCACTGTATGTACCTAACAATAATCAAGATATTCTTTGAAAATCTAAAAGACACTGGAGGGAGTTTAGTAAAGCTGCTGCGCCACTTTTCTGGCATTAATCACTCTCTTTGATGCACTAAATTCATGAAGCATTAGAAAAATATTTGGTTCTGACACTTTTACATTTTATATATGTTAAATGTTTCACTTTCACATTGTGCCGCACTGAATGCACCTGTCAGAGAATTGGCCGTGAAAGAACTGGCAGACCTGTCATGCGCGAACATACGAGCACAATGCCCGCAAATACGGGCATAAGGCGCATGTGCGGGCAGATATGTCCGCTGGTTTGCCGTACTAACCAGCGGACATATCTGACGGACAGCTCTCCGGCGGAAAAATTCCAAAGCATGCTTTGGAAATTTTCCGCCGGAGGAATCCAGCCAGAACTGTCCGTTTGCCCCTACACACGAGCGGATTTTTCGGCTGAAATTGTCCGTCGGACCATGTTCAGCGGATTTATTCACTCGTGTGTACAAAGCCTCAGAGCACGGAAAGATGAAAATTGGACTGGGCAGGAAGGGGATATATGTGCCCTGTAGGCAAGTGGTTAAAGAACCAAGAAGAGGTGGGACAATGGCATGGGGGTTGCAGAACTGCATTTTTTGAAAAGTTTCATAATCCTTATCATGCTTCTCAGCCATTTAACAAATCAGAAATAGGCAGATACCAAAGGAGGGTGCATTCCTGTACAAGTCATTGGCCAAGTAAAACAGTGTCTGATTTTTTATTACTATATAATTTAAAACCTTTCGTTATGGTTAAAGTTAAAAAAAAAAAAAAAAAAATGTTAGTTTAGCCCAATAATCTAAAATTTTATTTGGTGAATAAAATCACCACAGTCAGTGTGATCTAGAAGTTCTTTTGTGTTTGAGTGAGTGACAAAGCCATCCATGTTTATTTAACAAATAATTTTTTTCATTGTTCTTTTTGTGGACCGATTTTTCATTGTCTAACGTTTCATTGTTTCTTTTCTTGCTTTGTCGGCCAGCTTGATATTATCAGAATAATTTATTAAGGTAAGATGTGGCTCCCCTTCCGGATGCAAAGTATTTTTTGTATGAGCAAAGTGAACAAGCTTAGTTTGACCAACCCCAGCAATCCTTTTAGGCTATGTACACGTGGATCGATATTCAGCCAGTTGAGCAGGGACCTGCTGAATTTCTATCAGTATATAGCCCTCCCAGTTAGACATAAGTTGATCTGTAGAACTTCTGTTGAAGGAGACTGTTGGAAAACTTTCCATTGATCAGCCACTGCAGGCAGGGAAGGTTCTGGGGGTGGGGCTGGTCCATAGCAAAGCAATTTTGGGTCAGAGAATTCTAATGCCCTGTACACACGATCTGTTCGTCTGATGAAAACGGTCCAATGGACCAATTTCATCGGACATACCGTTCGTGTGTGGGCCCCACTGTTTTTTTTTTCGATTGGTGAAAAAACGTAAAACCTGTTTTAAAATTATCTGATGGTTAAAAAATGATCGCCTGTGGGCAAGTCCATCGGTTAAAAATCCATGCATGCTCAGAATCAAGTCGACGCATGCTCTGAAGCATTGAACTTAAAGGGTCACTAAAGGAATTTTTTTTTTTAGCTAAATAGCTTCCTTTACCTTACTGCAGTGCTGTTTTCATGTCCTCATTGTTCGTTTTTGCTTTGATGTTGCTGTAATCCTGCTCTGTTCTGGACACTTCCTGGTTGTCTGTTTCCTTATAACCACAGTGCTGGGAGCTTTCTCACTGTGGTCACTAATCAAGGAGGTGTGATTACTGTGTGTAAACTGAAACTAGATTGGGTTGAGGGGTTTTAGACAAACCATCACTGCCCTCTATTGGCTCTCTGGCTCTGTACATCAGAGAGATAGGAAACAACAGCAAAAACGAAACTAGAACTGTAGGTTGATTATATGATTGATTTTTATCTATTTGTAATCATTTTCAAAAGGAATCAGTAAACTATTATGTGTCTATATATAGAGAAAGGAACAGGCAGGACTTTAAATGAAGCATGTGCGGGAAAGGTTTGCAATATATTGGGGGAAAATAAATAATAATAAATCTGGAATACATCTAAATATTTTATTGCTTTCACATAATGCACCGTACATTACTATATTGCACTATTGAAGAAAATAGATATACATATGTAATTCACAGATTGGTTGGGGGGAAGGTTTATATAGGCAGTAACCCAAGTGTATACAGACAAAAAGGTACAACAAACTGTACTGCAGTAATTAAAACATGGCATAGACAGCTCATATGAAGATGATACATTGTGTAGTACTTCCGTAAATATACATAGATGCATGAGGTAGATAGCTCTACGCGTTTCACGACTATTGGTCACTCGTCAGGAGCAGGCATGCATTGCATTTATTATCTGTAATGACATAAGCACATAACTGGTTATAACAGGGCATTCAACATTTTGGGGGCTGAGAACATGTCAAGGTCCCAGATGGTACTCACCAGGTGGCCAAATGCGGCTGGCACTGGGGTGAAGCTCCTGACCGTCCCCTAGGGTTGGGGCAGCCCCTAGCGGGGGCTTTGGCTGGAAACTGAGGGACACGGGGCCCCCAAAACAGGACGCACCCAGGTGGCACAGGCATGAGGCAAGATGTGATGTATGTACTGGGATCAGTGAATGTTGATGGCTGCAAAAGGAGGGATGGGAAAAAGGAAAGGTTATGTATAGGAGTGATATGAGGGTGTGGAAAAGAGATAGAGGGGAGAAGGGAAAAAAGAAAAAAATAAGAAAAAGGAGAAAAAAAAGAGGACATGGAGCTGGGACTGGTAAAGAGAGAATATTGAGGTGGGGTGAAAGTATTATGTGTCTATACCCTGTAAACAGTCATTTCAGCCCAATTTTTTTTTTCCTTTAGTGACCCTTTAATTTTTCTCAGCACGTCGTTGTGTTTTACGTCACCGCGTTCTGACACGAACAGATTTTTAACTGATGGTGTGTAGGCAAGACTGATGAAAGTCAGCGTCATCGGATATCTGATGAAAAAATCCACCGGTCCATTTTCATCGGATGAACCGATCTTGTGTACACGGCACAAAACGCTAATTTATTTCAGACAGTTGCTCCATAGACCAATGAGAATGTCTGTGTGTGGACCACATTGGTACTGTAATGCCCTGTACACACGAAAGGTTAGTCTGATTAAAAGGGTCTGATGGATTTTTCCATCAGATATCCGATGAAGCTGACTGATGATCAGTCGTGCCTACACACCATCAGTTAAAAAACCAATCGTGTCAGAACGCCGTGACGTAAAAAGAGCCCTCTTCCTGCTGCACAGTAAATTGTAAAACATTTTTTGCTTTTTTTTTTTGTCAATAAATTTTTTATTGTGCAATCATTTTATATCATATTATACAACAGTAGATGTCATTTCAATATTAATATTTTCATTATTAATAGAGATGGTAACGTTAGAACCATAACTATGCTTTGTTTAATATAGAGTATGGCAACACCCAGGATTCGACAAACAGGACACCACAAATCAAACCAGGGCAGATTTGCCCATCCCTAGTGCTGTGTAACAGCTGTTTTTATATTACACAAAAGTTTCTAGCAACAGTGTACTGTATTTTATATTTACTTTTTTAGAACAATGCAAAACATTTCATCTCCACGATCAATGTCATCTCTGTGACCTCTTTCCATTTGACAATAGCATGTTATTCACTATACAGTGCTGGTTTAAATTTGCAAATATTAAACTACAAGGAACAAAGAAGCCATAAATTACTATGCAAAAAGAAAGACAACGTCTGCTCAAAAAAAAACAAAAAAAAAACATAAGTTTTTCTGAAATTACTGTATCTTTTTAACAAGTTTTTAAATATATAAAAAAAAGGCTAATAAGGGTGTCACGTATCTTGAACCAGAGTCTGGCGTGTAGAAGGAGACCTCTTACAGCCCTGGCTCAGGGACCACTGGAGTTTCGAAAGTGTCTGTGCAGTAAGGTAAGTATTTTTTGTTGAAGGTAGAGATGACCAGGCTGGGTAATAAGCAGCAGGTGGTGGTAGCAGCAGCAGGTGCGGATGCACAGCAGATACAGAATAGCATCATCAGGTACTGGATGGAGCAGAATGGAGCAAAAAGGTCAGACAAGCCAGGTCAATCACAGATAATCAGAATAGGCATAAACAGTAAGCAGAGATTGGTCAGTAGACAGGCAGAGGTTGGCAGCAGGATATCAGGCAGAATAGCAGGTATAACAAGGTTAAGGCAAGCCACGGTCAGGACTGGAGATAAGCAAGTGTAGTCCAGGTCAAACACAGGAAATCAGATGCAGAATCAGACTCAGGTAAAACTGCAGATTAGCCAGCACTGCACTAGTGCAGCTGCTGTCTTTATATAGGCAATTTGACGCTAGCATTAATGGCGCGTATTTAAGCGCATGTGCATATGCGTTCGCTAATGTTCCCGCATGTGCCCATAGGCATTAGCCTATGCCCAGCAAGACGGGCACCTGCAAATGCACCTCTGTGCATGCGTATTTGCCTTTGCCTAGAAGCTTCGGCTGCACTTTGGCCAGCATGTTCCTGACAAAGACCTTGGGCCAGATTCAGGTACATCTGTGCATTATTGGACCGGCGTAGCGCACCGCCTTTACATTAGACTTGCGCAATGTAGCCACATAATCACCCTATTCTCATAGCTTTTACGCAGAAAATTGCGCATGCGTAACGTTATTTCAGAGGCGTAAGGCAGAGTAATACAAATTGGGAAGGACTTGGGCGTGACCCCATGCAAATGAAGGGCCTTCCGGCTCGCGCATGCGCACTTGAAGGAGACCATGGTTAGCACCGCTGTGCGCATGCTCACAACTCGGGAACGGCGCAATCAGTGAAATTGGAAATGGACTAAGGACTACGCAGACAGCATAAATAGACAGACACAAACGCACTGCCATTGCAAAAGTACATCCCTTTGTCCCTTCCCATTTAACAAAGTGATTTTGTCCCGTTGTTAGTTGCGTTGTGTTTTGTATTTGTCAGATTAGTGTACTGTGTGATCAAGTGTTTGTTAGTAGATCTTTGAAAGTGTTTTTTGATAAGTGTTTGAGAGACTGTTTGTTTGATATATTTCTGCTCGTTTGTTTTCTTGCTTAATTGTTGCTGTTTGTTTTTGTGACAGATTTTTGCTGAGTGCTTGTGTGATTTTTTGGGTGTTAGTTTTCTCTTTGTGTGTGTTCTTGCTTGTTTGGTTGTGCTTGTTTTTGTGACTGATTTTTGTTGACTGGGAGGTTTTTTTTTTCAGTATGACAGAGAGAAAGAGAAAACTAAATTTCACTGGGGGAAATTTAGAAAACTAAATTGGGGGAGAAAAACATTCTTGCCCGGGCCATTAGCGATTATGGGCGTTTCCTCCACGGCCCGGACAGTGCCAACACCACCCCGGCCAGGAGGAGGGAGATTTTGGACATCATCACTGAGCAGGTGAATTCAGCGGGGGAGGGGGAGACACGGAACCGGTCTGGGATTGATAAAAAGATTAATGACCTCCGGCGTCTGGTCAAAAAGAAGGGAGCTATCTGTTTTCGAAAAAGTATGTAATAAAGGCGACCCAGTGAGACATAGCCTATCATATATGTATAGCCTCTTAGTAGAATCAGAAGCCCCGCAAGACCTATTATTTATCCAGGCATGGGAAAGAGATATAGAGATCAGATTCTCGGAGAACCAGAAAGAAAAAATTTTTAGGTTTACCCACAAGGCCTCGCTGGCGACTAGATACCAAGAGGGGGGATACAAAATCCTAACTAGATGGTACAGGACTCCGGAGGTGTTAAAACGAATGTTCCCCCAGGTGTCAGATCAATGTTGGCGATGTGGGGAAGCAAGAGGCACCATGATACATTTATTCTGGGAATGCTCGAAATTAAAGGAATACTGGGAAATGGTAGCCGAAACAATAGAGGTAATTACCAAAGTGAACTTGAGAGACAACCCAGCGGCACTATTACTGAATGATTTCCCAATGTCAACGGCAAAATATAAAAACTCACTGCTTAGGCATTTGCTTACAGCAGCTAAGGCCTGTATTCCATCTTTATGGGAAAGCACGACATCCCCGACGCGACAACATTGGCTTAATAGAGTAACAGAAATCCAATTGATGGAATACTTGACAATGGGAATGAGAGAACAGGAGGAGAAATATAGACGAGTATGGGAGCCCTACATCAACTATAGGGAGCAGAACCCATGAGGGGGGAGGGAGAGACAGGGAGAGAAGGATATATTGAGGCACATTTTTTGATGTGCGTAATTTTTTTTTTTTTTGGTGTTTAAACTATTAACGAGATGTACTGGTAAAAGGAAATGTTGTCTGTGTATCTCAAGTTGGATTGTTATTATGCTTGTAAATGAACTAAGGAAAGGAAAAGGATAAAATAAAGAATTTAAAAAAAAAAAAAAAAAGAAGCTGGCCAAAATGCTTGTCCATGCCAGGGCCACAGGAGGGGGCCCACCATGCCGTGTTAGGCTGACAACGGAGGAGCGTGCGGTGGCCCTGACCTTTCATCGGCATGAAGTGGAGGGCCTGCCCGGCTTTGACTCAAGTCCGGAGCCCGTGGTGCCAGGTACGTTTTTTTTTTATATCAGGTGTGTAGCATGTGTGGGGGAGGGGGTGAAAGGGAATATGTGGCAAGTGTGTGGATCCTCCAACCTGTGAATGTTTTGTGTCATCCACAGATGTGCAGGAGGGTGCAGGGCCATCTGGCCTGACCACACCATCCCTAGGACAGCAGCCTAATGAGGCCCCCCCGACAAGGCCGGAGTCCACGGAGGAGGTTGAAGAGGAGAAGGAGGAGGTTGAGGAGGAGGAGGAGTCCATGTCAGGCACTGGACTTTTGGTTTTGGAGGACTCTTCCCCTCTGGCTGGCAGCAGCCAGCCCCTCCTCCCCCAACATGGCTCTTCTCCCGAGGGTCTCCCCTTCTCCCCGGCCACAAGCATCAGCTGGAGGCAGAAAGGCGACCCAGAAGACCGATATCCTGCCCGCCACTCTGAGAAGGGACCAGTTCCTCCAGACACACCATCTGGGACAGGTCAGCCAGACATTGGTGCGGATGGAGGAGAGCCTGTCCTCCATCAAGGATACGCTGGGGAACCTGGACTGCCACTCCCGGGCTTTCACAAACTGCCTTAACATCCTGCAGACTACATCAGCAGGCATTGGGCAGGATGTGAGGGCCCTCACCCAGGCTATCCAGGCCAACACGGCAACACTAGGTGGTGCCCTGGACAGAATAGCCGTGGCCTTGGAGGGCAGACCACCAGGTGGGCAGAGATCAGGGGCTGCTCCTCCTTCCCCGGTTTTCTCCCTCCCCATGAGTCTCCCCTGAGGAGCCGGGGCCGTGGCCGGGGGCGCCCCAGGTGTGGCTCACGTCAAGGGCACCAATTTCCCCCCCCCCTTTTTTTTTTTTTTGGAAATTTTTTGATTTTGCTGGTCATTTTTTTTTTGGGTTGTGAATGCTGTTTGAATGTGGGGGTGACATTCCTGCCGGAAAAGGGGTGTCACCCTCAATTTTGGTGGAGAAGGGTTCCCCAGGACCAGGGAGAAGTGATCCCCAGGTCCGTGTGAATGGTGTATGAATGTTCAGTGACATAATTGGAGCCTTGGCGTGGTGTTGCTGCTCACTAGTCCTGCATGGTGGACTGGTGCCAATCCAATTTGATGAGGATGTGGGGTGTGTGTGCTAGGGACCACAGTGGTGTGCATGCATGCATTCTCATTGTGCCATGATTAAGGTGTGTGTTTAACGTGCAAAGATGCCCAATGTGCGCTGTCTCCTGGCTGCTCTTCCCTCAGAAGACGGGGTATCCTCGGTTAGGGGGGGGGTTGTCTGGTTCAGGGGTCAGGTCATCACGTAGGTCAATCTGCAGGCCCTTTCTTACTGCGAAGTTGTGCAGCATGCAACATGCACCGATGATGTGGCACACGAAGTTTGGGGAATACAAGAGGGTACCCCCAGACTTATCCAGGCATCGGAAACGTGACTTCAGGAGGCCAAAGGTGCGCTCCACCACTGCACGTGTTTGGGCATGTGCTTGATTGTATCTTTCCTCTCCTGGGGTTTGGGGGTTCCGGATAGGAGTCATGAGATGGGGTCCCAGTGCATATGCAGAGTCACCTGTAAGGGAAAAGACAGGAGGATGTTAGTAATGCATGTGCCCCTTGTGATGTGTGCATCATGGGGGGGTACAGTCATGCCTGCCACCCATGTCACTCACCAACCAGCCAGGTGGACCCATACACGTTCTGATCGAATTCCATTTGGATGTGGCTCTGATTGTATATGTAGCTGTCATGGCTGGATCCGGGGTGTTTGGCACGGACGTGCCATATGAGGCCTTGGGCATCGACTATCACCTGTACGTTGATGGAATGCCAATGCTTCCGATTGCGGTACATGTGCTCTGTCTTATGGGGGGGCTGGAGTGCCACATGTGTGCAATCAATGGCCCCGATGGTGCGTGGGAATCTGGCAATTCTGTAGAAATCTGTCATTGCCTTCAGCCGCAGGTCCTCAGTGGTTGGTTTGATGATTTGGTTGGCCATGCCTCTGAGGATTGCTGGGACAACCTGGTGCACACATCTGCTCATGGAGGATTGTGACATCCCAGCCACCACTCCACTTGTACGCTGAAAAGAGCCACTGGCAAGGACATGGAGTGTTGCCATGACCTTGAGCAGTGGCTGCACTGCATGTGAGCGTTGTGTTGGGCTGGTGATGTCCTCCTGCAGGGTTGTGGTTAATTCCATGATGGCATGAGGGGTGAATCTGAAGATGCGATACACCTCAGAATCACTCATGCCAAAGAGGTCTATGCGTGTGCGGTATATCCTCTCCCGTACAATCCTCCATGCCCTCCTCCTTCTTTGCTCATCTAAAGTCAGTAGTATAGCTATGCGTGACGATGCCCCTGGCATGTTGGCATACAGATTGTTGTGCAACACGTGTGACTGCTGAGCTCCTCAATAACAGTGTTGCTTTATCTAACATGTAGACAGTTTTTTTTCTTTTTAGACCAGCTTTTATATGGTCTAATTTTAGACAGGACATTTTGCTGTTGCGCACACTGCGTAGCCTGCGCTGCCCCAAGGTTCTTTTGTGGATCCCCGTAAGTCCCTCATTAGCATATTTGACTAGCAAATTAATGGTCTGTCTAGCGCAGTTTTGCGCGGACGGATGCGCCTGTCTAATGAAATTACGCTGGACAAAAAAAAGTAGATTTCTTGCGTATCTCGTTTCGGGCATGCCGTGCATCGAAACGCACGCGCACATTTAGACTTACGCACGCGCATCTCCTGTTGCGCAGGTGTAATCGCTCTGTGAATCTGGGCCCTTGTTTTTTGGTGCAAGAACATATCTGACAGAGTT
Organism: Rana kukunoris; assembly: GCA_029574335.1. Taxonomy (NCBI): domain Eukaryota; kingdom Metazoa; phylum Chordata; class Amphibia; order Anura; family Ranidae; genus Rana; species Rana kukunoris. The sequence continues at coordinate 215,008,126 of CM056059.1, read as the reverse complement.
GGAAGGAGCTTTCTTAACCTTAGTGAGCCATTTAAAGCTCATCATACATTTTATATATATATATATATATATATATATATATATTATATATATACACACACATACACACACACACAGGGGTCGACAAAATAGGGGCGCTAGGTCGCAATTGCAGGATCCTGTGTCTCCGTGCACCCCCACCTTCCCCGCCGCACGATTGCGGCGGTCCCGCGACGGCCGGTAATTGAGGCCGCAACTTTGCGACCTTGTGAAGTCCCAAGCTCTCCCTTCTGTGAGCTGGCACCATCTGGTGGTGGCCGTTGGCATTGCACGTTAAGCAGCGATTCTGTGTCATTTTTCACTATTTTCACTGCCATCTCCTTCCCTCACATTAGAACCCCTAAACATTATGGGCCAGATTCAGGTAGAGTTAGGCTGGAGTATCTGTGATACTCCAGCCTAACTGTCACTTTAAGCCGGTGTTTCTGTTTTCTGTAACCAGAAAACAAGAAACGCCGGGTTGGAGTTCCGATGCGATCAGCGCAATTGAATTTCGCCATCGCATCGCCACTTTAATTTAAAAATGGCGCCGGGGGCGTTCCCGCTGATTTACGCTGAAAAAATATGTTAATCAGCGGGAATCGGCAATTCACGATCGTATTCGGGTGCGACGCAGTGACATTACGACGTTTACGGAAGCGATACGCGGCGTAAAGATAAAGCAGCCCCCTAGTGGAGTATCCTATGTTAAGTATAAGCGTTGTCATCGCGTCGGAAAAAAAAATCGCGTCGCTTGCGTAAAAATTTCATGAATGGGGATGTGACGTCATTGACGTTCACTGACAGAATTTGGAGCATGCGCACTGGGATGCATTGACAGTCGACGCATGCGCAGTACGTTCGCCGCGGGATCGCGCTTAGTTTAAATAATACACGCCCCGTACCCGCCCAATTTGAATTCCGCCGGCTCATTTGCGATGCGCTGCCGCAAACTTTAGGAGCAAGTGCTTCATGAATAACAGCACTTGCTCCTAAAATTTCGGCAGCGTAACATAAATGAGAAGCGTTACTCCAGAGCAAAGATGCTCCCATCTACCTGAATCTGGCCCTATATATATTTTTGATTCTAACACCCTACAGAACAAAATGATGATCGTTGCAATACTTTCTGTCATGCCGTATTTGCGCAGCAGTCTTACATGCACACTTTTTTGGGAAAAATACACTTTTTATAATTAAAAAATAAGAGTTATCCCATTTTTTTTTTTTATATTGTGAAAGATAATGTTACGCCAAGTAAATTGATACCCAGCATGTCAAGCTTCAAAATTGCGTCTGCTTGTGGAATGTCAACAAAACTTTTACCCTTTAAAATCTCCATAGGCGTCATTTAAAAAAATCTACAGGTTGCATGTTTTGAGTTACAGAGGAGGTCTAGGGCTAGAAATATTGCTCTAATGATCGCGGCGATATCTCATGTGTAGTTTAAATATTGTTTACATATGCAGGCGCTACTCACGTATGTGTTCGCTTCTGCACGCGAGCTCGTCGGGACAGGGAGCTTTTTCTGGCTCCTAACTTTTGTAGCTAGCTCCTAGATTCCAAGCAAATTTGTCAAACCCTGTGTGTATATATATATATATATATATATATATATATATATATAAAGCTATATACAGCTGTGTGAAAAAGTACTTGCCCATTTCTGTTTGTTTTTTTTGCATATTTGTCACACTTAAATAACTCAGGTCATCAAGCAAATTTATTATTACAAAACAATTACCCAAGTAAATACAAAATGCAGTTTTTAAATGATGGTTTCATTTATTAAAAGCAAAAAAGTTGTCCAAACCTGCCTGGCTTTATGTGAAAAAGTAATTGCCCCCCTAAACCTAATAACTGGTTGTGCCACCCTCGGTGGCAAAAACTGCAATCAAGCATTTGCGATGACTGGCTGACATGCTGTGGAATAATTTTGGCCCACTCTTCTTTGCAGAATTGTTTTAATTCAGCCACATTGGAGGGTTTTGCAGCATGAACAGCCTGTGTAAGGTCATAATTAGGGATGAGCCGAACACCCCCGGGTTCGGTTCGCACCAGAACGTTCGAACAGACCGCGGGTTTGCACAAATATTTTCGAACCCCATTGAAGTCTATGGGACCCGAACGTTCAAATTCAAAAACAATCATTTTAAAGACCAGAATTCAATTAAAAAAAAAAAATTCTATAAATATCACACCTGCTGGGTGTCTATAGTAGTGGCACGTGTTTAGAAATGTCCCTGCACAACATGAGAGGACTATAAAACAAAAGTTGCTACTTGCGCCAGTTCTGTGTGGCAACATTATGTCCAATATTTTAGCGGTGGTGGGGGGCCATTATTGTTTTGTGAAAGAACATTTTTAGAAAAAAGGGCACCCCTCAAACATACTGTAATTGGAGCGCAACAAGGAGCCACGTGTAAAGTATTGCATCAACAATTGTTATTAGGAGCCCCTGTTAAACAGGGGCAGAAAAATTGGGCCTTGGGCACAACACAACACTGCAACCCCTCACAATAACTCCAATTGGAGCGCAACAAGGAGCCACGTGCAAAGTATTGCATCAAAAATTGTTATTAGGCGCCCCTGTTAAACAGGGGCAGAAAAATTGGGCCTTGGGCACAACACAACACTGCAACCCCTCACAATAACTCCAATTGGAGCGCAACAAGGAGCCACGTGCAAAGTATTGCATCAAAAATTGTTATTAGGCGCCCCTGTTAAACAGGGGCAGAAAAATTGGGCCTTGGGCACAACACAACACTGCAACCCCTCACAATAACTCCAATTGGAGCGCAACAAGGAGCCACGTGCAAAGTATTGCATCAAAAATTATTAGGCGCCCCTGTTAAACAGGGGCTGAAAAATTGTGCCTTAGGCACTGGTGGCGGAGCCCAGAAACACAACATTTCTTACTAGCTATCAGCAAGAAAAGTGAGGAGGAGAAGGATATTCCATCAGCAGCATAAGAGGACAGTCACTCAGCATCAGCAGTCTAAAAGGGATCCGACATTTCAACAAAAAGATATTATTCATTAATATCAGCATCAGGTTCTTGGTAGCTGGTGTTGATCCAAGCCTGATTCATTTTGATGAAGGTCAGTCGATCAACAGAGCCGGTGGAGAGGCGCACCCTGTGATCAGTCACAAAGCCTGCAGCAGCACTGAATGTCCGTTCTGAAAGAACACTGGATGCAGGGCAAGCCAGTAGCTCAATTGCGTACTGGGCAAGCTCTGGCCAGTGATCCATCCTCAAGACACAGTAAGCCAGAGGATTTTCGGTGGGGAAGGTGTCCAAGTCGGATCTTGCCCCTGGGTATTCCTGGACCACGTAAACCAGACGCTGGCGATGGTTGCTGGAACCGGTCAGACCTTGGGGCTGCGGACTAAAAAACTGCCTGAACGCATCGGTCAGACGACCACCTTCTCCACTGCCCATTCTGAGACTCACCGAAGCCTCAGCAAGACGTTGTCCAGAGCCAGGTTTTGGTAATCCCCCCGGTTCTGGGAATGCATTGCACAGACCCTTCTGCAAGGCCTCCCGCAGAAGTTTCATCTTCTGCTCCCTCTGCGATGGCAACATAAGGTCCGCAACCTTACTCTTGTAACGTGGATCAAGGAGAGTCGCCAGCCAGTAATGATCCCTCTCCTTAATAGCACGTACACGAGGATCCTTACGCAGGCTTTGCAGGATCAGGAAGGCCATGCAGCGTAGGTTTGCAGAGGCATTCGGGGCACAGTCCTCTGGGTCACTGAGGACGACAGGATCCACAGGCACCTCATCCCAGCCACGTAAAACTCCACGTGCTCCTTGGGACTGTAAATGATCCCTTGAAGACTGCTGCTGCTGAGTGCTAGGCTCCACCTCCATGCTGCTGATACAATCCTCCTCCTCTTCCTGTGTGCTAGGTGGGCAAGCAGGACCACTGTCTGGGTAAAGGGGGCCTTGAGAGGTAAGGAAGTCCTCCTCTTCCTCCCTCTGTTCTGCCTCAAGGGCCCTGTCTATTATTCCACGTAGCGTGTGCTCCAACATGTGAATAAGAGGGACAGTCTCACTGATGCATTCACTGTCACTGCTCACCATCCTCGTGGCCTCCTCAAACGGTGACAGGACAGTGTATGCATCCCTGATCAAGGCCCACTGGCGTGGGGAAAAAAAACCTAGCTCCCCTGACCCAGTTCTGCTGCCATATTGGCACAGGTACTCATTGATGGCCCGTTGCTGCATGTGCAGCCACTGCAGCATGGCAAACGTTGAGTTCCATATGGTGGGCATGTCACAAATTAGGCGGTTCTTGGGCAGGTTGTATTCCCTTTGGAGATCAGTCAGCCGAGCAGTGGCATTATATAACCTTCGAAAATGCACACAGACTTTCCTGTCCTGCTTCAGGACATCCTGCAAGCCTCGGTACCTGCCCAAGAACCGCTGCACCACCAAATTGAGGACATGTGCAAAACAGGGCACGTGGGTGAGTTTTCCCTGTCGCAGGGCAGAGAGGAGGGTTGGTGCCATTATCACTGACCACCATTCCAGGCTTCAGCTGGCTTAGCGTCAACCACCTCTCAGCCTGACCCTGCAGAGCTGACAAAACCTCTTCCCCAGTGTGGCTCCTGTCTCCCAAGCACACCAGCTGTAGCACCGCATGGCATCTCTTGGCCTGCATTCCTGCGTATCCCCTCGTACGCCTACGGAGCACGGCTGGTTCGGAGAAAACATCCCCACAGGAAGAGGCCACAGAGGAAGAAGAAGAGGAGGGGGTGGAGGAAAGAGGTGTGTCACAAGCAGTAGTATTGTTTTGGATGCGTGGTGGCAGAACAACCTCCAAAACTACTGGACCTTGCCCTGCGTCCTTCCCAGCTGCCAGCAGAGTCACCCAATGCGCCGTAAAAGAGAGGTAACGTCCCTGTCCATGCCTGCTGGACCATGAGTCAGCGGTTATATGCACCTTACCACTGACCGCCCTGTCCAGCAAGGCATGGACATTGCCTTCCACATGCCGGTAGAGAGCCGAAATATCGTCCATGAGAAAAAGTGGCATTTTGGTACTTGCCACTGAGGTACTGCACATTGCACAAACTCACGGAAGGGGGCAGAATCTACCAACTGAAAAGGTAGCAGTTGAAGTGCTAGCAATTTCGCTAAGCTAGAATTCAACTGCTGGGCATGTGGATGGCTGGGATTGTACTTCTTTCGGCGCTGCAGCAGCTGGGGCAGGGAAATTTGTCTGGTACTATCAGTAGATTGACCGCTACTACTTGCTTGTGACACACCTATTTCTACACCTTCACTGCAGGCTTCAGAGAGGACTGGGGTCTACTGGGGTTGGAGGTCCCAGAAGGGCAAGGGGGGTACGCTTTTGTCTTTGGTGTGGGTCTTTTTGGTGTGCTTGCCAACGAGCTGCATGGCAGGTCGACATATGTCTGGACAAGCATGTGGTACCCAGGCGGTTGATGTTTTGGCCACGCGAGATACGCTTGCGACATAAGTTGCAAATAGCAAAGGTACGATCTTGTGGACATGTTTCAAAAAAGGACCACACCAAAGAACTCTTGCTGTACCGGTCAGACACAGCAGCGCCATGCACAAGCGCCGTATATGTGCGCTGTAATGCAGTGGGTGTGACCTTAAGCTGACCCCTGGAGGGCATCCTGCCTCTTTGGAGATGTGCCTGTGCCTCGTCCTCCTCCTCCACCACCTCCTCCACCTCCTCCTCCTCCTCCTCCTCTCTCCTATCAGGCACACAGGTAGAGTCAGTGACCTCATCATCCCCTCCCTCCTCATCACTGTCAACAACCTGGCAGTATGCTCCAGCTGGGGGAACATCATCACTGACAAATTGCTGTCCCTCTCGGCCACCCCCTCTCCCGGGGCTCACATCAATGCCTTCCTCTATCAGTGTTCCGTCATCGGAGTCTTCAAAACGCTGCGCATCTTCCTGCAGCATGTACCCAACACTGTGTTGAAACAGTTAGGGGGACTCCTCAGGAGGACATTAGTGTTGCTCACGAATATTCGCATTGCGAATATTCGCTACGAATATTGCATATTCGAGTATTCGCGAATAACTCGAATATCGCGGCGAATATTCGCTATTTCGAATATTCGTATTTTTCAAATTTCGCAATAAATTTCGCAATAAATTTCGCAATAGCAAAATTTCGCAATTTTTTTTTTTTTTTTTATAAAATATAGCGAATATTCGTAAATATCGAATATTCGTGATATTTTATCCAAAAAAAAATAGCAAAATTTCGCAATCATTTTCGCTTTCGCATATGCGAAATTTCGCTATTTTTTTTGGATAAAATATAGCGAATATTCGTAAATATCGAATATTCGTGATATTTTATAAAAAAAATAATAAAATCGCAAAATTTCGCATTGGTGAAAATTCGCATTGGCGAAAATTCGCATTTTTTTTTTTTATAAAATATCGCGAATATTCGTTAATATCGAATATTCGTGATATTTTATAAAAAAAAAAATGCGAAATTTCGCAAAATTTCGCATTGGTGAAAATTCGCATATGTGAAATTTCGCTTTTTTTTTTTATAAAATATACCGTTAATATCGAATATTCGCAATTTTTTTTTATTTTTTTTACAAAATATCACGAATATTCGATATTAACGAATATTCGCTAATATTCTTCGAAATATTCGTGAAATCGAATATGGCGTATTCCGCTCATCACTAGAGGACATGGTGGTACTAGGGAAGTATTGTGTGAAGCCATTGTACAGAGGGAAGAGGACGCCTTGGCAGCTGCTTTGCCAGATAAACTTTGATCAGTCTGTGTGAGAGAGGATGAGGAGGATGAGGACGGCTTGGTCATCCACTCTACTAATTTCTCTGCATGTTGACATGTTGTCACGTGTGGTGACACCAAATGCGCTCAGGTGGTATGTAACAGCACACTTGCGGTGACACCAAATGCGCTAAGGTGGTATGTAACAGCACAGGTGCGGTGACACCAAATGCGCTCAGGTGGTATGTAACAGCACACGTGCGGTGACACCAAATGCGCTCAGGTGGTATGTAACAGCACACGTGCGGTGACACCAAATGCACTAAGGTGGCATGTAACAGCACACGTGCGGTGACACCAAATGCGCTCAGGTGATATGTAACAGCACACGTGCGGTGACACCAAATGCGCTAAGGTGGTATGTAACAGCACACGTGCGGTGACACCAAATGCGCTCAGGTGGTATGTAACAGCACACGTGCGGTGACACCAAATGCACTCAGGTGGTATGTAACAGCACACGTGCGGTGACACCAAATGCGCTAAGGTGGTATGTAACAGCACACGTGCGGTGACACCAAATGCGCTCAGGTGGTATGTAACAGCACACGTGCGGTGACACCAAATGCGCTCAGGTGGTATGTAACAGCACACGTGCAGTGACACCAAATGCGCTCAGGTGATATGTAACAGCACACGTGCGGTGACACCAAATGCGCTAAGGTGGTATTAAACAGCACACGCACAGTCAGAGCGACTGCGTTTCTGTGCAATTCAATAGCCCATTTGCATTAACAGCAACTGCCTTTCTGTGCAAATAAATAGCACACGTGCAGTAACAGTTAATGCGTCTATGTGCAATTAACTAGCACACGTTGACTAACACGTTAGAGCATCAAGCACAATCTCCTGCCTGACAGATACTAATAGCAGAACTAGCTAAGCTATACAGTTTATAAATATATTGACAACTCCTAGGGATGTCAAAATATTCTCTACAGACTGTAAATTTAACTATACTAACTAGTAGCCTCCTCTATCTATCTATCTATCTATCTATCTATCTATCTATCTATCTATCTATCTATCTATCTATCTATCTATCTATCTATCTATCTATCTATCTATCTATCTATCTATCTATCTATCTATCTATCTATCTATCTATCTATCTATGTGAAAAGACACTGGCCCAGATTCACAGAGCGATTACGCCTGTCTAACTGGTGTTAGACAGGAGTAATTTCAAATTTCGTGCGCCGTATCACTAGTTTGAATCCTCAAACCATGATACGGCGGCTTCGGGCTTCGATCCGAGAGGCTTACGTCTTCGTAAGCCTTCGGATCTACGCTGCAAACTTTTTGCGGCCGCTGGGAGGAGTCCGTGTCGTTTTCAGCATCGGGATATGCAAATGACTTTTTACGGCGATCCACGAAGATACGAGCGGCCTTCGCAATCGCTTACGTCATTTTTTTGCTACGTACTGTTAGACCAGCTATTTGCTGGTCTAACGGTGCGTAGCCCATGTTAAGTATGGCCGTCGTTCCCGCTTCGAATTTCATATTTTTTTTTTTACGTAACTCGTTCGGGAATAGGAATGTCCGTAAACGACGCTACTCAAACAACGAATGACGTAACAACGTGATTTCGCGCAATGCACGTCGGGAAATTTCTGAACGGAGCATGCACAGTTCGATCGCCGCGGGAACGCGCCTATTTTAAATGCTTCACGCCCCCTACTCGCGTAGATGGCTTGCGCCGGGAGAAATACACTACGCCGCCGTAGTTTACTGGACAAAATCTACCGGGATTCCACGTAGAGCCAGGTAAAATACGGCGGCGTAGAGTATTTCTGATACTCTACGCGAATCTAATTGTATGTGAATCTGGCCCACTGTGTCTCTATCTATCTCTCTCTCTCTCTCTCTCTCTCTCTCTCTCTCTCTCTCTCTCTAAGCAAGCCGGAACACACTACACGAGGCCTTTTATAGTGTGGGGCGTGTGCTAAAGCCCTGAGCCCTAATTGGCCAAAGCACCCAGGCTTTGGCCAATTAGGTCTCTTCGTTTTTTGGGCGCTGTGATTGGCCAAGCATGCGGGGTCATGGTGCATGCTTGGCCAATCATCAGCGTGCAACGCCGCAGTGAATTATGGGTCATTCAAATTTGGCGCGAACGACCTGATTTCTTCGTTTTCGACGAACGATCGAACGGCCAATGTTCGATGCGAACATGTGTTCGCATCGAACACGAAGCTCATCCCTAGTCATAATACAGCATATCAATTGAATTTAAGTCCGGGCTTTGACTGGGCCACTCCAAAACCTACATTTTTCTTTGTTTGAACCATTTGGAGGTGGACTTGCTGTTGTGTTTCAGATCATTGTCCTGTTGCTTAACCACTTAAGGACCAGTGCACAGTGTTGCCAACCTTCAGTATTTTTACTGGCAGCCAGTAAAAAACAGGCACTTTTCTCCTGCCAGTAAATGCCAGTGACAGGAAAAGGCTGCCAGTAAAAATGATGGCTGTGACGCCCAGTCATGACCATCTGAGTGCCTGCTATAGTGTGTTCATGCAGCACCAGCAGATGCAGGTCTGGCAGAGACAGTGCCTGTGTATGTTGTGTGACATCATGGCACAAGGGAACCTAAGTGGAGCGGCAGGACCTTCGAGTGCAGGTTTGCAGGATGGGGAGCAAGGGTGCCTGCCCCTTCTAATTTCTTTTGCTATATTGAAAATAAAATAAGAAATATGTTTTTGTGCCCGAATATCTACTGTATTTTCCGGCGTATGAGGCCTTGTACACACGAGGGAATATTTCCGCTGAACATGGTCCGACGGACCATTTCAGCTGAAAAATCCGCTCGTGTGTAGGGGCAAACGGACCGTTTTGTCTGGATTCCTCCGGCGGAAAAATTTCAAAGCATGCTTTGGAATTTTTCCGCCGGATAGCTGCCCGTCAGATATGTCCGCTGGTTAGTACGGCAAACCAGCGGACATATCTGCCCGCACATGCGTCGTATCATGTGAATGGATCCGACGCATGCGCGCGGAAGTGTTTACTTCCTGGTGCGGTGACGTGGCGGTCACGTGGCGGTCACATGGCGGCTTCAACGTCACCGCCGCGTCACCGCGCTGTCCGATGACAGATCCGATGGGAACGGTCCGTCGGACCGTTCCCATCGGATATATTACCTCGTGTGTACAAGGCCTAAGACGATCTTTTGGATGCAAAAAAATGCATCCAAAGTCGGAGGTCATCTTATACGCCGGGGACAGTCTCCGTCAGGCTGCGGGCATCCATGATTTAAAAGCCAGGCCTCCTCCTCAGACTGTTCTGTGATAAGCGGAACACACATTTTCCCAGCAGGGCTTCTGTTCAGTGTTCCGCCTATCACGGATGCCTTCTCATCCTCGGACGAGAGGACATCCATGATAGGCGGAACGCTGAACAGAGAACCTGCTGGGAAAATTTGTGTTCAGCCTATAACGGAACAGTCTGAGGAGAAGGCGCGGTGTTTGAATCATGGATGCCTACAGCCTGGAAGCCAGAATCTGGTAGGTTGATCGTCTTGGCCGGCACAGTGGAGGCATCAGCGGTTGTACCTGTCAGTGGTTGTTCTGGCTACCCCTCAGCTTCCAGAAAGACTAGTAGGAAGGGGGTAGTCTTATATGGCGAGTATATCCCAAAACCAAAATTTTTCCTGAAAAAATAGGGGGTCGTCTTATACGCCCAGTCTTCTTATACGCCGGAAAATACGGTACATTAAACCAAATTGCTGATTGCATATCGTACTTGTTTGTAGACTAAATACTGAAATTAGCAATTTAAACATTTATTTTTGTAACTTTTGGAAATGCCAGTAAAAACTTGTCTGTGCCCGTAAATTTTGGGCGTCGTGTCAGTGAATTTCAATCTGGTAGGTTGGCAACACTGCCAGTGCACGACTATATACGTCAACACACTAGCTCCTGTAGGCAGATGGACGTACCCTTTAAGATGCGGCATTGTGAAGGTGAAAACATTAATCAGCGCACATAAACAACAGTGGAAAGGCAAATGAATGCAATTAGTACTATTAAAGCGGAGGTCCACCCGATTTTTTTTTTTTTAAAAGCCAGCAGCTACAAATACTGCAGCTGCTGACTTTTAAAAAATGGACACTTACCTGTCCAGCATGCCTGCAATGTCAGTAGTCCTCAGCTGCTTCCGATGCAATCCTCGGTGAGGGAATCAGGAAGTGAAGTCTTGCGGCTTCACTGCCCGATTCCCTACTGCGCATGCGTGAGTATCGAAGTGCGCCGTCACTGGTCCCCGCTCTCTCCTGGGAACAGTGTTTCCCAGAAGACAGCGGGGGAGGGGGGTGACGTGAAGGGGCTGGACTCCTGTGGGAGTCAGAACCCGTGAGTGGTGAAAATACCTGTCTTAGACAGGTATCTGCACTCCCCTGAAAGGTGCCAAATGTGACACTGGAGGGGGGGATCCAAAAAGTGGAGGTTCTCTTTTTGTGTGAACCTCCGCTTTAAGTCCTTAGTTAACCACTTCAGCCCCGGACCATTTGGGTGGTCAAAGACCAGGCCACTTTTTGCGATTCGGCATTTCGTCACTTTAACTGACAATTGCGTGGTCGTGCCACGTGGCTCCCAAACAAAATTGACGTCCTTTTTTTCCCACAGATAGAGCTTCCTTTTGGTGGTATTTGATCACCTCTGCATTTTTTCTTTTTTCTTTTTTGCGCTATAGACAAAAATAGAGCATTAATTTTGAAAAAAATGCAATATTTTTAAATTTTTGCTATAATAAATATCCCCAAAAAATCTATAAGAAATTTTTTTTTTCCTCAGTTTATGCCGATATATTCTTCTACCTATTTTTGGTAAAAAAAAATTGCAATAAGCGTTTATTGATTGGTTTGTGCAAAAGTTGTAGTGTCTACAAAATAGGGCATAGTTTTATGGCATTTTTATTATTTTTTTTTTCACTAGTAATGGCGGCGATCAGCGATTTTTTCGTGACTGCGACATTATGGCGGACACATCGGACACTTTTAACACATTTTTGGGACCATTGTCATTTTCAAAGCGATCAGTGCTATAAAAATGCACTGGTTACTGTGGAAATGACAGTGGCAGTGAGGGGGTTAACCACTAGGTGGTGCTGTAGGGGTTAAGTGTTCCCTGCATTGTGTTTCTAACTGTAGGGGGATAGGCTCTGTGTCACACCGAACCGAGATCAGTGTCATTCTCACTAGGCAGAGCAAGAAGATGCTTGTTTACACAAGAAGATAAAGGAGTTTTTTTAATAGAATAGAAAAGAATATAACAGCAAATAAAAGAATAGAATATAATAAAGTAAAGCGAGACAAAATAAATTTTTCTCGCTATCTTGTATATATTTAAAATTGGTACTATTATAATTCAAAAATTTGGATACATTCGGATACGTCCAGAACAAAACGAACTGCACATGTCTGGTGCGTGTGGCATGCACGAAAACAGCTCTCTCTGGTCTGGGTGAACTGACAGCAGCTGCAGGGCATAAGTAGGGACCGACTCATGGAAGGCAATCAGAGGCAGCTTTCACCTCACTCCCACAGACCATGACAGGATGCTGTAAATCACCAATGGGCGGGCTGCAATGCGTTTCCAAGGGAGGAGAACAGTATATAAGCTGTCAGAGCCAATAAAAAAAAAGGGGAGGCGGGAGGGGAAGGGTCGTGTAGTGGTCAGGGTGAACGTGCAATAAAAAAGGCAGTGGGGGAGGTGAAACAAAGGCTCAAAAAAATTGCATTACAAACAGCCAAGCAGCTGGCGTGTTGGACCTCCCAAATACAGAGTAACTATCTAATTGTTAAGAAAGAAAATACATATATAACAACACATGCTATACCATCTTAAAACAAATGATAAACAGCAAAAGCTGTAGGATGACAGTATAATTATGAAATAATACAGATAAATTAACGCCATATTCAACCACTTGCCTACTGTGCACCTACACCCCCTTCCTGCCCAGACTAAATGTTAGCTTCTGGCACTGCGTCACTTTAACTGACAATTGTGTGGTCGTGGGATGTGGCTCCCAAACAAAATTGACGTCCTTTTTTTCCCACAAATAGAGCTTTCTTTTGGTGGTATTTGATCGCCTGTGCGGTTTTTATTTTTTGGGCTTTAAACAAAAAAAAAAAGAGGTTAAATAAAAAAAAAAAAAATGGGCCAGATTCTCTAAGAATCTGCAGTGGCGTAGAGTAAGGCATTTACACTACGCCACCGCAACCTACTAGAGAAAGTGCTGTATTCTCAAAGCACTTGCTTCGTAGTTTGAGGCGGCGTAGAGTAAATGGCCCGGCGTTTCCCCGCATAAATCGAAGGGGGCGGCTTGTATTTAAATTAAGCGCGCCCCCGTGCCGAACGTACTGCGCATACGCCGGCCATAGTAAAATCGCAGTGCGCATGCAAATTATGACAGTGTTTTCGATGTGAACGTAATCGAGGTAAAACCCCATTCACGGACAAGTTATGCAAACGACGTAAAAACTATCGAATTTGCCGCGGTCATGGCGTCCATACTTAACATAGAATGCGCCATCTTTGACCTGCTTTATCTTTACGCCGGAAAAACCTTACGGAAACTACGTAAACGACAACGGGGCGGCGTAAAAACGTTCGGGAATCGGCGTATTAGGCTCATTTGCATAGGCAAATGAGAAAACAACGTAAAGGCCACCTAGCGGCCGGCGTTGTCATTACATCTACGATCCGACGATGTAATTGTATTACACCTGTCGGAACTTTAGTGTATCTATGCGTAAGTGATTCTAGGAATCACACACATAGATACCCATTAAAAAAAACTGATATACGACGGTGTACCTGAGATACACCGTCGTATCGCAGCTGAGAATCTGGCCCAATTTTTTTTTGCTTTTTCCTATAATAAATATCCCATTTAAAAAAATAAAATAAAATATCTCAGTTTAGGCCGATACGTATTCTTCTACATATTTTTGGTAAAAAATAAATAAAAAATAAATACAATCGCAATAACCGTATAGTGACTGGTTTGCGCAAAAGTTATATTGTCTACAAAATAGGGAACATAATTATGATTTTTTTTTTTTTAAATGTTTTACTAGGAATGGCGGCGATCTGTGATTTTTTTCGGGACTGCGACATTATAGCGGACACATCGGACACTTTTGACACATTTTTTGGACCATTCACATTTATACAGTGAACAGTGCTATAAATATGCATTGATTACTGTATAAATGTGACTGGCAGGGAAGGGGTTAACCTAGTGAGTGTTCTAACTGTAGGGAGAGGGGGGTGACTGTGGGAGGTGACCGATCTGTGTCCCTATGTACAAGGGACACAGCATCGGTCTCCTCTCCCTGACAGGACAAGGAGCTCTGTATTTACACACAGAGCTCCATGTCCCTGCTCAGTTACTGGGCGATCGCGAGTGCCGGGCGGCCACGATGCAAATTGTGTTCCCAGTAACGCAACGGATGCATGCGCGCCCCATAGCGGCTTTAAATGACAAGACGTCATATGACATCATACATACGGCTCTCCCCGTTCTTCAGCTCCGGGGACCGATCCCCGGCGATCGAGTCCGCTCGACCCCACGACTGGGCTTAAAGGGCCACGTACAGGTGCCCAGCCGTGAAGGGGTCCTTAAGTGGTTAATATGTTTTTAGCGTCTTGTTAAATCTCTCCACAAGACCATCATTTTGGGGGTGGTAGACAGAAGTACAGAGATGGGAGATTTTGAACAACTTGCACAATTCTTTAATGACTCTGGATATAAATGGTGTGCCTTAATCCGTTTATACCTCTTTTGGTATACCCACGTGACTAGATACCCAGACAAGTTCTTAGCTGAGGTAAGGGGAATGGCGTCAGGATACCGTGTGGCATAGTCCAGTATTACCAGTATGTGCTGATGGCCCCTGGGCAGACTTTACTACTATTCCCACCAGATCCATCCCAATACTTTGAAAAGGCACTTCAATTATCGGTAATGGTACCAATGGAGCATGGCACAGAATACTGACACTTTGGGCAAGACTTACAATATTCTGCATACAACCCAGGCCAAAATAATCTCTGGATTATTCTCTCCTTAATTTTTTCTATACCCAGGTGTCCACCCATTATATGACCATGGTCCAAATAGTATGAGAAATCATAGACAAGACAAAGCAAGAGTCTTAACATCATAGAGTAGATGTAGAACAACTGATAGTGTCAGGCTTAAAGTGTTACTAAACCCACAACAGCTTGTTATACTCTGTCAAACTTATGCGGTTAATCCTCTGTATCCTCTGTATCTGTACAGGGTCTCTCTTGGAAAGGCCAGATAAAGCACAGTCAGAGTAGTAAAGCTGCACACGCTCAGTTTGGTCTCTATTGCTGGAGAGAACATTTCCTTGTTGAGCTGAGCATTTCAGGTCATATGATATTGACATCACACATGTAGGTGTGTATACAGATTCTAAATGACAACTCAGTCCCTCCCTCCTTCTTCATGCCCAGTAACAGGCTGTTGCACAAATCACTTTATTACACTTTATTTATGATAATTATTGATGCTATGCATATTTATATAATCCATATTTAGCACTATATTTAACTGGCTGTTGCTACTGCTTTGGCCTGGCACACACGTACAATCACACATGATAATGATGACTTAAATTCATCATCATGTGTGATTGTGCGTGTTTGCCAAGCAGAAGCAGCCAATCAAATATAGTGCTCCCCTTCTCGTGAGAGATACCTGTACCCTGCCTGCAGTCCCTAACTGTCTCTTGTACCATGCCTGCAGTCCCTGAACTGTCTCTTGTACCATGCCTGCAGTCCCTGAACTGTTTCTTGTACCATGCCTGCAGTCCCTAACTGTCTCTTGTACAATGCCTGCAGTCCCTGAACTGTCTTTTGTACCATGCCTGCAGTCCCTAACTGTCTATTGTACCATGCCTGCAGTCCCTAACTGTCTCTTGTACCATGCCTGCAGTCCCTAACTATTTCACCCCACCCTCAACTATCACCACCCCCCAAACCACCCCTCTTCCTAGGCGATAGGTATCGGTAATTGGTTTTGGCGAGTACCTGAGGTAAAGTATTGGTACTCGTACTCAGTGTTAAAAAAGTGGCATCGGTGCATCCCTAGTTAAACAGATTGTTTTTGAAAATTCCTTTATAAAAAAAAAGTGTCCCACGATGTCCATCCATCTTCAATCCAGCCGCACGAAGGACCCAAAAATTAACCAGATGACCCTGTCCCCTCTGACTTCACGTGATGTCACTTTGTCTTGGAGAAGGGCCAATTCGGAAATCTCTCTCCATCTCTTATGTTATTTTACTGGCTATTGCATCTCAACAAGATCCGCCATACTTGCTCAAATGGGAAAGAGATGTCAAAACAACATATTTGGAGGACCAAAAGATTTTTTTTTCGCACACAAATCTTCCATTTGTAGTAAGTATCAGGAGACCTCTTACAAAATCCGAAACACAATGGTACCAGACTCTGTGTAAATATCCCTCTTCCCCCGGACACAGTCCTCTTTATTGGTGTTGTGACACTCAGACTGTTTCATTTTTTCACATCTTATGGGAATGTCCCACGATTCGCCCCCTTTTTGCAACAAGTCCTGCAAATCAGGCACAAACTCACAGACTACTCTCTCTTTGACAACCCAGTGGCTGTACTTCTCAATCTGACTCCTATGTAGACTTAAATGATACCGTAATGGGTAAAGACTTTCTAACTGTGTTTTGAATTTTTGTAAGATTTTCATGGGGTTAGTCGAGTACACGCCTCTTGATAGCTTAAGGCGGATAGGTTTATTATTATTTTGACAGGATTTTAATGTTCGAGCTAAAAGCATAGTTGGTTTGTTTGCATTAATATAATAGTTATGTTTTGATCTTTTAAATATTCTATCTGCTGACTCAGTAAGGAATAAATCAAATTACAATTTGGCTTTGTCTAGTTGTAATCTGGATGATGGAGAGGGGCTTTGCCGGAATGCCATATGGCAGGAATTTAAATTTGTTTCTAGAGTGTGGAACATGGCTTTTCTTTCTGTATTACACATATTAGCTTGACGTAAACATATACCACGGAGAACAGGCTTGTGAGATTCCCATAAAGTAGTTGGGGAAATGTCAGGTGTGGAATTGAACTTCAAATACTCCTGGAGTGCAGTTTCAGCCCAGTGAATTTTAGAACAATCAATTGGGATGACTTTTAGAACAAAGAATTGGAATACCTTGTGTACACTGCAGTATATACAGATCTCTCTTCCTCCAGCACAAGTCTTACTGCAAACCACTACTCCTCAGCACTTCCAACACTCTACTTGCTTGAGCTCCCAGGCACAGCTAGCACCGCATGGTTAAGCCTGACACTGGCTCAACCAGGTCTTAGAAACTACCATTTGTAGGCAGGGACTGTGGGCCCTTTTTAGTGTAGTAATGAACTGCATTATACAGTATATACTATACAGGCTGCACTATATACTCTGAACTGTATTATATATGCTTTACTGACTGCACTATATTCTCTGAACTGTATTATACTACACAGACTTCACTATTTACTCTGATTTAGATTATATATTCTACACTGACTGCACTATATACTTTGCATTGATTTTGATGAAATCAGTGTAGAAGACAAGACTCTGCAGGACCCTAGACCTAAATGAGCAGTCAACCCTTGCAGTGCGAGCACAGCCCCTTTGCAAGGGATCATTTCTAACTTTCCCGGAGTTGGGCTTTAATCTAGAAGCTTTTTTATCCTTGTCATAAGTAAGGCTTTGATAAGGAATGCTTCACATGAATGACTTCCAGGTGGTGTTCTATGACACCGATTTTTTCTTTCTTTACCAAGAATTTGACACAGCACTGAGAACACACATCATTTTAAAACTCATACTCCCTTGGACTGTTTGTATATATGTTTTTAATTTACAGGTGTGCAGGGCAGTACAAAGTTTGTTCAAGAGGCAAAATTTACACTCTGTAGTCATTAAAAAGGTTACCGACACCTCAGTGCAAGGAGCATTCTGACAACCTGTCACCAGAAGTTAATTAATATTGTTAACAAGCAAACATAGAACAAACCGAGTGAATTCTTAGATCTAGGTTTGGTTTTAATATTTAACAACAATATTTAATGTACTACAGTGCATTGAAAACGTTTTTATACCCCTGGATATTTTCCACATTTTGTCATGTTACAATTAAAAATGAAAATGTATTCTATTGGAATTTTATGTGATAGACCAACAAAAAGTGGCACATAGTTGTGAAGTGGAAGGAAAATTATAATAGGATTTTTAATACAGCTTACCTGTAAAATCTTTTTCTTGGAAATACATCACGGGACACAGAGGCTCAATTACTTAATGGGTTATGTAGTCATCACAGGTGATTGGACACTGGCAAACCCAATTAAAATTGAGTTCTCCCCTATATTACCCCTCCCAAATGGAGAGTACCTCAGTTTTGTAGCAAAGCAATAAGTGTTCCACGTTAACTGCCAAGAGGGGTGGGAGCTCTGTGTCCCGTGATGTATTCCCAAGAAAAGGATTTTACAGGTAAGCTGTATTAAAAATCCTATTTTCTTCATCCTACATCACGGGACACAGAGCCTTAATTACTTAATGGAATGTCCCATAGCAGTGCTAACATTTTAGGGGAGGGAGACATAGATCAGAATAAGACCACCATTGAGCCAGTGGATCTATACTGCTGCCTGCAGCACACTACGCCCGAAGACGGCATCCTTGTAACCTCTCACATCTAACTGGTAGAATTTAGTAAATGTATGGACCGAAGACCAAGTAGCAGCCTTTGCAGATCTGAGCCATGGAGGCCTGGTGATGCACTGCCAATGAAGCACTAACTGCTCTAGTCAAGTGCGCTTTCACCTGAAAAGGAGGGATCTTCTTTTCTAAACCATAGGCCTGAATAATGACTTGTAAACAGAAAGGTGCTTAAACCGCCCTAACTACAAAGAGCACCACTCAGCGCCAGACAAGTACTTAAAATGAACTGCGCATGCGTCGGGACATGGACGTATCCCCGTGCGCATGCGAACAACCACGTCGGAACAACTGCCTAAGATACGCCGGATCACTGTGTACGCCGTGAACGTAACCTACGCCCAACCAGACCTGCTCACGGTGACTCCGCCCTTCACGTCTCATCTATGGTCTCGCATCACTTCCCTTCCCTTTTTTCTTTCTTTCCTTTTGTATGTTTTCTTTTTCTTTTTTTTCCCTTTGTATATTGTTTACTTCTTTCCTTTCTTCTATATACCAGCAAAAAAAAAAAAAAGTCAGAAAGTCACTCTTAAATAGACTTTTTTGGTTATGACCATCATTACATAGAGAAAATCCCGCCCCTGAATTACTACCTTTCCTTCATCTTTAAGTTCCCCACTAGTCCTAACCCCCCCCCCACCTCCCTTCGGTTCTGTCAGTCAGCTTTTAGGTTTCATTTTCCTATTCCTGCCTAGGTCTCACCTGTCTATTTCTATCATTGCCTGTACAAATTTTTCTGACGTTTTGAATGCTCTCCATTGCTCCCAGACTATTTTGCTTCTAGCCTCTTCTCCCAATTCTCCCCGTCCCAGATATTCCATTTCTGATATATAATCAACTCAGTGTATACATTCTTTTATGGATGACCTCTGTGGGTGTAGCCAGTTTTTTGTAATTAGGCCCTTTGCTGGAACCTGGAAGCCAACAGATTCACGTCCGGGGTTCCCCATTTCTGACATATGATTTGAAACATGTCGGAGTGTAGAGACCATTCTCCTGGACACAGTTGCTGGCGGCTCAAAAAATATGCCTGACAATTTTCTACCCCTGGAATGAAGAACGCAGATAGGCGAGGAATATGCCTTTCTACCCAGAACAAGATGTGATTCACCTATTTTTGTGCATCCAGACATCTGGTGCCTCCTTGGTGATTGATATAGGCCACAGCCATAGCATTGTCGAACTGAACCCGAACAGGCCAGCCTTGCAGTCTGTAAGACCTAACTTTGAGGGCCAAATGAAGTGCCTGAATCTCCAGAACGTTGCTGGGTAGGAGCTTTTCGGCCCCAGACCACTTTCCCTGGGCAGATGCTTCTTCTAGCACTGACCCCCAGCCAACAAGGCTAACATCTGTGCTCAGGTCACCAATTTCCTCGTAAATGGAGTGAAGGATTTTCCTTCTGACAGATTTTGGGGGAGCAACCACCAATTAAGATCCAGGGCCTGAACGTCTTTGTTCCAAGCTGACAGAATTCCGCCCTGTAAGGGGTTAACACTACGGGGCAGGGAATGGGTTAAGTATGTTCCTGGGTGTGTTCTAACTGTAGGGGGGGTGGACTGACTAGCGGAAATCACTGATCTTCTGTTCATACACCAGGAATAGTAAAAATATATATATTATTACAACAAAAAGAACAACACAGTGTTCAAAGATAAAAAAACATACAAGATGATATACATGGTGTCCCTTGTGCATTTACGCGTTTCGCCATGAGGCTTCTTCAGGTCGGACAACAAGAGGAGACAATGGTAGACACTAAATCTCACTATCTGGAATGAGACAAATTATATTAGCACATTAAAATTAAAACATATTTCAATGGTTAAAAAACATGTGTTATTGATACTCCAATTGCATTGATTCGGACAACATATAGCTACACTACCTTGGGGCAGTTAATGCCAAATAGATAGATGAGTGGTCAAATATTGTAGACTCTATAGATAGAGGAATTCCATAAGAGTATCATCAAAAAAATACATATAGGGAACGTGAGTATATCCAAGGGCTTTAGGGTGTAGAAAACACCATGTTGGAAACAGTAAAAGCTCAAGGCTATATATCAAAATATAGAGCGCTAATACATATGAAAGAAATATCATGTGGTCACTAGAAAAAAACACGGTTCTATAAACAGATACATATACTGTATTTGTCAGCGTATATGTGCAGGAGGCGGTCCTTAAGTGGTTAAGAAAGGTAAGGGGGGTAATCATCACAGATTAGGGGGTGCTCATTACTAGATACATAAAGTAATGACCTGTCTTGATAGCCTCAGTAATGTAAAAATGTTTATTTAATTGTCTTTTGTAAAACGAATAAGTAGTCCATCTTTTCATATTATTTTTAACATTTTTTTTTTTTTAATGTTACGTTTATTGTTTGAGTATAGATCTAGGTTTGTCCCAAGCATGTTTAAAGCCATTTACTGTTGACTGTGTCACTACCTCTGCTGGTAGTTTTTTCCAAGCATCAACTACCCTTTTAGTAAAATTATAGGCCCAGATTCACAGAGCGATTACGCCTGCGCAACAGGAGATGCGCGTGCGTAAGTCTAAATGTGCGCATGCGTTTCAATGCACGGCATCCCCAAAGCGAGATACGCAAGAAATCTACTTTTTTTGGTCCGGCGTAATTTCGTTAGACAGGCGCATCCGTCTGCGCAAAACTGCGCTAGACAGACCATTGATTTGCTAGTCAAATATGCTAATGAGGGACTTACGGGGATCCACAAAAGAACGTTGGGGCAGCGCAGGCTACGCAGTGTGCGCAGCAGCAAAATGTCCTGTCTAAAATTAGACCATATAAAATCTGGTCTAAAAAGAGAAAAAAAGTCTACTTGTTAGATAAAGCAACACTGTTAGTGAGGAGCTCAGCAGTCACACGTGTTGCACAACAATCTGTATGCCAACATGCCAGGGGCATCGTCGCGCATAGCTATACTACTGACTTTAGATGAACAAAGAAGGATGAGGGCACGGAGGATGGCACGGAGGATGGCACGGGAGAGGATATACCGCACCCGTATAGACCTGTTTGGCATGAGTGATTCTGAGGTGTATCGCATCTTCAGATTCACCCCTCATGTCATCCTGGAATTAACCACAACCCTGCAGGAGGACATCACCAGCCCAACACACCGCTCATATGCAGTGCAGCCACTGGTCAAGGTCATGGCAACACTCCATTTCCTTGCCAGTGGCTCTTTTCAGCGTACAAGTGGAGTGTTGGCTGGGATGTCACAATCCTCCATGAGCAGATGAGTGCACCAGGTTGTCCCAGCAATCCTCAGACGCATGGCCAACCAAATCATCAAACCCACCACTGAGGATCTGCAGCTGAAGGCAATGACAGATTTCTACAGAATTGCCAGATTCCCACGCACCATCGGGGCCATTGATTGCACACATGTGGCACTCCAGCCCCCCCATGAGACAGAGCACATGTACCGCAATCGGAAGCATTGGCATTCCATCAACGTACAGGTGATAGTCGATGCCCAAGGCCTCATATGGCACGTCCGTGCCAAACACCCATGGTCCAGCCATGACAGCTACATATACAATCAATGCCACATCCGAATGGAATTCGATCAGAACATGTATGGGGACACCTGGCTGGTTGGTGAGTGACATGGGTGGCAGGCATGACTATCCCCTCCCATGATGCACACATCACAAGGGGCACATGCGTGACTAACATCCTCCTGTCTTTTCCCTTACAGGTGACTGCATATCCACTGGGACCCCATCTCATGACTCCTATCCGGAACCCCCAAACCCCAGGAGAGGAAAGATACAATCAAGCACATGCCCAAACACGAGCAGTGGTGGAGCGCACCTTTGGCCTCCTGAAGTCACGTTTCCGATGCCTGGATAAGTCTGGGGGTACCCTCTTGTATTCCCCAAACTTCGTGTGCCATATCATCGGTGCATGTTGCATGCTGCACAACTTCGCAGTAAGAAAAGGCCTGCAGATTGACCTACGTGATGACCTGACCCCTGAACCAGACAATCCCCTCCTAACCGAGGATACCCCGTCTTCTGAGGGAAGAGCAGCCAGGAGACAACTCACATTGGGCATATTTGCACGTTAAACACACACATTAATAATGGCACAATGAGAATGCATGCATGCACACCACTGTGGTCCCTAGCACACACACCCCACATCCACATCAAATTGGATTGGCACCAGTCCACCATGCAGGACTTGTGAGCAGCAACGCCATGCCAAGGCTCCAATTATGTCACTGTACATTCATACACCATTCACACGGACCTGGGGATCACTTCTCCCTGGTCCTGGGGAACCCTTCTCCAC
This sequence comes from Rana kukunoris, assembly GCA_029574335.1. Lineage (NCBI taxonomy): Eukaryota > Metazoa > Chordata > Amphibia > Anura > Ranidae > Rana > Rana kukunoris. Next base: position 214,985,190 of record CM056059.1, on the reverse strand, counting down.
CAAAATTGAGGGTGACACCCCTTTTCCGGCAGGAATGTCACCCCCACATTCAAACAGCATTCACAACCCAAAAAAAAAAAAAAAAGACCAGCAAAATCAAAAATTTTCCAGCAAATTTTTTTTATCAAAAATGGGGAAAAAAAAATATTGCCCTTGACGTGAGCCACGCCTGGGGCGCCCCCGGCCACGGCCCCGGCTCCTCAGGGGAGACTCATGGGGGAGGGGGAAAACCGGGGAAGGAGGAGCAGCCCCTGATCTCTGCCCACCTGGCAGCCTGCCCTCCAAGGCCACGGCTATTCTGTCCAGGGCAGCACCAAGTGTTGCCGTGTTGGCCTGGATAGCCTGGGTAAGGGCCCTCGCATCCTGCCCAACGCCTGCTGATGTCATCTGCAGTTCGTTTAGGCAGGTTGTGAAAGCCCGGGAGTGGGAGTCCAGGTTCCCCAGCGTATCCTTGATGGAGGACAGGCTTTCCTCCATCCGCTTCAATGTCTGGCTGACCTGTCCCAGATGGCGGGTCTGGAGGAACTGGTCCCTTCTCAGAGTGGCGGGCAGGAGATCGGCCACCCCCCTGGTGTTCTGGGACGACTTCCTGCCTCCAGCTGATGCTTGTGGCTGGGGAGAAGGGGAGGCCCTTGGGAGGGGAGCCATGTTGGGGAGGAGGGGGGGTGCTCCCCCTTAGGGAGGGCTGCCTGCTGCCAGCCAGAGGGGAAGAGTCCTCAAAAACCAAAATTCCTGTGCCTGACATGGACTCCTCCTCCTCATGATTCTCCTCCTCAACCTCCTCCTCTTGAACCTCCTCCACGGACTCCGGCCTTGTTGGGGGGGCCTCATTAGGCTGCTGTCCTGGGGATGGTGCGGTCAGGCCAGATGGCCCTGCACCTTCCTGCACATCTGTGGATGACACAAAACATTCACAGGTTGGAGGATCCACACACTTGCCACATATTCCCTTTCACCCCCTCCCCCACACATGCTACACACCTGATATTAAAAAAAAACTTACCTGGCACCACGGGCTCCGGATTTGAGTCAAAGTCGGGCAGGCCCTCAACTTCATGCCGATGAAAGGTCAGGGCCACCGCACGCTCCTCCGCTGTCAGCCTAATACGGCATGGTGGGCCCCCTCCTGTGCCCCTGGCATGGGCAAGCATTTTGGACAGCTTCTGTTTGAACAGACGCCGGAGGTCATTAATTTTTTTGTCAATCCCAGACCGGGTCCGTGTCTCCCCCTGCCCCGCTGAATTGACCTGCTCAGTGATCCTATCCAAAATCTCCCTCCTCCTGGCCGGGGTGGTGTTGGCACTGTCCGGGCCGTGGAGGAAACGCCCATAATCGCTAATGGCCCGGGCAAGAATTCTTTTTTCCCCCAAAGTAAAATTGAGTTTTCGCTTTCTCTCTGTCATACTTCCAAAAAAACTCACTCCCAGTCAACAAAAATCAGTCACAAAAACAAGCACAACCAATCAAGCAAGAACACACACAAAGAGAAAACTAACACTCAAAAAATTACACAAGCACTCAGCAAAAAACAGTCACAAAAACAAACAGCAAAAATTCAGCAAGAAAACAAATGAACAGAAATATATCAAACAAACAGTCTCTCAAACACTTATCAAAAAACACTTTCAAAGATCTACTAACAAACACTTGATCACACAGAACACTAATCTGACAACTACAAAACACAACGCAACGAACAACAGGACAAAAGCACTTGGTTAAATGGGAAAGGACAAAGGGATGTACTTTTGCAATGCAAGTGCGTTTGTGTCTGTCTATTTATGCTGTTTGCGTAGTTCACTAAGTTGCCCTAGTCCATTTCCAATTTCACTGATTGCGCCACTCCCGAGTTGAGAGCATGCGCACAGCGGAGCTGACCATGGTCTCCTTCAAGCGCGCATGCGCGAGCCGGCCGGCCCTTCATTTGCATGGGGTCACGGCTCATTTCAATGTAACACGCCCACGTCCTTCCCAATTTGTATTACTCCACCTTACGCCTCTGAAATAACGTTACGCATGCGCAATTTTCTGCGCAAAAGCTACGAGAATAGGGTGATTACGCGGCTACATTGCGCAAGTCTAACGTAAAGGCGGTGCGCTACGCCGGTCCAATAATGCGCAGATGTACGTGAATCTGGGCCATAGTTTCTAAGATTAGTTATGAACTTGCCTCCAGTTTGAGGTCATGTCCCCGTGTTCTTGATTTGGGTTTTATATTGAAAAAACTGCCCTTCTGAACCTTGTTCATTCCTTTGATGTATTTAAGTGGTTCTTAACCCTGTCCTCAAGTACCCCCATCAGGCCATGCTTGCAGGTTTTCTTTTATCTTGCTCAGGTGCTTTAAATCAGAGTCAATGGCTTGGTATTTTGGACAGCTATTTTATCTAAGGCGGCGTACACACGATCGGATATATCCGATGAAAACGGTCCGCGGACCATTTCCATCGGATATGTCCGATCGGGAGTTTGATCCGATGGCGTGTACACACCATCGGATCAAATTCCCCGCCGCCGGAAGGCGCGGTGACGTGGCGGTGACGCGGCGGTGACGTTGACGCCGCCGCGTCACCGCAACGTCACCGCACCAGGAAGTAAAACACTTCCGCGCATGCGCCGAATCCATTCGGCAGCGGCGCGGCGGCGGTGGGGGCCGACATGTCTGCTGGTAAGTGTACTAACCAGCAGACATGTCGGGCGGACAGATCCCCACCGGATAGATTTCAAAGCATGCTTTGAAATCTGTCGGGTGGACAAATCTGTCCGCTAGCCCATACACACGAGCGGAGATGTCTGCTGAAACGGTCCATCGGACCGTTTTCAGCGGACATATCCCCTCGTGTGTACGAGGCCTAAGGGTCAGTTCACACCAGATGCAGTTTCGTTTTTTCTGCATCAATACAGTCAGTTCCAGTCAATTTCTGCACCAGAAACTGACTGCATGGTGTGAACTAGAGCCATTGGAAAACATGGTGTTTTTACTGTGCATGCATTTTTAGTGCAGTAAAATGCACACGGAACTACGTTTGGTGTGAATTGGCCCTAAGAGAAAATCCCAAAACATGGCCTGTTGGCGGGGTACTTGAGGACAGTGTTGAGAACCACTGATGTATTTGATACCACTAGTTTAACCACTTAAGACCCGGACCTTTAGGCAGCTAAAGGACCTGGCCAGTTTTTGCGAATTCGGCACCGCGTCGCTTTAACAGACAATTGCGTGGTGGTGCGACGTGGCTCCCAAACAAAATTGGCGTCCTTTTTTTCCCACAAATAGAACTTTCTTTTGGTGGTATTTGATCACCTCTGCGGTTTTTATTTTTTGCGCTATATACAAAAATAGAGCAACAATTTTGAAAAAAATTCAATATTTTTTACTTTTTGCTATAATAAATATCCCCCAAAAATATATAAAAAAATGTTTTTCCTCAATTTAGGCCCATACGTATTCTTCTACCTATTTTTGGTAAAAAAATCGCAATAAGCGTTTATTGATTGGTTTGCGCAAAATTTATAGCGTTTACAAAATAGGGGATAGTTTTATTGATTTTTTTATTTTATTTATTTTTTTACTACTAATGGTGGCAATCAGCAATTTTTTCATGACTGCGACATTATGGCGGACACTTCGGACAATTTTGACACATTTTTGGGACCATTGTAATTTTCACAGCCAAAATATATGTATACTGTGAAAATGACAATTGCAGTTTGGGAGTTAACCACAAGGGGGCATTGAAGGGGTTATGTGTGACCTAATTTATGTTTCTTACTGTAGGGGGTGTGGCTGTAGGTGTGACATCATCGATTGTGTTTCCCTATAAAAGGGAACACGCGATCGATGACGGCGCCACAGTGAAGAACGGGGAAGCTGTGTTTACACAGCTCCGGGGACCGATCTCGGGACTCCAGCGGCGATCCAGTCCCGAGCCCGCAGTCACGAAGCTTCGGACCAGGTCATGCACAAGCGCCCGCAGGGCGCACGCAACCCCACGGCTGTGCTTAAAGGGCAACGTACAGGTACGTTGATGTGCCCAGCCGTGCCATTCTGCCAACGTATATTGGCGTGAAGGGGTTCTTGAATGGTTAAGGCCAGCTTCACATATGTGCGGGTTTTCCCGCATCCAATTCGCATACCATGCCAGTGTGGCTGACTCTGGATGGAGCCGGTTCACACAGGTTCAGGGTGACTGGGGAGCGGATTGCAAAAGGGTCCTGTGCATGTTTGGGTCCGGTTCAGGTGTAAATTCAGGAAAAAATGTGCACCTAAATCAGTGAACAGGCACAAACCCTCAGACACACATATGTGAATCTGGCTTCAATCAGATCTCTCCTTTCTTCGAGACTGTACATATCAAGATCCTGAAGTCGCTCTTGAATATGTTTTATCCACCAAACCTTTCACCATTTTGTTACCCATCTCTGGACTCGTTCTCTTTTATCGAGAGCTTAGGCTGCTTTCACACTGAGGCGCTTTACAGGCGCTATAGTGCTAAAAATAGCGCCTGCAAAAAGGGCCTCCCCTCTCACTCCAGTGTAAAAGCCTGAGGGAGCGGTGCTCTGGCAGGACGGCAAATAAAGTCCTGCAAACCACATCTTTGTGGCGCCTCTTTTCAAAAAGTGATAGTTGATACAAGGAACTTCTCCCTGTACTGACGTCACACAGAGGCAGCGGATCGCCAAGTGGCTGAAGAAAGCGGGAACATGTAACATGTTCCTAAAGGTGAACTTCTCTATAAGGCTCACATCTTTGCACTATGAGGTTTCATGCATCCGAATATATGCTGCAATTTCTGATGTGTGGGCAGTGGCAGCGAGGACACGGACATTCTCCTTCCGGCCGATTGGAACCCAGAAGTGCATCCAGAGACACAATAAGACTCCCTGGCCAATAGGGGCTTCCTGATTGGCCGGGTGGAGAATGTGGCAGAATAGTGAATATTCATTCGCTAGTGTCACACAACTAGGTAGGATCAGGGCGCACTCTCTGCACCTCAAGCCAACCCTATTTTGAAGTCTATTAGAGCTCTCTAATCTGGCGCTTCAAAAGACAACCCCCCGCCGCCTATCCCCGCAATTGTAATTCATGCCCCGGCCATCCTAAAAGGATTTTTTATGAAAAGTTATATTTTTTCCGTAAAAAATAAATATATATATACTGTATATATATTTTTTTATTAAAGTTGTATGTTATATTAAAGTCAATTTAACACATTACTGTATACAATCCAAATATTACATCTGCAAATAAAGTGCATGTCAATGACACATCATTACTTCACATATACTATACAGAATTGGTCCAAGTAAGGCATTTTGAGCTTGCATAAGTAGTTACCAACAAGAAACAATGCACCATGATAAATGCATATCGTCCTAGCTTTTATCCTACAGTTTGGGAGAAAGATAAGTCAAGGAGTATGGGGGATGAAAAGTCATCTTGACTTATAATGTGCACTTAACAGTCTTTTATTTATTTTTTGTAACATTTGCTACATTTTGTCTATCTTTTGCTATTTTTGCACAGTGGGACATTCCATGTTAATTTTTCAGAACATAGTAGAAAAATGGGACCAAAAGAAAAAGAGGGAAAAGGCTGCATGAGACCTATCACCTATCAGTCATCAATGGTCAGACGGTGGTGTTGACTAGTGTTGCTCACGAATATTCGCATTGCGAATATTCGTTACGAATATTGCATATTCGAGTATTCGTGAAAAAGTCGAATATCGCGGTGAATATTCGCTATTGCGAATATTCGTATTTTTTCAAATTTATTTTTAAAACAGATCACATCCTAGTGATCTCCATCGACGTCTAAAAGCATTGCTGGTATGATTAGAGACCCTGGGCCGAGTAGCTGAGGCGATCCTTTTATGTTGCTGAATATTCGCAATGCGAATATTCCCTTTACGAATATTCGCGAATACGTTCTCTGCCCTTCTGTGTTTTGTGTATATATATAAAAAAAAAATAGCTTTAGTTTAGTCATATAAGTTTGTGTAAGTAGAGTTAGTGTTTAGTGCATATTAGTTTAGTAATCCAGGAAATGATCTCCGTTTTCGCATGTTGTTCGCGCGAATGCGCGGACGAGAATTTTGCAATCAATTTCGCATTCGCATTAGCGAAATTTCGCATTGGCATTAGCGAAATTTCGCAAATATTTATTTTTTTGATAAAATATCACGAATATTCGATATTAACGAATATTTCACGAATATTCTTCTATATATTAGTGAAATATCGCGAAATCGAATATGGCGTATTCCGCTCAACACTGGTGTTGACTAGGATTTTAGAGGCACTGATAACAAAACCACAGAATCGTATAAAATGATATACATTTATTAACATAAAACAAATTACACATTTAAAAAGAAAAGGGGACAGGCCCTACAGATCAAGAAGGCACTGTACTTAAACAAAACCATCAAAAATCGAATTGGTGGAGCCAGCCAGCAACCTCGACCCGTTTTGCGGTCGTAACCGCTTCTTCAGGAGAGTCTATAGAATGTATAGAGAAAATGTACAGTAGAGACAAGCAAATTAGATACAATAAATACCATAACATAAAAATTAAGCAATGATAAGATGTCAAAAAAGAGTTGCGACAGCTCACCTAGGCTGGTACATAGATCAGGCGTGGGCTCGAGGAACCCCCCGTGGCGCACGAGGGGGAAGGATGTAGCAAGCTCTGAATAAAAATTGTAGGTTTTTAGTTAACATGATGCAATAAAGTGGCTGAAGGAGAGGGTCACCCAGTGCAAGAAGAGTAGCGGTGTAGAGTGTGAATATAAAAATGAGGGGAAAGTGTTGGTGGTAGGAGGGGGAGGGGGAGGGGGAGGGAGGGGGAAAGCAGGGGGAGGGGAAAGAATGGGAGGGTGAAACAAATAGGGAATCAGTACTAGACAAAAAACAGGAAGGGGAAAGACAAAGGAGGGGGGAGGAGGGGGTAAGAGTAAAGAGGGGGGGAAAGGGAGGGGGAGAGAGGAGGAAAGGGGGAGGGAAGTGGGGAAAAGGGAGGAAGCAATAAGGGAGTGCGAAAGGGGGGAATGGCGGGACAGGAAAGAGGGAGCAAGGAGGGAATTGAGAAAAAAGGGGAGAGGGGGAAAGGAAGGGGGGAGGGGGCACTGGAGGAATGAAAGGGAGGGGAAGAGGGGAAAGGGACAAAACAAGGGGGAGGGGGAAACAAGATGTGTGGGTAAGTGTCAGGGCACCAATTCTGCGGACTTTGATCGCGCGCACATGCGCAGTAGAACGACGCGACCGCACGTCTCTATTCAGCGCATGCACGCGCACGTACGCGGGCACGGTCCGGCAGCGCGACGTGTGCGGGAGCGCGCGCGTGGCGCGAACTCACACGATTCCGTCGGAGCCAATCACAGGGCTCACCACCCTATTTAAACCGGCCCCTGACACATGGCAGGTTGCTGGTTTGTCATCAGCTCCTGTATGTGTCTAGTTGCTGTGAACCTGTTTATCCTGAAAACCTTCCGGCTTACCTGTTTGAATCCTGATCTCGGCCTGCCTTGGACTCTGCTGACCTCTCCAACCCTTGACCCCGGCTTGCACTCCTGGACTCTGCTAACCTCTCCAATCCTCTGATCTCGGCCCGTATCCTTGGACTTCCGCTGACCTCTCCGATCCTTTGACCCCGGCTTGTATTATTGGACTTCCTTGATCTCTTTGACCCGTGATCCACAACCTGTACCTTGAACTAGTTTTGCCTGTTTGGTCCTCCGTTTCCTGTTGCTGCCACGGACTGTCTCCTCGGCCTGTCTGCAGATCCGGTGCCTTCCTCGATCTACACCTTGAACCAGTTTCCTGTTTCCGGTACCGGTGCCTCCTGGTGCTGTCACCTCTCTGTCTCCATCACCAGAGGGCGGTCAGCACTGGTTCGCAAAGGTGAGCCGCCCGCAGCATCTTGGCCTCGGTAAGTTCTTTAGACTCTGACAGTAAGGGGAGAAATAGATTGTGAAGGCCAGGAGGGCAAAGGAAGTGCTACCAAACCCAATTGACACTTAAAGCAAAAAAGGGGGGGGGCTCCTTACCAATAAAACCCAGTAGGTACTGGTAAAGCTGGGGTAGAGCGGGGAACTAGAATCTGAGCTAATAACAGCACGGATGTAAGTCAGGAGCCTTAGGATGATGCTCCGGACCCAAACAAGAAGTTCTGGCAGGAGAAAGTTCCTTAAGCATAGACTGGTAAAGGATAATGATATGGGCAGACGCCAGCAAAAACATTGCAAGACCTTACCTTAAAATAGTTCCCGCTAAGTATCCCCAGGGAGAGCTATCAGCACATCTCACATTCAAGACGCCAGAAGCCGTTTAAATGTACTATCCCCAAGCACGTCAAACATCACTGGTGTGCGCCGGCGGTGTGCTTTGCCGTCTGTGACGTGCGCAGATAGCTAATATGCGCGTATGCAGCGGAGGACCCGATTGGCCAAGAGGCCGGGTCATTGGCTGCAGAAAGGGGAGCTGCCATTGGAGCCGGCACTCGTGCGCCAATGAGGGGAGACAGAAGGAACCCGAGCCAAGACCATGTGACCAGAGGGGCGGCGCGGCTACTATGACAAGACCTGCTATATTTACAAACATGACATAGAAAAAAATAGATTTAGCGTTCACGGGGGGCATCCACCTGTATCTTGAAGTCGCTTTGTAGGGTGCAGTTCCTACGAATACGTATATACTGAGCAAAGGTTATGCTTCGAATAAGAGGTTTGGGGTGGGCACTAGAGGCAAACAGGTTGGTGTTGAGGGTACCATCGGGTTGCTTGACAATGACCAGATCCAAAAAAGGGATCTGGGCATTGTCAAACTGGACCGTAAACTTTAAGTCAAACTGGTTATCATTTAGTAATGCTACAAAATAGTACGTAAGAGTAACGCCTCAGTGGTTCCTGTCCAGATAATGAATATATCATCGATATATCTATACCACAGTAAAACCTTATTAAGAAATTCAAAAAGGTCATCATTAGCATTAAGGGATCGTTCCCAGCCACCAAGATAAAGGTTAGCATAGGCAGGGGCACACAAAATCCCCATAGCGACCCCTTGGGTCTGTAGAAACAGTTGGTCATTAAAAGTAAAGTAATTATTGGTAAGGATAAACTGAAGTAGTTGAAGGATGATTCGGACAAGGGGCCTAGAGGTGTTTTCTTGTTCATAGAGGAAGGACCCAGCCACTCGTACGCCCTTTTTGTGAGCAATGCTAGAGTACAGGGCCTCAAAATCCAAAGCCACGTGCAGGGCGTCCGAAGGGACTTGGGTCCCCTCAAGATGTCTAAGTAAGTCGGAGGTATCTCTAATGTAAGAAGGAAGGCTGATTACATGGGGCATGAGAAAAGCATCTGCAAACTTACTGGCGTTGTCAGTAAGTGAGCCGATACCCGACACGATGGGTTGGCCAGGGGGACTCTGTACATTCTTGTGTGTCTTGGGTAAGGTGTAAAATGTAGGTGTGCGGGGAAATTTGGGGATAAGGAACTCAAGTGTGTCCTTGTCAATGAGGCCTGAAAAAAAAGCCTCAGTGCAAAGGACCTTGAGTTCTGAAAGAAAAGAAGAAACTAAAGTGGGCGGAATGGGACTATACCAGTCATGGTTATTCAAAATGGTGAGGCACATATTCCGGTAGAAAGTATGTGTCATAAGGACTATATTACCGCCCTTATCGGACTGTTTAATCACCAATTCCGGACATTGCTGTAAGGATTTTAAAGCTTTAGTTTGTTGAGTGGTTAGATTGGGGGAACATTGTGCCATTCTTGTCTTTTAAGATCACGGATAGTGGCCTGAACAAAAGCCCAGATAGCTGGGCACGTCATAAGGTCAGGGAATCTCCGGGAGCGGAGACGGAAGGGTTTAGCGGATTGACGGGCAGGCAACAATGCAGGGACTTTACTAGGTGTACACGACTGTGCAGGTTGAGATTCCTCAACCACACTTTTATCATATAAGGCCATAAGGTCACGGAGCGCCCGAAGCTCGTCCATAGTGAAGTGCTTTGTGCGCTTCGCAAGCTCACGCTCCAAATTGGTTTAAGTGGTCATGATCGAACATAAATTTGTATGTAAGATTATGCGCAAATAAGTACAGATCTTTGATAGTGTGCGTTATTTTAAGAGGGTCTAGAGGGCAAAAGCCCAGGCCCAATTGTAGGACTGAGGTTTGATCCTCAGAAAGTGTATAGGAAGTGAGGTTAATGATGTTTAGATGGGTGTTGTCAACAGTGTTGGCTGAAGCGGGGGTGGTAGTGGTTGAGTTGTCTTGAGGACAAAGGTGTCCAAACTGCCCTGTTGTTGTTTCTTTAGATCTAAAAAAATGGTGTCGTCATTAATTTTAGTATATTTATTCGTCATGAGTGAGGAATTTAGTACTTTTGGGATTGCACCATGTAGAGATGTAGAAGTGGTAGCAATCTCTGAAGTTAGAGTGGTATCAACTAAATTCCGTGTAGTTGGAACACGTGTTTTGGTGTTTTTAGGAGCTTTCTTTTCTTTTTTTGATAGGGTAGGAGGAGTTCCACCACCATATCTCAACCTCTTGCGAGTAGAGTTCACTGCAGGGGTAGCTGGAAAACGTACGTTACTTTGTTGAGAGGCCATAGGCATAGAGGATAATGATGAATCAGACTCAGCACCCATGTTAGGATTTCCATGGTGTTGATTGCGCTTGGTGAATCTCCTGCCTGTCTGGTTGTTAGACCATTTATAGGCATATCCCTCCGCAAAAGCAGCTTTATCTTTGTTAAATTTGGTTTGCTTACTGATGATAATTTCCTTATTAAGGGTCTCGAGCCGTGTTTTGATTTCTTTCCATTTTTCAGCGAAGACTGTATTACCGACCAAGTGGAGAAATTTTGTGTTCAATTGATCAATCTCTTCAAGAGTACTCATATCCTGGGTGTATTGTATCACCAGGGATTTCCTCAGTTTCACACTGCAGCCTAGCAGAGTATTTTCCAATGTTTTTTTTTAAATCTGCTGCAGGATCTTTAATGGTCGGAAAGACCAGGACACGTAGTCCAATAGGGCAAATATTGTCAGACAAGTAGCGTTTAAAGTATTCTATGTGCCAGTGAAGATGTGATTTCCGTTTCAAAAAAGAAAACATTTTGACAAAATGAATTATTGTCCTGTAGTTATTTGATTTATGTAATTCGCATTTGTATGTATCATTTTTTTTTCTATGTCATGTTTGTAAATATGACAGGTCTTGTCATAGGAGTCGCGCCACCCCTCTGGTCACATGGTTTTGGCTCGGGTTTCTTCTGTCCCCCCTCATTGGCGCACGAGTCCCAGCCCGGGGGTTGACCTCCAATGGCAGCTCCCCTTTCTGCAGCCAATGACCCGGCCTCTTGGCCAATCAGGTCCTCCTCTGCATACGCACGCATTAGCCATCTGCGCGCGTCATGGATGGCAAAGCGTGCCGGTGGCGCACACCAGTGACGTCTGACGTGCTTGGGGATAGCACATTTAAATGGCTTCTGCCATCTTGAATGTGAGATGTGCTGATAGCTCTCCCTGGGGATACTTAGCGGGAACTATTTTAAGGTAAGGTATTGCAATGTTTTTACTGGCGTCTGCCCATATCATTATTCTTCTTGTTTGGGTCCGGAACATCATCCTAAGGCTCCTGACTTACATCCGTGCTGTTACCAGCTCAGATCCTAGTTCCCCGCTCTACCCCAGCTTTACCAGTACCTACTGGGTTTTATTGGTAAGGTGCCCCCCCTTTTTTGCTTTAAGTGTCTGATACAATTGGGTTTGGTAGCACTTCCTTTGCCCTCCTGGCCTTCACAATCTATTTCTCCCCTTACCCACACATCTTGTTTCCCCCTCCCCTCCCCCCCTTGTTTTGTCCCTTTCCCCTGTTTCCCTCCCTTTCATCCCTCCAGTGCCCCCCCTCCCCCTTCCTTTCCCCCTTTTTTCTCCCTTCCCTCCTTGCTCCCTCTTTCCCGTCCCGCCATTCCCCCCTTTCGCACTCCCTTATTGCTTTCTCCCTTTTGCCCACTTCTTTTCACACCCTTCCCTCCCCCCTCCCCTCCTCTCTCCCCCCTCCCTTTCCCCTCCCCCTCTTTACTCTCCCCCCCTCCCCCTCCTTTGCCTTTCCCCTTCTTGTTTTTTGCCCAGTACTGATTCCCTATCTGTTTCACCCTCTCATTCTTTCCCCTCCCCCTGCTTTCCCCCTCCCTCCCCCTCCTACCACCAACACTTTCCCATTATTTTTATATTCACACTCTACACCGCTACTCTCCTTGCACTGGGTGACCCTCTCCTTCAGTCACTTTATTGCATCATGTTAACTAAATACATACAATTTTTATTTAGAGCTTGCTACATCCTTCCCCCTCGAGCATCACGGGGGGTTCCTCGAGCCCACGCCTGATCTATGTACCAGCCTAGGTGAGCTGACGCGACTCTTTTTTGACATCTTATCATTGCTTGATTTTTATGTTATGGTATTTATTGTAACTAATTTGCTTGTCTCTACTGTACATTTTCACTATACATTCTATAGACCCTCCTGAAGAAGCGGTTACGACCGCGAAACTGGTCGAGGTTGCTGACTGGCTCCACCAATTAGATTTTTGATGGTTTTGTTTAAGTACAGTGCTTTCTTGATCTGTGGGGCCTGTCCCCCTTTGTTTTTAAATTTGTAATTTGTTTTATGTTAATAAATGTATATCTTTTTATATCTATGGTTTTGTTATCAGTGCCTCTAAAATCCTAGTCAACATTACCGCCTGACCATTGATGACTGATAGGTGATAGGTCTCAAGCAGCCTTTTCCCTCTTTCTCTTTTGGTCCCATTTTTTATTTTTTTTATTTTGGTCCCATTTTTCCAATACGTATTCTGGATGATGGCACACTATATACCACTTATGTAAGTTTAATTGAGGCTATACTCTCCCTTTTTGATTCAGAACATAGTAAATTAACAAGTATGATGTCAATGCAAAATAAAGCAAAACAAAGGCCAATTATTGTGCTGACCTTCATACATAGGGCTCTAAGTAAAAGTAGACGTTTTGTACATGAGCAATAGTATACAGTAGGTATCTGTATTTGGAATTCATGTACTATGGTGCCACCTCGTGGCCAAAATACAGACTGTATATGTCTTTGGTTACTGGGTTAATGGATCTTCATGATGCAGGAGCTGTAAAAACAAAAACATAATTTATTTTAAATAATACACTTTCTGAGGCAACTTACTTTTATAACCAAGAAAACGTTTTACCCATTTGCAGTCCGCATCAACTAAGAACTATAAAGTAACTCCTCATCCACCATTCCAAATTGCTAGGGCTGAAAAAACCTTGCAGCTGAGGTGCTGATATCTCAAAAGAATGCATTCCTGTACAGTGGCAGAGCTTAATCTTTGAGACTTGGGATCCTCAGTTTTCCCACGATCCCATTGGTACATTCAAGCCTGCCCATTAATGGTTTGAACCGTGGCGATTCCTGCTGAACCGGCCGGCATTCAAACAGTGTATGGCCGGCCTTAGGCTGACCATACAATAGTAGAATTTAATACAAATTTAAAATTTTAGGAACATTTGTTTTATTTTTTTATTTTTATTTGTTACTGACACGGGGGAACCAAAATAAATGAATAAATTCACTGCAGTGATCTCGGGATGGAATATTTTTCTCAAAGGAATAAAAATCTAACAGTGAATGTGGGTTTTGTTAAAAATGACATTTAAAAGCAAATTTTTTAAAGTACTTTTGTACTTTTGTCAACTCATAAAATGTACCGAGGAGAATTTTCACCACAAATAGTGTATGACCAGCATAACTCTGAAGTTGAAGGACCGAGTACATTTTTTTTTTTTACAGAAAATAAAAATAAGTTCTTGGGTCAGAAATGCATTCTGAAAAAAACATTGATTTGTCCACTTTAATATAACTGAACAATTTCCATCTATTGCCTACATAGGGCCAGATTCAGGTAGGAGAGCGAATCTTTATTTTGGAGTAACGTTTCTCATTTACGTTACTCCGCCGAAACTTTAGGAGCAAGTACTGTTATTCACATAGCACTTGCTCCTAAAGTTGCGGCGGCGTAGCGAAAATGAGCCGGCGGAATTCAAATTGGGCGGGTAGGGGGCGTGTATTATTTAAACTAGGCGCGATCCCGCGGCAAACGTACTGCGCATGCGTCGACTGTCAGTGCGCATACTCCAAATTCTGTCAGTGAACGCCAATGACGTCAATCCCCATTCACGGACGTTTTACGCAAACGACGCTAAACTTTTTAAATTCGACGCGATGACGATGGCCATACTTAACATAGGATACTCCACCTAGGGGGCATGTTTTTCTTTACGCCGCGTATCGCTTACGGAAACGTCGGAAAGTCACTGCGTCGGGCCCGCGTACGATCGTGAATTTCCGTTTCTCGCTGATTAACATATTCTCGGCGTTAATCAGGAGGAACGCCCCGAGCGCCATTTTTAAAATTGCAGTTCCGATACGACGGCGAAATACAATTACACCGCTCGTATAGGAACTCCAACCCGGCGTTTCTTGATTTCTGCTTACAGAAAACAGAAACGCCAGCTCAAAGTGAGAGTTATGCTGGCGTATCACTGATACTCCAGCCTAACTCTACCTGAATCTGGCCCATAGCGGTCGGCAAAGAATTGAGAAGAACAATTTTATTCTGATACTAATACACAGTGATATGAAAAGAGAGATTTTGGCTGTTATTTTTTTAATTTTTTATGGATGAGGTCAGAGTTGCAATAGATGATTAAAGTCTTTAGTGATTAAAAGAAATAATATTGAAGGCGCATGCGTGGAGGCGTACAAGATGGCCGCTTAAGCCGGGAGCTCCGCTCTGCCTCAGCCATCCACCGGCCATAGCAGTAGTTTCACGGCGGTGTAACGACCCTGAGCCGCAGGTCTCCTATACTGAGGGATGCACTGAAGTGAGGCAAGTACTGTCTACTACAACACTAAACTTCTCCTCACAGTCAGCCCAGGGCACCTCAGGCGCCACACCAGGACCAATGGCTTCTCTAGAAACCTCAATATTACCCACATTGCCCCTTTATACTAATTCTCCACAGGATTCTGCTGTTCTCCTCAATACTCTTTCCCCCTCAGGAAATGCTGACCTTATGATCCCTCAGAATGCAGGGGAGTTATTTCAAAAGTTTTCTGAACTACTTGAAAGGGGCCTTGCACAAACAGCTTTGAAAATAACTAATGACATTCGCTCTGACTTTCAGAATTTGGACTCCAGGATGGAGATAATAGAAAATAAGCTTGACATCACAGTTTCTAGAGCCAACCAAAACACTGATCAAATACAATCTCTTCAAGAGCAACTAGATGTAGCCCTCGGCAGAATAGATGACCTTGAGAATCGTTCCAGAAGGGACAATTTTAGGGTCAGGGGCCTCCCTGAGTCCATAACAGATGTACCCAAAGCTGTCCAGGACCTCATTAAGAGCATGCTTCCCTCTATTGCTCCACATAAGCTAGAGCTGGATAGAGCTCACAGATCTCTGGGCCCTCCAAGGAAGGACGGCTCTCCCAGGGACATAATTGTAAAACCACATTACTACACTGTGAAGGAGAAGATTATGAAAATCTCACGTCAGCAATCCCGCATTTCTTTCCTTGGTCAAGATATACAAATTTTTGCCGACATCTCCCCCACAACTATACAACGGCGAAGGACTCTGAAACCATTGTTAGTGATCCTGACGCAGAAGGAAATTAAATACTGGTGGGCATTCCCATTCGCTCTGAAATTCACGTACAAAGGCAAGACCTACACATTCACCACACTTGCTGAGGGAGAAAAAATCCTGCTTGCCCTTCGGTTTATCTCATTGGAGTCAGCAATGGACACTTCAAAATTTCAAGCAGGGTCTTCCAAACGTCCCACCCCGACCAGTCCTATTTCCCCGACATGGAAGATGGTTAAAAGTAGACGCACCAAGGATCCTGCAAAAACCTGATCAGGGGACTGAGACTGTTGATTTCTACTGCTCCCCAGATTAAATACCCTTAGGGCATCTCTGAATTGGGTCTCTCATCTGTGGTTAGGGACTCTTATGTCCTTAAATTTCTTCTACAAAATTGCTTTTGGCTATTGAAGGCTTCTCTCTGACACATCCTCTCCCGCTCTGTTCCCCCCCCTACCCCCCTCCCTTCCCATTTTTTTATTTTATTTTGAGCACTAATATGTTTGCACCGACCGTGTTCTGTTTAATTCTATCTTATGAACTGTTATAATTTTGGATGTTTGCTGCAATGCATAAGTTTTCTTTTGCTTAATCTGGGGCAGTCGCCATGCGCCTCTGACCACTACTGGACGGTGGACTATTCACTGTCGGGGGGTGGTCTAGTAGCCCATTCTAGGGGCTACGTTAGTGGTTTGAATGACGAGGATGGTAGGATACTTTTTCCCTCCCATTCTCGTTGGTTTACATTAATTATCTTCTTGTTATGTTCTCATCTCTGTTTTTCTTGTCTTTCTGTTTTTCTCTTCCGTAACCTTCTCTCTTTGATTGTCAGCCTGTTCTTGCAGTACCTTACCCACCACGCCCTAGGTCCACCTGAAGTCTGCAGCCCGTGCTTCCCTCTCTCATGCCTCACATTGTTCAGGGTAAGTGATATGTCGACCGATTTGTCCTCCCACCATTATGGCTACGTCCAGTAACTCCCCACCTCCTAGTATTTTGAAAGTTGCTTCACATAATGTCCAGGGACTAAACTCCCACGTTAAGAGAAGGAAGATCTTTCAGTTGTACCACTCCCAGAAAATTTCTGTGATTCTTTTACAAGAGACCCATTTTCCAATCAGTTTCACCCCAGCATTTTTGCATGCTCAGTACCCACAATTCTTCTTAGAAAATGCTGAGGACAAAACTAGAGGGGTAGCAATTCTCTTTGCAAAAACCTGTAAATTCAACCCCCTTCTAATACATAGAGACCCGGACAGCAGGTTCTCCTGGTTAAGGGTTTGATAGACGAACAACTAATGTCCTTTATCTCTTACTATGCCCCCAATAGAGGTCAGAAACTCTTTTTCCAGTCTATGTTTACTACATTGGAACCCCTCTTAGAGGGATCAATAATATACGGAGGCGATTCAAATATAGCTTTTGACCAGAGCCTGGATAAGTCTAGACCTTTGGCCAACAGACTAACCCGCCCAGTCAAAGCCAGCTCCCATATAGCCAAATTGATTTTCCAACAAAATCTTGTAGATATATGGCGGGAACTTAATCCGACAAAAAAAGATTATACCCACTATTCGAACCCACATCGATCATACTCCAGGATTGATTATATTTTCATTTCTGCTAGACATGTCCCCCTGGCAAATAAAGCCATTATCAAGGACACATCACTTTCAGACCACTCGATGGTAATCTGCTCAATACAAACACAAAATACAGACTCCCCCAAATCACACTGGAAATTAAATGAGTCCCTTCTTGGTGATCCTAACGTAGTCTCAGAGATCAACAAAACATTAGAAGAATACTTCACGTTAAATGATGTCGATGGAACCTTGGCTGAGATTCTATGGGCTGCCCACAAAACTGTTGTCCGCGGTACACTAATTCAAATAGCCTCCAAACGCAAAAAGGAAAAGAACGCGGAAATAGCTAAACTTGGAAAGGAATTTACACTATTGTGCAAGGAACATAAGAAAGACCAGACGAAAGTCCAGGTCGCACAGCTTGATACAGCCCGGCTGGCGTTAAATTTATCGCTTACTGTCAGGGCCGAAAAATCTTTAAACTGGAGTAACGCGAGATTTTATTTACAGAAAGATAGAATGAATACAATGCTGGCCACTAGGCTCTCACCGAGGTTCCGTACGTTTGCACTCCCCAAGATCAGAACAGGAGATGGGACCACTACTCTTAATCCTAAGCGTATTTTGCACGCATTTGAAACGTTCTATTCCTCCCTGTATCAAAAGTCAGGTACAACCAGACAATCCGAAATTAGACCAGCTAACAATCCCATCCCTACAGAAATGCCATATTGAATTAATGGAAGCCCCAGTTTCAGTTGACGAAACGTTGAAAGTAATCAGAAACCTAAAGGGGGGTTCAGCACCAGGACCTGACGGCCTCTCAACGCCATATTATAAGACCTTTGCTGATACCTTAGGCCCCCACCTCACAAAATTCTTTAACTCAAAAAGAGGAGGGGAAAGATTGCATCCACATTTGAACGAGGCTTACATTACGGTTATTCCCAAACCGGACAAGGACCCAGAACTAGTAGAAAATTATAGGCCCATCTCATTAATCAATAATGATCTAAAGATACTGACCAAGATTCTTGCATACAGAATGAATTATTTTATACACCTTTATATTCATAAGGACTAGGTTGGCTTCATCCCAGGGAGGCAGTGTCCAGACCAGGTGAGGAGAGCGGTGGACATTCTCTCATTGCTTCAGTCGGGAAGGACTGGGGACCCTTCTCAGGAAGGACTTTTTCTGTCTTTGGATCTCCAGAAGGCCTTTGACTCCCTATCTTGGGAGTACCTTTTTGAGATTCTGCAACAGTGGGGCTTTGGAGAATGTTTCCGGGGAATTCTGAAATCTCTTTATTCTGAGCCCAAGGCGAGGGTTAAGTTGCAGGGACATTTCTCTGATCCCATTAGTATTGCAAGGGGTACGAGGCAGGGATGTCCCCTTTCCCCCTTGATCTTTGCAGTAGCAATAGAGACATTGGCTATAGCCATTTGATTGGAGCCTGACATAAAGGGGGTGACCTGTGGATCTTAAGTCCACAAATGCGCTCTGTTCGCGGATGATCTCCTCCTTTTTGTCACCAATCCCACCACCTCTCTCCCTATCGTCTGTAACTTACTCAAGTCCTTTGGAAAGATCTCAGGTCTTAGGGTAAATTTCGATAAATCCCAAGCTCTAAATATTTCCACACGGCCCTCGGTAATCGACTCCCTGAAACCTCATTTTGATTTTATATGGGCAGATACATCAATTCGTTATTTAGGTATTAATTTGACCCCCAGGAATGAACAGCTTTATCAGGCCAACTTCCCTCCCATGTTCCGTAAATTGGAGACTGATCTTCAGATGTGGGCTCGACTTAAAATTTCATGGGTGGGTAGGATTAATTCAATAAAGATGACCCTCCTACCTAGATTGCTCTACCTATTCAGATCCCTCCCGATTGCTATCAAGAAGCACCAACTGAAATCATTTCAGAGTAAAATTCTCAAATTTATCTGGGAAGGCAAAGGTTATAGATTGGCCCAAAATGTATTATATGGACCCAAGACACGGGGAGGTCTGGGCCTCCCTAACCTGTTTAAATACTACCAAGCTGCCAGATTGGCCCAACTTTCCTCTATCTACTCTAATTGCGAGAAACCTGACTGGTTGGACATAGAGATTTTGGCGGTCCCTGACCTGACCCTGGAAAACTTACTATGGATACCCCAAAAATCTAGACCGGCGATAATGTCCCCAACACTGTCCCAAGCATTGAAGGTCTGGGATGACCTGAGACATCTCCCTTCTCTGATTTCAGGAACTAGGCCCCTAACCCGAATTTTCCACAACCCCCAATTTATAGCAGGAATGGACGTTAAAGCATTTCAATGGTGGTTGGACAAGGGGATTTACAGAATAGGAGACTTTCTTCTAGCCACCGGACCACTTTCCCTGGAGCATTGTATAACTAAGTTGGGTATGCCTGACCACGAAAGGTCTCGATATTTTCTCATCTTCAACTTTGTGTCATTGTTCTGGAATGCTAGCTCCGGTTTCCATGCCTTCACTGAGTATGAGCGCTGGTGCTCTCGTATGAGAGAACACAGAGGGGGAATCTCTACGATATACTGTATACATCTCTGTCTGAGGTTTGCACCAAGTTCACATATATGGAGGCATGGGAGAGGGATCTGCAGATAAACTGGGATCTGGAAGAGTGGCACAGGGTGGGAACAAAAGCCTTTAAGGGACTAGTCAATACGTCCCTGATAGAAGCCAATCTAAAAGTCTTGATGAGGTGGTATATGGTCCCTAGCAGGCTGGCTTCAATGTTCCCAACTGCCTCACCACTTTGCTTTCGAGAGTGTCAAGCTCAGGGCACAATCATCCATATTTGGTGGGATTGCCCCAGAATTAGAGGATTTTGGAATAAGATCTTTAGTCTTATCAGAAAGGTCACAGGAGTTCCCTTGGAGAAAACTCCTCAAATTGCATTACTAGGCTTCTAAACACACGCAAAGGTTAATAAACGTTATGCTTCTGGGTGCAAAAACTACTTTGGCAGGGGCGTGGAAACAGCCTAAAGTCTCCTATCTTGCAGCCAAAAGGAAGATATCCTGGATCAGGAAAAAATGGTCAGCTCTATTTTGAACACCACTGATTTCTTCAAGGCGGTATGGGAACCTTGGGCCAGATATATGGGGGTCCCCCTGCTAGCAGGACCTATTTCTCCCTCCTTGAACACTGGATATACAGGCTGACAGTCAACTTAACCCTTTTACGTCCTTTCCTCTCTCTATACTCTACTCTCTATTTTTCTTTGCTTCTTTCTCATTCATACTCCTCCCTGTCCACGAGCTCACCTTACCAGTTTTTTTTTGTTTTGTTTTTTGCATTTAATAAGTCGTTTTAGATGTAAGGGTGTATGAGGAAAGGAGGATCCCTCCATATTAGTACATAGGATTGCACAGAACTTCTTATTTCCTGATCTATCTTAATAGTAAGATTGTGGACTTTCTCAAGACACTGTAACCAATTGTTGCACCTTGTTGCCTTAGGTTTTTTTTTTCCTTTTTTTTTTTTTATCTGAAGTTTCTCTTTAGTTTTTTGCATTTTGTTGTCCTCAGACATCCTCGCGGCACACAGACCCTTTGACTATCAGAAGCCGTTTGGATAGTTTGATGACTTTTAGGTCAAGATTCAGGTTTAGGATGTGGGTTCCCTTTCGACACAGTTTGTTCCCATTAGGGGTGTCGAACCGGAATTACAGATCTATTACCTGTTCCATGCTACTCATCTCTTATGGAAAATTCATATGCAGACTGTGATAGGCTTATGTTTTTCTTACAGAACGTTTGCTTGGGCCTTTTCCCTCATCTTATTTTATATTTTTTTTAGTTATACTCATTTACAATACTATGTCTTATCTCTTTTTTTTTATATATATCGCTATCCCCTTTATTGAATGTATTTGGGGAGAGGTATATTACTCTTTTTGATAATTTGAACTGTATGTATTCCTTTTTTTTTTGTTGTTGTTCTCTTTTTTGTTTTTTCTCTCCGCTTCAAGATTGTATTGAAAGCACTGATTGTATTTTTCTGATATCTATTTAATAAAACTCTTAAACTTAAAAAAAAAATAATAATATTAAATTGTGATCAGAGCCAAGACTGTCACTTACAGTTACAAAATAAAAAAAAAAAAAAGATGACTGAGGCCTCATTCACAGACGCTGAGTCCCGTAACGGGGGATGGGCCATTAGTTTTTACCTTCCTAGCCAACAAATGCTGTGTGCAGGTCATCCATTTAAGCCTATGAGGATGCAAGGGCTGTACGGTCACAATCATTCGTCCTAATGTGACAGAAGTGTCGGTACAGGTGAGCAGCTGTAGATGAAATATTAGGGCTCATTTCACTAAACTACAATACAAAGCATGTCATTTGCCGTACCAATATTTATCGGCTGTATGTCTGTTATTTTAGTCTCTCTCTGTTCTGAAAATGAGGATCCTTATAGCAAATAAGTTAATGCTGCTGGCTATGCCAATTGGTGTTGACCCCGTTACTATGAAGCACCATCAAATGAGAGGTCAATCATCCACATCTCAGGGAACCTCTAGCAACCTCTGGAGGGAATCCTAAGGTTTTGCAGAATTTCTGTGTTAATGCTTTCAAACGGTGAGAAAATAGAACCATATTTCTATGGAATGGTTTATAGTGAACCTGTTCTCTACTCATGCACGGCAAACCAACAGATATGACGTCAGCATGCCAGACAACATGGCCGTCCTTTTGGCTGGGAAAAAGCGCCTCTGACTATTGTGACCTGGTAGTTGAAGACTTTAAACTGATTGAAGTTGTTGTTTTTTTAAATAACAAACATGTCATACTTGCCTGCTCTGTGCAGAGGTTTTGCATAGAGTGACCCCGATCCTTCTTTTCTAGGGTGCCCGGTGGTGCTCCTGGCTCCTCCCCTTTCAGCGAGTGCCCCCACAGAGACTATTTCCATTGGGGCACCCATGCGGACACGCACCAGAGTCCATTGAAACCCCACCAAGGAGAGAAATTGTCACAGCGCACCGGAATCCCCAAAATTGAGTCTAAAATGTAATCAGTGATCAGAGAAAAAAGGTGAAGTTTCAGAGCCATACAGGACCCCTTCATCAGGAAGTGACAAATTGTGATACAAGCAGCGCACTATTTAAAGAACCATTCACCAATAGGCACACAGAAAAGATGACCCCGGACCCCACCCTTGACATTCAATTACATCATATTCCAAATTATAGACATGTAACTAAACACTTACAGACATGCCCATTTGCATCCCAATTAAACAAACCAGCCATCAGACTGTCACAACTATTAAACCATAGTAGATCCATACACTGCTTTGTTGTCCATCTAAAAATGAATCCTGCTATCTCAAAAAGATTAACTTGCAACTGTAGATTTCTGGATCGTACTGTACATATCTCGTCATTTCAGCCTAGCTATTTTCTGGCGTTGCTAGGTAATATGGGGGACTTGTCTCTGTGATCCAATCTGGTATCACGCTGTGCGCATGCGCCATTGGGGAATCCATAAGTCACTGCAGCTGTCCGCCTTTGCCATGACACTTTGGGCTGGGAAAGAAAAGCAGAGTGAAACCAAGTGCAAAAGTGTGTAGAGGCAGTTGTACTTCAAAAAACATGAAAATACAGGATGTACAGTATACAAGAGATAAGAAAAACGAGAAAGGAAAAAAAAATACAAGGGACAAATAATGGACAAAGAAAAGACATGAAAAATGGAAAATAAATGAATCAAATAAGAATAAAAAAAAAATATATATATTTATTTATATATATATGTATATATATATATATATATATATATATATATATATATATATATATATATATATATATATATATATATAAAATAATAATAAAAATGAAACAGAGGTAAATAAAAATAAAGTAAAATAAAGAAAAAAATTAAAGTAAAAAAAGAAAACATCTGAAAAAAAATATATATAAAACTTTAAATAAGAATGAATATAATAATAATACAAATTAAAATGAAATAGAGGTCGTAACGGGAAGACCCGTGACACCCAGAGACTTTTGAGGGATGCGGGATGCTTCTGTGCCGGCGTCACCAAGGACTCTTATGTCTAGGGTCACCTTATGTCCAATAAGGCCATAGGGTGACTGAGAAATTATATCATAAATTACATGAGATGGGACATTACTGATAATTCATGTATTGCAGGATATCTTGAGATATTACAAGTGTTGGTTTATTCTGACCCTACCAGTCAATAAGAATGACTCTTTCAATGCTTAGCCCAGGCTATTGAGATGCTAAGTGAGTCAGGCTTTTAAAAGATCTTTCATTGTGTGATAACACTCTTTAACCCCTTCCATACAGGACATTTTCACCCCCTTCCTGCCCAGACCAATTTTTAGTTTTCAGCGCTGTTGCACTTTGAATGACAATTGCGCGGTCATGCAACACTGTACCCAAATTAAATAGTTATGTTTTTTTCCCCACACAAATAGAGCTTTCTTTTAGTTATATTTGATCATCTCGGCGGTTTTTATTTTTTGCGCTATAAACAAAAGAAGAGCGACAATTTAAAAAAAACACAATATTTTTTACTTTTTTATTTAATACATATCACAATTTTTTTTTTTTTTAAAACGTTTTTTTCCTCAGTTTAGACCGATACGTATTCTTCTACGTATTTTTGGTAAAAAAACGCAATAATCGTATATTGATGGTTTGCGCAAAAGTTATAGCGTCTACAAAATAAGTGATAGATTTATGGCATTTTTATTTTATTTTTTTTACTAGTAATGGCGGCGATCTGCGTTTCTTTTTTGTGACCATGACATTGCGGCGGACATATCGGACACTTTTGACACGTTTTTGGGACCATTCACATTTACACAGTGATTAGTGCTATAAAAGGGAAGGGGTTAACACTAGGGGGCGCTGAAGGGGTTAAAATGTTCCCTAAAGTATGTTCTAACTGTAGGGGGAGGGGGACTCACAGGGGGAGGAGACCGATGTGTGTTCCTCTGTACACACACAGATCCACACTCCTGCCGTGATCAGCGGTAATCGCGGGTGCCCGGCAGCAATCGCGGCCGTCGGGCACGCGCGCGTGATCGTGTGTGGTGCCGCAGGTGCGCATGCGTGTTGCCGCGGCGTGCGTGCGCCCTAGAATGCAGTGAAGAAAGGACGTTGTGTGACGTCCACTCTCATCGGCGAGGGGTTGCCACTGACGTCAATCCCCTAAGGCCCTGTAAGGAAGGGGTTAAATCCCATTGATGATAGATGTGCTATGACTCTAAAGGTCAGACGTCTCTATTCAGGTGTATTGAATTAGCATGTCAATTATGTTTAGGGGAACTTGTCAAGCTATATGCGGAGCCAGGCTGTCTGGATAATGCATTCTGTTACAATTAGTAATTAACTCAACTGAATGTCATTATCTAAAGGAATGTGACTTCTCAGGTGTAGTAATTAGGTCATGTTAATCACAGACCGGTGCCGAAATGTCTGGATACTAATTAGTAATTAGCTCCAGTGTGTGAAGAGGGGGGTGGAGAGTTTATTTGTTTCTTTCATGCTTGAACTGTATAAAAAACCTGAGAGTGTACCATTAAAGTGTTCATTCATTTTGAAACCAGAGGATGGAGTTGTGAGTCTCATTTTCTGGGGAATTGATATGGATCATGTCTGCTGGTTTGTCGGTGTGTCGAATAAGCTGTCTTGGGGTGATGGAAGGTCGTAAACGGTGGTGACCGTTACAGAGGTAAATAAAAATAAAATGGAAATAAAAGAGTAAACTGCCCCTGGCTGCTGCCATACTAGAATAGAGAGAAACAAGATGACATAAAGGTGTAGTACAGAATAAAAGTTAAAAATCCCTATATACATTTTAATTGTGAACACATTCCCAATCTAAATCGTCTGTCGTCAAGAAAACACAGGTAGGATAAATTGGTGTTGAGACCACTTGGCTGAACTGTAGCCAAGGTGTATGTCCAGTATGTCGCACGACGAAGGAGGAGACAGTCACGGTCTCCCCCCCTCACTAGTCGTGATACCCGCTCAATGACCATGCTCCTTAACTTATGTACTCTGTGATTCTGAGAAACAGAATGTGTTGCTACAGGTTTGTTGAAGTCGGGGGCTTCAGATTTCTGGTTTCTTTCCAGCGCTACTCTTATGTCACTTCTATGTTTCTGAAAACGTTGTTTAAGGGGGACAATAGTTTTACCTACATTAAGGTGACCAGAATTTTAAAATGAAATCCGGGGACATATTTTTTTTTACTAGTAATGCCGGCAATCAGCAACTTTCTGCCCGTCGCTGCCATCGCCTGCCTCACAGCCTGTCAAGTCTTACTCTCCGGCCCCCTGGCTACTACTGGGTGGGGAGCGGAGGAATATCACTCTGCTAGGGAAGGCAAGAAGATAAGCAGAGAGGTGACTGTCTGGGACTTAAGCCAAGGCAGAAGAACATGCAAGCAGAGCTGAATGGGCATGCATCTGAAACTGAAGAAATATTCACTCTGCTCTAACCATAAAATACACCCCCCTAAGCTAGTAGGAGCCGCGGAGCAGGGGTGTGTAATTCAGAATTATTTTAATTAATTCTGCACTGACTGTCCTTGAAATTGCCCCAGCCCCTGTTTAACTCCAACCTGGGGACAAAACTGGGGACAGACTTGGTCCGGGGACAGTGTCCTCAATCCGGGGGCTCGAGCATGGCAATACAGGTCTGAGCTGCAGCAGTCTTTCGGCTATAGCGCAGGTCTGAAGAGCTCTATTTGTGTGGAAAAAAATGATAAAAATGTCATTTGGGTACAGTGTTGTATAACCGCGCAATTTTCATTCAAAGTATGTTAGTGCTGAAAATTGGTCTGGGCACAAGGGGGAATGTTTAAGTGCCCAGTAAGCAAGTGGTTAATAAAGAGATTGTTTTTATTGATTTATTTAGTTTTTATTTGAACATACTTCACTATGGAAGTTTTTTGCATTATTGGAGATATGTCTGTTCATTTTGGATCTGTGTTGGCTAATAAGTGATGGTTTAAGCTTTGGAACATCGATGCTACTGGAGTGTCTGGGGTACCAACATAACCATGAGCTCTTGAGACCACTTTAAAACTTGAGGGTATTCACTGTCTAGTAAGAGGCTTGAGTGGATCACCCTGGTGCCAAAATAAGGGCGTCCTGCAAAAAATCTGCTGTATACTCACTTCTCCAGCGGAGTCCAGCCCATGTCACCCACCTCCCTTCCATTCTAATGCTGCAGCTTCTGCCAATTGTCTTTGACTTTCCTGGGAATTTAGCATAGCTGTGTCCTCCACAGTGCATTGTGGTTTCATCATCCAACCTCTACATTGCTTGAGGACTCAGAAACAGCAGAAACATAGGAATTGGAGGGAGGAGACATGGAACGTGGTGGGGGATACAGGTATCAAACAATCCTGGAAGTGTGGAACACTGACTACACTGACAGAGGCTGCTGTGCTGTAATGGTAGAAGGCATGGTCTGGACTGATGTAATGGTAGAAGGCATGCTCTGGATGAGTCAAAATGTGAAATATTTGGCTAAAGCAGGAGGCAGTTTGCTGGTGAAAAGCTGGAGAGCAGTACAATAATGAATGTCTACAGACCATCTTGAAGCATGGTAAAGGTTCCTTGAAAGTTTTGGCCTGCAATTCTGCAAATAGAGTTGGAGATTTGGTCAGAATCAATGGAGTCCTCAGTGCTGAGAAATACAGGCAGATACTTCTCCATCATGCCATACCATCAAGGAGGTGTGTGATTGGTCCCAAATTTATTCTGCAGCAGGACAACCACCCCAAATATACAGCCACTGTTATTAAGCACTATCTTCAGTGTAAGGAAGAACAAGGAGTCCTAGAAGTGATGGTTTGGCCCCCACAGAGCCCTGATCTCAACATCATGGAGTCTGTCTGGGATCACATGAAGAGACAGAAAGATTTCAGGCAGCCTTCAGAGATCTGTTTTTAGTTCTGTGAGAGGTCTGGAACAACCTGCCTGCCGAGTTATTTATAAAACGTAGCAGTTTTTTGCTATTTTGCTAAGTTTTTAAATCATACATAATGGAGTAAATTAAATTAGAATAATGTTTTATATACTCTTGTTTTATGGTTTTAGTTTTTATATTTTTATTCTTAATGGGATGATATATTATTGCATTTTAACAGTAATATTGTTTGTCTTTATGTGCTGTCGTTTTTGGTTAGCGTTGGCTGAGGAAGGTGTTGCATCTGAGCAGAATGAGCACCAGAGGTTAGGACGTTTCCTGTCTAGTCTTGGACAGATAGGCTACGTTTCCCGATCATTTTCTGTTCACCCAATGTTCTGCCTTGACAGCCTTACACCCCTCCCCTCTGTTTGGTTGCCAACGTGATTCATACAGCGTATCTTAGCTGGAGTCTGTGATGATGCCAGGACGTGGTGTGTGCGCTCCGGCTCCCTAGCCTTATGTGGTCTCTCCGCCCACCGCCGTAATGACGTGGCAGATGCGTTCCACGTCATGGTGCCATTATTGGTTCATCGTTTCATCTCTGCAGTCGCAGGTCTATTCTATGATTGACCAGTAACCCTGAGGCTTGCAGCACAAGCCAGATTTGCGTTCCTGGAAGTGGAACAGCGTTCAATTATTCAATTATTGTCTAGGTATTATGTAAGAGCAGGGGCCACAGGTTGGAACACACCCCAGTTGAAGTCCGATGGGACGAAATGCATAGGGTTTTTCATACTTGTTGCCCACACTGCGCCTACTACTATTTTGTTTGTATGTTTGTACTTTTTATACAATAAAAAAATTTTGGTTACCGCTGACCTACGCCATGTGGAGGCCTCTTTTTTCTTTTCCACATATTTTCCTGGAGGCGAGCTGCTGCTCTGTGCTGACGCCATTGAGTCTTCTGTGACATGGAAGTGTAGACTATTGGTCTAGTCACCAATAGGAGAAAGAGTGGACACCATCACAAGATGCCTATTTGAGGGATCTACAACATCGATACTCTTGCTGACGCTGTTTTGACTCACCGCCTACCAGTGTGTGGGTCCACACCTTATGGTAAGAGTACCAACCCCCTATCCAATGGTGGCGGGATCATAGCCCTCTCATTCGGTGTTTCTGTCTTTGTGCTATTAGGACTGTTATTCATCCACCTTGCGCTTGCACCATTGCACTTTGGACTATTATATCACATTATAATGTTCTGAGATTTTCTTACTTACCAGTTATTTACATGCGATTCGTCTTTACAAACCTTTGTCTGCACAGTGGATAATGAGTTCAAGTTTTGTGTTTTATTTGATGTGATTTTATTATCCTTGATTGGGTATGAGATTAACATTATTTATGTCACTCACTTCTACACTATTCACATTTCAATTGATATTCACATCACTGTATCTATATATTCTTTATATATTTATTCTTTATTTAGCGCTGCACATTTTATATATCAGAAAAATATTGCATTTAGGCCAGTAGATAGAGCTGAAAATCATATTCTGCATGGCGGATCCACTCAGCATGGGATTGATCCGCGAATCCCTGCTGAGCAGGCAGATGACAGGTCCGTCTTCGTTCACTGTGCCGCAGCGGACATGTCACCGCTGACATCCGCCACTACATAGGGGTGAATGGAGGGTCCAATCAGATCCGCCTGAAAAACATACAGGCGGACCTAATCGGACCGCCCATGTGAAACCCTAAATAGGTGTTTCCTATGATCATCATCTCCATGTAGTGGTCATGTTATCCTAATTCATTCTAATTATAAATGAAAAACATTTGACAGCCACCATCCTCCTGTGTAGTGGATATTCCGACAAGAATTGTGTGATGGACGTGTTTTGTCGAATAATCCGACCGTCTGTATGCGCCATCAGACAATTGTTGTTGGAATTTCCGACAACAAATGTTGGTTAGCCATGCTCTCAAATTTTCCGACAACAAATGTGTGCCATCAGATTATCCGATCGTGTGTACGCAAGTCCGTCGGAAAATCCAAAGTAAAAACATGCATGCTCCGAACCAATGCTAACCATAAGACAACATTAGCAGAAGTTGCCCAAAGGGTAGTGCTAAAGAGCAGAAAAATAGCGTAGTTGTGTGTATGTAGGCTAAAAAAGTTCTGTCGTCTGTATGCAGAACAAGTTCACATCCAACGCCCTTCGCACAAAATTCTACGGATTTGTCTGATGCAAATCGGATCGTGTGTACGAGACTTTACACTTGCTTCAAAATGTGGCACTGGACATGCTTTTTTTTTTAAATGCAGCTGTCACTAAGCCCCTGTTCACACCGGTGCAACATATAATTTACAAATCGCATCGAATGTCTCTATGGGACTGTCTTGAGAGGTGCGATTTCAAGTAGCATGATATAAAGATGCACATTACTGTAGCTATGTATTCATTAATATTTTATCAGGATTATCTAGTTACGCAATTAATTGACTTCTCATGCTGCATTTACTACAACTTAAAAGAGAAGTACAGGGAGCTGCGGTGGCTCAACACGATTGGCACTGCGCTGACAAGCCATTCACCTCTGCAGCCAAGGGTTCGGATCCCGGTCTCGGCTGCATGTGAATTGAGTTTGGTGGTCTCAGCCCGGCTCCCGGTGGTTGTGCAATGCGAGGTAAGCCTGCGCTTAGTAAGCCCACCCCCCTCCCACAAAACCACCACACTTACACACACTCGAAATTGGGTTAACATGCACGCACTTTGGCCACGCGGTCTCTAAAAAAAGAGAAGCGAAGGACTAACAGGGCTGGCTGAGCGGGCTAGGTCCTCTCACTCCCTCATAGGGGAGTCCCTCTGCCCTGTTGGGCTTCAAGCGGAGCAGGTAGGGCGGGCTGTGTGGGAGGACCCCCTCACACCCGCCATTGCCACCCGGGGGCATTGAGAAAGATGGCAGATTGCCTCTGGGGGAGGCCTGCCCACTCCCAACTCTTGCAGTCCGGCTCCTCTCTCGAGTACACGAACAAAATACACTTTGAAAAAAAAAAAGAAAAAAAAAATGAGAAGTAAAGCCAAAGCTGTTCTTTCTGCACTCCTGTGACTCGTTTTTTGGCAGACAGTGTCTGCTGATGTCACAGAGCCTGTCCAGACTCAGGCAAGATTGTGACACTGAGCTGCTCCCTCCACAGTTCTCAGTTTTAGGCCTCGTACACACGAGCGGATATGTCCGCTGAAAACGGTCCGATGCACCGTTTCAGCAGACATCTCCGATCGTGTGTATGGGCTAGCGGACAGATTTGTCCACCCGACAGATTTCAAAGCATGCTTTGAAATCTATCGGGTGGGAATGTGTCCGCCCGACATGTCTGCTGGTTAGTACACTTACCAGCAGACATGTCGTCCCGCACCGCCGCCGCCGAATGGATTTGGCGCATGCGCGGAAGTGTTTTACTTCCTGGTGCGGTGACGTAGCGGCGTCAACGTCACCGCCACGTCACCGCGCCGTCCGCCGGCGGGGAATTTGATCCGATGGTGTGTACACGCCATCGGACCAAACTCCAGATCGGACATATCCAATGGAAACGGTCCACGGACCGTTTTCATCGGATATGTCCGATCGTGTGTACAAGGCCTTAGAGTCGACGAGGGGACCGATGATGCTGCATTCACCTAGGTAAGTATAGATTTGCAAAAACTCATATTTCTCTTTTAAAGCAAACCTGTACTTAGTCAATTCACTGGGAATTGACATACAGTATCTCACAAAAGTGAGTACCACCCTCACATTTTTGTAAATATTTTATTATATCTTTTTATGTGACAACACATTCCCGACGGGCGGGTCACCGATTTCGACGGCCGGCAGAGAACCTCGACGGGCGGAACGATGTGTTCTGCCCGTCGAGGTTCTCTGGCGTGTGTACACGGCCTTAGAGAGATGACAGACCACGTTCTCTCTCTTTGAATCCCATGCCAAAGAGACAGGGGTGGAGCTTTCACTGCTCTTTTGTTAACAACATGAAATTACAAATACATGCATTTGATTGGTTAGTTCATAGAGTCCACTCCCATTTTATACACCCATCTGTGACGTCTGTAGCACATGGCAGACATTCCAATCTCCTTTAGGGGCCATTTTGATTCCAGACGGTAAAGGGGGCTATGTGAGGGGAAGGCAAGGAGGAGCAAAGGATGAAAGTCCATATTTAGTATAAACAGTTCTTGTTACAAGATACAAACAGTCCCGAGACATAAATTCCTTTGGTGGAAGGAAGACAGGGAGGAGGCTTGAACAAGTTAGAAGCATAATGGAGGAGACAGTCTTTTGTCCTTCATATTTTCAATGCTGAGTTCATAACTTTCTAAACCTATTTTCATATCTGACAAATATTTTCAAGGAAAATAAGCAATATTGTGACATATCTTTTACACATGCATATATATAATGAATATAAAAACAAATCAAAAGAATATAAAAAGAGAATACATTTTAGTGGTTCGAAGGCTCAACATAAAATAGGAATTTTAGAATAATCTATCACAAACTCAACACATAGCCATTAATGCCTAAACCACTGGCAACACAAGTGAGTACACCCTTAAGTGAAAATGTCCAAATTGGGCACAACGTGTCAAAATTTTGTGTGGCTACCAATATTTTCCAGCACTGACTTAACCCTCTTGGGCATGGAGTTCACCAGAGCTTCACAGGTCGTCACTGGAGTCCTCTTCTACGCCTCTATGATGACATCATGGAGCTGGTGTATGTTAGAGACCATCCACTCCTCCACAGAAGGCTATGCGGCCCTGTGACCCAGTCTCTGACAGAAGGGGATCATGCTCTGCTTCAGTATGTCACAGTAAATGTTTGCATTCATGGTTCCCTCAATGAACTGTAGCTCCCCAGTGGCAACGGCACTCATGCAGCCCCAGACCATGACACTTTCACCACCATGCTTCACTGTAAGCAGACACACTTGTCTTTCTACTCCTCACCTGGTTGCCGCCACACACGCTTGACATTTATGTTCTATCACTTTTGGCCACGGGAAGGGGGCCCAGTCAGGTAGGCTGTTTGGGGCCCAATGATTTCTAATAGCAGCCCTAAGTACCCGATTTAAGGGGCGTGTTTACCTGCATGGGGATGCACAGGTGCTCTGTACGTCCCCATACAGACAGTCCTATTGAAGTGTGTTGGGGGGACACAGCCTCTCACATCCCTTAATCTGACATCCATGTGGGTGTGGGGTTTCTGAACTTGTTGCATTCTGTCTGTGGAAGACAGAAATGTCTGCATTGGGGCTGTGCGTCTACGCCCACATGGATGTCAAACTGGAAATAGCGGCTGCGTCTGTGCAGCTGATGCGTTCCAATAGACACCAATGACCCTGCCTGCATGGGGATGCACAGAAAACGCATGCATCCCTGTGCAGGTAAATAGGGCCCTCACATGGGGCACACATTGATACGCCACAAAAGCGCTAAAAGAGTCTCATAGCTGAACCACAATGAAGAGAACAGAACCTTTTTAGCGCCCCATGTCTCCCTCTCTCCTTTCCCACAGTATGGGGCCTTTGGCAACCGCTTGTTCTGCCTTTTATTATAACATGTCACAACTATCCAATCATCTTCCATTTTATGGCAATGGATATCTTTTAGGGTCAGGTGTATCATCCCCCCTCCTCCTCACCTCACCCCCCACACTCTCTTACCCTCTCTCTCTTCATCACCCCCCTACTTCTCTTCCTCACCTCCCCTCTCTCATCCTCACCTCCCCCCTCTCTCTCTTCCTCACCCCCCCCTCTCTCTCTTCCTCACCTCCCCCCTCTCTCTCTTCCTTACCTCCCCCCTCTCTCTCTTCCTCACCTCCCCCCTCTCTCTTCCTCACCCCCTCTCTCTTCCTTACCTCCCCCCTCTCAGTTTGTTGTTTGAATCTGGAGGCCAGGAGTTCAACATCTGCTATATAACACAACCAGTATATACTTGTATACCTGTGAGTCAATTTTATTTAATTTTCTTTGTACTAGCCAACTCAGAAAGTATTTATTATGTTGTATTCTTTATGTTTGTATTGATAGTCTAATAAACTGACATTGAGAATGTCGCTGATGTACCATCAGGTCATCTAGAGCAAACTAGTAGGTTTAGCTCAGTAGTAGTGGTTACCTTCCTCATCTTGATTTAGATGGAGGTCTGCATTAACCTCCCTGGCGGTATGATTCTTTAAGATTTTAGGTGCTAAAAGCGGTACCATTATTTGCAAGGGAATTTGGCGTTTTATACTGTAGGCTTGTAATTCTTAGGAATAACTCACTTAAATCTATTCAAACAAGAGTCTAATAGGCATCCCGGGTATGATTTTTTTTTTTTTTTTTAATTAAAAATTATAATATAATAAATAATTATAAAAAATGATCACAAATGATAATATAATTATAGTAAAAATTATTCAATAATGTAATCAAATCAAAATCACTGAAATTTGCTCAGTTGCAGAATTTTTGCTGTCATTTTTTTTTTTTTTTTATGACGAATTTCCCCATAAATCGCTATCGCTAAATTCTGCAAGTGATTCTGATTTATTATCGCTGTTTTTTAGCTGCTCTAAAACAATTTTTGCCATAAAGGGACACTTTTGGTTGCTATGGGCAATCTACAGTTTGCAGGGAGAAAGAAAAGTTTTTATTATACAAAATGACATGTAGTGTACAGGGCAGACCACTAGGGACATGGGGGGTGTGTATTTTTTACATACAGTACTGTAATCTATAAGATTACAGTGTACTGTATGTATAGTGTTTGTTTACATTTTTAAATTTGGCGCCGTTCCCCCCCCTACGTCGCGACGCTCGCAGGGAAGGGAATCGGCGGAACACACAGCATCAGGCGGACATCCGCCCGCCGAGTACTGCGGGGATTCATCGCTGGATCGCAGAGAAAAGGTAAGTAAACTTTTTCTGCATCCAGCGAGGTAAGCGCGTGTGTGGCACGGGGTTACCGATATTAGCTTAAAAATCTCACCCCGTGCCACACACGTGAAGACCGCCAGGGAGGTTAAGGTGGATTTCATACAATAATTGTGCACATCTATTATCACATCTATTATCATCATCTAAAAATTGGTATGAATGAGCCTCTACAACTGCTGCTAACCCCCCAAACAAAGCATTCTTATAATAATTTGTAACCTCCATGTAGCCGTCTTGTACAATTGTCCACCATATAGAGAACTGCTTTTGGATCCATATAGAGAATTGCTTATGGCTCTTTATTTCATTTATGTTCAAAACATTTGGACAGCCATGTACACCTTAGGAAGCTAATATCTCTACAGTGGACACATCTACATATTTCTCCCTTCACTACATGCAGATTTTTACTACAGGCACAGAGGCAATGACTGATGTTCATGAGCAGGAGGCTTGTCACAAAACCGAAATTTTGAGATTCTGAGTGGCAGGCAAACAAAACTTTAAAGCTGATCTCTAAGATGAAAAGCTAAATGCATGAAATGAAATAACTTTTGTGAGCAATAGTATTGGGACACCTGCCTTTACACACACATGAACTTTAATGGCATCCCAGTCTTAGTCCATAGGGTTCAATATTGAGTTGGCCCACCCTTTGCAGCTATAACAGCTTCAACTCTTCTGAGAAGGCTGTCCACAAGGTTTAGGAGTGTGTCTATGGGAATGTTTGACCATTCTTCCAGAAGCGCATTTGTGAGGTCAGGCACTGATGTTGGACGAGAAGGCCTGTCTCGCAGTCTCCGCTCCAATTAATCCAAAAGGTGCCTGTATCAAGTTGAGGTCAGGACTCCGTGCAGGGCAGTCAAGTTCCTCCAACCCAAACTCGCTCATCCATGTCTTTATGGACATTGCTTTGTGCACTGGTCCAAATTATTTGGTGGAGGGGGATTATGGTGTGGGGTTGTTTTTCAGAGGTTGGGCTTGGCTCCTTAGTTCCAGTAAAGGGAATTCTTAAGGCATCAGCATACCAAGACATTTTGGACAATTTCATTCTTCCAACATTGTAGGAACAGTTAGGAGATGGCCACTTCATGTTTCAAAATAACTGTGCACCAGTGCACAAAATAAGGTCTATAAAGACATGGATGAGCGAGTTTGGGATGGAGGAACTTGACTGGCCTGCACTCAACACCTTTGGGATGAATTAGAGCAGAGACTGCATGCCACGCCTTCTCGCCCACACATTCCCATAGACACATTCCTTAACCACTTCCATACCAGGCACTTACGCACCTTCCCGCCCAAGCCAATTTTCAGCTTTCAGCACTGTCGCACTTTGAATGACAATTGCGTGGTCATGCTACACTGTACCCAAACAAAATTGGCGTCCTTTTTTCCCCACAAATAGAGCTTTCTTTTGGTGGTATTTGATCACCTCTGCGGTTTTTATTTTTTGCGCAACAACTAATAAAAGACTGGAAATTTAGAAAAAAAATACATTTTTATTTTTTTTCTGTTAACTTTTTTGTAAATAAGTATGTTTTCTCTTTCAATTACGGGCACTTATATGGCGGCACTGATGGGCACTGATGAGGTAGTACTGATGGGCACCGATGAGGTGTTACTGATGGGCACTGATAGGCGGCGCTGGTATGCGGCACTGATGGGCACTCATAGGTAGCACTGATGGGCACTCATAGGCGGCACTGATGGGCACTCATAGGCGGCACTGATGGGCACTCATGGGCAGCACTGGGAACTCATAGGCGGCACAGAATGGCACTCATGGGTGGCACTTATGGGTGGCACTGATGGGTACTTATGGGTGGCACAGATGGGCACTGATAGGTGGGCACTGGGCATGGATTGTATTTTTCTTTTTTATCCTGTGTTTTTTTTTTTACTTTTTTTTTTTTTGCCCTGCCAGTGTGGGCATCCCTGGTAGTCTAGTGTGGGCATACGAGGGGGGGCTGCGCTGATAAAGCTGCAAAGGTGGGCCAACTCAATATTGAACCCTATGAACTGAGACTGGGATGCAATTAAAGTTCATGTGTGTGTAAAAGCAGGCATGCCAATACTTTTGGTAATATAGTGTACATATTTAGGAGATGTTTTACAGCATAGTCCTGTCTGGCAGGAAGGGAGACATTTTTTTTCTTTGCTGCAGTAAAGTAGCACTATGACTGAACAGTAAGGCTCCTTACACACGGAGCGGTCCGTTTTCGGTCCGCTCCGTGTGTCCGTCAGCTCAGCGGGGGGTCTCCGCACACTGTGCAGGGACCGCCCTGTCTCTCCTCCGCTCTCCCCTATGGGGAGTCGGATGGAAACGGACCGTCTGTCCGTTTGCATCTGATCCGTTTGGCCGGATGTAGGAAAAATGGGACATTCTTCCGTCCGCAAAAACGGATGCGGATCTGGCGGACCGCTCCCATAGGGGCCCATTACAAGTCCGTAAACGGACTTGTAATGAGCGGACGAACGGTCCGCTAGTGTGAAAGGACCCTAAAAGGAGAAGTTGGAGACTGAAAAGATCATCTCTCTGGGGTTGATTTACTAAAACAGGAGAGTGCAAAATCTGGTGCAGCTGTGCATGGTAGCCAATCAGCTTCTAACTCCAGCTTGTTCCAATTAAGGTTTGACAAAAACTTGAAGCTTAGTGATTTCTATGCAGAGCTGCGCCAGATATTGCACTCTCCAGTTTTAGTAAGACCCTTTTCACACTGAGGAGTTTTTCAGGTGGTACAGCGCTAAAAATAGCGCTGCTACAGTATACCGCCTGAAAAACTCCTGCCCAGCACTCTCAATGTGAAAGCTGGAGAACTTTCACACTGAGGCGATGTGCTGGCAGGAGAGAAAAAAATCTCCTATCAGCAGCGTCTTTGGAGCAGTGAGAGGAGCGGTATGTATACCGCTCCTTTCACCGCTCATTCCCATTTAAAACAATGGGAAACCACGGTAATCCCGCCTGCAATGTGCCTCTGCAGAGGTGGATTGCGGGTGGTATTAACCCTTTATCGGCCGCTAGTGGGGGTTAATACCGCACCGCTAGTGCCCGAATCCCACGGGCACTTTTTTTAGCGCCACTATACCGCCATCGAGGCTCCCGCCCCAGTGTGAAAGGGGCCTTAATCAACCCATCTCTCACTCTTCTCCTATCAGCCTAGTAATTGTTAACACACGACCACAGAAGCACAACTGATTTGATATTGTCATCAATAGCTGGGTAAAAAATGAATAAAACCTGAATATGTCAGAATTATATCACAATCAACCAGGCAGCGCTGGACATATGCAACATTTAAACTTTAAACAAATAAATATACAAATATTGAATATTGTCCTTGGAATAGAAAAGTTCTTAAATGAAGAATGGCAGTCTTTAATGCAAATATTGGACTGAACAATCCTTATTCAAACAAAGTCCACTATAGCCCAAGATGATAGGTTTGGAAAGACACCGCTTCACGTCTGGTTCAGCCCAAGTGAAGCAGTCTGATTGTCAGTCGGCATTAGAGATCACTCCCCTCCTCGCAGCTTGACCAGCAATGAGCGTT
The DNA here is from genome assembly GCA_029574335.1 of Rana kukunoris. Taxonomy (NCBI): domain Eukaryota; kingdom Metazoa; phylum Chordata; class Amphibia; order Anura; family Ranidae; genus Rana; species Rana kukunoris. The sequence continues at coordinate 214,947,410 of CM056059.1, read as the reverse complement.
TGGTGATGTGGTTAACCTGACCCGATTTGGGTAAATCAGTGAGATATGCCATTTTAAAGTTTTATACATGTGAGTGTATTGGATGACGTTTTTATTGGGCGATTAAAGATTTTTAAGCAGGATCACGCTATGTGTCTGTTTCCTACCATCTTTTTCATGTATGAACCCTGAGCCATTCAGAGACAGTGATTGAGGCTGAGATTGCACCTGTGACACACTGATATAAATTTGCTTTGCGGTAAGAGGCTACTCAAGAGGGGGTTCTCTTTTCTCACACACCCCCCTCTTTCTTCTATGAGCACAGACGTGAAGCGGTGTCTTTCCAAACCTATCATCTTGGGCTATAGTGGACTTTGTATGAATAAGGATTGTTCAGTCCAATATTTGCATTAAAGACTGTCATTCTTCATTTAAGAACTTTTCTATTCCAAGGACAATATTTAATATTTGTATATTTATTTGTTTAAAGTTTAAATGTTGCATATGTCCAGCGCTGCCTGGTTGATTGTGATATAATTCTGACATATTCAGGTTTTATTCATTTTTTACCCAGCTATTGATGTGTTAAACTGGTCCGTGAACCAAGTTATAATGGTAGCAGCTGCAGTCATTTAGAGTGGCTAGTTTGGATTTTTGGCTCATTGAATCACCTATTAGTTTTTTTCTTCCAAAAGCGCTTGTATTGTGTTTTTGCATGGGGGGTTTGCTTTAATACAACTGATTGAGTATAGTGATTTGATATTGTGCTGCTTCTTCCACTCGTCTCTGGGCTCTGCTGCACATAGATTGCAAGAGGCTTACACCAAATAAAATTCAGGTACTTAAACTGCATATTTTTTTAAAACATACAATCAATGGTGTATTAATGAATGCAAAACAGAATTATTGTGTGTCTTTTGTGTCTTTTTTATTGCAGTTTAGCTTTAATGTAAATGTTTTAGCTCTTTATATTGCTCCATCTGATAACAATGTTTCAATATTTATGCAAATATTCTCGTGCATCTAAATATCTATGCCAATATTGCACTGTAAACAGGACATCATAATTGATTAATTGTGCATAGTCTTGATTTAGCAAACATAACACACATACTTTTAAACTTAAATCTATCCAACTGAATATGAAGCATGTTAGCACAATACATTGTACAAAGTTTGAATAATCTAAGACATATACAACCACAAAACAAAAAGTTTGGCTTAAGCAAAGCCGCTTTATTATAAGTCTGTCACTAAGTGGCCTGACACCGACATCTGTCAGATAGCAATTTTTCAGCCAGAATCTAAGGAATACATTTCACACTAGTGCAAGCACAACTCTTGGCAGATGTGACGGTGATGTTTTTGTTTTTTTCACCAAGGCAGGTCAGCTCAATCACATTCTGAACGGTCCCTATCTCCTTGCAGCATTTACATTTTCCCTCCATTTGAAGTGAAGAATTTGAAAACCTGCATGTAAACAAACTGCTATGAGATTTCTAGGACTGTAAATGACTAAAATAATTCTTTAATTTTTTTATATTTAGTGACATAATCAGATCAAAAGATGTTACTTAAAGCAATACACATGAATATTACTGCTGTAAAGTAAATTGTTGAACAACGAGAGTTAGAACGATATAATTTCGATTGGACTATTCAAGATTCAACAAGAACTGACTACTATTAGATGACTGGGCTACCTGGGACTAATCAAAATACCGTATTTATTGGCATATAACACGCACAGGTGTATAACACGCACCCTGTCTTTAGGGACGTTTCAGGAAAAAAACGTTCCACGGCCCCCTGCGTATAACACGCAGGCACAGTTTACCCTCTATTTTCAGGGTAAAAAAGTGAGTGTTATGGGGCGCTTTAGGAGCGGTGAATAAACAGCACCTCAAAGATGCAACTAGCAGGACTTTTTTTACCGTCTGCCAGCGCACGGCTACAGTGTGAAAGCCTTCAGGCTTTCACATTGGAGTGAAGGGAGCCGGTCTTTCAGGGCGCTTTGCAGTCGCTATTTTTAGTCTTATAGTGCCTGCATAGCACCTCAGTATGTCACAATGTAGAGAATAAGATTTTTTTATCATCTGTGTCCAGTCTTGCCACACAGAGTTAATCCAGCACTGAGCAATCCTCTTTTTATTGTTCAGTGAAATAAAACAGACTTCCCTATAAAGACCAAAGTCCTTGCTTGAGTGACAGGTTATTTACATTTCTTGTGCACTAGCTTGCAGACATGAACAGCTTTGTGTCTATGTATATTCTGATGGCTGTTCACACTGAACTGTGGATCACCCCATATTTTGAAAACATTTAATAAAAACACAGGAAAGACAGCCAATCCTGCAAGAGCTGGAGGGGAGAGGGGAGGGGATGTGAATTGTGCACTTTACAGAAGCTGTGCATGTCTGCAAGCTAGTGCACAACATATGTAAATAACCTGTCACTCAAGCAAGGACTTTGGTCTTTAACTGGAAGTCTGTTTTAATTTACTGAACAATAAAGAGGATTGCTCAGCACTGGATTAACTCTGTGTGGCAAGACTGGGCACAGCTGATAGGAAATCGTATTCTCTACATTGTGACCTTAAAAAAAATAAAAAAAAGGCAGATGATTTTACTTTCCTGGGGACTAGTCATTACAGTTGCTACATACTATAGAATGAGAATTAGATATTGCCAGCTAGCAGTGAACAACACCTATTCTGTTGGGCTACCAGGAAAAAACAACTGATTTTTCCACTGAATTATATGTAACCTGGTGATTTACTACCTGAACGTAGCAAGCACATTGACAAAACTGCAGACAAATAAGGATTACTAGTTACCGAAAATAATTTTCATTAAACAAGTTATCCCATTGTAAATAAAACTTTGAAGAATGTATGAAATAAAAATACTTCTCAGCCTTGACTAAGAACATCCTTTGACCCCATTCACTAAAGTGAGGCAGGAGACAATGTATTAACCATAGTAAACCATAGAAACCAATTAGAAATCACTTTGTTGTAATTATATCAGTGCAAGACCTATTCTGATTGGTTGTTTTAGGTTACTACATTTAAAAAAACAGCACTTTGCTCCTTGTCCTCTATATTGAATAAGATCATATAACTCAAACTGTTTTGTTATTTGTATTTATTTTTTATTTTTTGAAGGAAGACACTAGAAAATCAGCTTTAGGTGTTAGCATGGAATATATAAAGCCCAACTTCAAGAAATATGAAAATTATCCCTTGCAGAAAGGTTGTGGCCACACTGCAAGGGTTGAATGTTCATTTAGTCAAGAGGAGCAGAGAAACAATATTCATACATCAACTATAACATACTGTATAATATCAGCATAATAATAACAGGGTTTATAGTCAAACACTTGCCTTTAATCACATAACTTGTATTTAAGCAAAGTAATGTAACCTCTGGTATTTATAGATATTTTCCAGGAATGCCACAAAAATGATACTTACTCGCTCAAGCTCCAACATGACCCCTTACAGTATGAAAGATGGACTTTAGCACTACAGCCATTTTGAGAAATTTCAGTCAGTTTTGACTCTATCATGCAAAGATTTGGAGCTAAAACGAAGGGGAAAACATTTTTTTTTAATAAACTTTTTTTTTTAGAAAGAACACGAAAAGTTATCACTTAAAAATAGGTAATTAGGAGGGGATATGAGCACATATTGACTCATAATATACGAATAGTAAGACACCACTGTATAAATTCCTATAACCAGTCATTACCGCACCCCTCAAGAGGAAATAAAATGCATTCAGGTTGCCCACCTTAAGTTCAAATCCATCCTGATAGATAGATAGATAGATATAGATAGATAGATAGATAGATAGATAGATAGATAGATAGATAGATAGATAGATAGATAGATAGATAGATAGATACCCATTCCTCCCTTCCATAACATAATTGACCTGTTTAATCAACTGAGTTTGTTTGTGTTATTTCTTTTTTTTTTTTTTTCCAGTATGGAGGGATCAAGCCTTTAGCGACATTTAAAAGGTGAGGAACAATGCCTTTGTTTTACATCCCAGTCAGAATGTACACAGCATTTAACAATCATTGAACTGGGTCATCATTCATTTGTACTAAAGTAATATCTTAAATCAGTTGTCTAACCTCTGTCCAAAATGGTCTAAGCTTAGCAAATTCCCATTATATACTGTATGAATATACAACAAGCCTTACTGACCACAACCCCTCCAACACCTGTCTAAAACAGAGGGGTACCTCAAAGCCTCTAGCTTTGGACCCTCTACAACCTTGTTAAAATGTTATAATTAAAATGTTATAATATAATAATGTCTCCTGTGTTTTTAAGCCAATAGAAGAGGTGTGGGTTAAATCCAAGATGATGTGTCATTGCAAATCAGAAAACATGCACCCCAACTCTATCTCCTATTCCATGAGTAATCCAAGACCTGTATGAGGTCAGTCATTTATAAGAGATGGACAAGAATGCCCTGTCAGCTGGCAGATTAAGCCAGAGGGGCTCAAATCCTGGAACACAGTCTACCATTCTAAGCCTCCTCAAATGCATAGAAATAAAATGTTGTACTGTAACTGTTGGTATCACCATGTGTCCAGGAGAAATTGTCCATACTCCTACCTAAGTTCCCCCTAACAGGCATTGTTTCTCAGCATGCAAATATATAAGACAGCTAGTATTGCTGTCAATGCAAGTCAGGCATTTATCTAGGGGAAACAATAATAAAACTTGCAATAGAAAAAGAGGAGATATAGGTGGGACAATGTTCCCTGTTTGTTTGTCCCAAAGTTTCAAAGTCTGAGTAGTATCCAGGGAGGTAGTATTCAGGAGACCTCAATATAAACACAGAACCCACGAAGCAGAGGCTATATTGCAGCCTGTAGGTGTATAAAGTCAGTGCTTAGAGGAAATCAATAGCAGCTAGCACTAAAGGTGAATATACCAACACTTCTAGGTGAATAAATCCATAACAGAACAGCGTTCAAAGATGTAGCCAATGTGCAAATAATCAAAGAAAAAGTTGAGCCTGGGTTTACACTATCTTCGCATGCAAATCACAGCAGGGGTCTGGTGCGTCTTCGTTCACTGTTTCAGATCCAATTTCAGCACGGACCTGAAATGGACCAAAAAATTGACCAAATTCGCCCTGGAGCCGCAGTGAAGATATGTAAACCGCCTCCGTAGAGAACCGCTATTGTGAATTGGATGGAGAGAAACCCCATCCAATCCTCAAACCGCCACCGCGGCTCCCGTCCCAGTCTGAAAGGGGCCTTACTGAAGCTTCTGGTTCTCTTATGTAGTCACAGGTTTAATGCAATATCCCATCCCTCAAAAAATAAGCCTACATCTGTGTAAAGTGAAAAAAAATAAAAGAATGTATAATTAATAGCTGTATTTTTTCTCATTGCCTCTTTGATACCAAGAAGCAAAACACTGAACCTAATAAAACAACTTTGTATTTTTTCCTAACGATTGATTTCATCCCAGTGGTCATTTAGAGGAAAGTACCAACAGTTTTATTAAGCACACGTCTTGCACTGTTTGTTTGCCCGCACAAGCTTTCAGTCTTTGATTTCTCAGGCTTAAGCCCCGTACACACGGTCGGACTTTTGCCCAACCAACATCAAAATCCGTCACTTTTCGCATTTGTCCGACCGTGTGTGCGTTCCATTGGTCTGCGAACGGACCAACTTTCCGGCCACAAAAGTCTGATGGTGCAAAGTCTGACCGTGTGTACAGAAAACCATCGGACTTTTGTACAAATTTAAAATGCGCATTCTCCGAAGTAAAGAGCAGCCGGAAGCCTTCTGTCTAGTAAAACTAGCGTTTGTATTTGAAAAAGCACATTCGTGACGCGGCAAGTTTCGAAATCTAGAAAAGCAGCGCATATTATCATTTTCTTTATAATGCCATAATCTTAAAACCTGCTTTGCTGGTGATACGGACGGATTAAAAACAAATGTATTTACTTTTGATTAGTGTATTTTGTTTATATGAATCAAGCAAATTTAAAGATTCTTTTGTGTGTCAACTTCTAACAACCCCATTATCCATTATTATTTATGATGGTCAAAGTACCAACTACTCTATTTGTGTCCCTTTTTAATTTGAGCAAAGGACCTGCCTACTCACAAACTGACATTTGACTTTACACACATAATCCAAGACATCTTCACATCATCCATTTATTTAAAATAAAATCTCCTAAATTATGACAGATCCAAAACAACAGGAAGGCAGCAATAGAACAAATGGTGAACTTTGCAAAGCCTCTGTACCCCAGGGCATACATAACTATTTTTTTTTAATCTCAAAACTTGGGGACCTGAGAATTACATTAACTATAGGGAGCACCAGAAGATCAAAAAGATGGGGAGCAGCAGCAGAAGACATGTCTGTCCCCAGGCTGTGGTACTTCAACAGGCTGATATTTTTTGCCTATCAAACTCAACCACGCACAACACTATCCACACTTCTATCCCCATCAGCTGAGGCCATTTTTTTTCTTTGTCACTCCCATCACAATAATACAATCCACAAAAATATTAAAGATACATATTTTCGGCCATTTCTCGTTCAATTTTTGAAGCAAAACATAAAATTATCCCTAAAATGGATCTAAATGGATAACATTTTCCACACAAATTAACAACCCATCCAAATATGGTCCAAAGCATTATTTTCGTGCCCAAATTAGTAGCCCCTAAAATCTGGGCTCTGAGTTGGCCACTGACCCCCATGCTGCTGGGGTGGGTGGGCTTGCTGGGGTGGGTAGGTTGGCTGTTGTGTGTAGGATGGCTGTTGTGGGTAGGTTGGCTGGTGTGGGTAGGCTGGGTGGGCTTGGTAACTTGTCTGGGTTTGGTAGGCTGGCTGTGGTTGATAGGCCTGTTGTTGAGTAGCTGGAGGTGTGTGATCTAAATCACAGACATGGGAATTAGGGTTTAGCTCACGTTTCCTGGCCTTGCTAAGGAGCTGTACCATGATCCCCTCACATAGCTCCCTTTGATCTGCCTCTATTTCTCTCAGCTTGTTGGCAATGAAACAGCCAAACCCTTCTGCACTATCGGGTGCTGAGGTGATGACCGATGTGGCCTGTAACGGTCACCACCGCTTACGACTTTCCATCCAACCACGACAAGCTTATCTGACACACTCCGACAATATTGCATACACGATCCATATCCTTTCCCAGAATAAACGAGACAGAGCTCCGTTCTTGCTTCCAAAGATATGACAATTTATTAGTATTTTCTCAGCTTCTTATATCCAGTACAGCATAATACAGTTAATCACAGGACAATGCAATCTCCACCCCCCTATTCACTCACTGAGGATAATTCTTTAATTGGTAGCTAGACATGACGGCACCGTATTATCAATAGGGTTCAATTAACCCTGAATAGTAACACAGACATCTTTATCACACAATGGCAGTGAGAGTGGGTGCAATCCACACCTTCAGATATTTCAATAGCCTATTATACAAAAGGTATGACTCACTGGCTGGCTGACCTGAATTAACACCTTTCAAAAGCATGTGTGGCCAGATTGCATAGCTAACAGCTTTTGATATTTGAAGACATCCTGCAAACCTGGATTATTATTAATGTCCCTTATTAATGTCTTCTGTAACATATGAATTATAATTATTTGTCACCCTATGGCCCTAGTGGACATAAGGTGACCCTAGACATAGGAATATCTCAGACTGTCACGGTGCATTCCGTTACATGGCCCTACTTAGAAATTCAGCAGTGGCGTCATCTAGCTGTTGCCTCTTCTTGGCCCTTTTTCTAGGAGGGTTTAGTGTAGGGATTCGGCATTGTGTTGACAGGCTGCTGGGCCCAGCCTCTTCTTGGCTGCCAAGGTCCTGTGTGTGAAAAAGGAGCTCCTCCTCCTCCTCTTCATCATCTTGTGTTGGTTCTGCCTCAGTATCTGTGGCCTCTGCTGATAGGGAGGGTAGTGTGGATAGATGTTTTCTTGGCTCAGTTTGGTCCTTTAAAAACATCAGGCTGTTGAAGTACCACAGTTTGGGTACATAAACGTCATCTGCTGTAGCTCCCGATCTTTTCGATTCCTCAACCTTCTTTAGCTCCCTAAGAAATGTGCTCCTCAGGCTCCCAATTTTAGCTTTAATTTGTGTTGCGGTGGCCCTGGGGTACATAGTCTTCGCTTCTGCCACCAATGTATCTATTGCTGCCTGTCTTTTATTAGAATAATCTTTATGTTTGGACTGCCACAGACAGGTTTGCGATCTGTAGAGTTCGATAAAAGCAGTGACGAATGCACGTGAATTTAGTTTTCCACCCTTAGCTTTAGGCATGATTTTGACCAGATCTCTGCAATAAAGGTTACAATACAACCAATAAGTGCTTGCTTTGAGTTCCTAACATGCTTATACAATGTATGTTTGGTTCTCTAAGCCAAATCATGCAGTAACCACTAGTGTCACAATGTATTCACCTACCTTCGTTCAGTGTATTCCTTTGGCTTGACGTGGAGTCGCAACGATGGATTCGTTCATGCGTCCGGCACCTCGACCGCTCGTTATTGATTTATATAGCCTGCGCATGCGTGAAGCTCTGCTCTACGTGCGTCATGACGCTGGGGCGTGATCACATTCTTTTTTATTCCTGTGACATTCTGTGAGGTACATGCGTGAGGGAGAAGATGATGGCGCAGTCAACAAATACGAACAGGCCCTGCAGTGGAGGAGTTTATAATAAGCACAAGGCCACCCCCATGAGCAAGGGGGAGATGGTGGAGATGGTGCGCATCTTTGAGAAATACGATTACGATTGCAAAATGGAGAACTATGATAGACCCAACAGCCATAAAGACTGGGTTCTGGAGAAGGTCCTCGCAGTATTGAAAGGAGATTATGGGGTAAAATGAAAGAAAGACCAAATCAGAAAACGATGGTCAGATTTGAAGCACAGAGAGCAAGAACATTTGGACTCCATTCACCGCACCATTATCAAAAAAAGTAAGTACATGTAATTATCTAAATATGTGTCTGTAGAGATGGATTTAATTTAATGGGGATTTGTTATTGTGAGGGCTCCAGAAGAAGATAATGCAAGTTTTAATGTAGTTCCTTATAATTTGAAAGTTGTTCTTTCTGTCTTGGCTACTTTTCTGGAATAATTAATATACTGTATTCTAATGTTTTCCACAGAAAAAAGGCAAAGAGAAAAACACCACAGGGGACAAAGGGAGGCTTCCCTTGGCCGGGCTCCAACAGGGGAGACAACATGCCCAAAATCACCCCCAAAACGTAAGCACAAACTTATATAATTAGCATTTTCACAGCGACAACGGTGTTTATAGGTAGGACAAAGACCATGGGCTCAGGCCATATCTTAAGGGGTAAAATCAACTTTATGTTAGATGTGTGGCTCATCACTGACCATTAATGATGCATTTGAATGCTAGACATGGGTAGAGGAGAGGCCCTGGGGATCAGAGTCACAGAGAGTCACGCCTGCTAGATTTCACATCATATATCCCATATTGCCATTGCAAACAAGAATGATGCGTGTCATCTGCCTGATTTTTTTAATGTGGCCAATATAGAGATTTGTACCCACTTTTTAAATGACATCATACTCCTGTTCCATAACATTTTGTATATTCTAATAATGCATAGTGTAGTGCACTAGTCTCGAGCAAACTTTGTCACCAGGGCAAGGTTGGTATACTTAAAGCGGAGGTTCACCCTTAAATCTCTATATACTGTTATAACCAGCATACTGCTGACATCAACAGTATGCTGGATTTGCTGGATTTTTTTTTTCGGGCTGTACTTAGGTTTTTTTCTTGTTTTCACCTGACTTCCGGGTTCTCGATCACCCCCGGGGAGTAGGCGTCGCATAAATGATTGACGTGCGGGTAAAGCGCGTCATCGCCTTCCGAAAATATCCGACGGGGACTCGGCACTTTACGGCGCCTGCGCAGTCAGCTCTACACGGCAGGCGCAGGCGCCGTATAGCCCAGTAAAGAGCCGAGTCCCCGTCGGATATTTTTGGAAGGCGATGACGCACTTTACCCGCACGTCAATCGTCTCCTGGGAGGATCATCACTCACTCCCAGGAGACATTGCGGGGAGCTCCCCGTCGGGGAAAAGGAGCGACACGCCCACTCCCCGCAAGGAAGAAGACCCGGAAGTGCGGCTGAAGACAGGTAAGTGTATACATTAAAAAAAAAATGACAACACTACAAGCCTTTATTAAGGCTGCAGATAGGTTAGCAAAAAAGTTAATTTTGAGGGTGAACCTCCGCTTTAAAAAGCAGCAAATGTGATTCTGGTAATATAATGTAATTTAGGGGTGGCTTCATGGATGTTTTATTGTTTAATTTTAGAGGATCAGGAGTGTGGTCAGCACCAACCTTGGCAGGATAATGATGATAGTGCCGGACCCAGCAAAGAGCCACCAGTGGACAGCACATCCCCAGACACCAGATATGCTGTGGGTGAAGGAGTGCAAGAAATCCAAGATGAGCCTTTGGAGGCTGTTGTTCGCCCCAGTAAGTTGTTACTGATTATATGTCCACTACAAATACGCCCACAACACGGTGGCAAATTATGTAGTGCATTCAACATTTGAGCATGTAGAAGGGAGAGGTGGCAGTGTTGTTTAGGTAGCTGCACGTGAAGACACATGGATATGCACCTGGTCCAAGATTTTCTGAGTATATCTGTAGTGTGTACATTACCTAGTAGTGTAGCTGTATTTAGAAGAGCAAGCAGTTTGCAAGCACCAATTGAGTGTCTATGTTTAGGTAAGTATTTTCATAAAGTAGCCCTGATTAATAATGTGTCCCTATGTTTTTTGCCTCAGTCACTTGACCATCAAACCCATTCTAATTTATTATCTTCTTCCAAGGCCACCAACTACCAGGATGCACTATTGGTCGGATCAGTGCTGATATGCTGCAGGCAATGACAGAGCTTGAAAATCTAAAGAAGGCTGCCACTGGTGTTCAGAGACGAATCAGGGATTATTACGACCTGTTAGCTAAATTTTAGCTGTTTTTTTTTTACGTAGGTTTATAGTTTACATTTTTCCCTCCTGTTATTTTACTTTTCAGGGAACTTGATGCAACTAGACTTTGTAGCACATGCTGAGTTTTTTTATTTGTTTAGAAATGGCACTAATTCACTTTGCAGATGTTAGCAAATGTGACTTTTTAGGCTATTTCAATACTGTAATCGCTTGTTATTTTTTGGTGTTATTTAAGTGTCTCAGCTGAGTTTTTATCCACTCCTCTTCTTCTGGTGCTTTAAAAAAACAGTATTGCAATTTTGAAGGGCTATACCTGAAAAAATGTTGACATATGCACATCCAAAAAAACACAATGTACCTATGGCAAAAGTGAAACATCTTGTCAATATGACCCTGGGAATGCACCAGGAGAAGGAGAGTTGAGAAAGACTGTGCTAAGGAGCATTTTGCATCAAACGCAGTTCCGTTTATTTTGGGGTGCATTTTTGTATGCGACAAGGATGCAGGCACAGTGTTTGACATGCACTCCATTAAGGTTCTGGTAGGCTCTAGCTCACAACATGGTAGTCCGTTTCAGGTGCTAAGGATGACTGCATGTTGTGAGGTACAACCAACCAGAACCCCCGGAGCGCATGGAGAGCACTGTGCATGCATTTTTGCCCCACAAAAAGGCTACACAGAATGAACAGAACTGCATCTGGTCATACATTGTGTGTCTATAATAATATTTTGTGCCGAGAATTAAGCCAAAAATTTTGAATTTCTGCTGTAAACACTTGGCAAGGTATATTGCTCTGTTGGAAATGATGCATGTTTATCGCAAAAATAATAACAAACTAATTATTGTGTTCTTCAAGACCTACCACTGTTTTGTACTTTTGTAAAAGGCAAAAATGGCACATTGGATTGTGCTGGTTTAAAAAAGAATGCTTTTGCAAAAAAAGGTGTGGCTTCTTATTTATATGATCAGTACTACCAATATATTTTGAATTTAGGGTAAGAACATTGACAGTGTATTATTCGAAAAGGGGTGTAGCAGAGCCCTAAAACATAATAATACTCAACATAGATGTATTGAAGTTTAGAAAGGTGATTTTGCACATCTGCTTGTTTTCCTAAAGTTTAGACAATTCTCTCAAAAATTCAAAGGACATAAAAAAAAAAGAAGAACCACAGATAACAGTAGCTCAAAATTGTAATTTTTAAGAGGAAAATAAACTATATAGAACAAACTCTACAGGACATTTTGCTGCCAGTGCACTGCCCCTCTACCAACAAAGTAGTCCATATACTGCTCACGCACAAGACGTGCATTCTGGGAGGAGACAGCAGGTCGGGTAAGTTGCAGGGCTGGCATTACTGCATCTTCAGCTGCCCGTCCACCTGAGGGGTCATCAGTATTGCCAGACCCAATGTAGTTGGTAGCATTCCTCCGTAGAAAATTGTGGAGGATGCAGCAGCACAACACCACGTGGTTCAGCTTGTATTCAGCCAAGTGAATGGCAGTAAGAAATAGCCGAAAACTACTTGACAAGATGCCAAAGGCGTTTTCAACCACCCTTCTGGCACGTGACAGTCTGTAGTTATAGATCGGTTGCTCAGGGGTGAGGTTCCTCATCGGAAATGGCTTCAACAGATGTTCCCCAAGAGCAAAGACATCATCTGCCACAAAGACAAATTTGAGGCCCTCTACGTTGTCCTGCGCAGGTGGCAAACTTAAGGTGCCATTCGTAAGACGCTGGTAGAATTCGGTATGAGACATCACACCTCCATCAGAATGACGCCCATTCATACCAACATCAACATAAAGAAACGAATAGTTTGCAGAAACGATAGCAAGAAGAACTATGCTGTTAAAGCCCTTGTAGTTATAAAAATAAGAGCCAGAGGCCGGCGGAAGAACAATTCTGACATGTTTGCCATCAATGGCACCCCCACAATTGGGAAAATTCCACAGATTGGCAAACTGGGCCGCAACATCCTGCCATTGCTCAGGGTTGGAAGGAAACTGTGGAGTCAAACAAAGAACAATTAGTTACTACTTGAGCATAATAATTTGCAAGCTATTTTTACACATACATTATAGGGGCAACATAACAAGGACACAATTCAAGCAGTTTGTGGACTAAAAATTAAATATAATTCAAATTTATATGCTTCATAACTCCCTCTGGTGGCACATTCCAAAAATGTTAGGGAGATGAGGTTGAATGTTTAAAGTTTGGGGAGTGGTAAAAAATCTCTCCTTTTCAATGTGACCAATATGGTGAACAAATGAAGGTTCATGTTGCAAGCCATTCTGGTTTTTGGGATTGGCACACCAGAGGCATTAGAATAACATAACATATACAAAAACACTTAAAAAATATATATAATTCTCAAAAAATGGGACAAATATGACAAGCAGAAAAGGGGTATAATGCAGATATGTTTTGCTAGAGTACACAGATAGTTGGATCAGGTGATTCAGTATTTGGGGAAGGGGAAGGTTAATAAACAGTTTGTGCACCCCAAAAAATTAACTCTTCCACTCTGCTGGCAGTTAAGGATAAAAATTTGAAGATGCCCTAGTTTATAAGGGTTGTTAAGGGAAGGCCAATAACAAATTGGGGTCCCAGGGTAGCTTGCTAGGGAGGTAAGTGAAGGCAAATATCTATTTAGGGCAAGGAAAGTTAGTCAGCATGCCACCAAATTAAAAATTAATTGGACAGATTATAACAAGAATGGGACAGAAAAATCAGGAAATGGATACAATGTGATATCAAATAAAATAACTTACCCGAATATAGTCCTTCTGCAGGACTTGAATAATGGCACAGCAAGTTTCAGGAATTATGTGTCCCAGAGCCGTTGCTCTGCAGGAATAGCAGGCCTCATACAGGTGTCCTTCTTGGTGATATACGGGGACAGCAAGTTTAAAAGACGCTGGAAGCAGGAATCTGACATCCTAAGATAGTTCCTAAAATCATTAGGATTGTTTTCTTGCAGCTCCCTGAGCAATGGCATATGGGAAAATTCTTCCCGGCGAAGCAACCAATTTTTGGTCCAAACAGTCCTCCTCCTACTCCTGGACCTGGACCGGGCTTGAGCAATAGCCTGAACTCCAAGACCATAAACAGCACGCTCTCTCGCAGGATCGCGCAACATCTCGGAATTTGGCGAACGGACACAAACGATCAGAAACGCACGAAACAGGAAATGTGGAAAGCACTCACACGAAACCTCAACTATCTATAGAGTAGCTGAAGGAAAGCAACGGGTGACGTTGGAGAATTTCACTTCCTCTTTTAAACGCTCGGCATTACGTTGAAACGTCACTACGTTCGTGTTGGTTGCCGGAAAAGTCAGAGTGTGTGTATGCTATGGGTGTGATCGAACAAATCAATTAGGACAAAAATTCTAGGGAAGTTTTGTTGGATGTCCGACCGTGTGTACTGGGCTTTAGAAAGCTAAAGGCCCCTTTCACATCTGTGGACCGTTCAGATCTGCCTGTCCGTTTTTTCAGGTGGATCTGAACGGGCGCTCCATGTATCTCTATGGACCGTTGGATGTCAGTGGTGACATGTCCGCTGACACCTGATCAGCCCCGATTCGATCCTCTCTGATAAAATGTGACAGATGCAAACCCTATTTCGCATCTGTCTGGTGGACCAGATTGGATGAAAACGAACAGATACTTAATTTGCATCCGATCCCCCATTAAGGAGAGCGGAGATCTGGCTGGTCCGTCTCTGCACAGTGTGCAGAGACAGACCTGTCATCTGCTGACTTAGCGGGGATCAACTGAGTGATACCCGCTGAGCAAGCAGATGCCTTAAAACGGATCCTCACAGGATCGGCAGGTGTGAAAGGGGCCAAAGACTTATTCAAGTTAAGTAATAGTGAAAACTGCATTGAAAAATGGACCAAGTTCTATACCATCACCAAAAAACACTTTTGAGTACATAAAAAGGTTACATTTTGCTGGTTTGACTATTACCTTTACATATATTGCAGCAGCCATCAGGTGTCTTCATATATTGTCCCTGTGGTACAGAAATGAGAATGATGGTAACACTGTAAACATTTGAGGTTATAAAAGCAATATTTTTTTATTGTTTTAACAGCCGTGTTATCAAATCTACAGTTTTCAAATATTCAAAATAAAGCATGTCCATTCATTTAGTCTCGATGGAGAATAATGAGGAGCAGCCATGCTTATTGTATTTAGTTTGACAAAGCTCCTCTTATGAATTCACCTGTTTCTACATGTCTTTTTTTTTTATATATAATTCTTTACTCAAATTTTTTTCAGTTATAACAAAAGATATAAACAATATAGACAGCATCAAGAGAAGGAATATATCTATGTTACAATATAAAAACCAATACAGAACAAATCTAGCCATCCGACCAAAGTAAATAAAAACAGTAATTAGAGCCTGCAACATATCAAAATAAAACTTCATAAAATTAAGGATATATACCCGAAAAACAAAGGAAATAAGAAATGTGCCTAGTAGAAAATATTACCACTATTGTTAACCTAAGGTACACATTCCCTACCTATTTCTGCCTAAATTCTTCCTAAATTTTACCTGCCAGGCTCTTGCTTTAAACATAACAAAAAAAAAACACTGGGGTAGATTCACATACATTGGTGCATATTTAATGCCGCCGTAGCGTATCTCTTTTACGCTACGCCGGCGCATCGTAGAGAGGCAAGCATGGAATTCACAAAGCAAATGCTCCTAACGTTGTGCCGGCGTAGCGTATAGTCGTAGGCGTAAGGCAGCGTAAGTCAAAGTAGGTGGAAGTGGGCTGGAAGTGGGCGTGATACATTTAAATGTAGAGTGACCCCATGCAAATGATGGGCTGAGCTTCAGACAAATACTTAAAATGAACTGTGCATGCGTTGTACCTTGGACGCATCCCAGTGCGTATGCTCCCATTCACGTCAAAACAACTGGCTAAGATACGTCGAATTACTGCCTACGGCGTAAACGTAACCTACGCCCAGCCCTATTCACGTACTACATAAACTACGTAAAATTCTACGCCATTCGTTCCCTGGTCCATACCTTTGCATGAGTTGCGCCTCCAATATGGGGAATAACTTTACGCCAGACATAAACCTTACGCAAATCGCTTAAAACATGCGCCGGGCGCAACTACGTTTGTGAATCGGCGTATCTCCCTCATTTGCATATTTGAATAGAAAATCAATGGGAGCGACACATGCGTCCAGCATAAATATGTGCCCACTATACCGGCATAGGCAAGTTACATTGGGCGGCAGAAGCCTATTTTTCAACTTATCTAGCTTTGGGGATCGGCGCATAGATACGATGGCGCACATTTGTACTTACGTCGGCGTATCTGCAGATACGTCGGTGCAAGTGCTTTGTGAATCTACCCCACTATCTTACTTAAAGGTTTACACGAACACCCCAACTTTAACCCTAACCCTAAGTGCATCTCCACTTAGTGACTTTCCCCACGCTAAAACCCCTACCTTTTCCAGATCCTGCTTGGTTTGTTGGAGAATTAGCCCTAAACCTAATCCTAAATTCAACCATAATCCTAAACTCTAATTATAATCCTTAGTTCTAACAGGAATAGGAAAAAAAAGGAAGCATACCAGCAAAAAGTTTGGGAAGGGTCAAAGCAGAGCTACGTCCACTTACTGATATCTCATTCCGCCTGTGAGTATGTTGATCTGTCTGACAGAAGCTGGCCGTCCCCCTGTCAGAACACAATAGATCGCTGCACTATCTTTGCATAGTTAGTACAGCGGCTCCGACCGGAACTCACAGTTTTTTTCGTTCAACCCAGTGTTCATAGCATGCACCAGGTTTTACATATTAATATGTTAATGTAATTTCAAAAAGTTTTTTTTTTTTTCTTTTTGTTTACAAACTTTTATTGTGAAAGGTAAGTGGCGGTACAAATCCAAGAAATTAAAGCATATATATAGAGGAACTCAAGACATATACTAAGTCAGTCTGTGTACAAGGCCTAGGACAACTCATGAAGACCATCGATAGTTATAAATGATAGGAGAAAACTTAGGGCGAGGGGTAACAAAAAACATCATGGAGGAATAAAACAGTGACAACTGGGATATGAGACGCTTAAAGAGATTAGATAGGGTTAAAGAACTGTGAAGAAGTTGTTTTTAATCTACTAAAAATCTAAAACTATCTTCCAAGTGTTCTCCTACATATTCATCCCATTACATAAGCCTGTGGCCATGCTGATACACAACCAGAACTAGAAACCAGACCAGAAAAGTGATGTGAAACCAATGCTGAAATTAGTGCATGTGGACAAGTAGATATTAGGCCGCGTACACACGACCGGTTTCCTCTGCAGAATTAAGAAACTCGTATTCTGCCGAGGAAACCGGTCGTGTGCACACTTTTCGCCGAGAAACCCTTCGAGGAACTCGTCGAGCCAAAAAGAAAGCATGTTCTCTTTTTCCTCAATGGGAAATGGGAAAATTTGGCTCGACACGTTTTTTGACTGCCGAACAAGGAACTCGACGAGGAAAACGATGTGTTTTGCCCGACGAGTTTCTCGGTCATGTGTACGCGGCCTCACAGTGTGGAAGATGTCTGTGGTTATTAAAGTGGGGGAGATTGTGGATATTACAGTGGGGACTATATATGGCGGTGATCCGAAAAATGTATGTGCGTTATAATTAATCAAAATTAGTCGATTAATCTATTAAAAAAAATCTATTAAAAAAAATCGATTAATCAAACACAACATTTTTAATCAGTAACAGCCCTACATTGTAACAATTGCAGCATACGATTTAGAATGTGTGTACAAAATACAATATCTGCATTCAGAGTGTGCATACTGTATAACTCACAGACTCACAGTCCTCCTTGTGAAGCAAAGGGCAAATCTGGGTTTGTGCCGATGTCACCAAACTATTTCCCACACGCTCACATGTGTATTGGGTGCAGTTGTCAGAAACCGAATTTCCAGGCTAAAGTTTAGAAAATCATTGAAACAATTTATGGATTATTTGCCAGTACAAAATAAGTAACTTTAAAATAAAATACATTGTAAAAACAAGGGTCCATGGATAACAGGTAAATTAAATTATGAAGATATCAACTAAGATGGATACTCTCCCAAGTATGAATACTTGTATGTCTGATTTTGCAGCCAAACCTAAAGGCAAACACATACACATGCCTGTGTACACCTATTTCTATTAGGGAACCCTGTATTTGTTGCATGTCCTTATTCAACTTTTATACCCTAGCTGTGGTCATGAAGCCTCACCGTACATTTCTAATGTTATAGTTTACACTGTTACCTTTGACAACCCAATAAAAATGATTTAACAAGAACATTTTTAGATATTTCGGGCCAGATTCAGAAAGACTTACGCTGGCCTATCTACAGATAGGCAGCGTAAGTGTACAGATGCGCCGTCGTATCTATGCGCCTTATTCTCAATACTAGATACGCCTGAATTCTGGCTTAATACGACCGATGTAAGTCTCCTATGCCGTTGTATCTTGGGTGCATATTTATGCTGGCCGCTAGGGGAGCTTCCATTGATTTACACTTCGAATATGTAAATTACCTAGATATGCCGATTCACGAACGTACTTGCGCCCGTCACAGGAGGAGGAAATGACATGCAGGGGGAGCGTGCGGATTGGCTGGGAGCGATCCAGAGGGGGCGGACAAAAACGAACCGCCACCCCCTCAGCACGGATCGCTCGGCCAGGTAACCGGACCGCCGCATGTACCGGGGGGGCCCGATCGGACCCCCGACCCACGTCTAGGCACCAACATATATATACGTTGATGTGCCTGTCGGTGCCATTCTGCCGACGTAAATGTACATGCGGCGGTCCATAAGAGGTTAATACTCAAACTGACAATACCCGCTTCTTCCCACAAAGTCTCCCTATTAGTCAGTGATGTCCGCCATCACTTTTAAGTACCACTAGGAAAGCTTTTGAGGAAGGAGGAGCAGGACCTAGCATAATCTTTACAGGAAAATGTAACAATTTAACAATTTCAGTTGCGTTTCAGCTGCCTATATCTCTGGCTCGATTGATCGTTTTTATATACCTATCTTCTTTATAGGTAACCCCTATATACTTGGTTTAAACTGCCCAAGTTTATAATATGTTTACCTAAAACAGGGTTTGACAAATTTGCTTGGAATCTAGGAGCCAGCTAAAAAATTTAAGAGCCAAAAAATGTACCCCTGTCCTGCCAAGCTCACGCGCAGAAGCGACCGTATATGTAAACGTTATTCAAACCACACATGTGAGGTATCGCCGTGATTGGTAGAGTGATTGGCCGGCCGGCTATTGAGGCCGCGCCTTTGCGGCCTTCTGCAGCCCTAAGCTTCCCCAGGTGCCAGGTCATAATTTCTTGTCGCAATTGTGACCTGGCGCCCGGATTTTGTTGAGGCCTGACCTAAAATGAAGCTTGCATTCATTGCTAATCTCCATATAATAATACTACTGTAGTTACCTAGCTATTCCTGAATTAATTTGAGTCACTGGCCCCAACCACAGAAATCAAAGTGAAGGCAGTTTGCTTATATGCTTGGGGTTTATATGACTGACAGCCAGGCAAATGTCATTTTTAGAAGGACAATCCGCAATGATAGCCCTATAGTCTCTCAGTATAAGTTTCCTGTAAGCAGACCGACTAATTTGTATATTAGCAGCTGTAGCACAGACACAATAATTAACAGGTTCTATTAGCAAAATATAACTCAAGTTTTATTTACTAAAGGAGATTAAAAGTCCTTTGTGTGCAATGAATGTTCTCTAAATACCTGCAGAGTAAAAAGAGATCCATTAGAGGTAGTCACAACACAGGATACCTGAACACACATTCCACAACATCCAGTGCTTGCTTCTTCATAAACAAATCCCTGTAAAGTTAAGTGAGCAAAGATATCCATATGTATAGAGTGGATACATAAAGCATTTGAAAAAAATTTAGATACTAATACTAATCTTGAAAAATCCTAAATTTAAAAAGTCCAGACTTTGATTTAAGGTTGTAAAATAGAAAAATAAAATTCAGCACTGTACTTTAGCAAAAGGATCACTGAGTGTTAACCCAATGCTCGTAGACCCCACTAAGTGCTTCAAGATGTAGCTTGAGCCAACTGGTTGTGCTTGTAGCTTTGCAAGCTCCCACTATTTAAGAGTGATCTAAGCTCCGAAGCTGGGTGTGTTTGAAGTTCGTCCCCTTATTTCACATATGTGTAGGTAGGTGCAGTCTATTTTCTCCACTACGGGTGGCACTCAACTGCACAGTGGTAGTGCAGATAATTAGGAAGTCAAAATAAGCATGGTTCCATTATGGTTTCCTGGGTCACTGAGGCAGCAATCCAGTTAAGTACTGACAGCCCACGTGACTCTGACAGCCATCTTTGGTCAGGAAGAGTTTATTTAAGACCCTGGATCCTGAGTATTAGCGCATGGGTAGTGTAGGGGCAGGTCACCCATCTGTTAGGGACAGTAATAGCGTCAGGGAAAGGTTCCAGTTGAGTAGGGAAGCCTAGGGATCCACCACTGAAACATCTCTTTATGGTCATGGACCAGCCAGCCCACATTCTGCCCTTCAAGACAGAGGTTGTCAGTTCTTAGTGTTTTTAGCTGGGCTGCCTTCCTGCAGGCTTGTTGCAAACTGTTATACTGTGAATACATTACAAGTTCCATTGCATCTGGCCTGTGTATGTTACTGGCACAGCACCACACTACTCCTCTCCCCATATGGCCCTCTATTATTAACATTGTAGGTCTCTCACGTGCAACCCACTTGTACACAATCCCCTGTGCAATCACATTTTTCTGGCCAGGTCAGTTGATGTGATTTTTAAGTGGATCTCCCACAACAAGATTTAACTTAAAGGGGTTGTAAAGGAAAATGTTTTTTTCACCTTAATGCATTCTATGCGAAAAAAGGTGAAAAAACATTTGAGTATTAGCGGTCCCTGATTACTTACCTGACCCCTCGAAAGTCCTGCGTCGTGAACGAGCAGGCTTCTCGGCCGTCTTCCCGGCTCATTCATTGGTTGATTAAAAGCAGCACAGCCATTGGTTTTCGCTGCTTTCAATCACATCCAATGAGCGGCTATGGCCACCGACTGTATCACGGAAGCATGCCTGCAAGCAGTCAACACCATGCAAGCTCGCTCGCATTAAGGTGTTGAGTCCTTGTGCAGGGGTTCGAGACAGCCACAGAGGGACCCCAGAAGACCAGGCTTGGGGCCACTCTGTACAAAACGAGCTGCACAGTGGAGGTAAGTATAACATGTATAACATGTTTGTTATTTAAAAATAATAATTCTTTAGTGTTCCTTTAATATGAGAGTATAAGTAGTGGTATGTGTCAGACCATTGACTGTGTTCTATCAGAATAAAGCTACCCATCAGAATATGCAACTGAAGTGACATTCCATTACAGCCATTGATACATTTGCAGTAAGCCTACTGTTAGAAGTTGGCAAGAGGACATCTTTTTACACCCACTGGAGTCTTGTATTTTACACTTACTTTACCCAGTATACTGAGCTTATTTAGTGAAATCCATAACACTGTTTTGATGTTGAATTTTAAAAGCAGTGGCAAGCCTGCTGATCTGACAGAACGCTGCTTTTAAAATTCAACATCAAAACAGTTTGACGGATTTCTATATACTGTATTTCTCTATATAAGCTGAGTTTACTGGTAAAAATAATTGTGAACTGCAAGGTGCGTATAAAAAGACTTTTAACTGTAGGATTACTGTGGAGAAGTGTGGGTGTACCAAGATGGCCACGACGGAACATCACTTTGGTTGGGTAGCAGTATTCTGATAGAACACCTGCACCAAAACTCTTAAGCCCTGCACACACGATTGGTTTGTCTGATGAAAACGGACCGATGGACCGTTTTTATCTGACAAACCGATCGTGTGTGGGCCTCATGTTTTTTTTTTCCATCGGTGAAAAAAAATAGAACATGTTTTAAGATTTTCCTATAGATAAAAAAAAAAACACAGAAAAAAAGATCGTCTATGTGGAAGTCTATTGGTCAAAAATCCACCCATGCTCAGAATCAAGTCTATGCATGCTCGGAAGCATTGAACTTAATTTTTCTCAGCACGTCGTAGTGTTTTACGTCACCGCGTAGGACACGGTCGGATTTCTTTATCGTACATCACGGGACACAGAGCGCATAGCCATTACACTTGGGTTATATGGGTACCTTCAGGTGTGGACACTGGTGTAATCAATTTCACAGGAAGTTTCCTCCCTATATAACCCCCTCCCACTGGGAGTGCTTCAGTTTTTTCGCCAGTGTCTTAGGTGTTGGTCACGTCTAGCTGTCCCTCGGAGGTCTCGGGACCCAGGATAGCTAGCCGGATCCGTCCGAAGTGCTTCAAAGCCAAGGTGTATGGTACCCGGGCCCTGCTGGAGTGGGGTTTTGCCTATAATGCCTCTCCTTGGAGGGCTGGATTCTGGGCTCCAGTGCCTTAGTCTCTTCCTAGAACTAAACGCTACTGATGCCAGGATGCTATATAGGTCCAGGGGTGTGGGTTCCTTAACACAGGACCCCGGTTCCTTAACACAGGACCCCGGTCCCTGAAGGTCCAAGACAATACCCACGGAGATGGGGGAAGGCTGGGCCTCTTGCATTTTGCAATACCCTGCGGCGTGGAGCAGGTAAGAGGGAACCTGCGGGACTTGGTTCGACAGTAGGTATCCCCCTGGGGGTTCTGGGTTGGCTAATGGTATGCTTGTGCATCAGCCACTATCTCCACTATGTCTGTTGAGGCAGGATGGGATGTATTAATGTTTACCCAGATAACATGTAGATATATATATGCTTTTAAAAGATATGTATTTTGCTACTCCCCCCAGATTTGCCTGTTAGCATGATACTGCAGCCCCACGTGTATAGAGAGGAAGTGCTGACAAAACTCCTGTTTCCTAGGAAGCCTAGGGAGACAGCTTCCTCTATGTGTGCACTACAAAGATTAGTGGCTTACCAGGTGTCTGTGTTTCTAGCGCTGGTCCAGGCTTCTCCTCTGCTCTCTGCTTCCTCCATGTTGGTTTCAGCGTGGGGGGGGGGGGCGGGGGCGCGCGCGCGTGCGCGCCGCCTTTTACAGCGTCAGCGTGCGTGGGGGGGGCGGGCCAGCAGCGTCAGTCTCAGATAAAGCAAAAAAGCATTTCCTGGCTGGTCATTCCCTCCTGAGAGCAGTGGAGAGTGAGGACATAGAGCGCGCAGCTGAGCCAGTTCTGGCTAACAGTGACACCCAGTGGTGGTTTGTGGATCTTCAGGTCTGGACTTAAAAGTCCACACTGACCAGAAAAAAAAAAAAATAATATATTTTTTTGCTTAAAGGGACTCAGCCTTAGATCTGGCAGTATCTGAGTCGGTGCAATCTTGGACTCCAGCTAACGGGCATTGGTGTGGCAATACTCGCAGGACTTTCCTCTGTATTGCCGCCTTCTCAGGCGTATGAAAATTTTGAAAAGATTTTACCATAGCCTGTCCTTATTAATGTTTCACTTCTAGCTACAACAGTTGGGTGTTGGCTGTAGGGGTGTCTCACGGTTGTGCAATGGCTCCCAAGGGATCAGGACCAGCTAAGGCTGCAAAAGGTGCCAAAAAAGTAAAGGGGTCTCCAACGGGGTCAGAGGATTTGGGCCAGGCTCCAGTGGTCCCACCCTCACCAGATAGACCACCGAACAGCATCGTGCAGGAGCCATTGAGGGTGCTAGGGGCAGAGGCGGCCCCCAATCAACCCATTCCCGTTTATGTTACGGAAGAAATGCTAGAATCCACCCTGGGTGGGCTAGAGAAAAGGTTAACTGCTTTAATTGCCCGCTCTTTGCCGGGTGGCAAACGGGCTAGATCCCCGTCACCTAAAACGGTGTGTTCAGATGCAGAGGTCCTCTCTTCGGAGGAATTGGACCCACAGGGGGATCAAGCGGACCTGAGTCCTGACGGGTCAGACATTGAAGATTCCACTATAGATGAAATTTTTTCGGCTTCTCAAGCAGAGAGTCTGTGGATCCAGTCTCTGACGGATATGGTTCGCACTGCTTTTAAACTTCCAGTGTCAGAACAATTAGCCCCCGCGGTATCCTCTTTAGGTTCCTTGAAGGCACCATTGAGTGGTGCATCTTTCCCGGTTCACCCCCTTCTGGAGAGCGTGATTTTTCAGGATTGGGCTCGACCTGATAGGATTTTTATCCCTCCTAAAAGGTTTACCATTCTCTATCCTATGGAAGAAGAATTTGCAAAGAAATGGGCACTCCCTACCGTGGACGCAGCCATTTCCTGCGTAAATAAATCCCTGACCTGTCCGGTGGAAAATGTCCAGGTGTTTAAAGATCCAGTCGACAAAAAATTGGAGACCCTACTGAAGGCTTCTTTTACCACAGTAGGTGCCGTGGTTCAGCCAGCAGTGGCAGCCATTGGCGTTTGTCAGGCTTTAAAGGATCAGACTAAACAGATATTAAAGGACATACCGGCTCAGCAAGCTCGTGAATTGGCTGACCTCCCAAGAGCTCTCTGCTTTGCAGTAGATGCTATTAAGGACTCCATTCAACAGGCGTCCCGTTTATCTCTGCTGTTGGTTCATATGCGTCGCCTTTTGTGGCTAAAAAACTGGTCAGCAGAGGCACCCTGCAAAAAGCTTTTAGCAGGATTTCCCTTTCATGGTGGGAGACTATTCGGTGAAGACCTAGATAAATATATCCAGACCATATCAGGTGGTAAAAGTTCTTTCTTGCCCATCAAGAAAAGATCACGTGGGCCCGCATTTAAGCGACAGGCCTTCGCAGGCTCGGCCCCTTCAACTTCCCGTCAGTATCGACGGCCTCCCGGGCGTTCGGCATTTAATAGCCGCCCACAAGGACAAGAGACGACAGGCAAGAGGCCATGGTCTCGCAAGCCGGTTAAACCAGTCCTTAAGTCAGATTCATGAAGGGGCGCCCCCACTCTCTTGGGTGGGGGGAAGGCTTCGGTTCTTCTCCGAAGTGTGGAAGGCCAGAATTCCCGACTCTTGGGTAAGATCTGTGGTAACCACGGGCTACAAGCTAGAGTTTCGGGAAGCCCCCCCTCCTCATTTTCAGGGGTCAAGTCTTCCAAGCGACCCATTAAAGAGGGCCTCTCTTGCAAAAGCATTGGATCGTCTCTTACTCCAAGGAGTAATCGTAGAAGTACCAACCCAGGAATGGGGTCTGGGATTCTACTCCAACCTTTTCATAATACCAAAGCCCAATGGCGACGTCAGGCCTATCTTGGACCTCAAACGCCTAAATCGCTTTCTAAACATTCAGACCTTTCGTATGGAGTCCATACGTTCGGTGGCAGCCAGCCTACATCAAGACGACTTTCTAGCATCTATAGACATAAAAGATGCGTATCTGCACGTGCCGATCTACCCGGCACATCACAGGTTTCTTCGTTTTATGATACATCACCGCCATTACCAGTTCGTAGCCCTCCCTTTCGGGTTGGCAACAGCTCCGCGGGTATTTACAAAGGTGTTAGCCCCGGTGCTAGCCGTCCTAAGGACAGAAGGCATTTTAGTCTTGGCATACTTGGACGATCTTCTGGTTATCGACAGCTCAGCCTCCAACCTCAATCAGGCAGTAGGTCGCACAGTTCAGCATCTAGAGGAATTCGGATGGATTGTAAATCTAGAAAAATCGGTATTGAAACCCACAAGGCAGTTGGAATATCTAGGCCTTCGGCTAGATACAGACTGCCAGAGGATAATTTTACCTCAAGCAAAGATCAGATCAATAGCTCAAGCAGTTCAAATGATCTTAGGCAAGAAGAGGCCGACTATTCGCCTATGTATGCGACTGCTGGGGAAGATGGTGGCCGCCTTCGAGGCTGTGCCCTACGCCCAGATCCATACCAGATATCTACAGGCAGCCATTCTCTCTGCTTGGAACAAGTCCATTCAGGCGTTAGATCAGGGGTGGGCAATTATTTTTTCGATGGGGCCACATGAGAAACTAAAAATATTTTGGAGGGCCGGGCCAAAAGGCTAAACTCAATACTGCATAAAATCAATTGTATTTCTTTATAAAAAGCAGTAAATATCATTGTTGGGCAACTGGTACGAGTACTTGTTATATAGTTAAACAATGAAAAAGTGAGGTTGCCTTACAAGAAATTTTTTTTAATTTTTGGACATCGCTCCTGCAGACTGAGTAGTACAGGGTGGGATGAGCACAGGGTGGGATGAGTAGCACAGGGTGGGATGAGGAGTACAGGGTGGGAATCTGGGATGAGTAGAACAGGGTGGGGTGAGGAGTACAGGGTGGGATGGGGAGCACAGGGTGGGATGAGGAGCACAGGGTGGGATGAGGAGTACAGGGTGGGAATCTGGGATGAGTAGAACAGGGTGGGATGAGGAGTACAGGGTGGGATGTGGAGCACAGGGTGGGATGAGGAGCACAGGGTGGGATGAGGAGCACAGGGTGGGATGAGATGAGTACAGGGTGGGATGAGATGAGTACAGGGTGGGATGGGATGAGTACAGGGTGGGATGAGATGAGGAGTACAGGGTGGGATGAGATGAGGAGTACAGGGTGGGATGAGATGAGGAGTACAGGGTGGGATGAGATGATGAGATGAGGAGTACAGGGTGGGATGAGATGAGGAGTACAGGGTGGGATGAGATGAGGAGTACAGGGTGGGATGAGATGAGGAGTACAGGGTGGGATGAGATGAGGAGTACAGGGTGGGATGAGATGAGGAGCACAGGGTGGGATGAGCTGAGGAGCACAGGGTGGGATGAGATGAGGAGCACAGGGTGGGATGAGATGAGGAGCACAGGGTGGGATGAGATGAGGAGCACAGGGTGGGATGAGATGAGGAGCACAGGGTGGGATGAGATGAGGAGCACAGGGTGGGATGAGATGAGGAGTACATGGTGGGATGAGATGAGGAGCACAGGGTGGGATGAGATGAGGAGCACAGGGTGGGATGAGATGAGGAGCACAGGGTGGGATGAGATGAGGAGCACAGGGTGGGATGAGATGAGGAGCACAGGGTGGGATGAGATGAGGAGCACAGGGTGGGATGAGATGAGGAGCACAGGGTGGGATGAGATGAGGAGCACAGGGTGGGATGAGATGAGGAGCACAGGGTGGGATGAGATGAGGAGCACAGGGTGGGATGAGATGAGGAGCACAGGGTGGGATGAGATGAGGAGCACAGGGTGGGATGAGATGAGGGGCACAGGGTGGGATGAGATGAGGGGCACAGGGTGGGATGAGATGAGGAGCACAGGGTGGGATGAGATGAGGAGCACAGGGTGGGATGAGATGAGGAGCACAGGGTGGGATGAGATGAGGAGCACAGGGTGGGATGAGATGAGGGGTACAGGGTGGGATGAGATGAGGAGTACAGGGTGGGATGAGATGAGGAGTACAGGGTGGGATGAGATGAGGAGCACAGGGTGGGATGAGGAGTACAGGGGGACAGAGCATCTTTTGGGGGGAGAGGGTGGTATGTGGATATGGGCTGGGGAGTGATTTGAGAGGGAAGATGATATGTGCTAGTGGGGGGGGGGACGGACCCCCCCACTAGCACATATCATCTTCCCTCTCAAATCACTCCCCAGCCCATACCACCCTCTCCTCTCCTATAACTTCATACGTTCACCTCGTATCTGCTCCCCCCCCCCCCTTACCTCCTGGTTACTGTGCAGCATGGCTCTCTCAGTAGTGTCTCTTCTCGGCTCCTCCTCCTGTACACATTGAGCCAAGAGGGGGGGAGGAGTCGGCGTGTGACTGTGTGTTGCAGTCAGTGGAGAGAGAGGGACGGCTGCACTGTAGCCGAATGACGCTGCGGGACCCCGGGCGGCAGATGTCCCGGGTAACCGCGCCACTTTGCGGGGGCCGCGAAAAAGCACCCCCCCCCCCCTGCGAACACCCCTCCTCCCCCCGCCGGCCCGCAGCTATCCGGGGGCCGGATTAAAAGGTCCGCCGGGCCGTATACGGCCCGCGGGCCGTACTTTGCCCACCTCTGCGTTAGATCGTCCGTTAGTGCTCTCCCCGAAGGTCCGGCGCAGCCTGTCTTGGTGGCTGGTCTCTCAAAATTTGTCAAAAGGGAAATCCTTTTGCCCCATCACGTGGAAGATAGTATCCACGGATGCCAGCCTGTTAGGTTGGGGGGCAGTTCTAGAAGAACAGACCCAGCAAGGGCTGTGGTCGGGGGCAAAGAAACTGCTTCCCATCAATATCTTGGAGATCAGAGCTGCTCGACTGGCCCTGATCGCCTGGACTCTCCCCCTTCAGGGTCTGCCAGTAAGGATACAGTCCGACAACGCCACTGCGGTGGCATACATAAACCACCAGGGGGGCACGAAGAGCCCAGCAGCCCAAAGAGAAGTAAACCTGATTTTCTCATGGGCCGAAGCCCATGTACTCTGCATCTCGGCGGTGTTCATCCCAGGGATAGACAATTCTCAAGCAGATTTTTTGAGTCGTCAACAGTTGCTTCCGGGGGAATGGTCACTTCACCCCCAGGTATTCCAAGAGATTTGCCAAAGATTCGGAGTCCCAGACGTGGACATTATGGCAACGAGATCCAACAAAAAGGTGGACAAATTCATATCCCGAGCCAGGGATCCCTCGGCCTACGGGACCGATGCCTTGGTTTGTCCCTGGCACCAGTTTTCTCTTCTGTATGCGTTCCCTCCACTGCAGATGATTCCCCGCCTTCTACGGAGGATCCGGGTGGAGCGCAGGCCTGTGATCCTGGTGGCCCCAGCCTAGCCCAGGAGGGCTTGGTACGCACTCATCGTGAAGATGTCAGTCGGGGCGCCGTGGCCGCTCCCCCTGCGCCCAGATCTGCTGTCTCAAGGCCCAATCTGCCATCCTGCTTCACAGCAGCTAAATTTGACGGCTTGGCGGCTGAATCCCTAATTCTTAAGGGCAGAGGCCTCTCAGATCGGGTCATATCTACGTTGATTCAGGCTAGGAAACCGGTCTCCAGAAATATTTATTACAGAGTCTGGAGAACCTATGTGGAGTGGTGCGAGTCTCAAAAATGGCATCCTCGAAAGTTTTTTATGGACAGGATCTTGCGATTCCTCCAGGTTGGCTCTTAGTACTCTAAAGGGGCAGGTGTCGGCTTTATCAATATGGTTTCAAAGACCCTTGGCCACCCATTCGCTTATGAAAACCTTCTTGCAGGGGGTCTTGCATGTGAATCCCCCTATTAGCGCTCCCCTCTGCCCCTGGAATTTAAATCTGGTCTTGTCAGCTTTACAAAGGCAGCCGTTTGAACCTCTGACAGAAATCCCTCTTGTGCTACTAACCCGAAAGTTGGTTTTCTTGGTGGCTATGGCTTCAGCCAGAAGGGTTTCCGAGCTGGCAGCCTTGTCATGCAGGGAGCCATACCTTATTCTGCATAAGGACAGAGTTGTTCTGCGGCCTCAACTTTCTTTCCTTCCTAAGGTCATATCCAGTTTTCACTTGAATCAGGACCTAGTCCTACCTTCCTTCTTTCCTACTCCCCAGTCCAGAGAGGAAAGACGGCTTCATACTTTGGACGTGGTTCGAGCCATGAGGGTCTATCTCAAGGCTACAGAGAAGATTCGGAAAACAGATGTGCTTTTTGTTCTTCCGGATGGCCCCAAGAAGGGTCAGCCGGCTGCCAAGTCTTCCTTGGCTAGGTGGATTAAGCAGCTGATTTTTCAGGCCTATGGTCTGAAGCGCGTTCCACCTCCCTTATCAGTTAAAGCCCATTCTACGAGGGCCATGAGTGCCTCCTGGGCGGCACACCATCAGATTTCTATGGCACAGGTTTGCAAGGCGGCAACCTGGTCTTCCGTACATACGTTTACTAAATTTTATAAGTTGTACGTTGCAAAGGGTACGGACGCAGCTTTTGGGCAGGCGGTCCTACGGGCAGCAGTATAGAATCCTCTGGCCCGGTTCACGCCCCCTTGTGTTTCTGTTGATGGAGCCATGTTTTCTCCTGACAATGTTTTTATTTGGCTATTCTTGGCCTTACGGTCTCCCTCCCTTCATAGAGCATTGCTTTAGGACATCCCAAGTGTAATGGCTATGCGCTCTGTGTCCCGTGATGTACGATAAAGAAAAAAGGATTTTTAATATACAGCTTACCTGTAAAATCCTTTTCTTGAAGTACATCACGGGACACAGAGCTCCCACCCCTCTTTTGGGGAACATTGTGTAACCTCGGGAGAATTGCTTGCTACAAAACTGAAGCACTCCCAGTGGGAGGGGGTTATATAGGGAGGAAACTTCCTGTGAAATTGATTACACCAGTGTCCACACCTGAAGGTACCCATATAACCCAAGTGTAATGGCTATGCGCTCTGTGTCCCATGATGTACTTCAAGAAAAGGATTTTACAGGTAAGCTGTATATTAAAAATCCTTTTTTTTGACTGATGGTGTGTAGGCAAGAATGGTGATAGCAGCTTCATCGGGTTTATCCGATGAAAAAATCCATCGGATTAGATTCCATCAGATATCCGATTGTGTGTACAGGGCTTTATTGATTCATTGATTGATTGATTTAATGGATTTATAGTGCGCCAAATACTGACCCGTCAGAGCAGTGTCTAAGCGCAACTTTATAGTTACATGAAAATGGTCTAATAGTTTTTATAACTTATCGAGTCCTATATTTTACTTACCAATGAACAGTTTTTAATGCAAATAATAGGGGTACAAGTAATTGTATTAAAACCAGTCTGGGAGTCCTTAATGTTTGAGCATCTGCAAGTCTGACAAGGCGATGTCTCTGTCCAGATTAGTTTACCAACCTGTGTGAATAGATGAGGAATAATTTAAAGGATATCCTTAGCTTCAAACACTCAGATAGACGTGAGTGTCCAACAAATATCTAGGTCTATGTTTACCTGGTACACAGTCCCATTCACTATGCAAACATTCATAGGCTCTGTTTGGAAAGAAAGTAGTATTTTTATTAACTTTCCTTCCACATATTTAATTATTTATTACTACTAAAGAACACAAACATTTTTTTGTTCCCATTTGGATATGTTATTACTATCCTCGTACACTTTGATCACTTGAATCTTGTTGATTCACATATTCACGCAGAGGCATCTGACAGTTTGAATGTATTAATGTTTCACTGTTTTATTTATGCAGTATTATTATTCTATAATATTTGGTACCACTTAGCGCAACTATCCGCCTTTCTACTACTAAAGAACAACAATGCTAATGTATGGCATATTAGTGGGGAATTCCCCAGTATCTTAAAATGACGAACTATAACGGCCACAACAAGGAGACATATGTAAAATCTAAAAACTTTATTGGCCAATTTAAAAATCTATTTCTCAATTAAGAAATATAACCCCCTAGCAAGGGGGTGTCAGGTCACCTGAGTCCAGGTCACAGATACACCTTGTTGGGGTATGGAGTGCTTTGCAAGGTAGTGAACCCTATGGCCAACTGCTGCGTATGGAGCTCTAGGTAATACAGGAGAGCAGGTACTCTGTAGTACCAACAGAGGTGACACTGGGAGCTAGAGCATGAGATTTCCCAGGGCGCAGAATCTAAGAGCCAGTGGATGTTTTACCAGAGGCCCCTAGTAAGTGGGGATGGATTTAGTCTCCAGGTCACCACCCCTAGGGCCTCCCAGCTCGCGCTCA
Source organism: Rana kukunoris (assembly GCA_029574335.1). Lineage (NCBI taxonomy): Eukaryota > Metazoa > Chordata > Amphibia > Anura > Ranidae > Rana > Rana kukunoris. The sequence continues at coordinate 214,915,752 of CM056059.1, read as the reverse complement.
CGGTAGATTAATGGAGGTAGAGAGGAAGCAGCATACTTGCGGCAACAAATTATAGTCAGAAGATAGCCAAAGGTCAGGGCAACAAGCAGGTAAGGATAGTCAGGGGATAGCCAAAGGTTGGGGCAACAAGCAGGTAAAGATAGTCAAGAGCAAGCCAAGATCAGTAACTGAAATCAGACGTAGAATACACAGCAAGTAGCACATGGAAGCCAGACAAACAAGCCTTGGTAGCAAATGCATGTTCACTAAGCGCCAGTTCACACCATACGTAGTTCTGTTCAGTTCCCTGCACTTTTTATTTGCACTAAAAATGCATGCACAGTGTTTTCCATGTATTTAAATGGCTCTAGTTCACACCATGCAGTCAGTTTCCGGTCAGTTTCCAATACAGAAACTAACCGGAAACTGACCGAAACTGACTGTATTGTTGCAGAAAAAAACAGAACTGCATGGAACAATCAGCAGGTCAAAGTGTGTCTTTGACCAAATTCAATTGAAACCAAGAACAAAAAAGGCAGGTAAACCAGTTTCAGGATATATATTACAATTGTGTGGACGCAGTTTAGCTTTAATTATAATGCAATGTTTTCAGGATTTGATAAGATAATGACTGATAAAGAAGGCTTACTGCATTTAAGTCTCATACAACATTCCCCCTTTGGAATTTTCAGAACAGTTTCATATCCCAGTTGACATGATAATGTTGGGTATGTGCATTGTGAAGGGTCACATCCTGAGAGGAAAAAAGACAGATTTTTTTTCCTAACTATAATAGGTAAATAAATTCAGTATGCACAAAACCACTTTACATTCCTTAATCCCAATTACATTTGGTGAAAAGTTTTTAGTTTGGATACCACACAGCCCCTAAAATAAAATTAAAAAAATAATACCTCTGGTTGCTTTTATTCCAACCTTGCAGACTTATCATTTAGGCTCTTGGCTGCTACTAAACTTCAGATTTAAAAGACACCCAGTGTCATTCAACCCACTTTCTATGGCCCCAGAGCATCTCGGATCTTCCCCCTACCCTTAAAGTGGATGTCACAATGTAGAATATACGATTTCCCATCATCTGTGCCCAGTCTTGCCACACAGAGTTAATCCAGCTCTGAGCAATCCTTTTTTTTATTGTTCAGTGAAAATTAACAGCCTTCCAGATAAAAACCTGTCTCAATAAAAAGTCAGTTTCTCTTTTCTTGCTTTGAGTGACAGGTTATTTACATATTTAGCTTGGACACATGTTTATCATATGTTATGTTATGTTTATCATAACATGAGGTGATCCAAAGTTCATTGTATATTACCAGGATGTGTTATGTGGGGGAGGGGTGGATTTCTCACTTTTTATACTTTGGATCACCTCATATTATGATAAACACAACATAACATATGATAAACATGTCCAAGCTAGATATGTAAATAACCTGTCACTCAAAGCAAGGAGAGAGAAACTGAGTTTTTATTTCGACAGGTTTTTATCTGGAAGTCTATTAATTTTCACTGAACAATACAATAGGATTGCTCAGAGCTGGATTAACTTTGGCAAGACTGGGCACAGATGATAGGAAATCTTATACTCTACATTGTGACATCAAAAAAATAAATAAAACATTTTGGGTATACATTCACTTTAACAATCTCTGCAGCATTTAAGATCTGTCCACTGCCAAAGGAGGAGGAGGGTGAAGAAAACCCATAACATCATCTGACCTGGCTGAAGAAACCTATGACAGGCTTCAAGCAGTATATATTTCAACTTAAAAAAATACCAGGGCCCGGATTCACATACCTGGGTGCATCTTTATGCCGGCGTAGCAACGTTGAGAGGCAAGTATGGAATTCACAAAGAAAATGCTCCCAACGTTGCGCCGGCGTAGCGTATATTCGTTAGTGTAAGTCAAAGTAGGTGGAAGTGGGCGTGTAACATTTAAATGAAGCGTGACCCCATGCAAATGATGGGCTGAGCTTCAAAAAACGGTGCATGCGTCATACCTTGGATGCATCCCAGTGCGCATGCTCACAGTCACGTCAAAATAACTGCCTAAGATACGTCGAATCACTGCCTACGACGTGAGAATGTAACCTACGCCCAGCCCTATTCACGTACTACGTAAACGACGTAAACGACATATAATTCGCCGGCGTTCGTTCCCTGGTCCATACATTTGCTTGGGTTGCGCCTCCTATATGAGGAGTAACTTTACGCCGGACGTAACTCATAGGCCTCGTACACACGATCAAATCTGTCTGCTGGAAACGGTCTGCTAGACCGTTTCAGCAGACAGATTCGACCATGTGTACGGGCAAACAGACGGATTTGGCCACCCAACAGATTTCAATCTGTCAGCTGGGAACCCGTCCGCCCGACATGTCTGCTGATTAGTTTGCTAACCAGCAGACATGTCTTCTCGCACACGCGCCAAATGATTTCCACGCATGCGCGGAAGTGTTTTACTTCCTGGTGCGGTGACGTGGCGGCGTCAACGTCACCGCCACGTCACCGACGTGTCAGTGCGCTGTCTGCTGGCGGGGATTTTGGTTTGCTCGTGTGTACACGCGAGCAAACCAAAATGCAAGCAAACAGATTTGTTCAAATCGGTCGGACAGACCGTTTTTGAACAAATCGATTGACTCGTGTGTACGAGGCCTTACGCAAATCGCTTAAAACATGCGCCGGGCACAAGTATGTTTGTGAATCGGCGTATCTCCCTCATTTGCATATTCAATATTTTTTACTTTTTGCTATAATAAATATCCCCCAAAAATATATAAAACAATTATTTTTTTCCTCATTTTAGGCCGATACATATTCTTCTACATAGTTTTCATTAAAAAAAATCACAATAAGCACTTTGATTATAAATAATTGATTGGTTTGCGCAAAAGTTATAGCGTTTACAAAATAGGAAGTAGTTTTATGGCATTTTTATTAATATTTTTTTTACTAGTAATGGCGGTGATCAGCGTTTTTTTTCAGTACTGCGACATTATGGCGGACACTTCGGACACTTTTGACACATTTTTGGGACCATTGGCATTTTTATAGCGATCAGTGCTATAAAATTGCATTGATTACTATAAAAATGCCACTGGCAGTGAAGGGGTTAACACTAGGGGACGGGGAAGGGGTTAAGTATGTTTCTGGGTGTGTTCTAACTGTATGGGGCTCACATTGTATGAACAGAAGATCAGCATTTCTCCCCTGACAGGACCTTGCTTTGTCCTCGCTCTGTACCGAGCAATTGCGGGTGCCCAGCGGTGATCGCCAACGTAGAGCTACGGGCTCTCGCGCAGGGGAGCCGACCTGCCGCCGTAGAACTTCGGCAACCAGTTAAAACATCACTTTCTATTCCTGACTTGTGTCTGGATAAGTTGCCATGCCATGCCATTAATATAGAGTGGGTAGGATGACAAGAAAAAAACACACACACACACACACTCTTTTAAGTTTATGTTTTCCTGGGGTATAACACTTAAGGGGTCACTAAAGGATTTTTTTTTAGCTAAATAGCTTCCTTTACCTTACTGCAGTGCTGTTTTCATGTCCTCATTGTTCGCTTTTGCTTTGATGTTGCTGTAATTCTGCTCTGATCTCCACACTTCCGGGTTGTCTGTTTCCTTATAACCACAGTACTGGGAGCTTTCTCACTGTGGTCACTAATCAAGGAGGTGTGATTACTGTGTGTAAACTGAAACTGGGTTGGTGCTGAGGGGTTTTAGACAAACCATGACTGCCCTCTATTGGCTCTCTGGCTCTGTACATCAGAGAGACAGGAAATAACAGCAAAAACTAAACTAGAACTGCAGGCACATTATATGATTGATTTTTATCTATTTTTAATCATTTTTAAAAGGAATCAGTTAACTTTTATGTCTCTATACTTTTATGTCTTCAGAAAAACGACCAAAAAAAAATTCGAGCATGCTTCAATTTTTTAATGTAGTTTTTTAGAATGTCGTCTTTTGTTTCACAAAAAAATTATCGTGTATGGGCAAAATGACGTTTTTAAACCTGCGCATGCTCAGAAGCAAGTTATGAGACGGGAGCTTTAATTGAACAGAGTGCCGTCAAACGTGGTGTACGTAACCGCGCTTTGCAAGAGCATTTTCAGAAAACGATGGTGTGTAGGCAACGTCGTTTTTTAAAATGAAGTTTGAAAAACGTTGTTTTGTTTTGTGATATAAAACAACGTTTTTCTTTACATCACAAAAAGTGATCGTGTGAACGCGGCATTAGTGTAGCAATATGGTTACATTTAATGAAGGTGCAACATTTAGCAACCTATTGCTACACTGAGGCCGCGTACACACGGAGGGACATGTCCGCTGAAACAGTCCGACGGACCGTTTCCAGCGGACATGTCTCCTCCGAATTTTCATCCGACGGTGTGTACACACAATTAGAACAAAATCCCCGTCGGCAGACAGTGCGGTGACGTGGCGGTGACGTTGATGCCGCCACGACACCGCACCAGAAAGTAAAAAACTTCCACGCATGCGTCGCGTCCATTCGACGCTTGTGCGGGCAGATATGTCCGCTGGTTAGTGTACTAACCAGCGGACATATCCGACGGACATGCTTTAAAATTTGTCCGCTGGTCAGACATGTCCGCTAGCCCATACACACGATCGGATTTGTCCGCTGAACTGGTCCGTCGGACCAGTTTCAGCAGACAAATTCAATCGTGTGTACACAGCCTTAGAGGTGCCTCTCTTCTCTTTGATACCATGTAAAAAAAATGCTTTGATATACAAGTGCTTTGGATTACAAGCATGTCTCTGGAACAAATTATGCTTGCAAACCAAGGTTTTACTGTACCTGTTCCTGGAAGTTTATCTGAACATAAAGTATCATGGAGACCTCAAACCTATACAAGCATGTGTGGGATAGACATATAGAGGAGTGCAATTAGGATTGGGTTATAAGATAAAATCCCAAACTTTGAGCATCCCCTCATATTGGTTTGACTTATCTCCTTGCATCTACACTTAAAACATGTTGCAGCCCTGCTACCTGTGATTCTGAGTTTTTTACATGGGCTGTGGTTTGGCTGTAGGATTGTTGTAGCAACCATTGCTATCTCTGCCTACAATAATTATTACATTACAGATGCTAAGTTTCACAACACTTTAATTATACATACGGCATTCGATTTTTGGGCAGCAGTGATCCTCTTTATTCAGTATAGGGTAAGGGTTCCAGGGTTTTTTACATAAACTGAAATTTAGAGGAGGGCATGTCACAGGAGAGCAGAAAATCTTGACCAAAGTTTTGTCACAGGAACAATTCTGGCAATTGTCAATCCAGGTCTCTCCAGGCTGAAAAGTAAAGTCAAAAACTGTTTAGCTAATTTTCCCTATTTATGGTAGTTATGATAATATAACGATAATTAACAAATTGAGAAAACATGTGTGATGTGCCTGTCATTGCTTGAAAACGCACCAGAATAATTTTCTATCCACAGCTTCAGCCTTGATACTTACATTCTTTTCTGTCCCATTGGTTCCCATGCAACCTGCAAATAAAGATATTTTATTTATGCATTTTTTTGTGATATTGAACATAGATAATAAGTGTGCTTACAACTGAAATAGAGGAGAGGGGCATAACTCTTCAGAAGCATTACCAAAGCACAATGAAAAATACTGTACACATCTTTTGCAAATGTGTTACTGAGTCTGTAAATTTTTACATGATATTTTTTGTAATACTGATTAATAAAAATGTCAAGCAGTATATACATAAAACATCTCACATGGGAAATTAAAGACAATTAAGGTGTTCTGTAGTCCTAACATGCTACCTGAAAATATGGAAAAATAGGAAAAAGAAACTGCGCTAGGATATAAAATAAATACGGCCTAAAGCTTTATTTAATAAGCAGCAACTAACCTGTAAACATAAACAGTGAGCAAAGTGGAAAAAATATATATAGTTGTGCTAGTTTTAAAACCACAGTTTAGGGGGGAAGTGAATCAATCACCACCACTGTAAGTGTGGAATATATAGTGCAAAATATGAATAGACACTGATCATACCATACACTTGCTTGAACAGTAAAGCAAAAAACAAAAAATGGATAACAGACTTTGTTTTGGTTGATATACACTTAAAGGGGTCGCAAAGCCTCAAGTTTTTTTTACCTTTATGCATTCAATGCAGTTTGGTGAAAAGCCTTTTGTGCTACAGCTGCTCCCCAGAGCCCCCCTTTTCCTTACCTAAACTAAACCCGATCATTCCAGCAATGAGAACAAGCCCAGCAGCTCATTGGCCCCCACTGCTGTCAATTAAATTCAGTGGCACGGGAGCTGGGGGATGTGGCAGAGTCCTGTGGTCTGTGTCAATGAACACACCAGCAGGATTCTGGAGTGTGTGTGCCCCCATGGAATATGGCTCTCCGTGGGGGCACTTGATGAAGATGAGCCACCGTGGTACCCCAGAAGAGGACCCCAGAAGAGGAGGATTGGGGCCACTCTGTGCAAAACCCGTGCACAGAGCAGGTAAGTATAACATGTTTGTTCTATGGTCCGTGGACATAAAAAGTAATATGAGGATATATGTGATTGTGATATGGTGATCCAAGGGGGCGTGACAACTTCACCACCCACCATGATCACATTATCCCTTCTTACCACTTATCACTCTGGGAGACACATACACTTTCTGTCCATACATATGTAGGTCACCTACTAGATGTAGTATGTATACATTACGACAACCTACTAGTTGTCTGTTTACATGGAAGACCATTCATTGGTACATGTAGTCATCCAGTCCCTTTATTAATATTTATTTTATTAATTCTTCATTCCCATTCAGTCATGGGTCATAGAGATTTTATGTAATTTAATTTTTATCAATTTTAATAATATTTTTATTTGTCTATTTTGGATAGCAGTTTAATTGGATGTTTGCCCATTCACCTGTGTTTATAGGGTCAACTTGTGGTTATGGAGAATTTGACTAACAGCTCCAATCAGTTGCTTTTCCCCGGTATTTCGTATAACTGAAGTTCTCTAGTGTATTCACTGGGTAGACTGCCACTGCAGTACTCTTATGCAACCACTGGAGGGAAACCGTTTGGTCAAGCTAGCACGCTGTGTGATGGACGTCGGTATGGACGGCGCAATCGCCGTGCACTGATGGACGGTGTGGACGTGCACGCCGACGGCAAGTGATGACGCGATCGGATGCGTCTCACGTTGTTGGACGTGTGGACGTACACGCCGACGATTAGTAATGACACTATCAGACGCGACTCACAGCGTAGGACGTACGATCGTACGCCACGTCGAATGTCAGTGACGCATGAACGTCTGACCCACATGAACGACGGGATTGGCGACACATCAAACAGATTGATTATTTAAACGATGACCGGGAACCTAGTGACTAACCCCATGAATAAGTCCACGCAACGAAACATGTCAGGGATTGGTCACTAGGTCATCACTTTAGTCTCCCCTGGATACTTGATTGCGAAACGATTCAACCAGTGACAGACACCGATTGCAGCATTATCGCATTACATCAGAGAGGGCTGTGAGTACACTTGGGCTGTTCGTTGGTCCGCCGTGACCACTGGTTTACCTGGAGAAGTTGTGTGCTGCATTTGGAGTTTTCAATGCATGATTTCAAGAGATTTTTGTGAGTGCATATTTTGGAGGATTTTGCATCTGGTGTTTTATTAAAGTTGTTTTACAATATCACACTATTGTTCACCTTTTCTTTTCCCTTCATTCATGTGGCAATTGTCCCCATTATGATACATCATTGCCTTGAGATGGATTTCCATTGATGGACCTGACGCCTCCTGGTCAAAAGCTCATTTGCCACATCACGAGAGTTTTTTGGTGGGTGTGCATTCCTGCAGGGTGGTGGATTCACTTCAGTACTTACGGTGTGGTGGAAGGATATTAGAAGATTTCACAGGACATCATTGTGTCTAGACTGTTATTGTGTTATTTATTCGTTCATTCATCATGACTTTTTAAATCCACGGACCATAGGTGGAAGGCGGGGCCGCAGGCGTGCCTGAGTTTGTAGGAGGAGTCGGAGGGCTATTTATCCCTCCTCCCCTCTAATGTCCGGTGATGTAAAATTTCATCGGACCTATGAAAACCTCGGACCCGCGTCACTTCCGGTGCTCGTACGTCAGAGCACAGCTGATCGAGGGTCCACGGCGCATGCGCTGCGCATGCGCCGACGCCTTTTTTGGTTCATGAAAATCCTCGACTCGGGTGGGCGGGCGGAGGCGGAGCTGGATTCTCAATTACAACACCGCCAGCACCGCCTCCAGCCCCGTCCCTAAGCATAGGCTTATTGAGGTCTGAGAAAAATATTGACTCGGATGGGCGGGCGGAGGCGGAGCAACATTCTGAATGACATTATCTCCAGCACCGCCTCCAGCCCCGTCCCTAAGCACAGGCTTATTGAAATCCATGAAAAACATAGACTCGGGTGGGCGGGTGGAGGCTTATAAACCATCAATAGCCATCCATGTATAATAACATGTTACATTCTTTTTCGAAGTTGCGCGGGTGTGCGCAATATTAATGTAAGATGTTATTATACATGGATGGCTATTGATGCTTTAAAAGCCTCCACCCGCCCACCCGAGTCTATGTTTTTCATGGATTTCAATAAGCCTATGCTTAGGGACGGGGCTGGAGGTGGTGCTGTAGATAATGTCATTCAGAATGTTGCTCCGCCTCCGCCCGCCCATCCGAGTCTATATTTTTCTCGGACCTGATTAAGCCTATGCTTAGGGACGGGGCTGGAGGCGGTGCTGGCGGTGATGTAATTGAGAATCCAGCTCCGCCTCTGCCCGCCCACCCGAGTCGAGGATTTTCATAGACGAAAAAGACGTCTGCGCATGCGCCGCGCATGCTCTGTGAACCCGTGATCAGCTGTGCTCTGACGTACGAGCACCGGAAGTGATGCGGTCCGATTTTTTCATAGGTCCGATGAAATTTTACATCACCGGCGTCGGTGGGGTTTCTGGGTAGCCGCGTCACTTCCGGTTTCGTGCAGGTCGGCTGCATGTGTCTCACCATGGTCACGCTGGAGGAGGGGGGCACCCGTCCATCCACACCTACCCACGCTGCCTGGGCTCCATCTGGTATTGAGGAGGCCGTCCGCTTCTCCCAGTGCTCATTCACCCACCCACGCTGCGGGGGGCTCCATTTAACGGGAGGAGGCCGCCTGCCGATTTCCCAGGGCACGTCAGGGATCCGGTGCTTGTTCCTACCGGGGGGAGGGGGGCCGTCCATCTAGCTGCCCACCCACCTTGCCGTTACTCCGTCCAGTTGGCTCGCGCAGAGGGAGGGGGGGCTGCACCTCCACCTACGCTGCTCCTTCTAGCGAGGAGGCCGCCCGCCTCTCCCGATGCACGTCACTTCCGGTTTCTTGCAGAGCGGCCTGAGTATCGTGGCAGGGGTTATCCCTCGAGGGATATGGCTGCCAGAGGGGTGGTATTGTCACACGGGGGGCATGCCCGGACCATGGTGAGGAGGATCCTTCTGGGCAGGTTAGTCTGCGCGCCGTCCTCCTTCTTTCCTCGCTGATCGCCGCTCAGGGGACGCCAGCATGCCTCCGGTATCTAGCTCACGCCGGGCAGCAGGGAGAGGTTCCCACCTTCCACTCCTCCGTGGCTCCTTCTACTTGGCCCGCCCACGCAGGCACCATGGAGGGGGGGGGGCACTGTTCGGCCAGGCACAGCTTCGTAGGGGACGCCCGCTTCGGGAGGGGGTGGGGGGCGCATCCACCCATGCTGCCAGGGCTCCGTCTGCCTTTTAGGTGGCCGCCCGGTGCTCGCTTCTCCTTCCGGGATCATATCATGTGGGGCACCCCTCCGTCCACCCTCCCGCATACACTGTGAGGGGGGGGGCATCCGTCTGCCCGGCTGCGTCCCCCAGTGCTCAGGGATGGGGGGGGGGTTTGAGGTTCTGCAGCCTCACACCATCTTCTTTGTGACTGCTAGGGCTCTCTCCTGGTTAGCCTCTGGTTCACATGATGCTGGCTGGGGGGGGGCCGAGCTGGATGCCTTAACACGGGGGAGGGGGGGGGATCTACCCTCTAATCCTGGGCTCAAGCTGGCCGGCATGGGATGGGCATCAGTTACTTCTCATGGGGTCACACTAGCAGCTTGGGGGGGGGGGGGCAGGCTGTCCCCCGCATCTCCAGGGGTCTTACTGGCAGTATGGGGGAAGGCTGTCCACCCACTTCTCCAGGGGTCACGCAACCACTCAGGGTCACACTAGCAGGTATTCCAGGTATGGTTGCCAGGCCGGGAGGTGCCCTGTCATGGCCCCATGGGGGGGGGGGGAATCTTTCATGATAGTCTGGCTTTCTTGGGGGGCACGGTTCTAGGGGAGGGAGTGCAGTCCAGAAGGGGGGGGCTGGTTGGTGGGTTATCATGGCTTGTGCTTGCCTCACGTTGTTCATTTCTTAGCGGTTGTCTGTCAGTAGCAGGTTCCGTCATGGTGCTTGCTGTCAGTATGTTCTGTTATAGCGGTGTCATCAGTTGTATGTTTTCTGTCATAGCGGTTCGGTTAGCAGTATGTTTTTTGTCATAGCGTTTTTCTGTCAGCAGTATGTTTTTGTCATAGCGGTTTCTGTCAGCAGTATGTTTTCTGTCTCAGCGGTTCTGTCAGTATGTTTCTGTCTCAGCGGTTCTGTCAGTATGTTTCTGTCTCAGCGGTTCTGTCAGTATGTTTCTGTCTCAGCGGTTCTGTCAGTATGTTTCTGTATCAGCGGTTCTGGCAGTATGTTTCTGTCTCAGCGGTTCTGTCAGTATGTTTCTGTCTCAGCGGTTCTGTCAGTATGTTTCTGTCTCAGCGGTTCTGTCAGTATGTTTCTGTCTCAGCGGTTCTGTCAGTATGTTTCTGTCTCAGCGGTTCTGTCAGTATGTTTCTGTCTCAGCGGTTCTGTCAGTATGTTTCTGTCTCAGCGGTTCTGTCAGTATGTTTCTGTCTCAGCGGTTCTGTCAGTATGTTTTTTGTCTCAGCGGTTCTGTCGGTTCGGTCAGTATGTTTTGTCTCAGCGGTTCTGTCAGCGGTATGTTTTCTGTCTTAGCATGTTCTGTCATAGCGGTTGCAGTCACTGTATGTTTCCTGTCAGGTCATAGCGATGCGGTCAGCAGCATGCTTCTGTCGCGGAGCATTTTCACTGTCACCGCTCTGTCATCAGTCTCGGTCACAGCAGCTCAGTCCATGGCGTGTTTCTGTCATGGCGTGTTTCTGTCATGGCGTGTGTCTGTCATGGCGTGTGTCTGTCATGGCGTGTGTCTGTCATGGCGTGTGTATGTCATGGCGTGTGTCTGTCATGGAGTGTGTCTGTCATGGCGTGTGTCTGTCATGGCGTGTGTCTGTCATGGCGTGTGTCTGTCGTCACGCAGGTTCAGCTTGCACCAGTGGCCGTTCTAGCTTTGTTCGTTTCCATGTCTCATTATTTTGCATAGGTTGCTTTCCTGGTCCGGTTGGCTAGGGCTCGCATCTCGGGGTCTGTCACGTCTACAGGTCCATTCGGGCTGAGGTTTTTGTTTTCCAGACGATTGTTCACCTCAAACTTCTCGCCTGTCATGTCACATCTGGCTACGCATTGGGTTTCATTTCACGGGCAGGACTACCCAGTTTTGTCTCAGCGGTTCTGTCAGCGGTATGTTTTCTGTCTTAGCATGTTCTGTCATAGCGGTTGCAGTCACTGTATGTTTCCTGTCAGGTCATAGCGATGCGGTCAGCAGCATGCTTCTGTCGCGGAGCATTTTCACTGTCACCGCTCTGTCATCAGTCTCGGTCACAGCAGCTCAGTCCATGGCGTGTTTCTGTCATGGCGTGTTTCTGTCATGGCGTGTGTCTGTCATGGCGTGTGTCTGTCATGGCGTGTGTCTGTCATGGCGTGTGTCTGTCATGGCGTGTGTCTGTCATGGAGTGTGTCTGTCATGGCGTGTGTCTGTCATGGCGTGTGTCTGTCATGGCGTGTGTCTGTCGTCACGCAGGTTCAGCTTGCACCAGTGGCCGTTCTAGCTTTGTTCGTTTCCATGTCTCATTATTTTGCATAGGTTGCTTTCCTGGTCCGGTTGGCTAGGGCTCGCATCTCGGGGTCTGTCACGTCTACAGGTCCATTCGGGCTGAGGTTTTTGTTTTCCAGACGATTGTTCACCTCAAACTTCTCGCCTGTCATGTCACATCTGGCTACGCATTGGGTTTCATTTCACGGGCAGGACTACCCACCACGGTCTGTGGGTGCACGGGTCCTCAGTGTTCTGCTGTGCAGCAGGTCACTCGCACTCACTCACGTTGTTCACGGGGGGGGGGGGGTTGGGTCGTCGGGTTCTTGACATGCTGGGGTTCCTCCGTCACGGCCAGGTCTTCATACTTGGGTAGGCACAGAGGGGGTTGTGTTTCTGTTGGGGGTCCTACTCCAGCAGGGTTGGGCACAGAGCTTGTCGGTGCTATGCAGTCACAGCACGCAAACAGCCTTGTAGCTTTATTTGTTTTCTTTGTCTCGTCATACTGTTCTTTCGGGTATAGGTAGCCAGGGTGCGCATCTCAGGATCTGTCACGTCTACAGATCCATACGGGCTGAGGTTTCGTTTTTAAATGATTGTTGACCACAATCTTCTCGCCTGTATAACATACGTCATACGTGCACGTTCATTCTTACGCCTATACATCTACCCACCACGGTCTGTGGGTACATCGCCTTGAGTGTGTCGTTTTTAATTACCTGTCTGCGCGGCAGGTTACTCGGGCTCGCTTACTGCTTACACTTGTCACATACACTTGGGTAGGATCTGTCGTCAGGTTCATTCACGCGCTGAGGTCTGGTCATTTCTGCTCACATCGTTGGCCCAGGCAGCTACAGTGGGGGGGGGGGGGGTGTCTCATGTTTTGTTGTCTGTTGTCTGTTGTCTTTTCTTTCGGTTTTCTAGGGTTGGGCGTGCGGCACGTTTAGGGGGCGACACATTCTGGTGCATCCCGCCTGCTCCACGTGGGGGGTACAGAGCATGGCAGTACGCCGTCACGCAGGGGTTGGCCCGTACTTGGCTCAGCAGGGTGGTAGGTCTACAAGGGGTTTTCCTTTTCCGGCCGCAGCAGGGTAGGCGGTACATTTCAGTTTGGGTCCAGTTCCATCCCGGCTGCTTCACATACCAGCATTAAGCGTGTTCTGGCCGTTCCTGCTAGGACAATTTTATTAGGGTTCTCATCCATGGAGTCGTTGCTTCTTATCTTTGGGGCTGTTCTCTTGTTCATAGGTTGCCAGATCGTCGGGGCGGGTCCGTCAGGCCAGGCTCTTTGTCCATTGCCCGGCCTGTTGATAGGGGGGGTCCCAGTTACTCGGGTAGGTCGGGTCATTCCATGTCTGGTTCTGTCTCTGTATCGGTGCATATCGCTACTGCGGGGTGGCCTCGTCCATTAACATCAGCGACTCATCTTTCGGGTACCCGGCTCTCAAACCCTTTCCCTCCTATCAGTTGTCCGTTTTTTGCATCTCTCCTTCTCACGTCCCCTTACCAGGTATGGATAGTTAGGTCAGTGGTTGTGGGTGTTTGACATGGGTGTTGCTTTCACAGGGCTCCTCAGGGCGGCCCTTGTTCCATTCCCCCACGCGTATCCTCTCGCCACCAGCAGTTGTTCCCATGTCTGTGCTTTTGGAGGAAAGCTTAGTCAGTCAGGCACGGGACAGTCATTTGGTTTCGGGGTTCCTTCCAATCATCGGTTCTTGGGACGCTGGTTTTTCTGCTGTCGTAACGGATGGTTATCGGAGCCGTTCTTGAGACTGTCAGGGCGTGCTTTCTCTACCAGACAGATATTCGTGCCCTTCCATTTCTTTATCACACCTACTTCTGGGTCTTTTTGCCCACTTATAGGCGTACTGTCCAGCGAGGCTAATGGCACACCTCAGGCCTGGGTAGTTAGGGTATCGTATTCCTCGGTGTAGACTCTGACTACAAGTGGAAGGCGGGGCCGCAGGCGTGCCTGAGTTTGTAGGAGGAGTCGGAGGGCTATTTATCCCTCCTCCCCTCTAATGTCCGGCGTCGGTGGGGTTTCTGGGTACCCACCCACCCGTTCCCCCTTTTTTCATGGTATCATTTTCTTCATTCATTTCTTCATAATTACTTCAGGGTATGCCCACTTATAGGCGTACTGTCCAGCGAGGCTAATGGCACACCTCAGGTCTGGGTAGTTAGGGTATCGTATTCCTCGGTGTAGACTCTGACTACAAACTTTATTGTGCATGCTATATAGCGCACTCTGTTCACATATAGAGTGTTCATCCACTTGTTTATTTCATTCACTTGAAAGATTTATATGTGCATGGTTTTATTTTTTAATTTCATCATTTGTTTTGAGCGCTGTTTATACAGCGATTGATATATTGTTTCCACAAAGGTATCACTACAAGTATAATTTCTCACATTTATTTATTAATAGCAGCAGCTACACTTTATATATTCATATATAATTTTTTCTTTATTTCATTCATCTACTCTGGTTAAGCGCAGGGGGGTGGTACTACCAGACGGCCTTTTTAAAGTTACTATAATTTTTTACATAACATGTTTGGTATTTAGAAAAAAAAAACAACCTTTACAATCACTTTAAATACAACTGGTTGTTTTTAGCCCAAAACACCATCATTGGGCTAGTGATGCTTTATAGAAATACCCTTAAATCGTTGTCTATGTTGTAACAATAATTACTTACTAGGACATTTGTAGTGAAAACAGCAGCCATCTTGATCATAAACCTTCATGGGTGGGATCCCATATTTACATATAATGGCTTCCACTTGGGGACATTGTAATGTAGAAATGTAAAAGGTTCCATTTTCATAGCATGTGGCATTAAGACAGTTGTTTCTGTAAATTGCCTGTTTGCTATACTGGTTCAATTTCTAGGGGAAAAACTTACAGTTAGTAGATTATCATAATTCTTGCTACTATATATAGATATAGGGCCAGATTCTCAGCGGCGCTACGCCTGCGTAATTGGATATGCGCGGCGTAATTGTAAATGTGCGCCTGCGTATCGATGCGCGGTAAACATAGAACCACATACGCTAGAACATCTTTTTCGTCTGAGCGGCGAAAATGCTTTAAGCCAGCGCGGCGTAGGCGCATAGTTACGCACCGTAAATATTCAGTTCCCATTGAATTAGCATGCAAATATGCAAATGAGGGAGATGCGCGGATTCCCGAAACTACGTGCGTTCGGCGTTGGCTACTTGTGGTGCGCGTAACACGAAAGCCTTGAGTAAACATACCCCTCATAAAAACACGGGTAACTTTGCTCAAGACCTTGTGCAAGTCAGCTGGAGAGCAACTACAGCAGCACCATAACGGACGAGCTGAGCAATCACACTTACTGGACAACACATTCGTATGCCAACATGCCAGGGGCAGCCATGGTCTTATCACTACTAATTTATGCAGAGGAAGAGGAGCATAGAATGAGGAGGACCATCAGGGCCATTGATTGCACACATGTGGCACTCCAGCCCCCCAGTGCCACAGAGCACATATACCACAATCGGAAGCATTGGCACTCCATCAACGTACAGGTGATAGCCGATGCCAAATACCTCATATGGCACGTCCGTGCCAAAGACCCCGGGTCCAGTCATGACAGCTACATATACCGTCAAAGCAACATCCCAGAAGATTTTGAGCAGGACATGTATGGGGACAGCTGGCTGGTTGGTGAGTGACATGGGTGGCAGGCATGACTGTCCCCCCCATGATGCTGACATCACAAGGGGCACATGCATGACTAACATCCTCCTGTCTTTTCCCTTACAGGTGACTCGTGCAGTGGTGGAGCGCACATTTGGCCTCCTGAAGTCCCGTTTCCGATGCCTGGATAAGTCTGGGGGGGCCCTATTGTATTCCCCCAACTTTGTGGGTCAGATCATCGGTGCATGTTGCATTCTGCACAACTTTGCCATGAGAAAGGGCCTGCAGATTGCCCTACGTGATGACCTGACCCCCCAACTACACAGCCCCCCCTGCCAGAGGAGACCCCGTCTGCTGGTGGAAGAGCAGTCAGGAGGGTCCTCGTGTTACGAATCTTTGACCGTTAAACACACACATTCATCATAGCACACAGACAATGCACACGTGTACACCACTGTGGTCCCTAGATCACACACACCACATCCACATCACATTGGATTAGCCCAAGTCCAGCATGTAGGACTTGAGAGCAGCAACGCCACGTCAAGGCCCCAATGGTGTCGCTGTCCATTCATACACCATTCACACAGCCGTGGGGATAACTTCTCCCCAACGGCCGAGGGTGACACCCCTTACTGGCAGGAGTGCCACCCCCTCACATTCACACACCATTCACACTGCACCGTGTGCAGTATCAAGTAAAAAAAAAAAAGCTCTTAACCAGAGCATAATATAAATAAAAATAAAAAGCTCTTAACCAGAGCATAATCTAAATAAAAATAAAAAGCTCTTGACCAGAGCATAATCTAAATAAAAATAAAAAGCTCTTAATCAGAGCATAATATAAATAAAAATAAAAAGCTCTTAACCAGAGCATAATATAAATAAAAATAAAAAGCTCTTAACCAGAGCATAATATAAATAAAAATAAAAAACTCTTAACCAGAGCAAAATAATAATAAAAAAAAAATTAATGGGCCTGCCGGGGGCTCCGCCTGGTGCCACGGCTCCTGCCCCTCACTTGCCTGGGGGCAGCCACAGGTGGGGGGGGTGGGGTAGCAGGTGGAGGAGGAGCATCCCCACGTCCCTCCCTGGCTGCCTGCATGCCCTCCAGGGCAACCGCTATGCAGGTCTGCACAGCTGTCTGCTCCTCGACTGCAAGGCGCAGGGCATGAACCTCCCCTACAAGGTCGGAGGTGGTCGCCTGCAGCTCCCCCAGGCTGGTCAGCGTCGCTGCGCTGTTGCCAGCAATGTCTTGTATGGCATCTGTAAGGTGTCCCGAGGAGGCCAGGCTGTCGGCCAGGCGCCTAATCTCCTCCATGACCTCTGACAGGTGGCGATTTTGCTGGTCCTGCTGTCTGGCCAGCTGTTCCGGCAGGACCTTGTGAACACCCCTGGTCTTGCACGTCGCCTTCCGGGGAGTGGCAGGGGACCGGGCATAAGGGGAGGATGTTGAGGGGCCGGAGATGAGGGGGGGAAACAGAGGGACTGGAGAGGTTGGGGGGGGCACTGAGCGGTTCGATAAAGATGGGGGGATAGCCTGGTCTGGTCCAGGGAACCCATCGTCCTCCTCCAAAACAAGGTAGAGGTCCTGGTCCTGGTCTACGACGAATCGTAGGGAGGCTTTGCGCATGCGCAGAAGGCATCCACGTCATGGCGCGGGTCAACCACGTCACGGCGCGGGTCATCCACATCACGGCGCATGCTCCGTTCGTCCCGGCCTGCATTTGCATGGGGTCACGCTTCATTACAATGCAACACGCCCACTTCCCTCCTACTTTGTTGTTGCGCCGGATTATGCCGATGATTTTACGTGACGCAGGCGCATCTTGGAGCGCATTTACTTAGGGAATACGGTACTTGCCACTCCGCGTTACGTCGGCGTAGTGCATCTGAGATGCGCAACGCCTGCATAATTAGGCGCGCATCTATGAGAATCTGGCCCATACAATATAAATATAATATAATATATTCAATTATAATAAATATATAAATGTATCTCGCAAACGTGAGTACACCCCTCTTATTTTTGTAAATTTTTTATAATATCTTTTCATTTGACAACACTGAAGAATTTACACTTTGCTACAGTGTAAAGTAGTGAGTGTACAGCTTTTATTACAGTGAAAATGTGTTGTCCTCTCAAAATAACTCAACACAACTCAACGTCTAAACCGCTGGAAACAAAAGTGTGTACACCCCTAACTGAAAATGTCCAAATTGGCCCAAAGTGTCATCATTTGGGGGGGCCACCATTATTTTAACCTCTTGTGCATGGAGTTCACCAGAGCTTTAAAGGTTGCCACTGGAGTCCTCTTCCCTTCTCCATGATGACATTACAGAGCTGGTGGATGTTAGAGACCTTGCACTCCTCCGCCTCCCATTTGAGGATGCCCACAGGTGCTCAATCGGGTTTAGGTCTGGAGACATGCTTGGCCAGTCTATCACCTTTATACTCAGCTTCTTTAGCAAGGCAGTGGTCATCTTGAAGGTGTGTTTGTGGTCGTTATCATGTTGGAATACTGCCCTGTCCTTAAAGGGAGGGGTTCATGCTCTGCTTCAGTATGTCACAGTACATGTTGGCATTCATGGTTCCCACAATGAACTGTAGCTCCCCAGTGCCGGAAGCACTCATGCAGCCCCAGACCATGACACTCCCACCACCATTCTTGACTGTAGGCAAGACACACTTGTCATTGTATTCATTACCTGGTTGCCGCCACACAAAATAAGTTGCCTACCAAAAATTAAATGTGCATATACAGATATATATCCAAAAATTATATATATATATATATATATATATATATATATATATATATATATATATATATATAAAGTGCAATATGCTGTAGGCTGCAAAATGCTGTAACTTTCTTAAAACTATGCAAAATAAATAAATAAATGCATTCAAACCAGCAATACAGTGCAATATACGCCTTATTGCACACAGTGGGCCAGATTCACAAAGCACTTACGCCGGATTATCTCGAGATGTGCCGTCTAAGTCTAAATTTGCTCCGGAATATTTTTTGCACCGTACCCACATCCGGGGTAAATCCGATTGCCTTTCGGGGGATCAGGAAGGAATTTTTTCCCCTCCGGTAGCAAATTGGATCATCGCTCTGCTGGGGTTTTTTGCCTTCCTCTGGATCAACTGTGGGTATGGAGTTGGGTGTATGGGAGGATGTACTGTGTTTTACTTTGTTTTATTTTATTTTATTTTATTTTTTTATGGTTGAACTGGATGGACTTGTGTCTTTTTTCAACCTAACTAACTATAACTATGAAAACTAGATACGCACCAAAATAGGCTACTCCCGACCGGCCTAACTTGCCTACGCCTGCACATCCTGGGCCAAATTCAGAAAGAACTTACCCCAACGTATCTCGATATGCGCCGCGTAACTGTCACTATGCGGCGTTGTATCTATGCACCGTACCCAGAAAATGAGATACGACCAAAAATCGGCTTCATTCGACCGATGTAACTGTTTTGCGTCGGTGTTTCGTAGTCGCATATTTACGTGGGAACAGCGTGCACACCCATTGATTTTTGTATTTAAATATGCAAATGAGGGAGATACGGCGTTTCAGAAACCTACGTTTGTGCGGCGCTGGCTCCGCGCGGTGGGCTTAAGATGTACGTCTTGCCTAAAGTTACCCCTCATAAAGCAGGGGTAACTTTGCAGCAGACATGCACAGGTCACCTGGAGAGCAGCTCCAGCAGCACCGTAACGGACAAGCTGAACAAGCACAATTGCAGGACAACACATCGGTCTGCCAACATGCCAGGGGCAGCCGTGGTCATAGCACTACTGCGTCTACGGGCACGTAGGAGGAGGACACGGGAGAGGATATTCCGAACGCGCATCAACGTGTTTGGCATGGGTGAATCGGAGGTGTATTGCATCTTCAGATTCAGCCCTGATGCCATCCTTGAAATAGCCACAACCCTGCAGGGTGACATCAGCAGCCAGACCCACAGCAAGCAGTGCAACCACTGGTGAAGGTCCTGGCAACACTGCATTTCCTTGCCAGTGGATCTTTACAGCGTACAAGTGGAGTTGTGGCTGGGATGTCACAATCTTCCATGAGCAGATGTGTGCACCAGGTTGTCCCTGCAATATTCACACGCATGTCCCACCACATCATCAGACCCACCCAGGAGCACCTGCGGCTGAACGCAATGCAGGATTTCTACAGACTAGCAGGATTCCCACGCACCATCGGGGCCATTGATTGCACACATGTGGCACTACAGCCCCCCCCCCGTGCCACAGAGCACCTATACCGCAATCGCAAGCATTGGCATTCTATCAACGTACAGGTTATAGCCGATGCCCAACGCCTCATATGGCATGTCTGTGCCAAACACCCCGGGTCCAGCCACGACAGCTACATATACCGTCAAAGCACCATCCCAGCAGAATTCGATCAGAACGTGTACAAGGACAGCTGGCTGGTTGGTGAGTGACATGGGAGTCAGGCATAACTGTCCCCCTCCCCCATGATGCACACATCACAAGGGGGCACATGCACTACTAACATCCTCCTGTCTTTTCTGCACAACTTTGCCATGAGAAAGGGCCTGCAGATTGACATACGTGATGACCTGACCCCCCTGTCCGAGGCTACCCATTCTGCTGAAGGAACAGCAGTCAGGAGTTGCCTTGTGGAACGTATCTTTGCACGTTAAAAAAAAAAATCATCATGGCACACGGACAATGCACGCATGCACGCCACTGTGGTCCCTAGATCACACACACCACATCCACATCACATTGGATTAGCCCAAGTCCACCATGCAGGACTTGGGAGCAGCAACGCCACGCCAAGGCCCCAATGATGTTGCTGTCCATTCACACGTCATTCACTCACCAGTCACACACCAGTCACACACCAGACACACTGTAGCCTACACTCCTCACCGTGTGCAGATTCTACAAGTGAAAAAAAAACACTCATGACCTGAGTATTACAAAAAACCCCAAAAAAACTCATAACCTGAGTATTACAAAACCCCCCCAAAAAAAAAAACATGACCTGAGTATTTGCAATGAACAACTTAAATCATAACATGATAGTACAAAACTCCAAAATAAATGAGCACGTGAGCACCAAAACAAGGGAAAAAAGGCACTCATTTGCCCTGGCGAGGGCTACGCCTAGTGCCCAGGCTCCTGGTCCTCAGTTGCCTGTGGGGAGCCTCAGGTGGGGGGGTGGGGCATCTGGTGGAGGAACATCCCCCGGTCTCTCCATGGCTGCCTGCCTGCCCTCCAATGCCATGGCAATGCGGTGGAGGTAGTTATTTGCCACCGCATGCATCCGCAGCAGGCGGGTGGTGGTGGTGCGCTGGTGCGCCTTGTCTGCCTCCCCTCCTCCTGTATGGCCACTGCCAGGCTCCTCCCCTCCACATGCATGGCAGCTGTATTAGCCTCAAGAGCCACTGTAAGGCTCCGGACCTCAATCATAAGGCCTGATGTTGTGGCCTGCAGCTCACCCAGACAGGTCACTATTGAAGTACAGTTCGTACTGATATCCTGCAGGCTGTCAGTTATGGAGGTAGACTAATCAGCCTGCTGGGTGAGTGCCAACATGCAGAGCTGCCATCAGGGGGGTACAGGCATTACACCTGTAAGGGGCCCGGGGGTCCCCAGGGGCCCGGATGGGAACCCCCTAAAAAAAAACAAAAAAAAACGTTATTTTTGTTTTGTTTTTTGTTTTAGGGGTCCGGAGTTCCCAAGGGCCCCAGATGGCAACACTCTCTTTTTTTATATCTATTTTTCTTCTTTTTTTTTTTAAAGGCCCACCCCGCTTCTCAATTCGCAGCAGCCCCTCCCCCCCGCTTCTCAATTTCAGGCGGCAGCACTCCCCCCCCAGTTCTCTGCTCCAGGGGGCCCATGCCTGAAGCTGTGTAAGGGGCCCCATAATTCCTGATGGCGGCTCTGCCAACATGCCAGGGGCATCCTTGCTCATAGCTATACTACTGACTTTAGATGAGCACAGAAGGGAGGAGGGTGCGGAGGAGGGCACGGGAGAGGATATACCGCACACGCATAGACCTCTTTGGCATGGATGATGAGGAGGTGTATCGCATCTTCAGATTCACCCCTCATGCCATCCTGGAATTAACCACAACCCTGCAGGAGGACATCACCACCCAACACACTGCTCACATGCAGTGCAGCCACTGGGCAAGGTCCTGGCAAGACTCCATTTCCTTGCCAGTGGCTCTTTTCAGCGTACAAGTGGAGTGGTGGCAGGAATGTCACCCCCACATTCAAAAGTCATTCACAAACAGAA
The DNA here is from genome assembly GCA_029574335.1 of Rana kukunoris. Lineage (NCBI taxonomy): Eukaryota > Metazoa > Chordata > Amphibia > Anura > Ranidae > Rana > Rana kukunoris. The sequence continues at coordinate 214,893,763 of CM056059.1, read as the reverse complement.
AAAAAAAAAAAAATGTCCAGCAAAAAAAAAAATGCCCAGCAAAATTAAAAAAAAAAACAGCAAAAGAAAATAAAAACTCAGCAAAAAACACTCTCCAAATCACTCTCCAAAAATCTCAAAGACATGTCACAAACCAACAAACACTAACAAACAACAGAACAAAAGCAGCTTGCTTCAGGAAGGGAAAAGAATTGGATGTACTTTTGCAATGCAAGGGCATTTCTCTCGGTCTATTTAAGCACTGTGCATAGCTCACTGAGTCTGACGGGTCTAGTTCCTATCTAACTGATTGCGCTGTGCCGAGTTCTGAGCATGCTCAGAGAGGTGCTGACCATAGTCTGCTTCATGTGCACATGCCCAGTCTGGCTGGCCCTTCATTTGCATGGGGTCACGGCTCATTTCAATGGAACATGCCCACGTCCTTCCCACTTTGAATTACACTGCCTTATGCCTTGGAATTTACATTGCACCGGTGACGTCGGTTTCAACGACGCTTTCCGATGTGAGCTGGAGCATGCACACTGGGCTTTTTCCCCGTCCGGCGCATGCGCAGTTCGTTCGGCGCGGGGGCGCTTAATTTAAATACAAGCTGCCCCATTTGAATTACGCGGGCTTACGCTGGGCCATTTTTGCTACACCAACGCAAACTACGGAGCAAATGGTTAGAGAATAGGGCACTTGCTCTAGTACGATGCGGTGGCGTAGTGTAAATGGCTTACGATACGCAAGCTAATTTCTATGAGAATCTGTCCCAGAGTCTGCATGTCAGTGGACTGCATAACTACACGGCATAACTTTGAAATGGAGAAAACTGTTTTGTCAGCTCTCTCCGGGTTCAAATGGGGCTGTGTGGCTTGGAGACCCTGCAGAGACTTAGGTGAGATGGGATCTCCAACCCTGTGTCCTGGTCATGTGAATAACCAGCAGGTTGTGTGCCCAGGTGCTAACAGCCAATATAATGAGGGATTGGTGAGAGCAGAGTGGAGAGGAAGGTGGAGTGTGTTCAGCTGGCTGCTGGTTTAAGACAGACCTGTGTGTGGGGAGCTGTCTGTCTGTCTGCCCTGGAAGACTACATCCCTGGTGTGGGGAAACTTCGTGCCTGACGGACTGGAAGGCTGGTAGACCTGAGGTGGCTAGCGAGTCCAACAGGGGCTGAAGGAAGTCCTGAAGTCTGGGAGACAGTAGGCTAGAGAATCCCGTTGAGGCCAGAAGTGGGCCAGATTAGCAGGTACGGCAAGGCTAAGTAAGCCTAGGAGCCAGGAGGCTTGGCATTATGTTTCTGTGAACTGTACTGGAGAAGAACCCCCAGCGTGGGAAATCCTATGTGTGAACTTTTATTTTGTTTCTTTAATATTAATGGGCTGTCATGCCCTCAAACCTTACAACTGGCTGCCGTGGGCTCGCTGAAAAACGCATTTACCACTTGAGTTAAACTCATCTATGTTTACAATATATATATAAATATATATATATATATATATATATATATATATATATATATATATTATATACTCATGTCACCATCACCAGTTGTGCCCTCACCTTATAGGCTTATTAGCTACGCCTTTAGATTACAATCACTCCTCTGCCTGGCCTCTTTAGATTTTCCTCCTTCTTATGGCTTATCCACTTATTCAGGCATCTCATATCAAAGGGTATACTCCATCCTTATAAATGTATCATTGGTCTCCACTCACATTGTCCACATGCAAGGTAAAAAAGCTTACAATAGTGCTTTACCATTTTATTTGTTTAAAACATAAGACAGATTTCACTGGCATTTCTTCTTTCTTTTTTTTTGTTTACAAACTTTTATTGTTGGAGGTAAGTGGTGGTACAAATCCAAGAAAATAAGTCATATATATAGAGAAGGAGGCATTTCTTCTTTCTTAAAATAAGCTTTGATATGTGTATCCACAAGTGCTAGGAAAAAGCTTTTACCTCATAGCCACCTCTGCAGACCCGGTTATCAGCACTCCCCCTGTCCTTTACACTGACTCTTTTTTCCTTCTGTTACTTCCTGGTTCCTCACATGTCAGACTCCCAAGCCTCCTACTAGTTTTGCAACTCCTTGTGACTTCTTCTAGGAGATATGATCCACACCACACACGCTTGACACCATCTGAACCAAATATGTTTATCTTGGTCTCATCAGACCACAGGACATGGTTCCAGTAATCTATGTCGCTAGTCTGCTTGTCTTTAGCAAACTGTTTGTTGGCTTTCTTGTGCATCATCTTTAGACAAGGCTTCCTTCTTTGATGGCAGCCACGCAGATCAATTTGATGCAGTGTTTGGCAGCACTCATACACCTATTTTCCAAAGAAAACCTCTGGATATGACGCTGAGCTTGTGCACTCAACGTACAGTATTTGTTCAACCATGGTAAAGGCGTGTTCTACGTGGAACCTGCCTTGTTAAACTGCTGTATGGTCTTGGCGACCATGCTGCAGCTTTGTTTTTAGGGTCATGCCAATCTTCTTATAGCCTCAGCCATCTTTATGTAGAGCAACAATTCTTTTTTTCAGATCCTCAGATAGTTCTTTGCCCTGAGGTGCCATCTTGAACTTCCAGTGACCAGTATGAGAGAATGAGAGCGATAACGCCAAATTTAACACACCTGCTCCCCATTCACACCTGAGACTTTGTAACAATAGTCACATGACACTGGAAAGGGAAAATGGCTAGTTGGGCCCAATTAGGACATTTTCAGTTAGGGTGTACTAACTTTTGTTGCCAGCGGTTTAGACATTAATGGCTGTGTGTTGAGTTATTTTGAGGGGACAGCAAATTTACAATGTTATACAAGCTGTACACTCACCACTTTACATTGTAGCAAAGTGTAATTTCTTCAGTGTTGTCACATGAAAAGATATAATATATTTACAAAAATGTGAGGGGTGTACTAAATTGTATGAGATACTGTGTGTGTGTATGTATTCATATATATATATATATATATATTGTGACAGGAAGTCAGGTAAATCTGTGTGTGTGTGTTGTCACAGACGGGAGATATATTTCTGCCTTGTTTAGACAATACACCAATTACTATTTGGCGTCGGCTGCAGAGATGGCCAGAGAGGTTTGGGGCGTTAGAAGCCCTCAGCTGTTCAAAATGAAGCAATTAAAGCCCCTATAAAGATAGCCTAAGGATGACGACTGATTGCTGCATCCTGAGGCTGTGTGAGTGAAGGAGCAGTCACAAACAGTACTGAAGAGGTGAGGTGCTGATGGATATTTCTGTGTGAGAAATATCAAAGAGACTTTTTGTTTTCTGCTGTAAGACCAGCAGTGTCTGCCCAGCAGTAGGCTGTGCCAGACTCCATAGGTAGGTTCCTGTGTTGGGAAGGTAGACGCCCCAAGTGGCAAGGGTTCATTTTATGTTTTGGTTATGCTGTTTTGATGCTTGCACGTGTATCCAGCAATATGGAAAAATAAACCATATCATTTGTTTTCAATCATCCTCAACTGCCTTTTTGTACAGTTCAGCGTGTAGTGAACCCATCCAGGGGGTCACACACACCCGCTACCGAGCTAATCCCTCACAATATATATATATACACACACACACACATGTTTGCAGGTTTTTTTTTATGATTTTTGTTTTTATATTCCATCTCTCACAGTTAAACTGTTGAAGAGTACCTATGATAAGAATTACAGACCTCTACCCTAGTTTTGGTAGCATATTATTCATGTTGAATGTTTGTTCCTTGCTAAATAATATTTTTTGTCAAGTTGTTATGGATAAAGTTTTGCTTTAATACAGTTCAAATGTGCCTCAACTTTCACAAAGCACTATGTGGTTTTCCTATGTATTGGAATAATACGCTGTTAAATTTGCTTTAAACATCCCTCAACAAAGAAAATATCATAACCCTGATAACTATCATTCTCATTTTTTTTTAAATCCTAAAAACGTTACAGTTGAAATATGCTACTGAAAACTTTTTACATTACTAAAACCTTGTGAAAAATAAACAGAAAAAGCAAACACTATAAACATATAATGTGTTAATCCATTAAACAGCGCTGTGAGAAATAGTGAAATTCTCCTAAGGTGTTTTCAAAATAGCTCACAGTGAATAAAACTGATAATATAAATGTGAGTGTAGATAAAAATCAATCCGTGAATATAAGACAATAGTCCATAAAGAGTGATCCAAAAATCTTCAGAGGTCTTCCACCACACCAACAAGTGAACAGTGCTTCCACCACCCCTCAGAATGGTCACTCACCAGAACTAATTGCCTCAGCACTCGCGTACCTAGGCAGATAAGCTTGTAATCACCATAAGGGATCTTCCAAAGATCATGTGGAATCCTATGTAGTGCTCCAAATTATTTCAACGTGTAGGGAAAAGAAAAAATTGTACAATAGTGTGATATCGTTCAAGCTGTTTTAATAGCACACCAAAAAACAAATCCAAAGGTTAAACTCACAAACAAACTCAAAATATGAGCAATGAATCACAGCAGTCACCGTCATCCTACAGATGTCTTTGCAAGGTATAGCACTTGGCCACGGCGGACCCACGATCAAACAAAACGGTCTCACCACTTGGCAGCTTGATTTTGCTGAGTAAATCATCAATGATGAAACATGTCGGGGCGTGGCTACATAGTCAGTGATTGATTGACTGCTGTGCTTGCTGTGCTGTGCAGTGTTTGGAGCCATTCACCAACTAGGAGAACCAGTCTTCAGCAAAATCAAGCTGCCAAGTGGTGAGACCGTTTTGTTTGATCGTGGGTCCGCCGTGGCCAAGTGCTATACCTTGCAAAGACATCTGTAGGATCTGTAGGATGACGGTGACTGCTGTGATTCATTGCTCATATTTTGAGTTTGTTTGTGAGTTTAACCTTTGGATTTGTTTTTTGGTGTGCTATTAAAACTGCTTGAACGATATCACACTATTGTACAATTTTTTATTTTCCCTACACGTTGAAATAATTTGGAGCACTACATAGGATTCCACATGATCTTTGGAAGATCCCTTATGGTGATTACAAGCTTATCTGCCTAGGTACGCGAGTGCTGAGGCAATTAGTTCTGGTGAGTGACCATTCTGAGGGGTGGTGGAAGCACTGTTCACTTGTTGGTGTGGTGGAAGACCTCTGAAGATTTTTGGATCACTCCTTATGGACTATTGTCTTATATTCACGGATTGATTTTTATCTACACTCACATTTATATTATCAGTTTTATTCACTGTGAGCTATTTTGAAAACACCTTAGGAGAATTTCACTATTTCTCACAGCACTGTTTAATGGATTAACACATTATATGTTTATAGTGTTTGCTTTTTCTGTTTATTTTTCACATCTATGCAATTTTGAAACGGCAGCTAGGTTCCGTATTTATTCATCTCCTTGTGCGCAGCGGTGGGTGATTAGATAGGGAGCGCATTGTTCAGATCACTCATTTTCATTACTAAAACCTTAGCAACAAGACAAAGCAGAAAGTGATAAAAAAATCTCCCCATTAGAAACACTGACATGCCTAAGATTCTAACCTACCCCCCCCCCCCCCCTCTATTCAAACCAATATTAAACCTTTTAACCGCAGGATGTTATAGGCTCATAAGCAGAAGTTTACTACCACTACTACTACTTCTACTACTACTACTACTACTACTACAAAACCATTGCACAGAGCAGTTAAGTATAACATGTTTATTATTTTAATAATAAAAATAAAATTGAAGCTTTAATGTCACTTCAAGCACCAAACTTTCTGCGCATTGCTTTTAGAAATGCAAATAAACCAATGTATTTTTCATATTTAAATGCCTGTTGATTGCTTTTTCGGTAATCCTAACTATAAGGACTCAAGCTAGAGCTAGAGTTTCAGAACCATCCAACATTGTAGTCTTGCATCTATCCCTACCTTTCAGATGTACAAATAAACTAAGCAAGGTGCAGATCAACATTTTTTTTTTACAATAGATATTTTTGCAAAGATTAATGCATGACATGAGGGAAGCAAAAAGAGTATTATATTAAACGAGCAGATAAAATGCATAAAGTTCAAATATTGCCATTGAAATTAATATTTTAGGTGCATACTATATAATGCAAAGAATAAATCATTGACAACACAGATATATTTTTGTTTTCTCCATTTTAAATTTTAAAGAGCTATGCAATGCATTAAAGAAACAGCTTACCTGGATCCGGGTTTTATCTAAGCTAACAATACTTGGCGTCGTCTCAGGTGTTGCTGCAACTCTCCCTGTAATAAAATATCAAATATTGATATCAGATGGAGATGTTTTATGACATGTTAACTCATCTATTTAGATAGACCTGTAGTATGTTGAAGTATCTGTAGCTCTTCTGTATTACCTTTTGTGGAGACCTGGGCCTTAGTCAATTTATCAAGTGCTCTGTGTTTTTCCATTAAAAACTGAGGCATACCTGAATAATAAACATAAGTCATACTTTGTTTTGTGTTTTAAGTAGCAATAGTGCAGCTTTAGAGCCGGTTAACGCTGGGGCGACTTGGGATCCGACTTGAAGTTCCCCTAAGTCATCCCAAGTCGTGTGGTTGAGAAAATCAATTGAAGTGAATGAGAGCCATCGTAATACACACTACTGAAGTCGCTTCGACTTCAGAAAAGGTTCCTGTACTACTTAAATCCGACTTATAGTCAACTTGTACCCATTGATTTCAATAAACATGTGCATTCTTTTTCGTTAGAATGCATTTTCGTCCAAATATCTGGTATTTTCGTTATCATTTTAACGAACGAAAACGAAAGCGCAAAAAAACAAAACCGAAAGATCCGACATAAAAAATGCTTTATTTTCGTTTTCGTTCAGATCCCATGATTTTTGATACTTTGTCGAATTTTCGTTGTTCGATTCCTACCTATATTCACTGTATTCAATATATTTGAATCGTCAAATTTTCGTCGTTCAATTTCAACCTATTCACTGTATTCACAGAACGACGATTTTCGATGCTTTGTCGAATTGAACGACGAAAATTCAACAAAGCATCGAAAATCGTAGTTTTCGGACGAAAACTTTCCCGATAAAAAGAAATAAATCAAAACGATTTTCGGGAGTAATGAAATACATTTATTTTCCGGACGAAAACGAAATTACGAAACAAAATATTTGAGACTGCACATGTCTAGATTTCAATGGAAGTTGCCTCAGAAGTCTGATCACTGTCTTAACTGAAGCAACTTTCCAGGAAGATAACATACATTTATCAGGCAAACCTCTCCCTCCCCCTCCCTCTCCTAGAGCTGATTGTTGTTTGGTTGGCCACTGAAAAGTCTCCTGTCCTGGAGGCGACTTGAAGTTGCCTTGTAAGTTGCCTGATCAATTCATACTCAAGTCGTGTCCAAGTTGTCTCCCAAAGTCGTGCTAGAAGTCGTGTTGCCCCAGTGTGAACCGACTCGAAGAAGAATAACATAATAAAGAAAACCTTTTTTAGAGGGTTGTCTAACAGCCAAACTAAAATTCTGTTTGGCCAAATAAAACTTCTGGCAGTAGAGCAGTGGTCCTCAACCTTTCTGGGGCCGTGACCCCTTGATAACATTTCTCAAGGTGTGGGGACCACTAAGGCCGCTCACACACGATGAGATTGTGTACACACGATCAAACCAAAATCCTCGCGGACAGACAGCACGGTGACGTGGCGGTGACGTCGACGCCGCCACATCACCGAACCAGGAAGTAAAATACTTCTGCGCATGCGTCGAATCCAATCGACGCATGCGGAGGATTTTTGTCCGCTGGTTAGGTGTACTAACCAGCGGACCTGTTGGACAGACGGCTTTCCAGCAGACAAGGATTAAAGCATGCTTTAAAACTTTTGTCTGCTGAAAACTGTCTGCTAGCCCGTACAGACGATCAAATCTGTCCGCTAAAACTGATCTGCGGACCAGTTTCAGCAGATTTATTTGATCGTGTGTACGCTGCCTGACAGTAAAAGAAAATTGTAGCGTGGGTTGTCAGCACCCAAGGCAAGACAAGTAATTTGCGCGCCTAACGCACAGACATTTAGCTCTCCCTGAGTCCCTTCCACTTGTACAGTGTTAAAACCCCTTATGGTACATTTTAGGTTGTGCAACTCTCTCTTTGTTCTCCTTTTTTCCGTTTTCTCTCTCTCTTTCCTAATTTATTTTTCTTTCGCCCTCATTCCTCTTTCTAGCTGTCTTTCTTGTTCTTATTATTTATCTCCCTTTTTCTTTGTTCAACCCCCTCTTTTCCTCTCCCTTCCATGTATTCTCTATTTTTGTTCCTTCTCTTACTACATGGTGGGGGTGGGATGAGTGGCAATGCTGGGGGGAGTTCTGATCAGCCAAATTTGGTGCTGATCTGAGAACTGTAGTGGGGACTTTTAATGGCAACTCCTCTAGCCCCTTCCACTTCACATTCCTCACCAGTCAGCTGACCTCTAGTCTCTGCCCCCCCCAGCAATGCCATAAACTGAATGGGCGGCTACAAACAGGCTCCAGGGACAGCCCTACTAGGTGGCCACATAAGGGCTGGGAGAGCGATTCTGGCTTCAGGAACTGCCCAGGATTCCGTGACCCCTGGCAAATCAACATTTGACCCCCAGGTTGAGAACCACTGCAGTAGAGGGAAGTGATGCATTTAACAGGTCTGGTATTGATTTTAAGGGGAACCCTATACTTAAAAAGAAAAAAAAAATCTCTTCCCAAAATCCACACCAGACCCCAATCTAAGCATGCAGTGTGGCTGGCTAGGATGAACATGTGACCTCTCTCCTCAACTTTACTAGGTCACATGTCCTCAATATGGGGAGGTAGCTTACAATGTGAGCAAAGCAACTTCCCCACATCCCTGGTCTGGTAGTTGTTGGGGTTTATGGGCAGTGTCTTATCAGAATATACAAACCCCCAAAACAATATTCTACATACTTACCTTTCACATACGCTCTCCTTCTGTATATACTCATTGGATTGCAGATTCATCTGGTGTATTAGACAGAACTTCCAGATTGGCAGGTGTTTGTGCCAAATACACAGTTTTTAAACTGGTGCCATGAGTTTTGAACTGGAAAATCTGCGGATACCTTTTCAGGTAGTTCTTGAACCTCTGGGCGAGGTATATATACCCACTGGGAAATTAATTTTTTGCATTTATCTCTTTATTGGTTAAGCCTGGTACACACTATGAGTTTGAAAAAAAATCTGTCAGCTCTGGCCATGTACTAACTATGCAACGTTAGTGCATCAATCTCCCCCACTGAATTGTTGTGCCCCCCCCCCCTGTCAGAACACTCTGATTTGTGCTTTCTGCCATTGGCTGAGATCACTGATCAGGAGACGGTCAAACAGACTGACATATATACGGGCCAAATGTCAGCAATAAAAATAGATACAAAGCCTAATACAATGTACATGCTGACATGGCTCTCGTGTGTCCAACTTCTGATATGTCTTTTTGATTGCAATCAGTGCATAAGTCAATTCCTACTCTTGTATTTTAGTTGTAGTTTCTAAAAATAGTCATTATACAAGTATTCAATTAATGTTGATAGAATTGCCTCTATTTCCCTATAGATGGCTGCATATAACTTTTAAAAAAACAATAGTGGATTTGCTAAAGCAAAATATCCCAATAGCTGTAAGGAAAGGTTTGGCGTGTAGTACTGGGGTCCACCAGGTGTCTCCTGGCAGTTTGGAACTGTCAGGGGAGCTTGTACCTGTTGGTGTTATGTCATCTTTGGGCCACACTACTGGCATCCACCAGAAGATGGATCCTGGCAGTGTGGTGCAGATGTTACCTTCTGCAATCAGGAATCACCTGAGCTTGTTAGCAGGTAATAGTAAAAATACCCAGCAAGTGCACACACACACACTGCAGCCTGTTTACCTGAGTCCAGATTCCTGTACCCTGTATCCTGAACCCTGAACCCTAAACCCGTTGTCTCTGTTCTTGCATCCCTGGATCCTTGCCCTGCAACCTGATTCCTTCCTTCTTTTCCCTTTCCATCTACTCCTGCCCCCCCCCCCCCATCTGCTGATCTCCTGTTAATGATCTCTGGACTGGCTTGACTTTGATTCTGGTTCTCCCCTTGCTACATATGCTGGTTGGTTACTGTCATTGTTTTGGTTGTTTGGTTTGTTCACTTGTTGTATTGGTGGTGTATTCACATTTATATGTATCTACCCTTAAATAAATGTACTTTCAGCTATTTCTGTTTGCGGTTTCCTCTGTTGCAGTCCACAAAGTTCTGGTCACTCCTGATACATGACAATAGCATGATAAGAACCTGTGGATATTAAATAAGAGCCGGTTCACACAGGCGTGACTCGTCAGGCGACTTAGCCGTCTGACACGTCACACTCCGTTCTGTATTATGGAACCATTCTAGGTTCCTGTACTACTTTGGGATGACTTAAGGGCAACTTGCATTGACGTCAATATAGAAGACATTTTGAAGTTGTGGGCAGATTGCCTTGCTGAGTCGCTCGGCAAGTTGTGCTGCCCCAGTGTGAACCGGCTCTAACTAATTTTTGTTAAAAATTTTGTAAACATAAGAATGATGTAGTTATTCAAAATACTATTTTATTTGTGTTATGATCTTATTATACTGTATAATTGTAGTTTGCCAGACTAATTATATTAGTGGTTTAGTGCATAGGACCAATATTTGGAAGAGAGTAGAGTACATGGACCTCAAAAGTAAATGTTTTTAATGTTTCAAATTGCTTACCTGAAGGTTGGACTGTTGTCTGATAAGTAGTAGTTTCAGAAAGTTCTTTTGTTGGAATAAGGCGGTTACTGACCTCTTTTACCTTAATAGATGTTATGGTAGGTCCTGTTGATGACAACGTAGATGATGATAGGTTGAGTGTGGGGGGCACTGTTGAAAGTTGACTGGTCAATACATCAACTTTGGTGGTAACAGGACTAATGATAGGAGAAGAACGTAGTTGTGTAACTTTAGAGGTTTCTAAATGAGTTGATGATTTAGAAAAGATTTCCAATGGTTTTATAGTTTCGGCTGTTTTTGAAGTAGATAATGAAAGCCCTGAGGGTCTGGAAAGTGCAACTATTGAATCAGCAATTGCACGTTTTGTTGGGACTTTAGTAATTACTGGTGCTGGAAAAGTTTCTGAAAAGCTTGATGTTTTATGCTTTGTGGACAATGTCATGGATTGTCCAAAATTGTTGGATACAGATATATTTGAAACTCTGATAGATTCTTCTCCTGGTGTTGAAAATGGAGTGCTTCGCATTAGCATGCTTGAAGTTGCAATATATATGGTCTTTTCGTTTAAAACCATTGCACCTGCAGAAAACAATTCAGAAAACAATTGTGAAATCATGCTAATTGTTAGGAGATCACTTGACAGCCCTACTGAGCAGGAAAAAAAAAGCATCATTAAGTGAACTGGTTTTGCCAGTTAGGTGATTTATCAATTCATATACAGTATACAGTAGATATCCTCATTTAAAGGGGTTGTAAAGACAAACATATTTCCTCTTAAATTAAAGTCTGACAATAGCTGATAAAGTAAAAAGTAATGTTTTGCATTATAACTAGTTTGATACCTGTTGAAATCGAGCTGTTTGATTCACCTCTGTCTCTCCTGAATCGTTATTCTCACTAACTTCCTGGTTTGCGGTGCGCATTCATTCTTGCTACACCATGGCCTAATGGGAACTACAGTTCCCATTAGGCTTATCCCTCACAGGCATGGAGGCTAAGAGAGCATCTTCATGCAGGGCTGTAATCATAGGGAGGGGGTGAGAACATTCTGCTTTCCACCATGCAAAACTGCTCAGATGCTAGTGGAAAGCAAGAAGAGGAGAGACAGGAAATGGCATTTTCAAACCTGTATTACTGTATTTTGGAGGTCAAAAGGAAAAATGAGGTAAATGATATTTAAATGCTCTAGCTTACAGAAATCAATTGATCTAATAAAAAATGAACCTTTAGTGTTCCTTTAAGGAAATTGGAAGAGGGAGATCAGATGTACATATTGGCTAAAAAATGTATGAAATCCCTCCAAAATGGATTTGGGGCGTGGCTACCGCACGGCTGTATGGACGGCTAATAGAGAGCTCCGCTCCAGAGACGGGAAACTAGCATACCGGTGGCACCATCTGCGATTTTAAACGGCTCCACATCCCGGCGGTATCCCTGCAAAACACCCGGGGATGGCTAGGAAGAGAAAAAACGCCACCCAGCCGGCGAAAATAGAGGATTACTTCTCAGCTAGAGGCAGCGGCGTGCTCCAAGATGGCACTGGCGGCTGCTCTCCTGCATCCACGGGAGGCTCATCTACCAGCACACCGAGCCCAGGTCCGAGGGGGGACAAACATCGCTGCTCTCTGGCTGTCTCCACACCCACCTCCTGCAGCCCGATGAAGTCAAGACCCACTCTGTCTACTGATCTGCACAGCTCCAAGGTAAGTGAGCAACAGGGATCAATGGATGACACAAGGGAGCTGGTAGGAACTATTAACACATTCCCCACTGCTGACCAGCCTCTCTCTGACACCACGCTAAAGGACATGTGGGTCTCTCTCCGCAGTTCCCTGCATTCATACATGATGGAATGCATGAGGAACTTCAAAGCAGAGATGGGGGAGTTGGGTGGCAGAGTTGATCACGTGGAAAAGAAGATGGGTGAATATGCCTCCTCTTACAATACCTTAGTTGATTCCCATAATGATCAAGCAGATGAAGTTGCATGGCTCAAGGCCAAAGTCGCAGACCTCAAGGACAGATCGAGGAGGAACAACGTCAAACTAAGTGGTGTCCCTGAGACTGTCCTCCCTGCTCAGCTCCGTCGGTATGCCCAGGAACTTATGGGGTCCTTTCTGCCGTCAATGCCAGCCTCCGAGCTAGTAATCGACCGCATCCATCGCTTCCTAAACCAGCGCATCTTCCAGAAAATATTCCTAGAGATGTGCTAATGCGGGTGCACTTTTACCATGTGAAGGAGCAGTTTACACTGGCATTTCGGAAGAACTCTCAGGCCCCTGACCATTACTCCAATCTCCAAGTATTTGCAGACCTCTCGCAGTACACTATGCAGAGGCGTAAGTCGCTCCTGCCTGTTACCAAGGCTCTCCGCAACCATAGCATTGTTTACAAATGGGGGTATCCAGCTAAACTCACTATAACTAAAGACAGTGTCTCCTCTGTGGTCTCAAACCTGGAAGAGGGCTTTTCGCTCTTGCGCAAATGGCGTATCCTGCCTGAGCATCCCCCGGAAGAGCAGGCGTCTCCCTCCAGAGTCCAAACTCAGGACTACTGGAAAGTGGTGTCGCACAAGCGCAACAACAAGAAAAAAAGTTTAAAAACCCTGTGCCTCAGTGACTAAGTTCAAATAGAGCTACGAGTTTCCTGAATGTCCCTGGAGTTCTCTTACCACAAACTCCCCCTACTTGAAGTAGGAGCAGTTACCCTTCCATCAGATTCCGAGTGAAATCTCCCTTTTTATACCTTGAGCTTTTTGTTTGTTTTCTCTTCTGTTTATTTCCAGCTTCTACCGATTTTACCCTTTCCCTGCCCTACCTGGGATGGAGGCTGTGCCGCTAATTATTCTGAAGACATCCTGCATCTTCTCAGCACCTTATGCCTGGACTCCGCTACAATCAGGTAACCGTTGGGACCCTCAGGAGGTACTGTTATCTTTCTTTATTTTTGTTCCTGCTGACCCATGGCTCTCACGGTAACCTCCTTTAACGTCAGGGGTTTAAACCACCCGGTTAAGCGGGCCTCAGTATGGAAGGAGGCCTTGAAATTACGCTCTGACATCGTGTGTCTACAGGAGACTCATTGGATGGCATCGGGTGCACCCCCTTTCCACCACAACAAATTTCCTCACATATTCCAGGCCTCTGCTTCCAAGAAACAAAAAGGAGTCCTCATTGCTGTCAGGGAGTCTGTGAGTTTCTCCCTTAAAGAGACGTTTGTTGATCCTGAAGGTAGATTTTTGATTTTGGTGGGAGTCTTCAACAACCAATTGCTCACAATAGTCAATCTTTATGCTCCCAACACCCACCAACTTCGCTTCCTAAGGAGACTTTTCTGCAAAGTTAACAAAGTAAAAAAAATGATTATGTGTGGTGACTACAACTTGACAGCTGACTTTGCAATGGACACTACCTCCAAATCCAAACGGTCTCTACCTGTCCTTCAACCCCTGCTCCACATGGAAGACATGTTCGATGCTTGGAGATGTCAACACTCAAATGAAAGGTACTACTCCTTCCACTCCTCCAGGCACAACTCCTACTCCCGTATTGACATGATTTTGGTGGATAGGTTTTTATTACAGAGGGTCTCCTCGTCCACCATCCATGACATCACATGGTCAGACCACGCCGGTGTCTGTGGTGGTGGACGGGAGAAGCCCGACGTCCCCATACCATGTTTGGAGAGCTGATTCCTACTTGCTCCAGCAACCGGATCAGGTGACCGCTCTAACCGCCCACTTGAGAGAATACTTTACATTGAACTCTTTACATTGGGTCTGTTTCTAACCCATGTACTGTTTGGTGTGCCCATAAGGCTTATATTAGAGGTATTTTAATCCAATTAAGGACACGGCAAAGAGGCAGAGAGCACGGAAGTTAGACGCTATCCTGGCTGAGATTAGGACCCTGGAGGCCCTGAACAAACAGGCCTCTAACGACCCCATGGCTGCCAGACTATTTGAGTTGGGCTCGGGTCTCAGGCGACTCCTACTTGAACGATACAATAAGCATATCCAATCCCTTAAATTAACCCACTATGCCTCGGGTAACCGCGCAGGCAAGTTTCTAGCTCAATGGCTGAAGAATTGTAGAGTAAATACCTCCATCCAGTTCCTTACCAGTAGCTCCGATGGCAGTAAAATCTATAACCCACAGGATATTGCCAATTTTTTTGCTGAGTACTATGCCTCATTATACAACCTCCAGGAGGACCTTGCCACTCCTCAGCCCACAAAGGCCACCATTCAGTCCTTTTTAGCTGATCTTAAACTCATCGCACTGTCTCAGTCTCAATTGGAGTCTCTAAATTCGCCTATAACGGAGGCTGAGATCCTGAGGGCGATTAGAGCCCTCCCTATTGGGAAGTCACCTGGTCCAGACGGGCTGCCCAATAGTTATTACAAAACTTTTGACTCCCTTCTTGCCCCTGAGTTAAGTAAAATGTTTTCAGAAGCAATGTTCTCTGCCTCTTTCTCAGATGAAATGCTTAAAGCCTACATTGTTACCATCCCAAAACCAGGGAAGCCACCTACTGAACCAGCTAACTTACGTCCCATTTCGCTGTTGAATACAGACATTAAATTGTATGCCAAGATTATAGCTTCCAGGCTACTCCCTATATTGCAAACTTTGATCAACCCAGATCAAACAGGGTTCACTCCAGGTCAGCAGTCATCTGACGCTACCAGGAGAGTCTTCGGCATTGTGCATCATGCTGGGGCCAGTGGAATGCCTTCTCTGCTCCTTTCCTTGGATGCGGAGAGGGCGTTTGACAGAGTGCATGGGTCGAGTCCTTAAAAAATTCAGGTTCTCTGGCCCTATCTTGTCGGCTATTTTGGCCTTGTGCTCCTCCCCGTGTGCCAGGTTTACACCTCTAGTATGCTCTCACATCCCTTTTGCATCACCAATGGTACTAGACAGGGGTGCCCACTGTCACCTTCTATTTTCAACCTCCTCATAGAGCCCCTGGGCAGATCGCATAACATTATTTTGTTTGCGGATGACATCATTCTTTTCCTGACGTCACCACAAACGTCATTGCTCCAGGCACATAATATTCTATCTGAGTTCAGCAACATTTCCTATTATAAAGTGAACTTTTTAAAATCCCTTATATTGGGCCTTAACCTTCCCCCTTGCCTCCAATCCCACCTACAAGTCTCCTTTCCATATGAGATAGAGGTTGAACAGCACCGGCAACAGAGGGGATCCTTGAGGGACTCAGAAGTGAAATTACCTTGGAGAAAACGTTTAGGCCTGTTATGGGACGAAGATGTTTTGGGTCTTTGGGGTTGAGGGAGGGTTTCTTTAAAATAGGTTTAATTATGCCTTGTTTTAAGCGTGTGGGCACTATACCTTCTTTGAATGACTGGTTTATATGATGCATGATGGGCTGTGCCGGGATATTGGCACATTCCTTCAGCAGTTTGGTGGGGATGATATCATTTGGTGCTGTGCTGTTTCGTAGGGTATCAATGATGTATTTTGTGGCCTCGAAAGTAGTGGGTTTTAAAGTGAACTTTGTTGCTTGTGGTGAGTTTGTGTGGGTATTAGGTGTATGGTTGACAGGGGGTTTAATGGGAGTTCTATTTTGCTGAATGCTTTCACGGATTCCTTCAATTTTGTTGATGAAATAATCCGACAATTCATTGCAAAATTCTTGGGTATCAGAATTGGGGGCTTCAAGACAGACGGGCTTCATGGTTTCGGAAACTATCTTGAAGAGTTCGCCGGGACGGTTTAGGGCATTAGTGATGATATTGGCGAAATTCTTTTTTTTGGCTTTGAAGATTTCTTTGTGGTATTTTTTTGTTATTACCTTGTAGATAGTATGGTTTTCCTCAGAAGAGCTTCTTTTCCAAGCTGCTTCCGTTCTTCTGCGCTCTTGCTTCAGCAACAACAGCTCGTCATTAAACCAGCTGGAGTTGTTTTTCCGGATGCAAGTTTTTTTTATGGGCGCTACTAAGTCTGCTGACTGTAGTAGAGCCGTGTTTATGGCATCTAGTGTTTCGGTGGCTGTTTGATGTGGTTGGATTGTTTTTAATTTTTTCCCTAACATGGTTTTGAAGAGCTCTGAATAAAGCTTCTTTTGCGATCTAGTCCAGTGTGTTGTCACCGGTTTTGACGTTTTTGTTAAAGGGGCATTTATGGTGATTGTGAGTTTAATTGCATGGTGATCTGTCCATGGCAACGATTCATTTTTTAGAATGTTTATTTCCAGATCTTGTCTGAAAATAAGATCAAGCGCGTGGCCAGAAGTATGTGTGGATCCAAATACTAATTGCTGCAGGTCTAATCTTTCCAGATGGTCAATGCAGGCATCGGCAACGGGATCCTGTGAGGAGTTGGCCCAGAGGTTGAAGTCTCCGAGTAGCAAAAGGTGTTTGCTGTTTAGGGTGTAAGTGGACATGAACTCTGTCCAAGGTGAGAGAAGCTGCATTTTGGACCTGGTGGTCTATAGCAGGGAATAATATGGACGGTCTCCTGGGGATTTATTTGGAGTTGCAGAGTGAGGGTTTCCATGAATGGGAGTGAGTAGTGAAGGGCTGGTTTGGTGATCGAGAGGTGACTCTTGTGGATCACAGCCAGTCCTCCTCCTCTTTGCCCCACTCGGTTTTCTGTTATAATGCGATAATTTACTGGCAGCAGTTCTCCTAGAATGGTGTTAAAGTTGGCTGTGAGCCAGCTTTCTGTAATAAAGAGGCAGTCGTGGATTTCTTGTTGGTGTTTTACTGCAGATCTGGTGTTGACCAAAGAGCATAATATGCGCTTAAGTTGGGACACCTGCAAGTGATTTTTAACTGTCGAATGTTGATTGATTCGTAACAGTTGTTCGCTGCTTAGCGCTTTTTTGTTAACGGCGGGTAATACTGAAGCAAATGATTTTAGGCCCCAGATGATTTCTGCAGAGTAACTCCAGCAAGTAATAATTGCAAAAAGTCACTGGGGTGAAGATGATTTTAATGTGGGGATAATTCACTGAATGATGGGGGGGGAGCTTACCCTCCCCGTTTGATCCAGAGGAAGGCGGAAAAAAACCTTAGCCGTGCTTTGTCAATCTGCAATGGCCAGGGAAAAAATTCCTTCCTGATCCCACTTGGGCGATCAGAGAACCCCTGGATCAAGACACTGAATGGTGGTAATTCTAGGATGTTGAGCCTGTTGGGCTTGAGGGGGGGTCTGGCATGGGGTGGTGGGAGCGAGATTGCCAGCTTCAGAATTGCTGGGGTGTAGCAAGATGGCGACCAGGCTGGACGATTGGGTGAGGCCTGTTATGGAAAGAGGGGGCACTGGGGCAGTGAGGAGAGACGTTGGGGCTTGTCTTGGATGAGGAGGGGGTTGGGAGAGTTTCAAGGGGGTATTGCAGAGTCTCCACGCTGTCCTGGTTCCTGGGCTACCAAGGGGTGTCCGGTAGAAGGCTGGGAAAACCACCTGACTAACCGAACTTCCTCTGGCAGTAGGTGAAAAACAACCAGACGAAGGCCGCCGGGGAGAGAGGAATGGCTGGGTCCAGGAAGCTGTGGTGTGTGCTTTGCCGCCAGGGGCTGGGAGGAGAAAACCTGCCTGACTGGCTAACTGTCTAGCTTGTCCCTGAGTGAAGCAGACTCGTCGGAAAGCGTCCTACTCCACCTAGCGGCTGCTCTGACTCTGATGACTCTGCGTCTATCCAACCTCTGTTTAACTTCTTGAGCCCCGGGCCATAGTCAAATGATGGCCTCATGGTGGCTCTGTAAATCCAGGAGGAGGTCATATGACGTCCTCGAGTCCTCCAGCCATGATGCCTCCGTGATGCCAATGCGCGTGCCTGGCGGCCGCGATGGCCTCAAGGTACTCACGAGCGGCAATGTCAGAGCAGGGACGTGGAGCTCTGTGTGTAAACAGAGCTCCACATTCTGTCAGGGAGAGGAGACAGATGCTGTGTCCCTTATACATAGGGACACAGCATCGGTCACCTCCCCCAATCAGTCCCCCTCCACACACAGTTATAACACACCCAGGATACACATTTAACCCCTTCCATGCCCCCCCTAGTGTTAACTCCTTCCCTGCCAGTCACATTTATACAGTAATCAATGCATTTTTATAGCACTGTTCGCTGTATTAATGTGAATGGTCCCAAAAATGTGTCAAAAGTGTCCGATGTGTCCGCTGCAATATCGCAGTCCTGACAAAATCCGCAGATCGCTGTATTACTAGTAAAAATAAAAAAAAATGTCAGAATTCTATCCCCGATTTTGTAGTTACTATAACTTTTGCGCAAACCAATCACTATACGCTTATTGCGATTTTTTTTACCAAAAATATGTAGAATACATATTGGCCTAAACTGAGAAAAAATGGGACATTTATTATAGCAAAAAGTTAAAAATATTGTGTTTTTTTTTTTCAAAATTTTCGCTCTTTTTTTGTTTATAGCGCAAAAAATAAAAAACGTGGAGGTGATCAAATACCACCAAAAGTCAATTTTGTTTGGGAGGCACGTCGCACGACCGCACAATTTTAATTTAAAGCATTGCAGTGCTGAAAGCTGAAATTTCGCCTGGGCAGGAAGGGGGTATATGTGCCCAGTAAGCAAGTGGTTTGATCTAATAAGGAAAGTCTAATGATATAAAAGGTAAGCTGTGGGGGATGAGCTGATAGATAAAGCAAAAAAAAACATTTATTAGTTAGAAGCAGGATAGGCTTCTCTCAAGAGATGGGGTTTTAACTACATGCCGACCGCCCGCCGTCATATTACTGCGGGAATGTGGCTCTCCTGGGCGAGAGCCCGTAGCTCTACGTCAGCTACTTTGCAGCCACTAGGCGACGGCGCTCGTGCGTCCCCACTCGCCCCCGAGTCCTGCGCGCGTGTCCGGCGGGTATGATCGCCGCCGGGCACACGCGATCGCTCATTACAGAGCGAGGAATGGGAACTACTGTATGTGTGTAAACACAAAGCTCCCGGTCCTGTCAGCGGGGGAAACGCTGATCTCCTGTTCATACACTGTATGAACAGAAGATCAGTGATTTCCCCTAGTGAGGCCACCCCCCATACAATTAGAACACCCAGGAACACACTTAACCCCTTCCCTGCCCCCTAGTGTTAACCCCTTCACTGCCAATGGCATTTTTATAGTAATACAATGCATTTGTATAGCATTGATCGCTAAAAAAATTACAATGGTCCCAAAAATGTGTTAAAAGTGTCCGAAGTGTCCGCCATAATGTCGCAGTACTGAAAAAAACGCTGATCGCCGCCATTACTAGTAAAAAAATATATTAATAAAAATGCCATAAAACTACCCCCTATTTTGTAAACGCTATCAATAAACGCTAATTGCATTTTTTTTTTACGACAAATATGTAGAAGAATACGTATTGGCCTAAACTGAGGAAAAAAATAATTATATATTTTTTGGGGATATTTATTATAGCAAAATGTAAAAAATATTGAATTTTTTTTAAAATTGTCGCTCTATTTTTGTTTATAGTGCAAATACCACCAAAATAAAGCTCTATTTGTGGGGAAAAAAAAGGACGCCAATTTTGTTTGGGAGTCACGTCGCACGCCGGGCACACGCGATCGTTTTTTACAGAGCGAGGAATGGGAGCTATGTGTGTAAACACAAAGCTCCCGGTCCTGTCAGCGGGGGAAACGCTGATCTCCTGTTCATACAATGTATGAACAGAAGATCAGTGATTCCCCCTAGTGAGTCCCACCCCCCCATACAGTTAGAACACCCAGGAACACACTTAACCCCTTCCCTGCCCCCTAGTGTTAACCCCTTCACTGCCAATGGCCAATTTTGTTTGGGAGCCACTTTGCACGAATGCGCAATTGTCAGTTAAAGCGACTGAATCACAAAAAGTGCTCTGGTCATTGGGCAGCAATATGGTCTGGGGGTTAAGTGGTTAAGGTGGACAGAGTAGGAGCTAGGTTAGATTGGGATAAGGAGTTCCAGAGGATTAAGGAATCTATGTCCTGGACGTAAGCATGGGAGAAGGTAATGAGGGAGCTAGAGAGCCAGTCTTGTAAGGATCGTAGAGAATGGGTTGGTTGGTAGAGACAATGGTGATGTAGCTGGGGGCTTAGTTTGTAAGTTGTTATTAGTATTTAGAATTTTATTCACTGGGTGGGAGGAAGCCAATGGAGGGATCTACATAAAGGGTAGCACACACTGTGGGTGAGGTAAAACTTGATGGAGTGTGGCCTGATTGGAACCGGGGTGAATCAATGTTTATTGACTATTGGCTGTGCTGGTGTGCAGTGGTTAAATTTTTTCTTCCCAGACACTGAATAGTTCCAGGGTTACACTTGGCACCCTAGGACTAATCGCTGTGCCATCAATCTCAACAGAAAAGATAGAGGAAGGGGCACAAAAGCTCAGTTTTGGATAGATTGAGTAGTACTGGTGTGACATTGATACTGATATAAGGTATATATACTGTATTTATTGGTGTATAACACTCACTTTTTTACCCTGAAAATAGAGGGTAAACTGTGCCTGCGTGTTATACGCAGGGGGCTATGGAATTTATTTTTCCTGAAAATTCCTTCTTAAAGTTAGGGTGCGTGTTATACGCCTGTGCTTGTTATACGCCGATAAATACGGTAGTTGTTAAAGCAGATCAAAGGACCCTGAAGTTATTTTATCTGTTAAAACAGATATAAACCCAAAAACAAAAATGTGATTCTGCATATTGCATCCTAAATGATAAGTTCACCTTTAGGGGCATGTTACATGGACTGTTAAATTGGGTAAAGGTAAAGTTATGCACTTAGGGGCTAAAAATATTAGACATGTGCATTCTTTTTTGTCTGAATGCATATTCGTCCGAATTTCGGGTATTTTCGTTATCGTTTTTAACAAACGAAAACGAACGCGCAGAATCTAAAATCGGAAAGATCCGAAAAAAAAAAAACCTTCCTGATTCGCAAACAAGCAATCAGGAAGGTTTTTTTTTCCCAAGTTTTTGCTTTCCTCAGGATTAACTGTTGGTATAGGATAGTGTAAATGGAGGTTTTCTATTTGTGTGAGTGTGTGTGTGTGTGTGTGCGGTTTTTTTTTTCTGTGTTGGTTAAACTGGATATTTTTAACCAGATTAAAGCGGATGGTTCAGCAGAAAAATATATTAAAAGCCAGCAGCAACAAATACTGCAGCTGCTGACTTTTAATATTAGGACACTTACCTGTCCTGGAGTCCAGTGGCGTCCGTAGCAGAGGACGAGCGATCGCTCGTCACCCTGCTGCTCCCCCCTCCATCCACGGTGAGGGAACCAGGAAGTGAAGCGCTGCGGCTTCACTGCCCGGTTCCCTACGGTGCATTCGCGAGTCACGCTGCGCCCGCCGATTGGCTCCCGCTGTGTGCTGGGAGCCGAGAGTTCCCAGCACGCAACGGGGGGGGGGGGCGACGGGATGTCGCCAAAAAAACAGACTTTTGCCCGAGACTGCGGGCCGGAAGTGGTTGCAGATACCTGTCTTTAGACAGGTATCTGCACCCCCCCTCCCCCTGAAAGGTGTCAATTGTGATACCGGAGGGGGGATGGTTCCGATCAGCGGATCTTCACTTTAGGGTGGAGATCCACTTTAACTATGTATTATATACAGGTACATGCTACACCCATATTTGCACCCACCTTCCACTGCTGGGGCGCTCCTCTCTCTGACAGCAGGTGGGGGGATCTTTTTCCTGCACCCACTGTCACACAGCCTTGTAATTTATTCACAGAAATTTGTGAATGAATGAACTACAAGCCCAGTCGTTCACCATGGCTCACGGGCTTGTAGTATCAATAAACAAAACCCCTCAACCATTTGTTAACCCACAGAATATAAATGACAACTGTAATAAGAATGGTTGTTTTGGACAAAGAGTACAATAATATGTTTGACACTACAGTTTCTTACAGATTATCACATAGCTCATTTTTCAATGTTGCAGTATTCAAAGAGAGATAAGATGAACAATACTATACCCATTGTAGGTTTTGGAGTTTCAAAGCATGACATTTCTTCTGTTCCATTTATTCCACATTTTATACTTATACAGTCTTCAGGCCCTTCCTTCAGATGCATTATTTCACCAATTTTCATCGCCAGTCCTTGATATTCACAGTTACATTCTGAACAGTAGTTTAAAAATATGAAATTATGTCAGATATTAACAAGGATATTTTTAATTTTATAGATTTTTAGACGGTCAACCATTAATGTATTTTTGTTATTTATTCTGCTTTATCTGATACTAAACATATTTGCTATAGTAAAATTCTATCATGCAATTAAAAAATTTCGATATACATTTTTTTATATCAAGTGAACAGAAATTAAACATGTTCCAACAATGTTGCTTTGCCCTAATATTATTGCTTTCTACCCTTATCCTTTGTATTGTTTTTACTTTATCAAAGGTATACATTAGGATGCATCACAGAGTATTCTATTTGTACAGTCATACTTACGTATTCCCCCACAATGTGAAAACCCATGCTATATCTCTAGCAAAATCTTTATCCTACTGTTCTATATCTGCTTGTCTTTTCAAATTAAAATCCCTAGGGCTCGGGTAACGCCTGCATGTTGCCAGAACATGTACAGAAATGCACATTTCCTCACGCACTCCTGGAAACACAGGAGAAAATGCACTCACAAGTGCGTGACAAGTGCCACAAAATGACAAAACCAGAACACGGAAATTGCTACTGCTGAAATCAGTGGACTGCCCTATGTGTGTCACATAAATAACATGTTAAAAAAGCAACACTTCAAAATAATCGGTGTGATTGGGGCCTTAAGATTGCTAAAATATTTTAGCAAACAGCATCAGCAAGGTCAGCAGCTAGTCGAGGAAGTTATTTAGAAGAACTTAACAGTGTGGTTACAGATGTAAATATAGTTTTATCTACAGTCTAGCACAGCCTAACTAGCCAAATCAAATCCCGCCCCAAGATCACATAATAGTTTTGTGTACAAGCCTGTCTTGAGCAATTATAAAAATATCTTGATCCCACATATACTTTCTCAAAGATGTTATATTGTACATTCATTATTAAAGCTTAACAGAATAACATACCATCTGAGTCGTATTGACATTGAATCCCCTTTCCTGTGCAAATGCTGAAAGACAAAATACCATTGATAAGTTATAAATACATGCAGGACAATCTAAAGATCTGACTGCTTTATAGTTTTAATATAAAAGACGAACGTGTTCAAACGTAATCTGTAAAAATATTTACTGACACCCACAGACTAATTATATAATAATAAATTAAATCTTTAACTGCTTCCCTACCAGCCACAGTACAGTAAGGCCGCGTACACATGATCAAATTTGTCCGCTGGAAATGGTCCGACGCACCATTTCAGCAGACAAATCCGATCGTGTGTATGGGCTAGCAGACATATCCGTCGGATATGTCCGCTGGTCAGTACACTCACCAGCGGACATATCCTGCACAAGTGTCGTACGGATGCGACGCATGCGTGGAAGTTGTATACTTCCTGGTGCGGTGACGTGGCGGCGTCAACGTCACCGCCACGTCACCGCGCTGTCTGCCGGCTGGGATTTTGATCCGATGGTGTGTACACGCCATTGGACCAAAATAGACCGGCGGACATATCCGATGAAAACGGTCCGAGGACCGTTTCCATCGGATATGTCCCTCCGTGTGTACGCGGCCTAAAACATTGCATTGAGAGTAACTTGGTCTGACCCCCTGTTCACACTGGTGCGTTTTGACATGCGTTTTGACATGTCAAATCGCATGTCAAATCGGGGACATTTGCCAGCAATTGCCGGCAATGGCACCGCTCCCCTAATCGGTGCGATGCCGCATCTGCGGCGCTGCACCGATTAGAAAAAGTCGTTTCTGTACTACTTTTGTGGATTTCGTCCTGCGATTTACCTTTGACATTCGTGCAGAAACTTCACAGATGTCTCTGTAATATAACATCTATTTTTTCTCTATTTTTTTATTCAGAGTACAGATCCAAGTGCCGCTTCGGACATCAAGAATACTACAAAAGAGCAAAACTTTGTACCAGCTTTCACAGATGTTGCAGGATTCAATTTTCTGTCCAAGCTTGTAATAATTAGATTTATTGTCTAGACATCCACAATCAGTCACACACTGCATTTCATCTTCATTAAAGTAAGGCCTTTCCTTTGGACATTTGGGATAGCACCCTGAAATGGATCAGGTAAAGAACATAGAGTAATAGAAATAATAGAATACAGTAAACATTTATAAATACAAAACAATGCATTGGTTTTCTGTGAAAATCTTGGTGGGTTTTACTTCCTCTTTATTTCCCTGCAAAGGTAAAGCATAATGGGCATAGTAGCCCATTATGTGTCACTTACCTGATACCGAAGCCTGCGATATCACTGCTGTCCCCAGTGGCAGTGACTGTCCATCTTCACCACTCTTCCTTCGGGGGCTGCGAACTCCAGCTCTGTGACTGTCCGGAGTTGCGTGACATCACTCCCATGCATGCATGCAGGAGCCGCCAGTCACGGCATGACCCCTTTAGAAATGGCACAATCTGCCCTTTCTAAAGTGGGGAAGGAAGGCCCTGGAAGGAAGAGCGGTGAAGAATGGATGCTTCCTACACAGGGACAGCGGTGACATCGCAGGCTTCGGTTTAGGTAAGTGACACATTATGGGCTATCATGTGATACATAGAAGCCCATTATGCTTTACTTTTGCAGGAAAATAAAGAGGAAGTAAAACCCATCAGGGTTTACTTCCTCTCTGATAAGGATATTGTATTTTTTGGCACTATATATTGGGAAATTTGCTTTATTTATTTACATTTATATGTATGGGGGATATTACTGTATAGAGCTGTTGTTAATGTGAAAGAGTTAAGCCTCATACACACGATTGGATTTTCCTCAGACAAAGCGCAGGACTTTTGTCCAGGAACTTGTCTTGCATCCAACGGCAATGTATTGTCGGCCAACAAAACAATGTGGTTTTTCAGCTCTTTAGCGCCACCCTTTGGGCAACTTCTGCCAATATTGTGTTATGGTAAGCATTGCATCTGAGCGTGTTTCTACTTTGGAGCTTTGTCCAAAGGACTTGTGTACACACGATCGTATAATTCGACAACACACATTTGTCCATGGAAAATCTGACAACAATTGTCCGATGGAGCGTACAAACGATTGGATTTTCTCAACAACAGTCAGCCATCACACAATTCCCATCGAATAATCCGATTGTGTGTACGGGGCTTAAGTTGTGAGTGAGTTGTAAACCCCTTATGAACTGCTGCTACTGTTGCTTTAAAATTAGATTTTGCTTAGCACAACTCAGCTTTTTTGGATAAAGCATCTTGTAGGCTGCTTAAAGGCATATTTCATCTTCTGTAAAATATTAATAAATGCACCAATACTGCAAAGGGAAAAGAATATGCATTTATTTATTTTTTTGCTATATAGTCTGCTTTGGATCCAGAAACCACAATTAGTGCAAGAACACAATGCACAGGGCCCTGTAGACTATTCCTTCAGCCCCAGGTGAACGGACCTTCAGTAAGAAGAAAGTAATTAATAGGGTACAAATGCAGTGACCTCACAACGTTTGTGATCCATTGCTGTGGCAATTGGTACTCAATAATTTGGCAGACAGACAGATGGGAAGGCGAAAAGCCTCCTTACCTTACGAGGCGGATGTCCTGCCCAGAATGCCACTCTGATCTCCCTTCCTCCTCCTCCCTCCCCTGTCCAAACTGGGCAGTGCCGAAAATGGCTGTGCTGCTGCGGGTGTGCCATCAATGGAGACAGTGGCGACTGGTGGGTGAGTCCGTCTGGCTTCCCCTGCATCTCCTCCAGCCATGAATCTCCTCCGGCCGTGCATCTCCTCTGGCCATGCACCTCCTCCCTCCTCCTACAAGGCCAATAGGATCGCTTCTCCTTTTGCCCAATTGGGAAACGGGTCTCTGAACCCACCTCCTGATTGGTAGGGAGAGGAATCAGTGTGACAATAGAAAATATTCATTCGATATTGCCACAAAACTGGGTGGGCTCAGGGCGATGGATGGCGTCCTCATTGGACGCCATCCATCCAGCTGCCTGCATGTAGATTAGGGGGCTGGATGCATTGGATCGGGAGGGCAGTGCCCATGCGCACCTAATGGTCAGACCGCCATTGATCCATTTGGAACTAGTGGTCCTTGTATTTCTGGGGTAGGTAGGACTTTTAGTCTTCCATTTACAGCTATGCTGCATTAAAAAAAAATGCAAGGTGCTGCAGGGAGAAGAAGCCCAAGATTCGGGTAACATGATGGGAGGCTGAAAAATGCATCATGTTTCATGCTCCAACTTAAATATACTGTAAATATAAAAATGCATGCATGGTCAGACACTATAGTTAGCTTTTGTTTTTCTTCAATTATAGCAGACCCCTTTCCTATAAGGCAAGCAGGCCTACCCTTACGTAGTTGACCCCAGGTCTTATACTCAATGCTATGGTCCCTGGCCACCACTCCGGGGAATAGTCAAGAGTAGTCAACATCCAATCTGAGGTCATAAACAGGGGAATCCAAACAGCAGAGCAGGGCAGATAGACAGAGAGCTTAAAGGAGTTGTAAAGGGATTTTTTTTTTTGATGAAATTACTGTTTACGGGGTATAGAGACATAATAGTTAACTGATTCCCTATAAAAATGATTAAAAATAGATAAAAATCAATCATATAATATACCTGTAGTTTTTTAGTTTCATTTTTGCATCTAGTTTCTTTTTGCATGTTATCCTGTATCTGTGCTATACAGAGCCATAGAGCAGTGATGGTTTGGAAAACAAAACTAGAAGCTCCCAGTACTGTGGTCATCAGGAAACAGACAACCAGGAAGTGTCCAGAACAGAGGAGAATTACAGCAACATCAGAGCAAAAACAAACAATGAGGACATGAAACCAGGTCTGCAGTAAGGTAAAGGAAGCTATTTAGCTAAAAAAAAAATCCTTTCGTGACCCTTTAACCACTTAAGACCCAGACCAATATGCTGCCAAATGACCCAAGGGGTTTTTGCGATTCGGCACTGCGTTGCTTTAACAGACAATTGCGCGGTCCTGAGACGTGGCTCCCAAACAAAATTCGCGTCCTTTTCTTCCCACAAATAGAGCTTTCTTTTGGTGGTATTTTATCGCCTCTGCGATTTTTATTTTTTGCGCTATAAGTAGAGCGACATTTTTGAAAAAAAAAATCAATATTTTTTACTTTTTGTTATAAGAAAAATCAATAAACTAAATTTTAGTCAAACATTTAGGCCAAAATGTATTTAGCCACATGTCTTTAGTAAAAAAAATCACAATAAAAAATTAGCTACCTAGCGGGAACAGCGACACTAATACAGCGAGCAGAAAAATGATCGCTTAGTGATGCTGGCAATAGAGAGTGAAAGGGTTAACTAGGGCGGTGATCAAGGGGTTAAAACCTTATTAGGGGGGGGTGCGGGGGCTACCCAGGACCTAACACTAACTGACAGTCACACTGCCTGTCACACTGACACTAAATACAGTAATCATACATGTATAATTACTGCATTCAGTGACACTGTGACAGCGGGGGGGGTGATCGGGGGGGTTAAATGTGACTATGTGTAGTGTTAGTGCAGTGTAGTGTTAGTGCAGGATAAGACAAGTAAAAATGCGCAAGATAGCACAATGCCTAGGGTATCAAGAATGCATATACATCTGTGGGAACAGGGCAAAGTCAATGACTGGTGGTTTAGCATAAGCTAACAATAAGTCTGATTACTTGTATGTGGGTATATACATCCAGGGCTGCCATCAGAGGGGAACAGAGACCATGTACCAATTCTAGAAAAAAAGGCAAGGAGAGAGGCGCCTGAAACGCGTCGCATTTTGGTGACATCATCGTCCTGCGTCTGCTCTTCATCCTACCATCTAAGCACCAGGTAGAGGATCGCACATCACAGCCGACTTCCATCGCCCTATGATGAGGCAGTGTCCTCCCTGCACAGCGCTTCCACAGACTGCAGAAGAAACCCCAAATCAATGACAGCTCACCACTCCAAGGAAACAACTACCTTTACATGCTTACCTGTTACTACTCAAATGTGAGTGAGATACGTTTGTTTTTAATTAAATTGCTTTTAATCTACTACACCCAGAGGCGCCTCTCTCCTTGCCTTTTTTTTAGTGTTAGTGCAGGACTTACTGTGTTGTGATCTCTCCTCAGCGGTGGTTGAAAAAAACGCAGAGGGAGAGATCACATGACTTCCTCCTTCCTGTGTTTACACAGGAGGAGGAAGTGACAGGGCGGGCGGGCGCGCGCATTGGCTGAGAGCGATCCGGAGGGGGCGGACAAAAACGAATAGCCGCCCCCTCTTGTCGGATCGCTCCTACAGCCGCGCGGACCGCCACACCCCCCAAGGCACCAACGTATATATATATACGTTGATGTGCCTGTCGGTGCCATTCTACCGTCGTAAATGTACATGCGGCGGTCCTTAAGTGGTTAAACACATATACACACACGCTATGAGAAGCATAAGACTACAAGCTACTAAAGTCAAATTTAAAAGTCTCTTACCTTCTAAACCTTTGGTTTCAGAATGACATACGCCACCTGGATTTCTGCATGTTTTTAAGCAAGAAGCACCGCAAGCCTTGTAGTCCCATTGGCATTGCCTATCATTATTGTAGAAATCACAGAACAGAGCTGGAGTGTGTGAAAAATGTACAGTTGTGAAAAGGCAATTTTCATCCTTTGTCATCATAAGTCTTTACGGGTATATACACAGTAGAAATACATGTTACAGCAAATTTAATGTCAATAAGTACTGTGTTTCCCTGAAAATAAGTCTGGGTCTTATATAAATTTTGGCAACAAAAGACACAGTAGGGCTTATTATTGGGGTAGGTTTTATCATGTAATGTGCTGTCTTCTCTCTCCCCTCTCTCTCTACCTGACAAGACTCCCCAGTATGAACTGAGTTAAAATGCTTGTAAAATCCTATAATCCACTCTATTACAGTAGTATATAATATACAATGTGTGTGTGTCTGTAATATAATTGTCCCAATTCCCTTAATCATAACACCGATCTACGCTTCTGTGACCCACCGGAGCTCTCTTTCCCACAATTATATTACAGAAATACACACATATTGTACATTATATACTACTGTAATAGGGAGGATTATAGGATTTTACAAACATTTTAAACTAATGCTTATTTTAGTGGTGGGGCATATATTGCAGCCCTTCTGGAAAATAACACTAGGTCTTATTTTTGGGGTAGATCTTATTTTCTGGGAAACATGGTAACTAGACCGTGAAAGTCATAAAATTGCTTTTACCCCTTAAAATACTAAGTGTACTGCACTCTTTTGAATTTAATGAAAAACAATGTTTTGGGTTGAAACCACAATATGAAAAAAGCTATCCAAAGTAATATAAAGGTAAGAGCATTTTCAGGGTTATATGTATATTTTAACTAATGTGTATTCGTTAATAAATCTGTGAATAAGCCTCTATGTGCAAGTTATGACTTTGTCTATTTATATACTCTAAATTGGGTTTAAATATCATACAGAGGAGCTGTGGTGGCTCAACGTGATTGGCACTGCGCTGACAAGCCGTTCACCTCTGCAGCCAAGGGTTCGGATCCCGGTCTCGGCTCCAGGTGGGTGTGCTATGCAAGGTACGCCTGTGCTTAGTACGCCCACCCCCCCCCCCCACAAAAACCACCACACTTGCACGCACACGAAATTGGTTTAACACGCACGCACTTTGGCCATGCAGTCTCCTAAAATAAAGAGAGGCAAAGGACCTACGGGGCTGGCTGGGTGGGCTAGGCCCCCTCACTCTCTCATAGGGGGAGTCCCTCTGCCCTGTTGGGGTCCTGCTGGGCCCCAGTTGGGCTCCCAAGTGGAGCAGGTAGGGCGGGGTGAGTGGGAGGCCCCCCCTCACACCCGCCATTGCCACCGGGGGCATGGAGAAGGATGGCGATTGCCTCCGGGGGGAGGGTCTGCCTACTCCCAACTCCTGCAGTCCGGCTCCTCTCTCTCGAGTTCACGCACAAAATACACTTAAAAAAAAAAAAAAAAAGAGAAACAAATTAAATATCATACAGCTCATACATGTGCCTAAACCTAAGAATAATCCAATTATTTATACTGCTAATGGTGGTAATGAGGCTACCAGCCTAGAAGGCTAAGCATCTTGCAATCAGAGGGGGGAGGGGGGTTACAGAGAAACATCTAATTTTTTTGACTTATGATAGAAATACCCCTGCCTGGGTCATAATTTTAATTTTGGCAGGGTGCTATAATTTGTAAACATCAACTTCAACCAGAGCACATCTTGCCCAATTTGTATTTACTCACTACAGGTTGACAAGGTTGTTTATTAGGAGAGATGGGGCCAAACCAAGGTTGGGGCTGGGTTTTCGGGCTTCTGGAATGTTCATTCTACAGCCAGTTTGTAGTATGACAAGGCAAGGGCGTATACACTTTAATTACAACTAGCAAAGGAACTGTGAAAAATGCATTCTGGGAGGCTCCAGACTGGTTTTCACTTTACATTACATTTTCAGTGCTGTAATAGTTCTCTCTTAAATTTAACAAATTAATAGGTCTTAGGTGCCTGGTGCAAAATCTTAAAAGGATCCCTTTTAACCTCAAACAATGCCTTTAATGGTCATGTTCAACCCTTAGGTTGGGTTCACACTATGCGAATTGGATGTGCTTTTCTCCACATCCAATTAACATGACAAGAGACTATGACCAGCTCCCAATGGAGGCGGTTCACCCTGCTCCGGGGCAGCCACGGTCCACACTGGAAAATAACTCTTTGTGTCTTTGGGTCTGTTTCAGGTCCGAATTCAAGCCAAAGTTCAGATCTGATTCGCACCTGAAATAGAGAAAATGGACGCACCGTACCCCCGGCCGCAGCTACTACAAATAAAATAACTAAAGATGTATTTTATAAAAAAACTACACAGATAATGTAATCCAAGTGCTACAAAACCAAAGTGCTCAATAAGCAGTGATGCCACTAATAGGTGCTTATCACAACACCATTAAGAAATAGTAACTTAAAAATATTGAAGCTCTCCTCACCTACAATATGCAGTGTTCATATTAAAACAAATAAATCCTTTGCATTTGTATAAAAGCTTTTTTACATGCCTAAATAGTAAAACAAGTATACAGTGCATAACGCATGTCAGGAACCATTAATTCATGTGTAAACAATATGTGTTCATAGCAATTTCATATAGCATCCTCCTTCCTCTCTCTCCGCAAACTTCTGTGACAAGTTACAGGTCCCTGAAGATTTCTTGACAACTGGGAACTAGCAGCGTGACTTGCATATGCTCAGTGCATGCCTAAACATGAAGCCGAAAGCTGTCACGGCCAGGTGCCCACAGTGGCTATGACGGCGCCGGCAAAGAGGAGGGGGAGAGGACCAATGCTCCGGGTATCCACATCGCTGGACCGTGAGGCAGGTAAGTGTTTGTTTAATAAAAGTCAGCAGCTAAACTTTTTGTAGCTGTTGACTTTTATTAAACAAAAAAAGCCTGAAACCCTGCTTTAACAAGTCATTCGGGAGACAAGAGTAGAGGGAAACTCCGTAATGTAACAATATAACATTTTAATAAAATAAAAAAGGTGTACACTACACTTAAAGAATGGGCAGCACAGTGGCTAAGTTGTTAGCATTACCACCTAGCAGCATTAGGGCTGTTAGTTTGAATCCCAATCATGACACTATCTGCCTGGAGTTTGCATGTTCTGCCTGTGCCTGCATGGGTGTGTCTGGTTTCCTCCTACACTCCAAAGACATGCTAGTAGGTTAATTGGCTCCAAACTAAATTGGATGTGAGTTAGGAACCTTAGCGCATAAGCTCCTTAAAGGAGTTGTAAGGGCAGTTTTTTTCCAAATGCATTCTATGCATTAAGTTTAGGGATGAGCTTTATGTTCAAGTTGAACATGAGTTTGACTCGAACATTGGCTGTTCACCCATTCACCGAACAGAGAACAATTTTAGGTGTTCGCTGCAAATTCGAAAAGTTGCAAAACACCCTTTAAAAGTCTATGGAAGAAATCAAAAGTGCTAATTTTAAAGGTTAATATGCAAGTGATTGTCATAAAAAGTGTTTGGGGACCTAGGTCCTGCCCCAGGGGGCATGTATCAATGCAAAAAAAAGTTTTAAAAACTACAGTTTTTTCGGGAGCAGTGATTTTAATAATGTAATAAAAGTGAAACAATAAAAGTGAAATATTCCTTTAAATTTGGTACCTGGGGGGCGTCTATAGTATGCCTGTAAAGTAGCGCATGTTTCCTGTGCTTAGAAAAGTCCCTGGGGGGCGTGGCGACCGAGCTCCGACATGGCCGTGTAATACAGGAGCTCCGTCCAGCCACGAGAGAGACATACAGATCCACCGCACCTACCGACGAAAGACCGGTACCGATCTGACCCTTAGGTCCCGCTGCACATGCCGGGATGACTCGCCAGCGGAAAAACACCCAATCCCCGAAGAAAGTCACGGACTTCTTCGCGACACGCGGGAACACACAAGATGGCGCCGGCGCGCTGAGGACAGAGCAGGAGACAAGAGCCGCGGCAGCGTCCGGACACCACACGGGACAGCACAACTCCCAGCACAGCAGCTCGTCCTCGGGCAGCTCTAGCCCCTCCACCAGGAGCCCGGTGAAACAAAAGATGAGGACTGCATCCCCTGACAGAACCTCCGGAGACCCAGATATGGAGGTAAGCAGGCCTCAGGCTCCTGAGGGGACGCAGCTGCCCGCGATAATTGACCCAATGGCAGCATTCCCCACATCAGACAGACCTGTGTCTGAGACTTTTCTAAAAGAAATGCTTTTGTCCCTCAAAGCGTCCCTGCATACTGACATGATGGCAGGCATACGCACCTGCCGCAAGGAGGTACAGGCCATAGGAGACAGGGTAGATCAGGTGGAGCAGTGTGTGGGGAACCTCACATCATCCTTCAACAACATGGTGGATGCCCATAGCCACCATAGTGATGAACTTGCTTGGCTGAAAAACAAGGTGGCAGATTTAGAAGACCGTTCCAGAAGGAACAACCTTAAATTAAGGGGGGTCCCCGAATCGGTCCCCACTACGCAACTTCTATCCTACACCCAGGCATTCTTTTCTACTCTGCTGCCCTCCTTGTCTCCCCAAGATCTCATTGTGGATCGCATACATCGCATTCCCAAGCCCTCCTTCCTGCCAGATTCCACTCCCAGGGACGTATTGCTTAGGGTGCACTTCTACCATATCAAGGAGCAGATCATGGTGGCATCTCGCAGAATGGAAAACAGGCACCCTCCCTACACTAACCTTCAAATACTCCCTGATCTGTCCAGACATACCCTACAGCAACGTCGCAACCTGGCGACAATAACCAAAGCACTGAGGAACCACAACATTGTTCACAAGTGGAAATACCCAGCAAAATTAGTGGTCACCCATAACGGTACGTCAGTCCCCATATCCACATTAGATGAGGGATTAGCGATGCTACGCCAATGGGGTATACTACCGGACCAGACACCTCCGATGGCTCCGACTCCTTCTGCGCCACCTACCCCATTACAAGAGGATTGGCAGCTGGTCACACGTAAACGTTCTTCTAAAGCAAAACACGGTGGCAACGTGTAAATTCACTATGAGTATACATAGGTACTCTCTCTGGCCACAGGGGTTATACGCACTAATCCCTGTTCTTTCTCCCCCTAAGTCTTTAGCAGCAGACATACCTGCACATGGATCAGTTCATGGATCTCTTTCTTATCGTTTTTTCTATTCAAGTGTTTTTGTTTATGTTTTTTTTCTCATACCGCTTTTTTTGTTGAAGTTGAAAAACTAGAACTACACCATCGTCTCCTCTTGGAAGCTACCGGAACACGCATCCTCCTTCAAGCCACCATCCCGGGTCACAGTGAGTACGATCACCTCATGACATATCAGACCGCTCACAAACAGAACTATGCCTATTACCTGTTTAACTATTAACGCACGGGGTCTTAACCACCCTACCAAAAGGATGTCCATGTGGACCGAGGCGAAAACACGCAATGCGGATATCCTGTGCGTCCAGGAAACTCATTTTCAGGAACTTAATGCCCCTAAATGTTCCCACAAGGACTTTCCACATGTTTTCTTGGCTTGCACACCTGGCCGTAAGAAGGGAGGGGTGCTGATAGCCATCAGGAATACCTTGTCTTTCCACCTACAAGAAGTCACTCCTGACCCCAACGGCAGGTACATCATTTTGAAGGGGGACATTAACTCGCAACCTTTCACGATAGTGGCTGTGTAT
This sequence comes from Rana kukunoris, assembly GCA_029574335.1. Classification (NCBI taxonomy): domain Eukaryota; kingdom Metazoa; phylum Chordata; class Amphibia; order Anura; family Ranidae; genus Rana; species Rana kukunoris. The sequence goes on along the minus strand of CM056059.1, from coordinate 214,858,741 downwards.
GCCCCAAACTCACATCAGACTCGCTTTCTTGGCAGGCTGCTACGGAAAGTTAAGGCTCAACAATATGGCAACCTTCTATTGTGTGGGGACTTTAATCTCATTGTTGACCCAAACCTAGATACGTCCTCAAAGAACTACAAAGGTTCCACACAACTGGGTAGTTTGATGCATAGAGAGGAACTATATGATGCGTGGAGATGCCTACATGAGAGCTCGAGAGACTATACTTTTTTTTCACATAGACATTGTTCCTATTCACGTATTGACCTGTTCTTGGTAGATAAGTGGTTGCTACAAAGGGTATCTGCGGCCCGGATTCACGACATAACGTGGTCCGACCACGCAGCGGTGACAATTTCCATTGCTGACCAGGCTGCCTCCCCCTCCCCCCCCCATCTGGCGCAGTAATGTCCGACTAATGCAAGAGCCCCAAATCTCTGACCAAATATCCAAACATCTAGCAGAATTCTTCCTCAATAATGCTAACTCAGTGGACGATCCCTTTACCCTCTGGAGCGCTCACAAGGCGTTCATCAGGGGCGTAATGATCCAACTAGGCGCTAGGGAAAAACGAAGACGCACAAACAAACTTGACTCTATCCTTGCTGACATACATGAGCTAGAAACAAAAAATAAGCAGTCACCCAACCAGACTCTCTCGGCGAAGCTCTCCAAGTTGAGAACCTCACTTAAAGATCTACTAACCCAACGATACGATTTCCACCTTAGAAGACTCAAACTTAACTCATACGCTAACGCGAATAGAGCGGGCAAATATCTGGCCAATAGACTAAAAGCAACTCGCACGAAATCGAGAATTGACCACTTAATCCATCCCACCCTTAAACACAAAATTACCGACCCCCAAAAGATAGCGGACCAATTCGCTGATTACTATGGCAGCTTATACAACATTAAAAATGATCCCTCCACCCATCAACCCACGCCAACGCAAATCTCAGATTTCCTACAGCGGATTAGCCTACCCTCTCTCTCAGAACCACAACTTCTCTCCCTAAACTCACAATTCACCACCTCTGAGGTAGAAAATGCGATAGCCACCCTACCTAATGGTAAATCCCCGGGACCAGATGGGTTTTCGAATGAATATTTTAAAATTTTTGGCCACCTCCTAGCTCCCCATATGCAATCTATTTTCAATAGAGCCGCAAACACAGCATCGTTCCCCCCTGAAATGTTACAAGCCTACATAGTTACCCTTCCCAAGCCAGGTAAAGAACCAAACACTCCCTCCAACTTCCGGCCAATCTCACTCCTGAATACGGACGTCAAAATCTATGCCAAAATTCTGGCCAAACGCCTAGCAGATCTCATACCATCTCTCATTAAGCGCGACCAGATGGGTTTCGTGAGGGGACGGCAGACCTCAGACGCAACAAGAAGGATAATTAATGTTATTCACCACGCTGAAAATACTCGAACGCCTTCCCTGCTGCTTTCCATAGACGCAGAGAAGGCGTTCGATAGGGTCCACTGGGGTTATATGCAAGCAACTCTATCCAAATTTGGGTTTGACGGTCAGATTAGAGACGCTATACTGGCTTTGTATTCATGCCCCTCTGCAAGGGTATACACATCTAGTATGCTGTCAGTGCCATTTCATATCACCAATGGGACGCGCCAGGGATGTCCATTGTCTCCAACGATATTTAATCTCATGATTGAACCCCTGGCGGAAACTATCCGGTCGCTGACAGACATACGAGGGTTCAAAATTGGCTCGACTCAACATGTCATAAATCTGTTCGCAGATGACGTAATATTAATGCTGACAGAACCGCTCACTTCATTACCTACAGCACATGACGCACTGGTATCCTTTGGGGACATATCTTACTACAAGGTGAACTTCACCAAATCATACATACTAAACCTAGGCCTATCAACAGCGGACCGCCTCCACTTGCGCCAAAAGCTCCCTTATGTATGGAATGACGACACTATAACATACCTGGGCATCAAAGTGACCAAATCCACTAGATCCCTAGCAGATACTAATCTAAAAACGCTGTTACAGAAACTTAATACACAGGTCAACGGACTGTCCCATAAAGAATTGTCCTGGATGGGTAGGTTAGCTGCCTTCAAAATGCTCATATTGCCACAGATTTTATACATTTTTAGATCACTGCCGATTGCCATTGCCCCAAAATACACCAAAGCACTTTCCAATATTCAATGGCGTTTTCTGTGGGGCACAAAACGGGCACGGTGCTCACGCACCACACTACTGCCCCACAAAAGCGTGGGGGGTGCAGGCCTGGTGGACATCCAAGACTACCTCAAAGCGACTAGGCTCGACCAACTCAAGTACTGGTTCTCCCCCTCTGACGCACCACTATGGGTGGACATTGAAAAGGACCTGGCCCTCACACATGACCTCCCATCACTCCTACTAGGGGACTCATGGATACCGTGGGATCTGACTTCCACACCCCCGACCATAGCTACTTCAATGCAAACATGGAGATCCTTTCTGAACTCCCATCTCCCCAACCGGCGGCCTGTACAGCATAAGTTCTCCTTACGATGGCTGGAGGCTCATATACCAATGATATCACTGAAAAATTTCGACACATATGGTATACACACAGTACACGACTTCATGAAGGAAGGGAGACCTAAACCAGTGCAACAAATATTGCAGGAACACAACCTACCGGCAAGTACATTCTTCACGTGCATAAGGGTAACACACTTCCTAAAGGCACGTCCACCCCCTGACGTTTGCCTTCCGATAGCAGTATGGAAACACTTAACGGGAGGTGAAACTCATAATAAGGGCATAGCCTTATACTATAACTTACTACAAGCCAAGAAGACATTTCTTAAACAGAAGACACATATAAAATGGGAGCAAGACTTGGGGTTAACGTTTACTGAGGCCCAGTGGAAATTTGCTTTCCACGCGATACAAACGGCCTCCCACTGCACGGGCCATTGGGAATTGATGACCAAAATTATCAACCGTTGGCAATATACTCCCTGTAGACTTGCACTTATGTTCCCCAACACTTCACACCTCTGCTGGAGGAACTGCGGACATAAGGGCCACCTATTCCACATGCTTTGGGAATGTCCTAGCCTGACTAGTTTTTGGAACCAAACTTTCGCACTCATATCTAACGTTACAGGGATATTGACCCCCCCCGACCCAGCATTGGCTATCCTACACATTGGTACGGAATCCTTCCCTCACGAAATGAGACAAATAGTATCCCACATTCTACTAGCTGCTAGGTCTCTGATACTGCAAAATTGGAAACACGCCACTACACTTAACGTCACCGACTTGACTAGAAAAGTACACCAACACCACACATTTGAACGACTGCTAGCAATCAATGCATTGAAATGCTCTCCCTTTGATAAACGATGGGAACTCTGGACCGCTAAATATACCGCTGGTTGACTATGTGTATCGCATACTTTTTCTGTATAATTTACTATAATGTATGCTTTCATAAGAACTTCTGCTACCATGTTAATGTTATATACCTGACCCACCTAGAATGAAACATGAGTGGTATGTTTTTGTTTTTGAAAAAAAAAAAAAAAAAAAAAAAAAAAAAAAAAAAAGAAAAGTCCCTGCACAAAATGAAATTTCTAGAGGAAAAAAGTAAAAAAAATAAAATAACTTGAGGCTATAATGAATTGTCGGGTCCCGGCAATACAGATAAATGTCATTGAGAAAAAACAGCATGGGTTTCCTAACTTCAATTTGCATATTAACCTAAAAATAGCACAGATTTTTCATGTTTATGTCCCATAGACTTTAACGGTGTTCACGTGTTCAAACAAATTAGGATACAAAGCCCTTTGTGTGCAGCAGCCTCCCCAGCACTCCCTAATACCTATCTAAGTGCCATCTCTGTCCATTGATGTTAACGAGTCCCTTGCTCCTCCTGATTGTCTGAGACACAGCAGTGGCATCATTGGCTACCTATAGCTGTCAATCAAAAGCAGTTAGCCAATCAGGAAAGGGGGGCAAATGGCAGCTCCTTGCCTGAATAGACAAAGGGAGCTGTGACTTGGCTCAGGTGGCCCATAGCTATAGGTGGCCCATATATATATATATATATATGACCCCGCGGGGTCAGGAACCACTCCACGTCACTCGTTGTCGTCCCATATTTTCATCGGAGCTACCTGTCTCATGGTGTTACATGCCTTTTATTCTCATCACAAATGTGAGTAACCTGCACGTTTTAAACGTAATAAATTGACCTGATTTTACGGAAGCTCTTAGATTTGTTTTTTTCTTTGCATATTGGTTACTCACGGCAAACTGTTTCAGTTCTCCAATCTACACACACACAGGATTCACTACATGCTTGAGCATAAGCAGCAACAGCTGTACAATAACAGTTACAATCTCCTCCAGTGTCACATGCGCACGTATCTCTGACACAAGCCTCATAATATTCTTCAGGGTCCACCTGGAACACAAATACATTAAGAGTAAACACGGTAGGGCTGCATGCACACTAGGCTTAGTGTGGGCAGAAAAATAACCCCCTCATATAGAGCATTTTTGTACACGTTTAGGTAAGTTTTGTGTTTTTTCCTCTATAAAACTCCAATAAAAAATGCAAACCAGAAGGTTTTTTTTTTCCTGCCTCTAAACGCTGAGCTTAAAATATGCCTCCAAATGTCCTAATGTGTATAAACACATAGGGCCAAGATTCAGGTAGATGGGCGCTTCTTTACTTTGGAGTAACGTTTCTCATTTACGTTACTCCGCCGACACTTTCGGCGCAAGTACTGTTATTCACATAGCAGTTGCGCGTAAACTTGCGCCAGAGTAACGATAATGCGCTGGCGTAACCCGACGCAAGTGGAAGTGGGTGTGATCATATGTAAATGATGGGCGGAGCCCAGCGCAGAGGCTTACGTTCAGCGCATCATCCACGGAGCATGCGCAGTAAGTGAGGCTTCACTCGCCCCCTTGTGCGCATGCTCACAACTTCCGTCTGCACCACTTCACTGGAAACGTCAGCGCAATGCGTTTCGTTGGGCGTTTAAATGCGCCCGTAGATGCGCCATTCCGGCACTAAAGTATATCCTGTTCCCCCTCCCCGCAGTGAAGTTACTTTTGTTCTGAGATGGCTGCTCCCGTTCCCCGCAAACACACAGGAGAAAGCTGAACTCTAAAGGGCAGGAGCTGTCAGACGTCATCTCGGCTATGGAGACCTATGATGTCTTCCTCCATGGCTGTAAAAGTTGCCCTTCATGCCCCACATAACCGTCATCTCCCATAATCCTCCAGTTACTACTCCATCCCCCCACGTCAAACGTGTGGGACTTTACATGTACTTTTTGGGGTCTGATAAATGCACAAACCAAGGAAATTTAAGAAAAATAAACAAATCTTTATTCTTTTTCGATAAATAGATTTTTTATTTGTTTTTTTATCCATGCTTTACACATACATATAACCGTCAATAAAGAGTACGGGCGATTTGTTAACAAATTATAAAAATCAATATTACAATATCTAGGAGCTCTGCCCGTTTAGGGTTAATATCACTTGCCTTGTTGAGTAAATGTTGTGTTTGTTGTGTCCCCCCCTCCCATTCCCTTGCCCCCCACCCTCCCCTTTTCCACCCTTGTGAGCATACTAGCTTGGTAGTGGTTAGTTGGGTTATATATGGCTGCCGACTTGCCTGATGTTTAAAATTTGTCATAGCTAAGTGCAGACCTGTAGGGGCCAGTTCACGCCCCCTCGTGCCCGAGTTCCGGCGTACCAGGATGCTTACTCTATATCACCATCTGTTCTCTGCCATAGTCTCCATATTTTTGCAAACTTATCGTACTTCCATTGGGTGGTGTAATGTACCTTTTCATTTGAAATTGTTTGTTTCATAACTGATAACCAGTTCTCTATAGTTGGGGGCGCCTGAGCTTGCCATTTTTGAGCAATTATTTTGCGAGCTTGAAATAGGCATCTCAAGATAGGTTCTATGGTTCCTTGCGGTACCTTATTTTCGTCCATGCATCCCAAGAGGCAAATCCTAGCGGTTGGTTCAAGGGCAGACCTAAATTTCTCATTTATCCGTGTTATAATACCCACCCAAAAGCTGTATAATTTGGGGCACTTCCAGACCATATGAAAAAGATCTCCTTTATTGTTGCATCTTGGGCACGCATCGTTGGGTCTCCAACCCATTTTAAACAATTTATGGGGGGTATAGTAGACCCTATATAGTAAAAATAGGTGAGACAGTCTTTGGGCCGGGGCGATGGACGCCCAGGCTCCTTGCCGGAGGATCCTATCCCACTGGTCTGGGGAGATTATGCCCAGGTCGCGCTCCCAGGCCACTTTACTCTTCCGCGGCCCTTCTCTGCATAATGCCCTCACTCCCAAGCTGCCATATGTTGCAGAAATTAAGCCCTTGACTTGTGTTGCCTCAACTACAAAGGACAGAACAGGCATCTGTGTCCACTCAACTGTTTTAGCGGCAAATTGTACTTGTATGGCCTGGCGAACCTGGAGAAATGTATAGAAAGATTTATTTGAGATTTTAAATTTGCTTACTAGGTCTTGGAATGACGTCAAAACGTTGCCCTTGAATATATGCTTTAGTCGGCATATGCCATTATTTGCCCAGTCCCTCGAAATTTCTATGCTTAACGTCTCCTGGAGATTGTTGTTGTTCCAGAGGGGGGAGAATTCAGACGGGCCCTCGAGCCCCATGATTATTTTTATTGTGTGCCATGTTTTGCTAATTAGTTTTATAGTTACATGGTTATGGCAGAAGTAATCTGCTTCTAGGGCTTCAACTAATAGATTATGTGGATTATTTGTCAGTAGGAGTCGGTTGTTAATGACATTTCTTTCTGCGGTTCCGCATCCGGCCAGATGTTGCAGTTGTGCTGCCAGAAAATATAGTTTTGGATGTGGAACCGCCATTCCCCCCTCTTTGACCGGCAGTTGTAGTGTTTGTAAGCTTATCCTAGGTTGCCCACCCTTCCAAATTAGATCTCTAAATAAGGCGTTTATCTTTTTAAACCACTTGTGTCCTATCCATATTGGCGAGTTGTGTAACAGATATAATAATTGTGGCTGCCAAATCATTCTAATTAAGTTACAACGTCCTGCTACGGACAGGGGCAATCTTTTCCATATATCACATTTAGTTTTCCACTTTAATAATAGTGGGTCTAAGTTTAAAGTGAGGAAATGAGAAACCTCTTTTGAGATCCATATCCCCAAATACTTAATTTTAGGGCTAATGGCTATTTGAGAGAGGCTTGACAACCTATGTGGAGCTACCGGGTCCAGTGATAGCAGGGCTGACTTCGACCAATTAATCGTGAGACCTGAGAACTGTTCGAATTCCTCCATTAGTTGCATTACTTTGTCTAGCGACCCTTCAACATCCCCAAGAAAAAAAAGGACTTCATCTGCAAAAAGTGCAATTTTGTCTTCTCCCTGGTGTCTTCTGAACCCCGTTATGTCTGCCCTCGCTCTGGCCATAAGTTTCTAATGGTTCCATTGCGAGGGCGAACAGAAGGGGGGACAGCGGACACCCCTGTCTCGTCCCTCGTTCCAATTGAAAAATCTCGGATAGCTCGCCGGTAATTCTGACCTTAGCTCTTGGACCACAATATAACAGTTTGACCCATTTTACATAGAGCGGGCCAAATCCAAAGCTGTCTAGTACCTGCCAAAGATATGCCCACTCAAGGCTATCAAAAGCCTTAGCAGCATCGAGCGTCAATATGGCTCTAGTCCCTGCGGTTTCTATCGGGGTAAGTATGTTTAAGAAGGTTCTCCTGATATTAATACTAGTTGACCTGCCTGGTATAAAACCAGACTGGTCTGGATGGATAAGTTTACTAATGCATCTATTAAGCCTGGCAGCAAGAATTTTAGCTAAGATTTTTATATCTGAGGTCAATAGGGAGATTGGGCGATAAGATGAGGGATCAGTAGGGTCCTTCCCCTCCTTGTGAATGACAATAATGGTTGCTTCATTCATTGAGGGGGGAAGTGTTCCCTCTCTCATCGCCCCCTCATAGGTCCTCAAGAGCTCTGGGAGCAGTATCTCGCCAGGGAGCCCGTCCGGACCAGGGGATTTTTGGTTTGGCATGTCACCAATTGCCTGTTGGAGTTCTTTTAGGGTAATTGGTGCGTCTAGCTCTTGCTTATCATTATCAGACAATGTAGGGACTTTTATTTTCTGGAAGAAAATTTCCATCCCGCCATTCGTCGGTTTCCTTTTGGACTTATATAATTCTTTATAATATAAAGAAAATGTTTTTAAGATTTCCTGTCCATCTGTTGTTATTTCACCCGACGGTGTCCTAATTACTAAGACATTTGATGAGGGAGAGTTGGTTCTATTAAGAAGAGCTAGCATTCGTCCTACCTTCTCCCCCTCCCAGTACTGTTGTTGCCTTTGAAGTGTTCTCTTGTTCTCCGCTATTCTTAAGGTATGTATTCTATATTCTTCTTGTTTTGCTAGCCATTCTGCCCGTTTGGTTGACGTTGGTTCCTTGATAAAACTCAATTCTGCTTGAACAGTCTCGTTAATCAACCTAATCTCTTCCATCCTCCCTGTCTTTTTAACCCTAGAGACCTGTTGGATTAGCAGGCCCCTAGCATAAGCTTTTAGGGAGTCCCAGACCACTCCTGAGGGTGCCGTCCCTTGGTTGATGGACATGAACTCTACTAATTGGGACATCAGGGTCTACGGCTCTCCAATCAGCTCTAGCCAGCCTGGGTTGATCTTCCATTCTTTGAAAGGGGACTTGACCCCTATCCTTAATACTAAGACCAGCGGGGAGTGGTCTGAGACCCCCCTGAGGCCATAACGTATCGCCTTAACCAGGGACATGGCTCCATCGCTACACAGGGCCATATCTATTCTAGATAGCGTACCATGGGAGCTGGAGTAGCATGAGAACTGGCGATCCTGAGGGAAAGAGGCTCTCCAAATGTCACTTAACCCAGCTTCCTGAATAAAACCGACTAGTCGACCTCCCTTGGGGCCAGTCCCTGGTGGAAATCTGTCAATACTGTTATCAAGAACTTCGTTATAATCACCAACCGCTATGATGGGGACATCTGGGACATCAAGGGTGAATTTGATGAGATTGTATAAGACATCTAGCTTAAAGGGGGGGGGGGGTGTATAAATTAGCTATGACATATGGCCTATTCTCAATAGAACAGAGCAGGAATATAAATCTGCCTTGATCATCCACCCACGTCTTGGAGCAGGAAAAGATCACTCCCCTCCCGATCATTGTACTCACTCCTCTTGAGTAGGAGGAAAAACTGAGTGATATTGGGCTTGAAATTTGCGGCTATTCAACTGCTGGACTGAGTCCTTGGTCAGATGTGTCTCCTGGAGTCAGATTAGCCCAGGCATTCCATCCTCCAAGAGTGACATAACTGCCACTCTTTTGGTTGGGTCGCCCAGGCCTCGTACATTCCAAGAGGTGATAGCCAGTAACTTATCCTGCATCTTTTGTGATTACGGTGATCTGGTTTACAATAATTTTCAAGCCATACAGATGTGATTCCCTTGCCCATCCGCCATAGAGGACACGGCAGACGGGCAATCGGCCCGCTCACATGGTCCCTAACACCCCTGCCTGTCTTGTCGCAGCCTGTGGTACCCCGAATGTATGCTCACTACTCCCTCCCTTAAAAACCTCCCTCCCTCCCCTGGCCCACCCTCCCTTCCCCCTGCCACCATGCCCTCTAGGGCTTCCCCTTGGGGCTAGTCCAATGACCGCTTTACTCGCTCTCACATTCATCCCCCTGGCCCATGCAGCAAGTGTCCCTCCCGCGCTTGCTCTCTTCCCCTCCCAGGTCTCGAAAGTTCAGTGCCTTTGTGTAGTGGCTTTTTCTCTTTTCCCTTCTTCCTCCCCCCTCTCTTTTAACTAGGAAAGGATAACAGTGCGACAAGGAAGAGGCACCGGAGAGGGGAAAGAAAAGAAAGGAAAAAAATAAAATATATGCAGTTTACCTGCCCCTTGAATATGTTTGTAAGTAGACATTATAGCATTGATATTTAAGCATTAAATAGGGGCGCATCCCCAATCCTGGGGTGCCCCTTCATGAGTATACCTGCTATTAAAGATAACCTAAGTGGCACACAATATACATAAGTGCAGAAGTGCAAAAGGAACATAGCATAGTACAATCATAGCTCACGTTGGATTGCAGTACAGATTAACCATGTTTACAGCCGATTCTAGAGTCCCTTTCCTTTTTCTCCCTTCTTCCCCTGCACCAAAATGGTGTTCACGGGTGCTCGGGATAAAGCCTTAATTGTGACCCCAAGAATTATGTGCACGTGTTCATATATGGTAAGGGAGAGAAAAAGGAAAGAGAGAAAAAAATAAAAAAATAAATTTTTTTATAAAAAAAAAACAAAAAATTATGGGGATGGTTTACGTGCTGTTTGTGACTATATATATAAAAACGTTATAACCTTTAGTGTTAAACCCTAAATAAGAGCGCATAAACAGCGCTGTGTTCCCTCTACGTAAGTATACGTGTTGTTGAAAGTACCATAGTAAACTCTCACACAAGCATATGTGCCAAAACTATGTTACATGTTAGCCACGTTGCTGTGGTTCCTCTATATAGGTGTACGTGTATAGGAATACAATAGTGAACTCTCAACCAAACAAATATTCCAAAACTGTGTTATATGGTAACCACCAATCCTATGGTTCAAGTACTACTTATCTATACTTGACACCCATTATATCTTTATTCTACATTTACAAAGAGTTTGTTTTAAAAAAAAATAAAGACAAAACTAGTTAAAATCACAGTTACAATTAACCGCTTGTTGACCAGCCGCCGCAGGTATACGGCGGCAGGTCGGCACTCCTGCGCGAGAGCCCGTAGCTCTACGTCGCCACTTTCGATGGCCACTAGGGGGCGCATGCGCGCCGCCGGCGGCCCGCGCGCGCGCCCCCCGCTCGCCCCCGAGTCCTGTGCGGGCACGATCGCCGCCGGGCACACGCGATCGCTCGTTACAGAGCGGGGAACGGGAGCTGTGTGTGTAAACACACAGCTTTCGTTCCTGTCAGCGGGGGAAACGCTGATTTTCTGTTCATACAATGTATGAACGGAAGATCAGTGATTCCCCCTAGTGAGTCCACCCCCCCATACAGTTAGAACACAAATAGGAACACACTTAACCCCTTCCCCGCCCCCCAGTGTTAACCCCTTCACTGCCAATGGCATTTTTATAGTAATCCAATGCATTTTTATAGCATTGATCGCTAAAAAAATGCCAATGGTCCCAAAAATGTGTCAAAAGTGTCCGAAGTGTCCGCCATAATATCGCAGTACTGAAAAAAAACGCTGATCGCCGCCATTACTAGTAAAAAAATAAATAATAATAAAAATGCCATAAAACTACCCCCTATTTTGTAAACGCTATAACTTTTGCGCAAACCAATCAATAAACGCTAATTGCGATTTTTTTAACAAAAAATATGTAGAAGAATATGTATCGGCCTAAACTGAGGAAAAAAATAGTTTTTTTATATATTTTTGGGTGATATTTATTACAGAAAAAAGTAAAAAATATTGCATTTTTTTCAAAATAGTCGCTCTATTTTTGTTTATAGCGCAAAAAATAAAAACCGCAGAGATTATCAAATACCACCAAAAGAAAGCTATATTTGTGGGAAAAAAAAGGACGCCAATTTTGTTTAAGAGCCACGTTGCACGCCCGCGCAATTGTCAGTTAAAGCGACGCAGTGCCGAATAGCAAAAAGTGCTCTGGTCGTTGGGCAGCAATATGGTCCGGGGCTGAAGTGGTTAAGCTATGCAGGGTATTGTTATCCTGGCTGTAGAATCCGGAAAGAGGGCCTATGCGTTTCGTGGGATAACTCGCATCATCAGGGCCTCGGATATTAGTACAAATTGTATAATATATATATATATATATATATATATATATACTGTAATGATATACAAGCATATTGTTATTACAAAAAATGTATGTAGAGATTGGAAAGAAAATTCATTGGATATTCCCACATTGTTAACTAACATCTAATTTTCATATTTTCTCTTTTCGGATTCTGCAGCCAGGATAACACCTTGGATAACTTAACTGTAAATTTAACTAGTTTTGTCTTCAAAGGAGTTGTAAAGGAAAATGTTGTTGTCATAATAAGCATCCTTTACCCGCAGACATTCCTCTTTTCACTTCCTCATTGTTTGTTTTTGCTCAGAAGTTGCTCTATTTCTTCTCTGTTCTGTTCCCTTCCCGCTTGTCTGATTTTACTGTCCACCGTGAAGGGAGACTTTACTGCGTTGGTCAGTAACTTGCTCGCCCACTCCTGGGAACTATATCTGTGTGGCAGGACACTCTCTACGTGTTGGAGACTTCAAGGTGGTGTGAAATACTGGGCGTGCCGCAATTCATACTGGGAAATGCAGCTCTTACATGAACAAGCGTCGCAAACCAGGAAGTGAATGAGAGAACAGAAACTAGAACGCCGGAGGTGATATAGATGAAGGAATTGAATAGGTATTTACTCATTTGTTAACAGAATTATTACACTATTCTGTCTGTCTACCTTGCAGACATTAATTTTAGGCAAAAAAAAAAAATTCCTTAACAACTCCTTTAACTTTTTTTAAAAAAAAACCTTTGCATATGTAGAATAAAGATTTGTTTATTTTCTAAAATTTTCTTGGTTTGTGCATTTATAAGACCCCACAAGGTACATGTAAATCCCATGCAAGTTTTTTTCTAATATGGTATATGCCAACAGGGAGAAGTTGGTGAAGTCATATATAGAAATTGATGGACAGTATTAAATTTTATTTTATTTGTTTTAGATTAGTTGCTTAATTTTTCTATTTAGATGATTTAAAAAGAAGCAGGAATTTCAACTATCCTAATAATTTTAATGACTTTTCATTTACATTAAAGGGGTGGTTCCCCTAAAAAGAAACTTTTAACATTGCCTGTGTCTTCTTAATAACATTTAGAATCGGCTGGTAGTTTTAAAAAAAAACACCCGTACATACCATTTTCGGCATGTAGTCTCACTGCCGCTTCCGGGTCTGGCAGCCGGGGACAGGCATCCGATCGACGCATACAGCGCGTCACGAGATGCCGAAAGAAGCCGAACATTGGTGCGGCTCTATACGGCGCATGCGCACCAACGTTAGGCTTCTTTCGGCATCTCGTGACGTGCTGTATGCGTCGATCGGATGCCTGTCAATGAAGCAGGCCCTCCCATCCCCGGCCGCCAGACCCGGAAGCGGCGGTGAGAGTACATGCCGAAAATGGTATATACGGGTGTTTTTTTTTTAAACTACCAGCCGATTCTAAATGTTATTAAGAAGACACATGTTAAAAGTTTCTTTTTAGGGGAACCTCCCCTTTAAGGTTCATATACATTTAGGGGATACTCAAGTGTATATGGACCTTAATGTTGCAATGCATTTTGAATAGCAAACATGTGCAGTGCTGAGTGCTGGGGTAACACGTGTTAAGACACATATTTTACTGCATATTGCCACAACGCAGTGTGAAAAGACCTTAATAAATATTTTTTTCAAATTATAGTAAGCCTTTAAAGTCAGCTAACTGAAGACTTTCATTACTGCAGTGTCATGTGTACAACATTCAGACTACTACCTCTGCATGGCATTGTGCAAACACATCACTTTTAATGATGTAGCACATTTTATGTGCCCAAGGCATCCTGTATGGGTGAATAGCACATGGCTCTTTGGAGATGTAAACTTCTGGACAGTCTGATGATATCTTCCAGCTGTCTCTAAACACTTTTACGTCTTCTACTATGCACATACTCCTTGTTGTAAAATCATTTTTGCTGTTTCCATCAAAGTTTCCACAGAGACCACAGACCTTCCCCTGTGTTGGACATGAGATAAGAAAACACTTCAAGAAACAGTTTTACACTTAAAATATGCTGAATTTAAAGAATCAGAGATTTTTTTATCAGCTTTCTGTATATTCCAGATGCAAAATATTGAGAAAGGGATCACTAAAGCCTTTAAACGAGCTCTATAGTTGCAGGCCAAAACACTTAACAGCTGCCTTCTCCAGCTTCACTTACTTAGGATATATGCTAAGGCAATCATAATAATTATAAAAAAAAAAATCAGTGCATGTATACAATACATACACATTTCTCATGTTGCAGGCCTTTAAAAACCCTGCAGATAAAACAAAAATCCTATATATCTGCCAGAAATACCCTCAGCTCAAGTCCTGTTGTGGATTGTCAACAAACAATATTTTTGTGGACTGATTGGTATCAGCCCTACCCAGTTATCAGTTGTTAAACCTATTAAACACACCCCTATCCTGTTCTATACAACCAAGAGACTGTTTTTTGACTGTAGTCAAGATGCAGCAAGGTTGCCCAATGTCATATTTTTTTTATTTTTTTAAGATGACCGACATGTATGTTGCGTATGCCTTTCAGTGCTTGCTTGAATTGTTGGTAATAAAGTAGAACTACAGGAACATTTTTTTTTTTTTTTGGATAGAGTAATGCCCCGATCACACGATCGGTTTTCCCATTGGAAAAAGTCAGGTGAGAGCTTTTGGTCGGGAATCCCGACCGTGTGTATGCTCCATCAGACTTTTTCCAACGGAAAAACTGCTGAAAAAAGAAAGAGAGCAGGCTCGGAATTTCCTATCGTGTCTACAAATTCCGACATGCAAAATTCTGACGCATGCTCGGAAACAAATCAAAGCACGCTCAGAAGCATAGAATTTTCTTGGCTCGTCGTAGTCTTTTATATCACTGCGTTCTTGGTGGTCAAAAGTTCACCAAACTTTTGTGTGACCGTGTGTATGCAAGGCAGGCTTGAGCGGTTTTCCGATGGGAAAACTGCTCGTGTGTACGGGGCATTAGAGCGGGTTATAACTTCTGTCAGATTATTTTTTTTGCCATCACTTTCACTTCATGCCCTATAGTCAAAAAGGGAAGTGAGAGGAAACATCAGCAAATTAGGTAAACAACCCAAAATTTGAGTTTTCTTTTGCTTTCACTTTTAATGATGGTAAACAGGACAAGTAGAGAGGGTTAATCTCCCTAATGGTGCAAGGACAGAAAAACACAAACCTGATAGGTGTTCTAAATAGTTTTGCCTTTAGTTATACTTTTCAGTCTAAAGAAACTCAAAAATGTGAAAATTTGCCAAGTTGCAAAAAGACTTCAAGAAACTGATGAGTAGCCAATCCTTTGCCCTCTGCCTGCATTTTTTTGGGCTCAATTTCCACAGACTTGTTCCTCTTTAAAAAAAAACTCAGTAACTCCATAACAGGTAACGTTTTTTTTTTTTTGCAAATCATACTAATTCAGAATAACATTGACATGTCACCAATCAGTACATGGAGAGTTTATATTTTTACCTGATAGCTCCTGCTTAGATGAATTGAAATACTTGTCATCTTGTCCCATACTAGAACGAGTCCAATATTTGTCTCAATGACTAAATATATACCCATTGTTCGAGTTATGTATGGAATTTGAACATTACTTGATGTGCCCATAACATCTATCTGTCCATCGGCGAGAATAATCTTATGAGCCTAAACAAAGACAATATAGCATATGCACATTTTGTTTAGCACTGACACGTATATGAAATAATTGACAACATGAAAAGTAAATATTCGCAGCCATCTGGTTAGCACAGAGAGTTAAGCCTAGTACACATGATCCAAATGTCGGGGCAGCATCAGCTAGGTCAATAGAAACCGAACAACATTTGGCCTGTGCATATGGCAGCCGGTCCGTCAGAAGCTGGCTATGGTGTCTTTATTTTTTGGCTTTAAAAATATCTTTATAATTTAAAGGAGAAGCCCAGCCTTGTTTGGCTGGGCTTCTCCTCTGGATCACAGCAGTGCAATTTTTTTTGCACTCCTGTGACCCGTTTTTAGCAGAGAGCGGACTGACATCACAGAAATCAGTCCAGGCACCTTGTCATCCCAACAATGAAGTCTGGATCCCCCAGGTGGACTGACACCCGTCTCAGCCTCTCAGCGAGCGACTGAGTGCCTGGGATGGCAACTCCCCAACCCTACACAGCTCATCGCTCCAATGAGCATGGAGGACCAGAACGGAGAGCTGCTCATTGAAAGTCAGATGCTCTCTGCTCGGGGAGCTGTGAGAACTGAGCCATCAGCGGTGTTCAATCGCTTGGTTGTCAGTGCAGAGATGCCAGGGGACAGATGCAGCATTGGACCAATGCTACCACTGCCTCTGCATGCACATCAGAGGTTTACAAACTGCTGTGAAGACTTCAGGGATTTTGAGATAATCAGTAGCAAGTCACTCTATTATTAGGTAATTTCTGAAGAAATATATAAATACCAGACATGTGCACACTGAAATATTTTGTTTCAGAATTTTGTTTTCGTCCGAAAAATACATTTAGTTACTCACGAAATTAGTTTTTCGTTAAAAAATGCATTCGTCCGAAAATCCAAATTAATGTAATTGAAGGCTTATGGTGTCTGTCGATTGTTCTAAGAAGATTTGACAGAATCTTAAAAAAAAAAAAGATTTGATGGAATCTTAAAAAAAAAAAAAAAGATTTGACGGAGCAACGAAACTGTACGATGCCACAAATGTACATTTCCGGTCGAATGTTTCGCCTACAAGCTATGGAAGAATTCTAATGTTGTATGACTAATAATAATTATATTTAGTAATTATTATTACTAGTCAACCAACATTAGAATTCTTCTATATCATTTCACCATAAATGTCCACTTGCTGCGATCGTATGTTTTTAGCTACTTTGTCGAATCTTCATGTCTCTCTATATCATATCAAATCTTTTCTCTCTATGTCAAATCTTTTCTCTCTATGTCAAATCTTTTCTCTCTATGTCAAATCTTTTCTCTCTATGTCGACTCTTCTTCATGTCTCTATAATGTCGAATTTTTCTCTCAATGTCGAATCTGTTCTTTATGTAGAATAATATTGGACTAATAGAGTTAAGGTTAGACACATTCGACCGCAACGAAAACGAAAATAAATAATAATTAGTTTATGTCGGATATTTCGGTTTTTGTTCTCTGTGCTTTCATTATCGTTTGTTAAATTGATAATGAAAATACCTGAAATTCGGACAAAAATGCATTCAGACGAAAAGGAATGCACATGTCTAATAAATACTACTGTTCATTATTTCTACAGACATACTGTAAAGATCTACACAGGGTCTTGGGGCAGGGATACGAAGACAGATACTTGTAATTTGTTTTTATTATCGATACAGTGGGCAGAAGATTGACTTACCCCTAGATACAATGTAATGGCCACGGAGCAGGAAGTTCCTGTTGTTCCACATGGTATATTCTCAGTAATAATTTTAAAGGTTCCATTCTCTAAATCATTAATGTCACAATAGTCCTAAACGAATGCACAAATCATTTTATATAATTGCATACATAATACAAGATGCACTAAAAAGTTTTTGCATTTATTACTGTGGATGTCTGGAATACCTGAACCAAAGTATATTCACAGTTTCCATTGATGGTGAATCGCTTATTATCAAAGGTAATATAATGTCCTTGTCCATACGCTGTACATATTGCATTTTCTGTTTTGCTGTCACATAACCAAGTCCTATTTGAGCACATGCTGTTGAAATGTTAACCGTTTTTTAATTAAATAAAATTGAAAACAGAATAATTTAAATACAAAAAGTAATTGCTTGGATCAGTTATGTCATATTAACTACTTGCCATTGGGCCAATTCTGACAGTTCTCACATCTGCATTTTGTTTGCTATACAGTTACTTAGAATCCCCCACTTTTATGGATTTTTTGAAAGCAGCAACAAACTAAAGTTCATTAAATTATCTATATATGATTCTTGAAAAGCCTTTACAGATCACCAGTTTCGCATTAAACAGAAGGTTTAGCACTATAATTATTGGTCTCACTCTGATGTTCACAGCAATACCTTACATGTGTGTTACGATCACCATTTATATTTATGTATATACAATTTGGATAAACTTCATTGCTATCATAAGGGATGAACAAAATCCCTTGTGATAGCATGGGCAGTGACAGGTACTCTTTACGGATAGATCTGGGGTTGATTATATTCCTGATTATATTCCCCTAACCTCAAAAGCATCTGATTAAAGGGGTTGTAAAGGTACACGTTTTTTTACCTTCATGCATCCTATGCATGAAGGTAAAAAAACATTTAGCAGCACCGGCCCCCCCCGAGCCCCCGTTGTACTTACCTGACCGTTCGAATGTCCCGGGCGCGTCCACGTCGTCCTCTTCGGTTCCCAGCCTGGCCGTTGATTGGCTAGGCTGGGCGGATTGATAGCAGCGCAGCCATTGGCTAACGCTGCTGTCAATCAGGGCGGATGACGCGTCGCGCTGGGGGGCGGAGCCGAGTGATACAGTCGGCGGCTATGGCCGCCGCTGTATCACGGGAGCGCGCTCGCAAAAGCTTTCCTCCATGCGAGCGCCCTCGCATGAAGAAGGAATGCTTTTGCGAGGAGGAGCCCAGACAGCCGCCGAGGGACCCCAGAAGACAGGTTTCTGGGCCACTCTGTGCAAAACGAACTGCACAGTGGAGGTAAGTATCACATGTTTGTTATTTTTTTTTTTTTTAAAACCTGACTTTAGTGACCCTTTAACTAAGATTGGTTTGATCAGATGCTTCACTAGCTGGTAACACTGTGTAAACAAACTAAAACAGAAGTGATAACATACATGTTGCTTATGGTTCATATGTCACATACTCAGCTGTCCACACAGGATGTAGCAGTCCCAGGCTCAATGATCAGAGAGCCCAGCAATGGTAGTGTGTTGAAGGGGGGCACACTGTAAAAATGATTGGGCAGCTGTTGTACCACCCAGAGAATTTTTACGGAAAATTCCATCACCAGCTGATATAAGGATAATGGCTGCAGCTGCAGCCGTGATCCTGGTATAACTGCTTCCCTACATTGACATTCATATATTTACAGCAGTCGAGAAGCAGTTAAAGTATCTCTTTTGCAGAGGGAAAAACCCTTCCCTGTTTGGTTGCGAACAAGGTATGCCTCAATAACAATTTTTCTCAATAATTAGTTCTAGTACCTCCTTTCAATGACCTGAGTTATAGTTGCTCCTTGCTATAGTCCCATGATCAATCAGAGAGTTGTAATAAGACAAATGTTGTTTAAATTACAAACAAGCCAATCATTATTAGAAAATGCCACCATTCGATCATGCACATAATTCCCCATACAAATTTGATACTAGAAGGGGGGGGGTTTGTGGGACTTTAAATGAGGCAATGCTGTAGTCATCTGCCTCCATCCCTATCATTTAACCAAAGAAAAGGCAAAGAAGTGGGATATTACATGAAGTATGTGGTGAGCCGAAATGTTATGTTGGATAAATATTGTAGTAATTAATCTACACATCTACAAAAATATTTTGGTACTCTATTATGAATTATTAACATGTGATACAGACATGTGCACTGCCGAAAAATTCGTTATTTTCGTTTCATTCGTTTTTTTTTTTTTTTGGGAAATGTCTTAATTCTGATTTTCCGATTTCCGAATTTTCAAATTTCCGTATTTCGGAAATTCGGAAACTCGAAAATTCGGAAATTCAACTTTCCAAATTTCCCATTTTCACATTTTAGATTTTCGAATTTTAGATTTTCGAATTTTGCAATTTCGAATTTTCGAATCTCGAATTTAGAAAATTTAAAAATTCGGAAATTTTGGAATTAACTAATTTGTCAAAATTTGTTAAAAAACTAATTCGGAACTAAACGGATTGCACATATCTAATTCATAAACAAGAGCATTCATATATAAACATACGCAAAAAGGGAACCCGCATATTCTATGGTTCCTCTAATCTGTATCATTAAAAAATAATCAATTCTTTCATTCCATTTTCTAATTATAGGGATTAGAGGAATCATAGACTATGCAGGTACCTGTTTGTGTTTGTTTATATAATATATATATATATATATATATATATTTGGTGGGTTAGTAAAACACAGCTGACTCCTGATTGAAGTAGATAAGTAATTTTTATTAGGTCTACATGCTAAAATTGGTTACTTGATAATAAAAAGGGCAGAGAGTATTTCACTTTTAACTCAAGAATATGCCCCTCTGCAAATGAAAGCAAGAAACAATGGGGAAGGTTTTGTGATATAGACATAGGGATGTTGAGGTGAGAAGGATGATGAAAAAAGAGTTTGCCGACGTCTCCTTTCCACCGCTGCCACCTACAGGTACCATGATAAAAGTGCACTGCAATTTCTCACATTCATCTATGTATTTAGCATATGCCTTCTTTCCAGGATAATGACTTTGTCCATTGTTTCCATGAACGTTCATGGCTTAAATAGCCCTTTTAAAAGAGCTGCGATGTGGAGAGAAATTGACAAACTCAAAGGGGAAGTACTGTGTGGTCAGGAAACACATTTTATGGCTACCAAACAGCCTAAATGTTCACATAAAGCGTTTCCCCACATCTTTAATGCTCCAGCACAGGTTAAAAAGAGGGGAGTGTTGATTGCTGTTAAATACTCAGTAGCCTTCAATCTGCACAAAGTAATTTGTGACCCCAATAGACGATATGTAATTTTGATATGTGATATGAATGGCTCTACATACACTCTGGTAAACCTTTATGCTCCTAACAAAAGGCAACACTCTTTTCTCAGATCTTTGCTTAGAAAGGTGGACAGAGTTAAAATGGGGTCTCTTCTCCTCTGTGGGGATTTCAACTGTGTTGTAAACAAACATATGGATTGTTCGGGTGAGAACCCGTCCAATAGGCAAGAACTTTAATCTCTCCTGTCTGAAAAATAATTGTTTGATCCCTGGATATGCTTCCATTCTTCAGAAAAAGACTTCACTTACTACTCTTCACCCCATCGGTCCTATTCAAGGATTGACCTCTTCCTCTCTGTTGGCCAATTATATCTCTAGGCGGCAACGCAAATCTAATATTTCCGCTATTAAGGACCCACATACGGGGGTAGTGGAGCATCACCCGGTTAATATAGCCAACGCTTTTATGAAGTACTATAGAGATCTTTACAATTTGAATTTAGATAGTGCTACACCCCAACCCAAGGCGCAATCTATGTCTGCCTTCCTGGACTCAGTGTCCCTCCCGTCTGTAACGGAGGAATACCTGACTTTACTTAACGCACCAATCCTAGAGAAGGAAATTTCAGATACCATTCAGGCATTGCCAAAAAAATAAATCCCCGGGATCCGATGGGTTTTCATCTGAGTATTATAAAACATTCTCAGAGACGCTAGTCCCTTACCTAGGGGTACTGTTCAACAGCGCCGCCTCCTTGGCTTCGTTCCCTGAGGATATGTTGCAAGCTACAATTGTTACCTTACCAAAGCCAGGTAAGAAGCCGGATTCTCCACAAAATTTTAGGCCTATATCTTTATTAAATACGGATCTGAAAATTTACTCCAAAATCTTAGCGAATAGACTTGCCAAAATCACTCCTACTTTGATAAAGGCTGACCAGATTGGCTTTGTCCAGGGTAGACAAGCTCCGGACGGTACACGGCGGTTGCTTGACTTCCTCCATGTAGTAGAACCTAGAAAGACCCCTGCAGTAGTATTAGCCTTGGACGCAGAGAAGGCTTTTTATAGGGTCCATTGGGGATACCTCAAAGCGACTCTACAAAAATTTGGCCTTCGAGGGATGATCCTTTCTGCGGTTTTAGCATTGTATTCTTTACCTTCAGCCAGGGCGTTCACGTGTAATGCCCTTTCCGTTCTATATCACCAATGGCACTCGTCAGAGATGCCCATTGTCACCCATAATTTTTACTTTAATGATGGAACCCCTGGCGGAGGCTATTAGATGATAGCATTTGTGGAATTAAAATAGCGAATTGTGATAATAAGATTGGCTTATTTGCGGACGATGTGGTGTTAATACTCTCCAATCCGGTTTCTTCCCTGGCTAAGGTTAACACAGTGTTGCAGGATTACCGAGGAATATCTTATTACAAATTGAATGTATCAAAATCTTGTTTATTGCCTATGAATCTTAACAAGCGTCAGATATCCACCCTTAAGGAGGAATACCCATTTCAATGGATGACCAAATCTATCCCATATCTTGGCATTAAGTTGACGTTTCCAACTGCATCTATGTACGCTGTTAATTTCCCTGCTCTAATTGACACTGTTAAAACGGATTTGCAACATATTGCGTCCTATGAGCTTTCATGGCTGGGTAGAATTGCGGCCCTGAAAATGATTCTCTTGCCTAAGATGATTTACTATTTTAGGACAATCCCCATGAGCTTACCGGAAGCTTTTTTTAAATCAATTGATAAGATATTTAGGCAATTAATTTGGAGAGGTAAACTGCCCAGGCTCACCTACTCATCTATTCAAAAACCTAGACACATGGGGGGGACGGGTTTCCCTAATATCCGAAATTACTATAAAGCTGCTATCCTAGACCAGCTGAAGGCCTGGTTTGATTCGGAGTCTTCTAGACTCTGGGTGCAGATAAAGAAATGTCCATTTTACAAAGTAGGGACCTTCCCTCATTATTGCTAGCTAAATTAACGAAGATTCCCTTTACTTCTCCCTCACTACCCTCCATTGTAGCATCTCTCTCAGCCTGGGAAGAGCTTCATAAGGTGACTAGCTCTGACTCTAAAATGTGCCAAGAACGGCTGACGGAGGGTGTTCATTCTTTGGGCGATTTACTCCTTAAAAATCCCACCTCTAATCCCTACGTGAAATCCCAACTATTGCATTTTCGCTCCAAACATGTTAACTGTTCATACAGTTTACATGGCGGTGCATGGAGCTATCTCCAATCCAACTATCATAAACCCAAAGGCTTGTCTTGGTTCTATGCCCTTCTTCAAAACTCTAATATATTTTCTAAAACCTCTGGTATGCTAAATTGGGAAAAAGATTTAAGGTTAACCCTCTCTCCAGAAGATTGGAAGGCTGCAATCCAATCAAGTTATAAATTCTCTCATTGTACTAACCATTGGGATCTAATGTTAAAGATTCTCCACAGATCCTAT
The DNA here is from genome assembly GCA_029574335.1 of Rana kukunoris. Taxonomy (NCBI): domain Eukaryota; kingdom Metazoa; phylum Chordata; class Amphibia; order Anura; family Ranidae; genus Rana; species Rana kukunoris. The sequence continues at coordinate 214,835,651 of CM056059.1, read as the reverse complement.
CTTACCCCGGTGAGATTATCTTTGATTTTCCACTTGGACTTCAACTATTGTTGGAGGCAATGTGGAGCCAGAGGGAACATATACCACATACTATGGGACTGCAGAGGTCTTTGCGGTTTCTGGTATGAAGTTTTTAAACTATTGTCCTCTGTCATGGGATCCTTTGTGACGCCTACCCCTCAATTGGCCCTCCTTTCCTTGACTATTAACAGTATCCCGAAACAATTTAGAACCATAGCTTCTCATATTTTCATTGCCGCTAGGTTACCAATTACCTCCAAATGGAAATCTACTCAGGTCCAAAACATTTCTGAAGTGATTCAAAGGGTGAATATACATTATTCCTATGAAAAACATTTTGCCACTCAATCTAATTCGGTTCCTTCCTTTCACAGTCAATGGTCCCCTTGGTCGTCTAGATTTGTTAATGTGGATTAAAACTTTGAATCTTACTTTGATATAAAAAGCTTTACGGCACAGCTATTTCTTATTGATTTAAACACATTGGGCCAGATTCACGTACATCTGCGCATTATTGGACCGGCGTAGCACACCGCCTTTACGTTAGACTGGCGCAATGTAGCGGCGCAATCACCCTAATCTCGTAGGTTTTGCACAGAAATTTGCACCTGTGCAATGTTCTTTCAGAGGCGCAAGGCAGAGGAATTCAAATTGGGAAGGATGTGGGCGTGTTACATTGAAATGAGCCGTGACCCCATGCAAATGAAGGGCCGGCGGGATCGCGCATGCGCGCTTGAAGCAGACCATGGTCAGCACCTCTGTGCGCATGCTCCCAACTCGGGAATGACGCAATCAGTGAAATTAGAAGTGGACCCGGGCAACGTTGCTGAACTACGCAGACAGCATAAATAGACAGACACAAACGCACTTCCTTTGCAAAAGTACATCCCTTTGTATCCCTCCCTATACAGCAAGGTGCTTTTGTTCTGTTGTTTGTTGCGTTGTGACTTGTCTTTGTTATATTTGTTGACTGTTTGATCTAGTGTTTTGTAGAATATATTTGAAAGTGTTTTTTGGTGACTGGTTACGAGACTTCTTGGTTTGTTTGTTTTGTTGCTTGATTTTTCCTGCTTGTTTTTGTGAGTGATTTTTGTTGATTGTTTGGGAGAGAGTTGTTGTATGAGTATGACTGACAGGAAGAGGAAGTTAAATTTTACTTTGGGGAGAAACAAATAATTGCCCGGGCCATTACCCAATAAGGGCGTTTCCTCCACGGCCCGGAGAGTGGCAACACCACTCCGGCCAGGAGGCGTGAGATTTTGCAGAACATTACTTACCAGGTGAATTCAGCGGGGGGGGGGGAGAGACCCGGACACGGCCGGGGATTGAAAAGAAAATCAAAGACCTCCGGCGTCTGGTCAGAAAGAAGCTGGCCAAAATGGCAGCCCATGCCAGGGGCACAGGAGGGGGCCCACCATGCCCTGTTAGGCTGACAACGGAGGAGCATGCGGTGGCCCACACCTTTCATAGACAAAAGGTGGAGGGCCTGCCTGGCTATGACTCCAGTCATGAAGGCGTGATGCCAGGTAAGGTTTTTTTGCCCTATCAGGTGTATAGCATGTGGGGGGGGGTGAATAGGAAGATGTGGCAAGTGTGTGGATCCTCCAACCTGTGAATGTTTTGTGTCATCCACAGATGTGCAGGAGGGTGCTGGGCCATCTGGGCTGACCGCACCATCCCAGGGACAACAGCCTGATGAGGACCCCCAGACAATGCCGGAGTCCTCGGAGGAGGTTGAAGAGGAGGAGGAGTTTGAGAAGGATGTCATGTCAGCCAGTGGATTGTTGTTTTTGGAGGAGTCTTCCTCTCTGGCTTGCAGCAGACACCCCTCCATAAGGGCTAGCCCCTCCCACACCTCCCCCAACAGGGCTCCTCTCCCAAGGGCCTCCCCTTCTCCCCGGCCACAAGCCTCAGCTGGAGGCAGGAAGTCGTCCCAGAAGACCAGGGGGGTGGTCGAGGTTCTGCCCGCCAATCTGAGAAGGGACCAGGCCCTTCAGACCCGCCATCTGGGACAGGTTAGCCAGACTTTGGGGCGGATGGAGGAGAGCCTGTCCTCCATAAAGGATACGCTTGGGGACCTGGACTGCCACTCCCGGGCTCTTACAAACTGCCTAAACGTACTGCAGACTACAACAGCAGACATTGGGCAGGATGTGAGGGCCCTCACCCAGGCTATCCAGGCCAACACGTGGCCTTGGAGGGCCTTGGAGGGCAGACCGCCAGGTGGGCAGAGACCAGGGGCTGCTCCTCCTTCCCCGGATTACCCCCTCCTCCCCATGAGTCTCCCCTGAGGAGACGGGGCTGTGGCCGTGGGCGCCCCAGGCGTGGCTCACGCCAGCGGCATTAATTTTTTCTCCCCCTTTTTTTTCCGTTTTTTTTTTGCTGGAATTTTTTTTTTTTGCTGGACGTTTTTTTTTTTTTGTGTTGTGAATGTTTTTGGAATGTGGGAGTGATATTCCTGCCGGAAAAGGGATGTCACCCTCAGTTTTGGTGGAGTAGGGTTCCCCAGGAACAGGGAGAAGTGATCCCCAGGTCCGTGTGAATGGTGTACAGTGACATAAATGGAGCCGTGGCGTGGCGTTGCAGCTCACAAGTCCAGCATGGTGGGCTTGTGCTAATCCAATTTGATGAGGATGTGATGTGTCTGTGCTAGGGACCACAGTGGTGTGCATGCATGCATTCTCATTGTGCCATGATTAATGTGTGTGTTTAACGTGCAAAGATGCCTAATGTGAGCTGGCTGCTCTTCCCTCAGAAGACGGGGTAACCTCGGTTAGGGGGGGATTGTCTGGTTCAGGGGTCAGATCATCACGTATGTCAATCTGCTGGCCCTTTCTCACTGCAAAGTTGTGCAGCAGGCAACATGCACCGATGATCTGGCACACAAAGTTTGGGGAATACAACAGGGTCCCCCCAGACTTATCCAGGGATCGGAAACGTGACTTCAGGAGGCCAAAGGTGCGCTCCACCACTGCACGTGTTTGGGCATGGGCTTCATTGTATCTTTCCTCTCCTAGTGTTTGGGGGTTCCGGATAGGAGTCATGAGATGGGGTCCCTATGCATATGCAGAGTCACCTGTAAGGGAAAAGACAGGAGGATGCCACCCATGTCACTCACCAACCAGCCAGGTGTCCCCATACACGTTCTGTTCGAATTCCATTCGGATGGGGCTCTGATTGTAGATGTAGCTGTCATGGCTGGATCAGGGGTGTTTTGCACGGACGTGCCATATGAGGCCTTGGGCATCGACTATCACCTGTAAGTTGATGGAATGCCAATGCTTCCGATTGCGGTATATGTGCTCTGTCTAATGGGGGGGCTGGAGTGCCACATGTGTGCAATCAATGGCCCCCATGGTGCGTGGGAATCTGGCAATTCTGTAGAAATCTGTCATTGCCTTCATCCGCAGCTCCTCAGTGGTGGGTTTGATGATTTGGTTGGCCATGCGTCTGAGGATTGCAGAGACAACCTGGTGCACACATCTGCTCATGGAGGATTGTGACATCCCAGCCACCACTCCACTTGTTCTTTGAAAAGTGCCACTGGCAAGGAAATGGAGTGTTGCCAGGACCTTGACCAGTGGCTGCACTGCATGTGAGTGGTGTGTTGGGCTGGTGATGTCCTCCTGCAGGGTTGTGGTTAATTCCAGGATGGCATGAGGGGTGAATCTGAAGATGCGATACACTTCAGAATCACTCATGCCAAAGAGGTCTATGCGGGTGCGGTATATGCTCTCCCGTGCCCTCCTCCTTCTTTGCTCCTCTAAAGTCAGTAGTATAGTTATGAGCAAGGATGTCCCTGGCATATTGGCATACAGATTGTTGTGCAACAAGTGTGACTGCTCAGCTTCTCACTAACAGTGTTGCTTTCTCTGACATGTAGACGGATTGTCTAATTTTATACCACCTTTTTTATGGTATAATTTTAGACAGGACATGCAGCTGTTGCGCACAGCGCGTAGCCTGCGCTGCAACAAGGTTATTTTGTGAATCCCCGTAACTCCCTCATTAGCATATTTGAATAGCAAATCAATGGTGTGTCTAGCGCAGTTTTGCACGGACGGATGCGCCTGTCTATCGAAATTACGCCGGGCAAAAAAAAGTAGATTTCTTGCGTATCTCGTTTTGGGGATGCCGCGCATCGAAACGCACGCGCAAATTTAGACTTACGCCGCGCATCTCCTGTAACACCGGCGTAATCGCTATGTGAATCTGGCCCATTTATTCTATTTGGGTATGCTGATGCTTATTTAGTTTGTTTTCTTTTATTTTATTGTTATTATTATTTTACTATATTTTTTCATTTTTTTATATATATTGTAACGGAATTAACCGTGACAGACTGAGATTCTCCTATGTCTAGGGTCACCTTATGTCCACTAGGGCCATAGGGTGACAAAGAAATTATATCATGTATTGCAGAAGATGGGACATTAATAATAATTCATATTGCAGGACTGGTATATTACAAGGGGTCCATATTGACACCTGTTACACAGGAGAGGGACATTACAAGCTTATTTAATGCTTAGCTCCGGCTATTGAAATGTTAAGTGACCCGGCTTGTGAAAGACATTTCATTCTTTTGAAAGGTGTTAATTGCACCCACTCCTATAAAGTGTGATAAAGCTGTCTAGATAACTTATTCAACTAGATGTCTGTTAGACTGCGATTGTGTTATGCTAAAGGTTAATTGAATTCTATTCATACAGGAATGAATTGAGGCTCAGGTGTGATTGTATTTAGAAATGTAATGTATCTCGTCAGTAGCGATGCCGACATGTCTACCTTGTATTTGGCCATAGTTATGTGGACGGAGGTCAAGGCATTGTGTAATTGTATTTTGAAATGTCTTTTAGAATATGATTGAAGCCCCCCATGGTGTGAATAGGGGGGTGGAGATGGCATTGTCCTGTGATTACCTGTAACATCTTGTACTGTATAAATAAGCTGGAAAGAAACCATTAAAGTGTGCATATATTTAGAAACTAGAAGATAGAGCAGTCAGTCTCATTTTCTGGGGAATGATATGGATCGTGTATGCAGGATTGTGGAGTGTCAGATAAGCTTGTTGTGGTTGGATGGAAGGTCGTAAACGGTGGTGACCGTTACATATATATTATCTTTGTTTCTCAGTGCTCTACACACTGATTTTTTCATGTTTCTGAGTTAAAATGTCATCTCTCTCTGAGTTGACAAGTTGTTAATCAGACTATAGGTTCTTTTACTGATACCTTTTCTGAAAAATTGGGAGTACCGTGCCTGCGTCATACCCTATCAAGTGACTGACGCATCCACATTGTGTAGTAGGATGCTAGGTCCTTTTACGTTATTTGCTTGCAGGTATGTTCTCTGTATCCTTTCTATGTTATCTTTGAATTTTGCTTGTGTCGATGTCTATGTACTGTTCTGTTTTACTATTGGTATTTGGTACATTGACACTGTGCTGTTGTGTATACCTTTGTCTGTTGAATTAATACAAATATTTGAAAAGAAAAAAGAGTTTGCCCAATGTATGGGGAAGGCTTCTGTTCTTTACACAACTATACTGGAATTATGGGGGCAGTTGGTAAGAGTCTCATTGGAGTTTATATTGTTAGGAAGCAGGGTTGAGAACTATGGTAAGAAAGCCTTGACACTGGAGTCGTTAGTGATATAAGAAGTCAGTTAGTTATCCAACCCACCATTTAGAACCCCATACTGAAATACTATATTATATTAAACTTTTTAACTTTACTCTTACTTACACCTGAGGCTTAATAGATGAAAGAATACACATACCAGTTATCACAGTGAATTGTAGCATTTTCCCCAGGTCTATAATGCCGGCCATTGTGAACACAAGGACAAAGGTTCTCTGTAACGCATTTTGTTCCGTTGTGACTTAAAAATAATCCTTCTGGACATACACAGCCTGATACACATAGTGGGCTATACTGGTAAGTTATTAGATTTAGTAAAGCAAAGATTAAAAAAAAAGGATAAAAAAAGGAAAGAGATTATACAAACATTTACTAAAAATAGCAACTAAATTAAATACAATTTTTTTTGTATTATCTGGAATACACAGGGATTGGGGATTAATATTTAAACACAAGAAGGCATGGAAACAAATACAACATTTCATGATTATATGTTGTGACCACTAAGGGCCCTGTGACATAACTCTGTAACTGTTAAGGCCCGTACATCGGATATTCTCAGACGGACGCGTTTTGTCGGACAATCCGACCATCTGTATGCTCCATCGGACAATTGTTGTTGGCATTTCTGACAACAAATGTTGGCTGTGCATGCTCTCAAATTGTCCGACAAAACATGTGTTCCTTCAGATTATCCGATCGTGTGTACACAAATCCGTTGGACTAAAATCCAAAGTACAAACATGCATGCTCCGAACCAATTCTAAACAGCAGACAACAATAGCAGAAGTTTCCCAAATGGTGGTGGTAAAGAGCTGAAAAACCACATGGTTTGGTATATGTTGGCTGAAAATGTTCTGCCGTGTGTATGCAGAACAATTTCACGGCTAACGCCCCTTCGCACAAAAATCCATGGATTTGTCTAATGGAAGTCCAATTGTGTGCACAAGGCTTTAGAAATTCTTTCAAGTGCAATAAAATGTTCAAGACATTACGAGTGTAGTAAACTCTTACAATGTTATTATGTGCTTCTTGCCTAAATAGGCTAAAAAGGGAAAATTGCATTTCTAAACTGAAATGACTCTCTGATGCTATGAAAGGACAATTTGCAGCAATCTACCATTTCTAGCTTCAAAATAAAACTTACAGGGCTACCTAACAATAAATACTGACAACAGTCCTCACGAATAGAGTTCTATTGTAGAGTGTAGAGTTCTCTGATCTGTGGATAATTACACAATTTTCAATCCCTTTTTGTAAACCACATGCCAATGTACATTTTATTGGTTACGGTTATATATGTACATATTTTAACTCTGTCATATTCTAATCAATGAGCAAAAACTGCTTAAGCTGACCTTACACAGTTTTTTTTTATTTTTTAGTTTCAGTCCGCACAAACAGATTCCTCTAACAACTCTGTACAGTGTGAATGGACACATCTCTCATGGTGGCTATTGTATTCTGACAGCTACAGTGCCCGATTAAACTACTTTGTGGAGATCTCTAGGCAGTCAAAACCTTGGGGCCCCCCATTCACACACGATCGGTCCATCCGATGAGAACGGTCTGATGGACCGTTTTCAGCGGTTAACCGATGAAGCTGACTGATGGTCAGTCGTGCCTACACACCATCGGTTAAAACGTGGTGACGTAAAGAACGTGTCAGAACGTGGTGACGTAAAACACAACGACGTGCTGAAAAAAATGAAGTTCAATGCTTCCAAGCATGCGTCGACTTGATTCTGAGCATGCATGGATTTTTAACCGATGGTCGTGCCTACTAACGATCGGTTTTGTTCTATCGGTTAGGAATCCATTGGTTAAATTTAAAACAAGTTGGCTTTTTTTTAACCGATGGTTAAATAACCCATGGCGCCCACACATGATCGGTTTTGACCGATGAAAACGGTCCATCAGACCATTCTCATTGGTTTGACCGATCGTGTGTATGCAGCATAAGCAGTGTGCTCGTCGGCCGCTAGATGGAGATGAACATCACTAGTGTATATTACACATATACTATTGTAGCACTACCCCCGTAGGAGCTGCTGGTTTAAATATGGGCCTTGCGCGTTACCTCGTTCCTCGTCGTCTAGGGGTTGAGAGTCTGTAAAAAGTTAAACGTCCACAAGTTATAGCTTTTTTTCTTTCACTTTATTTTCAACCAACTTGTAGAAGTAGAGGGATGAAGGATCAGGGGAAGGTTCAGGCGCACAAGGCAGATCACTGGGGAATCGCTAAACTTCAAAGTCACACTCACCACTTTCTCTTGAGTGGGTATTGTTCACCCAGATAGGCCCCTCTGACCTGGCCTAGCAGCCAGGATGATGAACGGACAAGAATAATCTCAGTCTCTGCCACAGAGTGGTTGCAAGTTCAGGTGAGGGTTTCCCGGAATCCTCTGCCACAGGATTTGGTACCCAGAGATCCAGCCTTACAATTCCAGAGCCTTTAAGTCAACCCGGCACACTGTTCAATAAGTTACCAGGCTTCTCCCAAAGTACAACTTCCACTTGGTCCTTTCCGGGACAGGTCCTTCCCTGGTTTCCTCCATTGAGTGGTTTCCTCCCACAGGACAGACAGCACAGGATCACCTCCAAAGCGTAGGCCCCAGTCAGGACAACAGAGCCTACCATGCAGAAATGCAGCCTCGGGCCAGCATGGTCCCGAGGCTAAAAATCACACAACACATACCTCGCGCCAGGAGGGCCACGGGGCGAAAAGGGCCCCCGTAATATGGCATCTGCCCCTTAAGTATCCTTCCCGAGGATGCCCAGTGGGAAGACCACTCCCACTGGGCTGTTCCTGAGGAAAGACACCATGGCTTGCCTTAGTTCCAACATTGGCTGGTGGTGGTATCGCCACCTACAGGCAAACAAAGGGAAATCCCTCCAGCACAGCCATAGCCAGAACAGAGGCTGATTTAGCCTTAATTAACAAAGTCTGATCCAAACCATCGACTCAGACACTCTCTAAATTTGACATAGCGCCTGTCATTAGGAGCAGGGCGCTACACTATATTACCAGTAATACAGTATTTTCTCTGTGTAGCACTACCCCGGAGGAGCTGCTGGTTTGTTTTGGGTGGCACATTTACCTTGTGGATCTTCTGAATTCCTAGGAGTGAATGGTGCATATAGCAGTAGTAAAGGATTGTCCGCAACAAGTGTCTTTTATGTGCCCAGAGGGGTAAAAAACAATGAACTGGTGATGAAAGGATGGAGTGTAAAAAATAGAGGAAAACAGCAGATTCAGGCATATATTTTGGAACAGTCCTGCTCCCATATGTAACACTTTACGTACCACTCCTGCCTGAGTGGGCTTAGTGTATCCGGACAGGCCTCTCTCACTGACCTGGCAACTGGAGTATTACTCGAACCTTTGTAGGATAAAGTCTCTGCCACAGACCCTCCTAAAATGAACTTGGACTTGAGGAAAAGTCTCTGCCACAGACCCTCCTGAAATAGTCGTCAGGGAGACACCTCTGACACAGGCCCTATCTGATTGTAAATATGGAGGCAATCCTCCTTGGGTGAATTACGCCTGGATCTCCTTCTTAACGTCGCCCAGGTACCGATTGACAGGTGATTAATCCTTCAGTGTCCAGGTACCTTGATCCCCAGTGGTTTGTCAAAATCCTTTTAAATCGCCAGCCTCTCAGTGGCGCTCCTCAGACTCCCCACCGAACAGCTATACCGCTTGGGATCCTCAAAAGTGGGAACCCAGTCGATCACTGGGTCCCCGATGCTCAAATGTTCCGGACCAACATGGTTCCGGAACCAGGAACACCGCGTGGCACGCAAGCCCCGGCCAAGTAGGCCATAACGCCGGGGAGCCATGACGTGGTCACCCTAAGGATGGGTGCCCCACTGGAAGAAGAAGACCTGGACTCAATGGCATCTGTTCCACAAGTACCCCCTCCCAGCATGCCCAGCGAGGACACTCCCTCCTGATTGGCTGCTGGTAAAGAACACCCAAGCCTCAACTCCACTGCTGCCACCTGTCATCTTGGGGTGGGATAACACCCCAGCAACAACAGAGCCCACAGCACAGCTAAGCTGAAACAGAGACCCTACTTGACTTGAACATTGTAATTGGAATCAGAGTGATTAGCACTCTGATCACCTTCTAAATTTTAAGAGCACCGGTACTTGGAAGTAACCAGGCGCTACATCTGTTTTATGTATAGTTTTTGTTTCTTTGAGTTGATTCATTTGCTCTATCTTTTGTAAAGAATTTAGGAAAGCTTCACAGTCATTTTCTTTCAAGAGAAAATCAGTATTATTTTAGTCTGTTGTCATGAGCCCTTTAACAGAGTGGGGCCTGAAGACTGGTGCTACTCTGCTTATTTTGTAATCTGTCACTTCTGCCAGATTCATCAGAGACTTGTCAACATTTGCATAGTGTATGGCAGGGGCGGACCGACCATTGAGGAACTCGGGCACTGCCCGAGGGCCCCATGCCACTAGGGGGCCCCATCAGGGTTGCCAGGATCATTAAAACCAGGGACAGTATGTAAAAATCTGTGTTTTTTTACATCTGTCCCTGATATGTCCAAAACCAACATACTTTTGATGTGAAAATCCTGAGATTTTAGCTGCCCTGCCTCTGTACTGCCACCTTGCTTGGTGGCCATCTGTAAGCCCGGGGCACCATAATCTTCTATTGCTCGGGGGCCCCATGAGTTGTCAGTACACCCCTGGTGTATGGCCAGCTTTGCGATTTCTGCAGATTTATTTTTATTTTTAACGAATGATCTAATGATCATATCAAATAATAATAAATGCAAGTATATTGGTGTATACATTTACTTAGCATTTTACAGCCCATTATTAGTATTAATATTATACGTTTTTTTTTTTTGTTTTTTTTTTTACAATATAGCACCAACAGTTTGCACATCACTTTACAAAATAAAAGTACAATTATGTTGTACAATACAAATTTTCAGCAGATTATTTTACACTCAGTGGGCACCAAATTCTGCTAATGTTATCTTATAAAAGTAGCAGTGTCATTATGGCACTGTCTTTCAATTAGCCTGTGCAGATGAGCTGTGGATAAGACTCTGCAGGTCCATCTCAGGCTGCCTGTAGAAAATTACAGGAGGTTGATACAAAACCAGTCACCCTGCACAAGGAGACAGAGAGCTTTAAGTAATAATACATTCGGCTTTTGTACCTAGTTTAGTTTGAATTTCTATCTTTAATGCAACCAATGGACAATGTGATTAAAAATACTTACACACTGAACTGTATCACAGCTCTGAGGACATTGGGCTCCCTTGGCATGTTCACCAACTTGATCACAATCAACGTAAACCATTGAAGGAGGGCATTCTACAGTTTATAATAGCAGAACATGATATCAGTCATTAAAATGCAATTTAAATTTTACACCAGCAAAAGTGTGGCTGCTCATTATATCATCTGAAATTTAGATATCTAGTGCTAAGAATAGCTTTCCTCTAATAATATTAAAAAACTGGCGTAGATTTATCAAAACTGGAGAGTGAAAAACCTGTAGGAGCTGTGCATCAGCTTCCAACTTCATATTTTCACATATTATCACAAATTCTTGCAATTCAATTCCATGATTTGTAAGACATCTGTCTGCAATACTTTGTCAAACTAGAAGTCATTGTTTTATTAACAGATTCTCGATTACCTGGTCTTGATGTCTCGGTGCAGTTTAGTATTCCTTTTGTGCAGTTGCTGTATGTGAAGATAAAAATGAACATGAAGGAAAAGGAATAAGTCAAAAAGAGTTCACAACATTAATGTATCACAGAGGCTGTTAGGGTTGCTTTCTTTCCAGATCACTTGTGGTACATTTTCTTCCAGAGTACTTACTTGTAGTTCTCAAAATTCACAAGTTCTCTATCAGCTGTAAAAATGGAGCTTTGATGTGATTCCTCTCCTTTTTCTATACAATGAAAATGTGGGCCTCATCAATTTGTGTTTTATTTCAGCCTGGGTTCACACTAGTGCGATGCAAATCTACTGCGGATCGCATCGCACCTGACTCGCAAGGCAGTTCATACTGCCATATATAAACTGCTGGAGAGTGTCAATACATTGTTAATGACACCCCTTTTTCAGCTCGCATATCGCACTGCAAACTGTCAGTGCGGATATAAATCGGATCACATAGGTATGAACACCCATGCGATCTGATTAATTTGTACAAAAATCTGTTCATTTAAAAAAAAAATATGTATCATCAAAACATATTAGATCAACATTGTCAACATGTAATATGACCATTCTGTGCAGTCAATGCGTGGTCTTGATGCATATGGATCTGATATATATGGATCAACGCATTTTGCCCAGATGAGGGGCTCCCTCAGGACTACGTTTCAATATTGGTATGCTTAATAACTAGTAAACAATACAAACAATACATTAATTAAACAAAGACATATACTTAAGAATATAAAGAAATACTCTAAATGATTTGAATCTGAAAAAAAAAAAAAAAAAGAGGTAGAGGGAATAAATGAAGGAAGATTATAACACATGTTTAGGGAATGTGGGATGAGGAAGACGAGGGGAGGGGGATAGGGGAAAACTATATTTTTATGAATGAAAATTTTGAACAAAGTATTTTATATTTTGTATAATGTGAAATGTAATACAATTTTAATAATAATAAAAAAAACAAAGACATATAAAATACATACAGTAAATACATATCACAGTAAATCATAAAGCAAAACACAATTCTGTGCTATCACATAACCCCGGTATATTTAAACTACGGCCCTCCAGCTGTTGCGGAACTACACATCCCATGAGGCATTGTAAAACTCTGACATTCACAGACATGAGGAGGCATGTTTGGAATTGTAGTTCCTGAACAACTGGAGGGCCATAGTTTGAAGACCCCTGATATAACACATGACCCATGTCTACTAGGAAGGGGGAGAAGAGGAGGGAAAAGGGAGAAAAAAATGGGGGATCATCCATAGTGTTTCAGATTATATTTCCCTCCCATCTACTTTTTTTTCTTCTCACTTTATCCTCCTCTTCTGCCCCCCCCCCCCTGGTAGAAATGGCTCATTGGTTTTATGATAGCAAAGAATTGTGTTTTGCTTTATGATTTACTGTGATATGTATTTAATATGTCTTTGTACTACTGTATGTTTAAATAATGCATTGTTTGTATTGTTTACTAGTTATTAAACTTACCAACATTTAAAAGTGTATCCTGAAAAAGACCCTCATCTTGGCGAAACATGTTATTTCATATATCAGATCTATGTGCATCAAGACCATGTATTGAATGCATGGAATGGTCATACTCCTCGTTGACAATGTGCATCTAATATATTTTGATGATACATATATTTTGTAAATGAACAGATTTTTTTCCAAATAAAACTTTTGTTTTTTTAGATATATTGTATTTATGTGTTATTCTATGTTGGCACTTAAAAATCAGTTTGAGGAGATGTGGGGACTTTGTTTAATATTTGATTTGATCATTAGACAGCACTGTGGTAAACATTGTTTACTTTTGAATATTGATTGGGTTGTTTTATTTATGCAATTCTTTATTAGTTTGGGGGCAAACACTGTATTTTGTATAAGAGTATGCTCTATATAGCTGTGATCACTGAACAAATATTAAGAAGGAAACTAGACATTCTTTCAAATATAATTGTATATTACCATATTAGTCGGCCCACGTGAAGAGGTTCATTAGCAGGTACAGGGAATCCCTTATAGTAGCAAGGGCAATCTTCCTTCTTTACACATAACCCCCTATCATCTAGATAGGTCTCCTCTGGACAGACACATCCATCAATTGTATAGAACTTGAAGCTTCTTATCGAGTCTGGCTCAGTCAATGAACGACAGGTGGGGATGCAGTAGGTCACATTATAACTAAACACAAAGGTTTGGGGACAGTGCTTTATGAGATTTCCTGGAAAAAAAATACAGACAATAATGCAATATAAAGTACATTTTTTTATTCCTATCTAAAATTATACTTTAAAAATTACAAGATTTTATATTTTTGTGACGGGACCCTTTCTCGCCCAGGTCCTGCTCTCCCGACACTCCTCTGCTTCTATTCGATCAGATTGCAGCTCGCAACATCTGATGGTCCAGTAATCCAAAATATTTCGGGATCCAACCTACAGCTATGTGCCGATTGGATCCATGAAGAACACACACCAAGCGAGTTGTATGTATGTTCAGAACACTTTACTGGAAGTACACAGCACACTTTTATACAGAATTTGGAACATCCCACCCCCAACAACCGGTTTTCTATTGGTCAATTGTAAAGTACATTTGTGGTTTCACTCAGGTCCTCTTCCATGCAAATGATGACTTCAAAATGATTTAGCAGAGATTGGTCCCAAAGCTTGAATAGCAGGACTATGTGTATTGAGACAGAAGCCCCCAGGGGGCAATTACTACAATGAAGCAATCAGAACAACAATTAACATGAGTCAAATATCTATTCAGGTAGCCGGACGAGGTGGCTAGGCGTCTTGTCTCTGACAATGGCTATTCATCTGCAGAACACAATGGAAAGGTATTTCACAAGCCACTTAGCATTCCAATAGTCCTCAATAGGCTGATTCCGTTCCAATTCACATCTAGACAGACAGAGGCATCCTGCAATATGTCCTATCCACAATGTCTCATCTTCTGCAATACATGAATATGGATTTCACGTAGCAACACTTTAATATCTCACGATCCATGACATTACTCCCCCTGGAAAGTAGTCCAACAGCCGCAGTGGGACCCAAACGGGTCCACTCGAGGATGTTGGAAAAGTAGTCTTAAGGTTCCAGGACTGTCTGCCGGGATAAACCATCCGCCTTCCTGGTTTGAGGTCCTGGCCCATAATCGGACGGCAAGAGGCTCGCATTCAGTCCTCTCCAAAAGCCCCTGTCCCAGCTAGGTCTGGCACACAGCTCCCCTTTTGGCAGGAGACTAACACAGTAGGAGACACCAGATGGGTTGACTCTGAACTTTGTCAGTAGTTCCAGTCCCCCAATGCCAGTATCCATACAGTACCCCAAATAACTTGTTCCAAACAGAGCATTACTCACCCCGCCATCCTCTGCCTCTCTCAGGGAATACGCCTGCCACTGGGGCGAGGCCTGGACTGGCCCTTCTCCCTGGAGTCCTTTCAGCCGCTGGAGAGAAGACAGGGTGGCCAGGCTCAGTTCATCATGCTGTTGGGGATCTGGGCCAACTGGCCACCATTCCTGGGGTATACCAGTGGAGACTGAAGTCCCAACCACTGGTGCTAGGTGAAAATCCCCCTATGCTTGTAAAACAAAGCCAACATCCTCCTGTCTCAGGGCCGTATCATTTTCTGGGGTTGAGTCAGTGAAGATCGAAGTCCAATCCACTACCACAGGAACCCCCTCTTCTGTTAGGTGAAAGCAGAGGCCCGGGGCACTCTGCTCTTTTGCCAGCTCTTCCGCTGGGTTGCTGTGAGTGGAGACCACAGTCCCATCCACTGATATCCGCTCAAGCTGTAGTGGGGTGCAGCCGCCAGTAGCATCCTGTCCTGCTGCCAGTGATTCAGCTGGGAGTAAGAGCTTTACCACCTCAGCTGGTTGCTGGGGAGGGGGGCCAACCGCCCCGGCTCCCTGGAACTCCACAGTTGGTCCCGATGCTGGGCAGAGATGGCTGGCACTCTGCCCTGTTGCCAGCACTTCTGGTGGGGGTGCACAATCCGTAACATCCTCCGAACAGTCCATACATTCTGTAATCTGCAGCTGGGGCGTGATCGCCACCTTCTCACCCTGAGCCTCTGGAACTGCCACAGGGGTGGGGCAGAGGTCTTGAACCCTCTGTCCGGTGACCAGCGCTTCAGCTGGGGAAGTTCCTTGTAACTCCACAAATACTGCCCTTGGTGCTGTGCAGAGCACAGTGAAGTTTGTGCCTGATCCCAGCTCTTCTGCTGGAGGCTCCTCAGGTTGTTCTTCCTCAGCAGAAAAATCTATTAAATCCCCTGTCTCTGCAACTGGTGTCTGGGAAAGAGGTTCACCATCTCCTGTCCATGTAACCCAGAAGATGCTATAGGTACTGAGCAGAGGTTAGCATAGCTCGGCCCTGCGGTCAGTACTTCAGCTTTGGGAATATCAATCTCCAGATTTTCCACTGCCGATTCACTGGCATACTGCTGGACAGGCACATTCCTCCATTCAAGATCATCCCATGCAGAAACAGGATCATCAAGGTCAGTCAGCACTTGCTGCATCTGCCATAAGACCTCCGGGTCCTTAGCTGCAGGGGCAGGTTGGCAAAGCACACTGTTACCCTGCCACATGGACGATTCTTCAGCCAGGATTTCAGCCAGAATTTCAGTGTTGTCAGCTGGTATTTCCTCATAGTCCCAGGTAAAGGGAACCTCACCCTGCTGCTGAACGGAGTCTAGCAGCTGTTTGTAGTCGATTTCCAGTTCCCATTCCTGAGCAGCCAGAAATTCCAAATCTTCCTGTAACCAGTGCACTTCCGGGACAGTCAGTCTTCGCTCTCTGTCCTCCATTATTTCCTCCCAACGCCACTCCCGATCGCTCCCAAAGTTGGGATCCCTGCACATCCTCCAATACAACAATCCCAGGCCATCATAGTCAAAGCCTTCCGTGGGGCTGTCATCCGCTGACCACGGGCACTCTTGGACTACATACCACCGGAGGGCTCTGTAGCTCTCGTCCAACCGCATCTCTGCCGGATCAGCCTGCTTAACTCTGTTGTCCACTCCTGCTTCGGTTGTTCCCCCAATAACAGCATTCTTACTTCATACTGTGACCAGTACCTTCTATGGATGGAGGGGAGAGCTTTTCCCTGGTGTCGCTGCTCGCGGGCTAGCGCTTCTTTCCAGAGTTCGCAGCAGATCGAATCAGACCATCCAAGCAGGACCTCCTTTGATACTGGTCCTCTGTACTGTATCTGCTTCTCTCGCAACCTCCTTCTGAATTCCTCTTCCATGGTTACTGGTATCTGTACCTCTCCTTTTCTTTCATTTGGTGCTGCTTCTTTAGGCATTGTCACCGATCGCCGTATTTCTGCAATTCTCAGCTCCTGTTGCCGCTCTCGTTCTCTCTGTTGCCGCTCTCGTTCTCTCTGTTGACGCTATCGTTCTCTCTCATCCTGTCGCTGGAGGTCTCTAATGGTATTCTGTCTGGTGGTCTCTGATGGGTTAGCACCATATAATGCCAATCGCTGTTGAACTCGCTGCTGGAACAAGTCTTCAACTGACCGGGGTCCTGCATCACCATCCCTCTGATCCATCTCGGATAGCGTAATGATCAGGGTGGCCTTGTTCTTCCCACCGGTCCCTCCACGGCTCTTCAAGCAAGTCTTTTAGCATGGTTCTCCTGCAGGCTGCATAGCTAGTCATTCATGGTGGTGGTTTGGAGTTGTCTCAGTAACTGGAGAGCAAATCCCACCGCTGCCAACCAATGTGACGAGACCCTTTCTCGCCCAGGTCCTGCTCTCCCGACACTCCTCTGCTTCTATTCGATCAGATTGCAGCTTGCAACATCTGATGGTCCAGTCATCCAAGATTCCGGAATCCAACCTACAGCTATGTGCCGATTGGATCCATGAAGAACACACACCAAGCGAGTTGTATGTATGTTCAACCAGAACACTTTATTGAAAGTACACAGCACACTTTTATACAGAATTTGGAACATCCCACCCCCAACAACCGGTTTTCTATTGGTCAATTGTAAAGTACATTTGTGGTTTCACTCAGGTCCTCTTCCATGCAAATGAGGACTTCAAAATGACTCAGCAGAGATTGGTCCCAAAGCTTGAATAGCAGGACTATGTGTATTGAGACAGAAGCCCCCAGGGGGTAATTACTACAATGATGCAATCAGAACAACAATTAACATGAGTCAAATATCTATTCAGGTAGCCGGACGAGGTGGCTAGGCGTCTCGTCTCTGACAATGGCTATTTATCTGCAGAACACAATGGAAAGGTATTTCACAAGCCACTTAGCATTCCAATAGTCCTCAATAGGCTGATTCCGTTCCAATCCACATCTAGACAGACAGAGGCAATATGTCCTATCCACAATGTCTCATCTTCTGCAATACATGAATATGGATTTCACGTAGCAACACTTTAATATCTCACGATCCATGACAATTTGTTTAACCTCTTGCCGACTGCCCCACATACATTTGCTGTAGGGTAGCGTCTCCTGTGTGCAAAATCATGTACAGGTACATAATTCCGCACTTCTGGGTCTGGGGGCGCGCATGCACGCCGCCAGGGACCCGCTCCCACTGTGATTGGACAGGTCCAGGTCCAGTGTACACAATATCCACTGGGGCCCCCCCGATCATTCGAGGCACAGGCAGAATGGCGATCTGCCTATGTAAACAAGGCAGAACGTTGTTTTGTAATAAAGGAAGGCAGTGATCTGGTGTTTCTGCTAAGCAAAAACACAGATCACTGTCTTCCCACAGTTAGCAAGCACTCCATAGGAACACAGTTTGATTCCCCTGATGTTAACCCCTTCCCAGCCAGTGTCATTAGTGCAGTGACAGTGCATTTTTTTTAGCACTGATCATTATATTACTGTCACTGTTTCCAAAAAAAGTGTCAGTTAGTGTCCAATTTATACGTTGCAATATCACAATCCCTATTTAAGTTGCTGATCGCCGCCATTACTAGAAAAGAAAATCCATAAATATATCTCATCATTTGTAAATATTCACTTATTGGGATTTTGTTTACCAAAAATACAGTATGTAGCGGAATACATATTGGCCAAAATTGATGAAGAAATTTGATTTTTAACATTTTTTTATTGGATATGTTTTATGGCAGAAAGTAATACTTTATTTTTTTTTAATTGTCTGTCTTTTTTTGTTTATAGCACAAATAGGTGAGGTGATCAAATACCACCAAACGAAAGCTATATTTGTGGGAAAAAAAAGGGCATACCTTTTATTTGGGTACAGTGTTGCACAAATGCCCAATTTTAAGTTAAAAATACCCAGGACTGCAAAAAAAATGCAATTTAAAAAAAGATGTTTCTTTCTTTTTAGGTCTGGTAAAATATTTTACATGTATATAATGTGGTCTTCTGTCTATCCAGCAGGTGAAGCTGTAGTATATTTTTACATAATTAGTATAATTTCTTTGCAGTGCTGCTGAAAGAAGCTGAGTCTAATACGACGTTTTCTGTGAAGTAAAAAACGACGTTTTTGAAACGTCACTTTTCAAAGACAATTTTGCATACACACCATCGTTTTTTCACAAAAAGCAAGGTTACGTTCACCACTCTTTTCCATTGAAGCTCGCTTCATAACTAGCTTCTGGGCATGCGCGGGTTGAAAAACGTCGATTTAAAAGACGTTTTTGCTACACACGGTGACTTTTTGTGAAACAAAAAACGACGTTTTGAAAAACGACACAAAAAATTCAAGCATGTTGGAATTTTTTTTTGGTCGTTTTTTTTAAGACAAAAAACGACGTTTTGCCCACACACGATCAATTTAAATGACGTTTTAAAAAACGTCATTTTTTTTCATCGCAAAAAACGACCGTGTGTACGCGGCATAAGATTTATATCAAGCAAATTATGCTGCATAGCAAGAGGAGTGTCAGTGTTGTATCTTAAGATAGCCCATAATGCTCTGGGAATCCGTGTAGTGAAGTATTTTTTTATTTGAAAAACAAATGGGGGCATTTATTAAAACTGGAGCACTTAGAATCTGGTACAGCTGTGTATGGTAGCCAATTAGCTTTTAACCTCCCTGGCAGTATGATTCTTTCAGATTTTAGGTGCTGAAAGCGGTACCATTATTTGCAAGGTAATTTTGCGTTTTATACTGTAGGCTTGTAATTCTTAGGAATAACTCACTTAAATCTATCCAAACAAGAGTCTAATAGGCATCCCGGGTATGATTTTTTTTTTTTTTATTAAAAATTATAATATAATAAATAATTATAAAAACTGATAACAAATAATAATATAATTATAGTAAAAATTATTCA
Source organism: Rana kukunoris (assembly GCA_029574335.1). Lineage (NCBI taxonomy): Eukaryota > Metazoa > Chordata > Amphibia > Anura > Ranidae > Rana > Rana kukunoris. The sequence continues at coordinate 214,815,979 of CM056059.1, read as the reverse complement.
ATAGTGAATGAATGAATGAATGAAAACTTGTATAGCGCGGCACATGCGAACTGAATCGCCTCTGGGCGCTTGTTGTTCCTGTCTCCTAGTGTAATCAAATAAAAATCACTGAAATTTGCTCAGTTACAGAATTTTTGCTGTCATTATTTTTTTTTTTATGACATATTTCCCCACAAATCGCTATCGCTGGATCCATGGAGAAGGTAAGTAAACAATCTCTGTGGATGATGCGAGGCGAGCCCGAGTCTGACTCAGGGTTACCGATAGTAGCACAGAAATCTTACCCCGAGTCAGACTCGGGAACACCGCCAGGGAGGTTAATTCAGCTTGTTCAATTAAGCTTTGACAGTAAAATATGGAAGCTGATTGGTTTCTCTGCAGAGCTTCACCATATTTTGCATGCTCCAATTTTAATAAATCCCCCCAAAGTGTCAGGAATCAGCAGCAGAGATGGTCGTATCTGTGTGGCTACACTCAAGAAACTGGACCCAGACTGTGTATACTTTAAAGCGGAGGTCCACACAAAAAGTGAACCTCCGTTTTTTGGAACCCTAACCCCTCCGGTGTCACATTTGGCACCCCTCCGGTGTCACATTTGGCACCTTTCAGGGGGTGAAGATACCTGTATAATACAGGTATTTGCACCCACTCCTGGGCATAGACTCTTGCGGGAGTCTCGCCTCTTCCCGTCTCCCTATTGTCTTCTGGGAAACACACTGGTCCCAGAAGACAGCGGGGACATGCAGTGCGACTCGTGCATACGTAGTAGGGAACCGGAAAGTTAAGCCTAAATGATTCACTTCCTGATCCCCTCACCGGGGATGGTGGCGGAGGCAACCTAGAGCCGAGCGGTTGCTCGGCTTCGGCTGCTGACATCACTGGCACCCTGGACAGGTAAGTGTCCATTTATTAAAAGTCAGCAGCTGCAGTATTTGTAGCTGCTGGCTTTTAATATATATATTATTTTTAGGCGGACCTCCACTTTAAGTGATATTACTTTACAGTGGAAAAAAAACATCCTTCCACACACCAGCATATGGTAAACATGAAAATATAAGGGAAAACATAAATAAATAAATAAATAAACCTGACTAATACCTAACAAACAGAAATCCTAACAACTAACTATATATACAAAGGGGACTCAGAGAAGCAGGGAAATCTAGAGGTTCAGGGAGCAGATGGGAAGGGGGAACCAAAACTGGTATCAGGAACAAGGAAGAACAAGTACAACATAGCAGGGTACAAAGTACAGGGCAGGAGCTGGAACAGGATAACGGTTAGCAGTATCAGGCAGCAAGCAAAACACTGGAGGGAGGGTGTAATGCAGAGGCCAAAACGAAATACCCTCCCAGCAGTTAGCATTATGTGGAAACTTATTATTGGGATCTGTTGGGAGACACCCGCTGGTGGAAACTGGAATTACAACTCTCCAACCAGACAATGCCACCAGCTGGTGATCCAGGTCCTGACACAAAGATTGTATATAATAGTGCACCACAGATATAAAACAGCGTTTAAAGCTAAGATATAGCCCAAGAGTGGCTATCTTTTGGTGCTGCATGGGGAAACAGTAGAAACTGCAACATGAAGGGTGTGAAGCACTCTTTACCTTTTCCTGCCCCATCCACTACTCATAGATATGGTATTAAAATTGTCCAACATTTCAACACATTCTGTGGATGAACAGGGGATATCTTGCTATTCATCTACTCTTCCTCTATTCACAGAATGTATTGCATTGTAGGACAATGGCTAGTAAAGCCTAGAGCGGTGACTTCACTGGCTCGTCTATTGTTGGCGCTCCATCCTTTCACTTAAAGCGGACCTTCAGTAATTTTTTCAACTTTCCATCTATTAACCACTTAAGACCTGGACCAATACGCTGGCAAATGACCCAAGGGGTTTTTGCGATTCGGCACTGCGTCGATTTAACAGACAATTGCGCGGTCGTGCGACGTGGCTCCCAAACAAAATTTGCGTCCCTTTTTTCCCACAAATAGAGCTTTCTTTTGGTGGTATTTGATCGCCTCTGCGATTTTTATTTTTTGCGCTATATACAAAAATAGAGCGACATTTTTGAAAAAAAATCAATATTTTTTACTTTTTGTTATAATAAAAAAACAATAAACTAAATTTTAGTCAAACATTTAGGCCAAAATTTATTTAGCCACATGTCTTTAGTAAAAAAAAAATTGCATTAAAAAAAAATTAGCTACCTAGCGGGAACAGCGACACTAATACAGCGATCAGAAAAATGATCGCTTAGTGATGCTGGCAATAGGGAGTGAAAGGGTTAACTAGGGCAGTGATCAAGGGGTTAAAACTTTATTGGGGGGGGTGGGGGGGTTTCTACCCTGACACTAACACTAACTGACTGTCACACTGTCTGTCACACTGACACTAAATACAGTAATCATACATGTATGATTACTGCATTCAGTGACACTGTGACAGGGGGGGGGGGGGGGGGGCGATCGCGGGGGTTAAATGTGTTTTTGTGTGTGTGTAAGTGTGCTGTTGGTGCAGACTTACTTGTTGTGTTGTGATCTCTCCTCAGCGGCGCTTGAAACAAACGTCGAGGGAGAGATCAGATAGCTTCCTCCTTCCTGTGTTTACACAGGAGGAGGAAGTGACAGGGCGGGCGGGCGCGCGCATTGGCTGGGAGCGATCCGGAGGGGGCGGGTGAAAACGGATAGCCGCCCCCACTTGACGGATCGCTCCTGCAGCCGCGTGGACCGCCGCATGTACGGGGGGGGGGGTCCGATCGGACCCCCGATCCCCCCCAAGGCACCAACGTATATATACGTTGATGTGCCTGTCGGTGCCATTCTGCCGACGTAAATGTACATGCTGCAGTCCTTAAGTGGTTAAAAAAAAATAATATTTGTAGACAAAAATTCATCGATTCCAAGCACCTCATCCCATGTAATACAAAATAAAGTAAGAGGGGAAGAGTACCAAAGGACCCCGGGGACATTGTTTTCTTTGATGTTTAATATTGCCTGTACAAAATCTCCTGAGGAAGCTCTTCGTAGAGCGAAACATGTAGAGTAAGTACAAAGGCAATACTAAAACTGGTCTTCCATGTATATATTTGGAGATTATCTACTTCTCATCTTATGGATGGCTTTTATATATATTTATTATCTGTATAAAATAAAATTATTTTCTATTTTTCTATATTCCTCTTGTTGTCTATGATATTTCTATTAGCACCGTTTCAATATTCCCCAGGGTCCTTTGGTACCCTTCACCTCTTTCTTTATTTTCCATCTATTAAGTCTTCTGGCCTTTATGTTTTAACTTTGGATAGTATTTTTTTTATGCCTGTAAATACCTTATATGGCCTACTTCCTGTTTCTTGTTTGGTAAACAGCCTAGGTTTATGACATCATGCATAGCTCTTTCTCACTCTCCTGAGAGTTTTCCAGGAAGGGAGGGGGGTGAGTAATAAGAGGGCCAATTGGAGCTGCAGGGCTGCAGGGCTGCAGAGCTGGAGGTGTGCCTCTGTGTGTCTGTGTAAATACAGAAAGTGAACAGGTTAACTCAGATGCCCACAGTTAAAATGGTTTCAGCCAAACTCAATGAAGGGGGATTTCTGCAGCATATTTGGCAAGTACAGAATCACAGTATACTGTATATAAATAATATGCAAAGTGGTTGGTGGCAAAGATGTTTTTATTACAAACTATGTGAGCAGACTGCAATTCCTCTTTTAACAATGATGGCTGACACAGGGGAGCTGGATCACGTGACCAGACCAGAGAGGTCCGTAAATAGGTAAGTAGAAGGAGAAGGGGACAGTTTTAAGACTAGGTAAAACTTGAAAACTTGCTTCATATCGTTTTAATTGAAATGCTTAATTTACCTTAGGTATACCGTATATCTAAACTGTGTATTGGTGGTTTGAATAATGACACTGAACTTTAGTTTGCTTTGTACTCTTTATGTTATGTCAATATCTTTGTTCTCTTTGTTTTCTTGCTTTGTCTGAATAAATCATGTGTTTTTTGCCACATTGTTACTTTTAACTAAAAGAAACAATGACCATCCAGTGAGTACATACATCATCATGGGTCATGTACAGGATTCAGTCTGCAGGTGAGTACACAGAGCACTATGCCCTGTCATTTCTATGAGCAACTTTGTATTTGATACGGTCTGCTTAACATGTTGGCATTTTATTAGGAACTACAGAAGGATTATAAGGATTTTTATTATTGTCCAACTCGGAAAAACAACTAACTAAACCAGGGGTCTCAAACTCAAATTACCTGAGGGCCGCAAGACAAGTTTTCATATCCCATGGGGGGCCGCATGCAAACTTTCAAACTTCAAAAACAGTACTGGTGTCAGCGGTCACATTATTAACCCCCAGCTCTGTGTCAGCGGACGCATTATTAACCCCCAGCACTGGTGTCAGCGGACACATTATTAACTCCCACCACTGGTGTCAGCGGACACATTATTAACTCCCACCACTGGTGTCAGCGGACACATTATTAACCCCCAGCACTGATGTCAGCGGACACATTATTAAACCCTAGTATTGGTGTCAGCAAACGCATTATTAACCCTGACCACTGCACTGCACACGGACCACTACACACGGACCACTGCACACAAACCACTGCACACGGACCACTGCACACGGACCACAGCACACGGACCACTGCACACGGACCACTGCACACGGACCACTGCACTGCACACTGACCACTACACTGCACACTGACCACTACACTGCACACTGCCGACAGACCACTACACTGCCGACAGACCACTACACTACACACTGACCACTCACCATCATGGCACAGCACATCAAGGCTCAGAGCCCAGCAAATTAGAGCACAGCACATCAGGGCACAGCACATCAGGGTACAGGGCACAGCACATCAGGGTACAGCACATCAAGGCACAGAGCCCAGCAAATAAGGGCACATGGCACAGCACATCAGGGCACAGAGCACAGCACATCAGGGCACAGTGCACATGAGGGCACAGCGCACATGAGGGCACAGCGCACATGAGGGCACAGCGCACATGAGGGTACAGCACACATCAGGGCACAGCGCACATCAGGGCAAAGCACACATCAGGGTACAGGGCACAGCACATCAGGGTACAGGGCACAGCACATCAGAGCACAACAGGGTACAGGGCACATCAGAGGTACAGCACAACAGGCCACATCTGGGTACAGAGCATGGCACATCAGGACAGGACATATCAGGACAAGGCACATGGCACATTAGGGTACAGGACATGGCACATCAGGGTACAGGGCACATGAAACAGCACATCAGGGTACAAAGCCCAGCAAATCAGTGTACATGGCACACATCAGGGCACATGGGGCATATCAGGGCACATGAGAGCACATCAGGCACAGCACATCAGTACAGGGCACATGGCACATCAGGGTACAGGGCACAGGGTACCCTGATGTACTGAGCCCAGCACATCAGGGACACATCAGGGTACATGAGGCACATCAGGGTACATGGGGCACATGGCACATCAGAGCACATCAGGGTACCTGGGGCACATGGCATATCAGGGTACATGGGGTACATCAGGGCACAATCAGAGCACATCAGGCATACCTCCCAACTTTTCAACTTCAGAATGAGGGACAAATGAGCAACAACAAAGTTGTTGAGCGGGGGTTCGCAGATCATAGTTGATGAGCGAGGGGGGGGTCCGCGGATCTGAGTTGTTGAGCGGGGGAGGTTTCCGCGGATCGGAGTTGTTGAGCGGGGGGGTTCGCAGATCAAAGTTGTTGAGCGGGGGGGGGTCCACGGCTCAGAGTTGTTGAAGGGGGGGTCCGCAGATCAAAGTTGTTGAGGGGGCCGTTTATTACCGGTCTGCGGGCCGGTACTTTGAGACCCATGAAATAAACCATTAAAATAGTTTTTAAGGGAGCTGTTTTGTTTGCAAATGGATTCTCATTTATGTCTGTCCAGTCAGGTTGGTGACCTAAACTTTCTCGGCAATACAGCCTGGTCACTTCCCTGCCCCCAGCCTGTGACTAGACTGTGATGACACACCAGAAACTTAGTAAGGAGTCATCCTTCTCAAACAGACAGAACCCTTGACCAGAGTTTTTTTTCTCAGAAAATAGGTGCAGGAACTCAACCACAACCTGTTCAGATTTCACAAACAGTAGAAGGGTCTTAAAGGAGCATTAAATACCAGAATTGCATTACATACAGAGTGCAGAGTTCAGGGGGTTACAAAGCTGTCACTTGTAAACACAGAAACCAGACTTCTGTGTTTACAAGTGATTGTGGTGAGCAGGCACCAAAGTATCTGAGACAGAGGTGGTGGAACTGAGTTCCCCCAAGTTCCCCCAGAAAAAAAGCCCTGCCCTTGACTATTGGTTAAACTCATGAACACAACTGTATACACAGTATCTCCCAAAAGTGAGTACACCCCTCACATTTTTGTAAATATTTTATTCTATCTTTTCATGTGACAACACTAAAGAAATTACACTTTGCTACAATGTAGTGAGTGTAAAGTTTGTATAACAGTGTAAAATTGCTGTCTCCTCAAAATAACTTACACCCATTAATATCTAAACCACTGGCAACAAAAGTGAGTGCACCCCTAAGTAGGGATGAGCTTCACGTTCGATACGAACGTATGTTCGACTCGAACATTGTCTGTTCGTACGTTTGACGAAATTCGAACAAAATCGGTAGTTCGCGCCAAATTCGAGTGATGCAAAATGGCCCATAATTCACTGCGGCATTGCGCGCTGATGATTGGCCAAGCATGCTGTATGTCCCGCATGCTTGGCCAATCACGGTGCGCAAAAAACAAAGAGCCATAATTGGCCAAAGCCTGGGTGGCTTTGGCCAATTATGGCTCAGGGCTTTAGCACAGGCCCCACACTATATAAGGCCGCCTGCTGGGCGGCCTTGTGTAGTGTGTTCCGGCTTGTTAATGAGACCAGTCAGAGAGACAGAGAGATTGGGCCAGATTCAGAAAGACTTACGCTGGAGTATATCGATATGTGCCGCGTAAGTGTAAAGATGCGCCATAGTATCTCTGCGCCGTACCCACCAAACTAGATACGCCAAAAAACGGGCTTCCTCCGACCGACTTAACTTTCCTACGCCAGGCGCATCTGTCGCACCTATTGATTTCCCATTCAAATATGCAAATGAGGGAGATATGCCGATTCGCGAACGGATTAGCACCAGACGCTGGCTACGTGCCCTGCGCGTACGGCGTACGTCCGGCGTGAAGATATTCCTACAAATAGCTGCTTTATCTTTACTCCTGACGGCCACAGGTCAGCAGGAGAGCAGCTACAGCAGCAGCGTTACCAACGAAAAAAGCAAGCTGAGCAACCACACTTGCAGGACAACACCCCTGTCTGCCAACATGCCAGGGGGAGCCGTGGTCCTAGCACTACTCATGGGTCCCCCTGTACAGAGGAGGCGGGCACGTTAGAGGATATACCGTACGCGCATGAGCCTCTTTGGCATGGGTGATGAGGAGGTGTATCGCCTCTTCCGATTCAGCCCAGATGCAATCCTGGAACTAACCACAACCCTGCAGAGTGACATCACCAGCAAGACACACCGCTCACAAGCAGTGCAGCCACTGGTGAAGGTACTGGCAACACTCCATTTCCTTGCCAGTGGATCATTCCAGCGTACAAGTGGAGTGGTGGCTGGGATGTCACAATCAACCATGAGCAGATGTGTGCACCAGGTTGTCCCTGCAATCCTCAGACCCATGTCCCACCACATCATCAGACCCACCATTGAAGACCTGCGGCAGAAGGCAATGACAGATTTCTACAGCATTGCTGGATTCCCACGCACCGTGGGGGCCATTGATTGCACACATGTGGCACTACATCCCCCCAGTGCCACAGAGCACATATACTGCAATCGGAAGCATTGGCATTCCATCAACGTACAGGTGATAGCCGATGCCCAACACCTCATATGGCACGTCCGTGCCAAACCCCCCCCCGGATCCAGCCATGACAGCTTAATATACCGTCAAAGCCCCATCCTAACGGAATTCGAGCAGAACCTGTACAAGGACAGCTGGTTGGTTGGTGAGTGACATGGGAGTCAGGCATGACTGTCCGACCCCATGATGCAGACATCACAAGGGGCACATGCACTACTAACATCCTCCTGTCTTTTCCCTTCCAGGTGACTCTGCATATGCACTGGGACCCCATCTCATGACTCCTTTCCGGAACCCCCAAACCAGAGGAGAGAGAAGATACAATGCGGCACATATCCAAACTCGGGCAGTGGTGGAGCAAACATTTGGGCTCCTGAAGTCCCGTTTCCGATGCCTGGATAAGTCTGGGGGGACCCTGTTGTATTCCCCTACCTTCGTGTGTCAGATCATCGGTGCATGTTATGTGCTGCACAACTACGCCATGAGAAAGGGCCTGCAGATTGACATACGTGATGACCTGACCCCCGACCCACACAGTCCCCACCTGCCAGAGGCTACCCCGTCTGCTGAGGGAAGAGCAGTCAGGAGGGTCCTCGCGGTAGGCATCTTTGGACAATAAACAAATACATTGATCACACGGACAATGCAAGCATGCACACCACTGAGGTCCCTAGATCACACACACCACATCCACATCACATTGGATTAGCCCAAGTCCAACATGCAGGACTTGGGAGCAGCAACGCCGCGCCAAGGCTCCAATGATGTCGCTGTCCAATCATACTACATTCACATGGGGATAACTTCTCCCCAACTACCGAGGGTGACAACCCTTACTGGCAGGAGTGCCACCCCCACATTCACACAACATTCACACAGTAGCCTGCACTACTGACCGTGTGCAGTTTGTATAAAACAAAAAGCTCATAACCTGAGCATAATAAAATCAAAAAGCTCATAACCTGAGCATAATAAAAACAAAAAGCTCATAACTTGAGCATAATTACAAAATGAAGAAAAAAAAAGAGCAACCAAAAAAAGCAATCATTTGGCCTGACGGGGGCTCCTTCTAGTTGGCCCTCTCTGGCTCCTCAGCTGCCTGGAGGGAGTGGGTGGGGGTGGGGGGGCATCTGGAGGTGGCTGATCCCCGGGTGGGCCACTCCTGGCAGATGTGGCCTGCATGCCCTCCAAGGCCACGGCTATCCGGCTGAGGAAGGAGTTGATCTGGGCCTGCATCCTCAGCTGCCGGGTCAACTGATATCGGTGGGCCCACTGCCTCTGCCTCCCCTGGTCCCGGATTGCAGCTGTCTTGGCCTGCACGGCAGCAGTAAGGTGCCGAACATCAGCCTGCACCTCCCCCAGGCTGGTCACCACTGCAGCGCAGTTGCAGCTGACGTCCTGCACTGTCTCTGTCATGTGGCCCACGGAGGCCAGGCTGCCAGCCACACGGTCCAGGTGGCCAGTTATCTCCCCCATCTGCTGGGTCTGCCTGGCCTGGTCCTTCGCCACTTGGTCATGGACCACGTCAGACACCCCCTGGTCTTCCGGGTTGCCTTCCTTGGGCCAGGAGATGGTAGTCCCCGAGGGGATGGAGTTGCCCTTGAGGGGCTTCCTATGATGGGGGAGGGGAGGACTCCTCCAAAAATAAAATAAACTCCTGCTCAGAGACGACCGGCTCCTCCTCAACCACCTCAGCAGGTGAGTTGTGGGCACTCCCCTCCACCTCTGTGTCTTCAGTGCCCAGGGGGTTTGGCTCAGGATGCAGTTGGGGGATGGGGTGGAATGGCCGCCGGCAGATGATGGCCCAGCTCCGTCATCTGTGGGTGACACAAAGCATACACATGTTGGTGGTCCCACACACTTGGCACATGTACTCCCCCCCATGCAACACACCAAATAGGGGATAAAAAACACTTACCTGTCCTGGAGCCTTCCTCCACAGAATCATAGCCCTGTAACCCCTCCAACTGCTCCCTCTCCAGGCAGCGGGCGACCACCTCCTCCTCCATGGTCAGGCTGACCGCACATGGGGGTCCACCCCCCGTGCCCCTCTCATGCCTCCTAATGGTGGCCACCTTTCCCCCGGACTTTGCGCCTCACATCATTGATTTTTTTGGAGATGTCAGCAGCAGTCCGGGTCGAATAGCCCAAACTATTCACCCTGGCAGCAATGGACTCCAGGATGGCCTGCTTCCTGTCCCGGCTTGTCTGGCGACTTTTCCTGCCATGGAGAAAGACATTGTAGGTCTCCATAGCCGAGATGACTGTTGACAGCTACTGGGCATTGAAGTTTAGCTTTCTCCTCTGTCTGCGGGGAACGGGAGCAGCCATCTCAGAGCAAAAGTAACTTCCCTGGGGGGGGAACCGGATATATTTTTGCGCTGGAATGGCGCATCTGCGACCGCATTTATACGCGCGATGTAAGACAATGCGTCAACGTTTCCCAGGAAGTGGTGCCGACGGAAGTTGTGAGCATGCGCACAGGGAAGCGAGTAGAGCCCGACATCACTGCGCATGCTCCGTGGATGTAAGTCTCTGCGCTGGGCTCCGCCTATCATTTTCATATGGTCACACCCACTTCCACTTACGTCGGGTTGCGCCATCGCATTTTTGTGACGCCGGCGCAAAGTAAGGAGCAAGTGCTTGGTGAATACTGTACTTGACTCACTAGTTCGCGTCGGCGTAATGTATATGCGCTGCGTTACGCCGGAAAAAATATGCGCCCATCTACATGAATCTGGCCCATTGTCTTTTTATATAGCTAGATAGAGCAGGCAGGCAGGCTAGTCAGTTTAGCTTAATTTACAGTGTGTAGAGAATATATATACATCCCTAGGAGTTGTACATATATTTATACACTGTATAGCTTAGATAGATCAGTTCTTCCTAATTTACTGGCAGGCAGGTGACTGTGCTATTTAAAGACGTTATCACAGGTATAGACACCCAGCAGGTACAATATTTAAAGGAATTTTTATTTTTATTTTATTTAAGCATCAATAAAATCACTGCTCCTGGAGCAGTGATTTTAATAATGTTTAAATAAAAAAAAAAAAAAAATGAAAGATTCCTTTAAATATTGTACCTGCTGGGTGTCTATAGTTTGCCTGTGAAAACGTCTTTGAGAACCCGGGTCTTGCCCGAGGGAACATGTATCAATGGAGAAAAAGACTCCTGAAAAAACAACCGTTTTTAAAACTTTTTTCTAGGGTTGTCCCGATACCACTTTTTTAGGACCGAGTACAAGTACCGATACTTTATTTCATGTACTCGCCGACACCGAATACTTTTTTTAAATGTGTCCCCAAATGCAGCCATGTCCCCCCACATATTGCAGCCATGTCCCCCCACATATATTGCAGCCATGTCCCCCCACATATATTGCAGCCATGTCCCCCCACATATATTGTAGCCATGTCCCCCCACATATATTGCAGCCATGTCCCCCCCACAGATGCAGCCATGCATGTCCCCCACATATGCAACCATGTACAGTATGTCCCCCACATATTGCAGCCATGTCCTGTCTCCCACATATTGCAGCCATGTCCTGCCCCCCACATATTGCAGCCATGTCCTGCCCCCCACATATTGCAGCCATGTCCTGTCCCCCACATATTGCATAATCCAGAGAAGGGGCGTGTCTATACATGGCAAAGCGCGCATTACAAGTATACAAACGAAATCTTGTAATGCGCGCTGTATTGCACGGGGATTAACTCGTCGGTATGCGGAGGCGGCTTTGCGGCGGCAGGGGGGGGGGTATTCTTTTTAGGTATCAGGGGTATTTGCGGGAGTACAAGTACTCCCGCAAATACTCGGTATCGGTCCCGATACCGATACTAGTATCGGTTTCGGGACAACCCTACTTTTTTACATTGATACATGTTCCCTCGTGCAAGACCCGGGTTCTCAAAAACGTTTTCACAGGCAAACTATAGACACCCAGAACTGCGGGTACAATATTTAAAGGAATTTTTCATATTTTTTTATTTAAACATTATTAAAATCACTGCTTCTGAAACAGTGATTTTAATGATGCTTAAATAAAAAATAAAAAAAATCCTTTAAATATTGTACCTGCTGGGTGTCTATAGCTTGCCTGTGAAAACGTCTTTGAGAACCCGGGTCTTGCCCGAGGGAACATGTATCAATGAAAAAAAGTTTTAAAAACGGTCACTTTTTCAGGAGTCCTGGGCAATGGCTCTCCTGGGCAAAATCCTGTAAGGGTATGTCCTACCCTTTTTTGCCCACCAGAGGGCGCGCGCCCACTGCACGGCGGGGGACCTGAAGCGTGAGAGCCAGCACTGGGATTTGTGTGTGTAAACACACAAATCCCTGTGTTATCAAAGAGGAGCCATGTTGTTTGTTCCTACTAAGTAGGAAAAACTATATGACTCATCTCCTAGTCACTCACTAGGAGAGGTTAGAACACACTGCTCTAACACAATTAGAACACACTGAGGGAACACACAATTGACCCCTAGATCGCCCCTAGTGTTAGACCCTTCCCTGCCAGTGATATTTACACATTAATCAGTGCATTTGTATAGCACTGATTACTGTATAAATGCCAATGGTCCCAAAAAAGTGTCAAAAGTCTCCGATCTGTCAGTTGCAATGTCGAAGTACCGCTAAAACTTTTACTAGTAAAAAATAAAAATAAATAATAAAAATTCCATACAAAGCCCATAAATCTTTCCCACAGTTTGCAGACGCTGTAACTTTGCGCTAACCGATCAATATACGCTTATTGAGACTTTTTTTATATTATTATATTTATTGGCCTAAACTGATAAAGAAATTTTTTTTTTTTTTAAATTGGGGGGATATTTATTATAGCAAAAAATAAAAAATATATATTTTTTTCTTTCAAAATTGGCACTCTTTTTTTTTATAGCGCAAAAAATTAAAACCACAAAGCTGATCAAATACCACCAAAATAAAGCTCTATTTGTGGAAAAAAAAGCATTGGACGACAGCGCAATTGTCAGTTAAAGTGACACATTGTAAAAAGTGCTCTGATCAGGAAGGGGTTAAAATCTTCCTGGGGCTGAAGTGGTTAAAAGTGCAAAATAAACATCACAGCAATGTGGACAGATGAAAGACAGGCAAAGATTTTGAAAAGCAGCATAGATTAACATTAGGTACAATGATAGCAAAGATCCCGTTTTCAGTTGAAGGTGGATTTTGAAAAGCAGCAAAGATTACCATAAAGGACAGTGATAGTAAAGACTTTGTTTTCAGTTAAAGGTGGATTTTGAAAAGCAGCATACAGTAGATTACCACTAAGCACAGTGATAGTATAGTCTTCTCTTCTCACAGGACATAGAGGTAGCTGCCATTGGCTCCTGCTGTTGCAATTTAAATCTTGTGAGGAGGCAGTGGGAGGCAGGGCCAAGCAACGCTGTGTGTGTCTATGGACACAGGAAGGCTCTCTAGTGCACCTGCATATTGTCCCCGATAGTACACAACTTGCTATGGGGGCACACACAGAAGACCGAAGACCAGAGAGCTCCAGAAGAGGAAGTTTGAGGCTACTCATTTCACAGAGCAGGTCATTTTATTATTTTAGGAAAGAAATAAGGCTTTACAAATGTTATAACTGTATTCAGAGAACATAAAAGTCATTTGAATAGTTTAGGGGAAGAAGCTCTGAATACTTTTACATAGTAAATATTATATAATACTCAGTGGCGGAACTACCAGGGTCGAACTAGTTCTGCTTGCGACTGAGCCCTGGTGTTCCGCCAGTAAGGCGGGGAGGGCCCGCTGCCAGAAGGTTCTTCTGCTATCTACCCGGAGGCAATGATGGTAAAGCAGGACTGCTCACACAGCGTCTCGGCCCATTGAGTTCTCATTTGCACTGAACATTACTGTATCACCGCCATAGTTACTGCACAGTGGATCGCTCACCCAAAACCACTGAGTTTGCAGCTCCAAACCCCCATAGTCATCAGGAGGCAGAAGCTGGTTACTGGTTAGAGTGAAGGGCGAGAAGCTGGAGGAGGTCTCTGTCAACTGAGGAGATCCCTTCTTGGGATAGTGACCTGGAAACATGGAGGGACCTGGAGCATACACAAAACATGGCGCATATAGTGGCAAGCTGAAAATGAGAGAGCAAGTGAGTGCCATAGATCCCAACCCCCAGCAATGCTGCTACTGATCCTATCACCCCCCAGCACTGCCACTTCCTCCACACAGCACTGGTGCTGCTCCCATCCCCTACACACAAACATTGCTACTGATCCCCCCCGGTATCTGCCGCTGACTATTGTCCCCCCCCTCCCTCCCAGCACTGCCACTGATCAATTCCCCTTCCCCCAGTATTGATACTGATTCCATTGCCCATCACCACCAGCACTGCCCCAATCCCCCACACAGCACTGCCATGGCTCTCATCCCACCACCGTTATCACACTGATTCCACCCCCCCCCCCCACACCAACACTGCTACTGATCCCCCCCCCCACACATTCCACCCCCCCCCCACACCAACACTGCTACTGATCCCCCCCCCACACCAACACTGCTACTGATCCCACCCCTCCCCAGCACTGTCACTGATCCCACTCCCCAGCATCTGCCACTGATCCCACCCCCCAGCACTGCGACTGATCCCACCCCATGAAGGGTCAGGGGAGCCCTTCATGCTTTCTTGCACCGGGGTCCTGAAAGTTCTAGTTATGCCTCTGTCAATGCGATATTATATAAAATGATTATAACATAACAAAAGCAGAACTTTCATTCTCTTATTACATTTTTCATGTAGTAGGATGTCAGCTACCCTGTATATGCTTACTTTATCGTGATGAGCCAAATTATTATATATTATTATTTAGCAAAAGGCAGGTTTGTTACTCACTGCAGACATTTTCTCTCCATCCAAATAGTATGACACCAGAAACAGCACATTCCCATGCATAGGAGGATAGGGCAGCACACAGACAGTCCTCTGCTCTTTTACAAGAGCAAGTATCAAAGAGACAATTCTAAAAAATAAACATTGGTTAAAATAAACTAAAATTGTTTTACAGGGATTCAAATATGCAAGTAATTGAGTTAAAAGATAAGCATTTCAAAACAATTATTATTCATATTCACCTAGGTGGATGCAGCATTGGTCCAATGCTGCAATTGTCCCCCGCTGCCTCTATGACCGAGAACTGAACATTCAAAGACCGCTGACTGCTCAGTTCTTGGGTCAGCTCTGAGCACAGAATGGTGACTGTGGAGGGGACAGAAGTGGTGCGCTGAGAGGCTTGGCCAGCTGCTGGTCAGGCATCTAGGTGGATCCTAACATTAAAGTTGGGTGACATCAGGTGACAGAGGACTTTAGCCTATTCTCAGCTCAATCTAGGTCACAGGAGTGCAGAAGAGCTTTGGCCCTACTTCTCCTTTAACCCCATAAAGGCCAACTTACAGTACCTTGAAAAAGTATTCATACCCTTGAAATTTTCCACAATTCGTCATGTTGCAGCAAAAAACGTAAATGTATTTCTTGGGATTTTATGTGATAGACCAACACAAAGTGGCACATAATTGTGACATGTAAGGAAAATGATAAATGCTTTTACAAATCTTTTACAAATAGATATCTAAGAAGTGTGGTGTGCATTTGTATTCAGCCCCTTTTACTCTGATACCCCTAACTAAAAATCTAGTGGAACCAATTACCTTCAGAAGTCACCTAATTAGTAAATAGAGTCCACCTGTGTGTAATTTATTCTAAGTATAAATACAGCTGTTCTGTGAAACGCTCAGAGGTTTGTTAGAGAACCTTAGTGAACAAATAGCTGTATGAAGGCAAAGGATCACACCAGACAGTTCAGGGATAAAGTTGTGGAGACGTTTACCACTTAAGGACCCATTCACGCTGATATACGTCGTCAGAATGGCACAATCACGTACCTGTAGGTGTTTATTTAAGTTCAGCCATGGGGTCGCATTGTGTCCGCGGAACCCGCAGGCATGGTCACGGAGCTTCGGACTGGTGTCTGGTGATCGGTCACTGGAGCTGAAGAACGGGGAGAGGTGTGTGTATTGTGTGTATTGTGGCATTGTCGGTGATCTTCTGTTCCCTGATATAGGGAAAGACGATCACTGAGGTCACGCGTCCAGCCCCGCCCCCTACAGTTAGAAACACATATGAGGTCACACTTAACCCATACAGTGCCCCCTAGTGGTCAACTCCTAAACTGCAATTGTCATTTTCACAGTAAACAGTGCTTTTCTATAGCACTGTTTGCTGTGAAAATTACAATGGTCCCAAAAATGTGTCAAAATTGTCCGATGTGTCATAATGTCGAAGTCACGAAAAAAAACACTGATCCCCGCCATTAGTAGTAAAAAAAAATATTAATAAAAAAAACTATCCCCTATTTTGTAAACGCTCTAAATTTTGCGCAACCAATCGATAAATGCTTATTGCAATTTTTTTTACCAAAAATTCTTTGTTATGCACGCTTTTGCAGCATCTAGTAGGTGACATATGCTTGTCTCCCTATACGCTTTCTCTGAAATTAGATTCACATGTAGGAGATAGAATTCTGGGTCTTCAGGTATCTCATATTCTGAACAGATCTGATGGGCCCCTTTAATCTCTAGCCAAAAGCTTCTTAACAAGGGACAATCCCAAAATATATGCAGCATCGTCCCTTTACTTCCCTGGCACCTCCAACATTCATCTGACACCTCTGGAAAGGTTCTGTTTATTATTTCTGGTGTCCTATACCATCTTGCAAAGATCTTATAATTTGTCTCTTGTGTCCTCGCACAAATTGAAGTTTCATGTGTTTGTTTGTATATACGTTGTCGCTGTTCCGTACTAAATATATTTTTTAGTTTCTGTTCCCAGTCTTGGACACACTTCAGAGGGTGGCTCCCTGACTGTGCTAATAATTCATAACTTATTGAGAGAGTATGTGCTAATGTTCCCCTCTCACTACACATTTTCTCAAGTTTCATAAGTGGTCTCTCAAAAAAAACCAGATTTGGTAGTGTATTCAGGAAGGTGAACCATCCGAAGTGCATTCCAAAACTTTAGACGGAATACGTTCTCTTGTTCCATCAATTTGGCTATTGTAACCCATCTTCCCATTCGGATATAGTTAGCTACCTGTGTACATTCTCTATCCCTGTCAAAAAGTACACTCTTCATATCCCAGCAGGAAAAGGGGGTTGCCTATCACTGGATATAATGGGGAGGTCCTGGGGTCAATACCAATCATGGAAAGTGCTGTTGCACATATCTTGACCGTGTTTCCCAATATCATATTCTTATTCATTTCTTTTAGGTAGTTAAGCAAACCACCATGGTGCCCTTTCTAGTGGTATTTTAGATTGGGACTGTTCAATTTGTACCCATAATTTGGTATCTGAGTGCCTATTCCAATCTATTAACCTATTCAGGTGTACGATGTAGTAATATTTCCTTATATCTGACACCCCAAGTCCTCCCTGTTGCTTAGTATACATTAATTGTTTCTTTTGTATCCTGGGGTTTTTGTGTGCCCATACAAACTCAAAAATAACTCCCCTGAAATTGTTTGAAATACTGCACTGGGATATGTATTGGTATTGTTTGTAATAAATAAAGAACTTTCGGGAGTATGTTCATCTTAATGATGTTACATCGGCCTAACCAGGTATGGAACCCCTGGTTCCACTTGTCCAATAGCATCTTCACCTTTTGCAATAGTGGTGGAAAGTTTAGATCGAAGATCTTATCTACTTTCCCTGTTAATTGTATGCCAAGATATGTCAATGCTCTGTAATCCATTTGAACTTAAATTTTTGTTTTAAATATGTTATCGATGTTTGTGGGACATTAACTCCCATTGCTTCTGACTTATTAAAATTAATACTTAGATTCGATAGAGATCCATATTTCTCAAATTCCCTCATTAAATTGGGGATTGAGATCAACGGGTTATTGAGGGTAAACAGAATATCATCTGCATAGGCTGTGATTTCACAGTGGTTCTTCCCATTATGTATTCCTGAAATGCTCCTGTTTAGACGCAAAGTACACAGGAAGGGCTCTAATGACAGGGCAAAGAAGAGTGGGGACAGGGGGCACCCCTGTCTTGTCCCGTTCGAAATCTGAAGAGGCTCTGACAGTATTCCGCTGGCCCGTACCTGAGCCGTTAGGCCTGAATACATAGAAAATATCAATTTTATTATTTTATCCCCAAAGCCTCCATGTTGTAAAACTGCCCGCATAAAACTCCAGTTCACCCTGTCGAAGGCCTTTTCTGCATCTGTATTCAGAAATACACATTGAGTCTGTGTTGTGTTTGCTATCTGCACCAGGTTAATGGCTTTAATAGTGTTATCGCGTGCCTCCCGCGTGGGGACGAATCCCACCTGGTCCAGATGTATCAGGTCTGGGATATGCTGTTGTATCCTATTTGCTAAAACCTTAGCAAAGATCTTCACATCTGAATTTAACAGAGAGATTTGCCAGTAGCTTCCGCATAGGCCCAGATCTTTTCCCTCCTTTGGTATTATCAAGATATAAGCTAATAAGGTTTTGTTTGTTAGACTAGCCGATGTCCCTAATGCGTTAAATAATTTAGTCATATATTTCGATAGTGAGGGGAACAGAACTTTATAGTATTGACCCGTGTAGCCTTTGGGTCCTGGGGCTTTCCTCATTTTCATTGAACTTACTGCCACTTTAAGTTCCTATTCGGCTATAGGGTCGTCTAGCTTCTCTTTGTCTGATTCTGATAATCTTGGTATTGCTGATTCCGTAAGATACTGATCAATCTGTTCTTGGGTCGGGGGTTTACTCTGTATATTGTAAAGAGAGTAATAATATTCTTGAAACTCTTTCGCTATGTCATTTGGTTTTGTAACCTTCAGTTTCTTTGGTGGTTTAATATGTGGAATATAATTACTCATCTTCTGTTCTCGTAATGAGTGAGTGAAAAAACGTGTAAAGCGCAACACTTGCGAACTGAATCGCCTCTGGGCACTGTTTCCATTCCTTCGATAAGGAACCGCTTTGCCTCAGAAGAGATGAGTTTTAATCATTCTCCTGAAGGCCAAGTGGTCCGACCCCAGTCGGATGGTGGTAGGTAGTGCATTCCACAGTCGCGGTCCTTGGAAAGCAAATCTCCGATCTCCTTTGGATTTGTATCTTGCCTTTGGTATGTGCAGTAGGTTTTGGTTTGTGGATCGCAGAGTGCGATTGGGGTTATGGGCTTTTATTTTTTCGCATAGATATTGGGGGGAGTTTCCTTGAATACACTTGTGTGTAAGGCAGAGTGCCTTAAAAGTGATTCTGACTTTCACTGGTAACCAGTGAAGAGATCTCAGCGAAAGGGAGATTGACTCCCATGTTTTGTTGCCAGTCACTAATCGAGCAGCCGTATTTTGAACGACTTGCAGACGAGTGATTTGGTATTTGGGAAGTCCCAAATAGAGGGCATTTGCATAGTCGAGTCTGGAATTGACGATTGTTCCCACCACGACTGCAATGTCCTCTTTAGGAATAAAAGGGGTGAGTCAGCGTAGCAGGCGCAGCAGATGATGGGATCCACTGACTACAGACCCTATTTGTGCATCCATTGTCATGTAGGAGTCAAAAATGACTCTGTGACTTCTGAATTTGGCACTCGGGGCGATAATTTTTCCCAGGATGGACGGTGGGGTCCAAGTTGAGGTGGGGTAACTTTTCCTGTTTGCGTGAAACAAGAGAATCTCTGTTTTTGAACCATTGAGTTTAAGATAACTGGATGTCATCCAGTTATCTATTAGGGTGATGGTTCTCTCTAATCTGGGAGAGTGATCCTTTCCATTGCTGACGCGGAGATACAGTTGAGTGTCATCTGCATAGGAATGGTAAAGTAGCTTCTGGTTGCTGAGTATCTCAAAGAGGGGACGGAGATAAATATTGAACAGTACCAGTGACAAGGGAGATCCCTGGGGGACTCTGCATGATAGCGTACGCATTTCACTGTTTGTGATCTGTTTTCCAAGAAGGAAGAGAACCAAGGTAGATCCTCTTCTGCGACTTTGGCCACTTCAGCTAGCCTAGCAAGTAGTAGTCCGTGGTCTACCGTGTCAAAGGCCGCACTTAGGTTCAACAGGATCAGGAGAGAAGATTCTCCTTCATCTGCGGCCTCTAGGACGTCATCCCATATTTTTACCAGAGCAGTTTCAGTTCCGTGCCCTGGCCGGAAGCCTGATTGAAACGTATGGAGTCATTTTTGGGTTTCTAAATGCTGTTGTAACTGTTGTACAACTTTTTTCTCCATTATCTTGGAGAAAACATTTAGACCCGTTATGGGTCTCCTATTGTTTGGGTCTTTAGGGTCAAGGGTGTTTTTTTTAGGATCGGTTTTAAGGTACCTTGTTTTAACAAGGAGGGCACCATGCCTTCCTTGAATGATTGGTTTATAAGCTGCGTGATAGCTGGTGCCAGTATATCGGCACTTTATTTCAGCAGTTTAGTGGGAATGATGTCATTGGGTGCTGTGCTGTTGCACAGAGACCGAATGATATTTTAGTGGCAGCGATGGAGAGGGGTTTTAAGGTGAATTTCGGTGCTTGAGGCGGGTATATAATGGTGTCGGGGTTGGGGTTTGGGGCGGGATTCATGCAGATTCCATTTTGCTCAATGCTTTCCCGGATTCTTTCAATTTCATTAATGAAATAATCCGATAGTTCATTGCAAAATGCTTGTGAATCAGCATTGGGGGGCTCTAAGCAGGCTGGATTCATTGATTGTGAAACCAGCTTGAAGAGTTTGCGGGGGCGGTTAAGGGCCTTGGTGATGATGTTGGCGAAGTGATTTTTTTTGCCATAAAGATTTCTTTATGATATTTCTTTGTTATTGTCTTATAAATGATGTGGTTTCTATCTGAAGAGCTCCTTTTCCATGCAGCTTCTGCTCTTCTACGCTCTTGCTTTAGCAACGTCAGCTGGTCGTTAAACCAGCCGGCGTTGTTTTTCTGGATGCAAGTTGATGGTGTCAAGTGTTTCTACAGCTGTTTGTTGTTGTTGTATTGTGTTTATTTTATTTCCTAGGGTCGTTTTGAAGAGTTCCGAATGGAGCTTCTTCTGGGATCTAGTCCAGTGAGTTATCACCGGTTTTCTTACTTTATTTGGCCTGAGGAGATTGGTGATTTTAAATTTAGTGATCTGTCCATGGTAGTGGCTCATTTTCCCCGATCTCAATTTCCAAATCCTGTTTGAAAATTAGATCAAGGGTATGGCCTGAGGCATGAGTGGGGCCTCGTATTAATTGCTGCAGACCTAGTCCTTCCAGATGGTCGATGCAGGCGTCAGCGATGGGGTCCAGTGATAAGTTGGCCCAGAGGTTGAAATCCCCAAGCACCAAAAGGTGTTTGATGCTTAGGGTGTGAGAGGAGATGAATTCTGTTAATGATGTGAAAAGGTGCGTTTTTGGGCCAGGAGGTCTATAGCACAGTGACATATGGACCGTGTCTTGGTGGTTTGTTTGCAGCTGAAGAGTGAGGGTTTCCATGAATGGAAGCGAGTATTGGAGGACTGGTTTGGTGAACGAGAGGTGAATCTTGTTGATCACTGCCAGACCTCCCCCTCTTTGCCCCACTCTGTTCTGCATTTAGATGCAATAATTTGCAGGCACCGATTCTTCCAGTATGGTGTTGCAATCGGCTGCGAGCCAGCTTTCTGTGATAAAGAGGCAATCTATATCATGTTGAAGGATGAAATCATGGATTTCTTGCCAGTGTTTTACTGCCGATCTTGTGTTGACCAGAGCGCAGGATATGCGTTTGGGCTGGTGTTTTCTAATGCAATTTTTTTCTGTTAATCCTCTATAGATTCTTAACATTTGTTCGCTCTTTAGGCCGCGTACACACAATCGAATTTATCTGCTAGAAATGGTGCGACGGACCGTTTCAGCAGACAAATTCGATCGTGTGTACAGGCGAGCAGACAGGTTTTTCCAGCAGACAAATTTTAAAGCATGCTTTAAAATCTGTCTGCTGGGAACCCGTCCCTCCGACATGTCTGCTGGTTAGTACTCTAACCAGCGGACATATCTGTTCGCACATGCGTCTAATGGATTCGACGCATGCGTGAAAGTATTTGACTTCCTGGTTCGGTGACGTGGCGGCGTCAACGTCACCGCCACATCACCGCGCTGTCTGCCGGCGGGGATTTTGGTTTGATTGTGTGTACACGATCAAACCAATATATCCCAGCAGACAAATCCGATCAAAACGGTCTGTCAGACAGATTTGATCGGATTAATTTAGTGGTGTGTACGTGGCCTTAGAGCTTTTTCTGTGACCGTTGGGAGTGTTGAGGCAAATGGCTTTAATTCCTAGATGGCTTCTGCTGAGTATTTCAGATAACCCATGGTTGCAGAAAAAAAAAAACGGAATATTGATAATTATGGGACAGATGGCAGTTTCTTTTTTATCTATTGTTGGTAAACCCTTTGGTGTGAGGGAGGGGTGTCCCGCTAGGCCACGGGCGAAAGCCGCTGACTTTCCTGGGATGTCCTCCCACATTCGTGGCCGCGATCCTGCTTGCGGAGTTCTCTAAAAGAACCCTGAGGGTTGCGGTGGTGATGTGCAGAGCGGGGGATAGTGGTGGGGCGAGGGGGGTGGCAGGATGGAGTGTGGGATGCCGCAGATGGGGGTCCCGGTCGTCTGGTCTTCAGCTCCCCTGGGCTTTGAGAACCGTGGCTATCCTGAGAAGGACGGCTGTATCCAGTCCCAGGGGGGTAGACCAGGCCGACCAGGCAAGCGCTTACCTTGAGGTGAGAGTGCCAAAAGGGAGAGGAGGGTTGCTGTTCCTGGGTGAGCTGCTGTGAGGCTGTGAGGCTGGGCTGAGCTGGGCTGGGACAGAGACCTGAGACCTGCTTGCCTGCCTGCCTGCCTGGAGCCAAAGCGTACACGCCCTACTGCTAGGGAGACATGCGCCATAGTGTGCTCCTGCTGCTAATCCTCCAACTTCTAGCAAGACTACTAATAGTCTAGCAAGTCTTTTCCCGCACTTGTCTCCTGACTCGTATGCAAACTTTTTGCATCTCTGTATTGCTGCTTTTGCTTTGAAGTACAGGAGATCTGTAATTTTCGTTCTTTTCCTAACCATCTCTTCTTCCACTGTTATTGATCTTGTTTGCTTATGTCTACCCTCCATAATAGCTAATTCTTCCAATAGCCTTTTTATTTTTTCAGTACCTTTTCATTTTTATTCTAGATCCATGTTTGATTAACACACCTCTAATGACCGCCTTATGTGATTTCCAGACGATTCCGGGGTCGCACTCTGGGGTATCATTGGTACTAAAGTAAAACTTCAACTCTTTAGTTACATCTTCTAGGACCTCTTTATCTTTTAACAGACTTAAATTTAATCTCCACTGGTTTGATCTGGTCTGTCTTAAGTCTTGTATCTCATATACTAGAAAAATTGGGGCATGATCTGACCACGTATTTTAGCCGATCGTACTGAGTGTAATTGGGCATGTGGAATTAAAAAAAGGTCTATACGGGAGTATATTTTGTGTGAGGTGGAGTAGAACGTGTAATCTTTTTCTTTGTTATGTAACAGACTCGATATATCAATCAGCTGGTTTTTATACAAAATTTGAGTGGTGCGGTTTCTCAGAAATAGATGACTTTCCGGATGATGTATCTTCTTTAGGGTCTAACGGGATATTCAGATCCCCTCTCAAAATCAAATGACCTTCTGTGAAGTCTTGCAGACGCTTAATCGTTTTGCCTAAGAAGATTTCCTGTTGCTCATTTGGGGCGTACACAGTAACAAATGTTACCTAGGGGTAACATTTCCTCCTATTTTACCTTTCACAAATATGTATTTTCCTTTCGGGTCTCTCATAGAATCTAAGTATGTCCACTTAATTCTCCCTGCTATAAGAATAGACACCCCCTTTGACTTAGCCTCCTGATTTGTTGCGTAGTATACTATTGGGTATAGCCTGTTCTTTAAGATCGGAGTTTTATCTTCTCTGAAATGTGTTTCCTGTACAGTATGTATGCCACATCTACTCCTAATCTTTGTTTTTTTTAGATTTGGATAGTCATGAGGGGATACAGCCACCATTGTCAAGTTTACATTGCTGTCAGTGTTCCTGTTAGGGAGATACTCTCTCCCTAATTGTGTTGATTACCATGTCATGAGAATAAAAGTGAGGGTAAGTACAACATTTTGAGCTGTCACTAGAACATGAATAATAGGAAACTTTCAAATGGGGACACTTGTCCTTATGGCAAATGGCAACTTTATGTTGAGTGTATAGGACATAAAAGAAAAATTAATCTCTAGAACTAGAGACACAAATTGCAAAAAAAAATTAAAAAACCCTCACCCTACTCTACACAAAATGAAAAGAATATGTTTTGACCTTAGATTTACTTTAACCAATTAAGGAACAGCGGCTGCAGTTATACTGCGGCAGGTTGGCTTCCCTAGGTGAGCCGTCGTAGCTGTACGTCAGCCGCTTTAAGAGAACTAGGAGGCCCACGTGCGCACCCACGGCATGACGATGGAGCCAATGCGCATGCACACCGTTCGTGATGCCCGTCGGGCACCTGTGATCGCTTCTGAGAGAGAGAGAGAGAGAACGATGTCTCTTAATGTAAACAGACAGATCTCTGTTCTGTCAGGGGTGAGAAGACTGATCTGTTGTTCCTACTGCTTAGAAACAGAAACTGGTCTATTCCCCCAGGCAGTCTCACCCCCCCCCCACAGTTAGAAACACTCCCTAGTACACACATTTAACTCCTTGATCACCCCCTAGTGTTAACCCCTTCCATGTCAGTGACATTTATACAGTAATCAGTGTCTATTTTTAGCACTGATTGTTGTATAATTGTGAATGGTCCCAAAAAAGTGTCAAAGAGGTCTGCTATTTCTGCCGCAATGTCGTAATCCCGATTTTTTAAATTGAGATATTTATTTTAGCAAAAAGTAAAAAATATTGTTTTGTTTTTTTTAAAAATTGACGCTTTTTTTTTGTTTATAGTGCAAAAAATAAAAACCTGATCAAATACCACCAAGCTCTATTTGTGGGGAAAAAGGGCATCAATTTTGTTTGAGTACAGCATCGCACAGTTAAAGTAATGCCGTGCCATATTGCAAAACATGGCCTGGTCATTGAGGGGGCAAATTTTCTGGGTCTGAAGTGGTTAAATGATAAGTGTACTTTGTGGCATCACAGTAGGGTGGCCATGGCTTGCCCTGTTTTCACCCTATTTGGCTAAAACCCTCTTGAGTTCTTTTTGCAATAAGCCATCATCTCCAGCTTGTGGAAACAGACACTGGCCCTATACAAATTGAAGAGGGCCTACTGTACAGGCACAGCTAGGGCAAAACAAAATTCCAACCAAAGCAAATGAAAACAAAAAGTAGGCCATGGCTATCCTGCTTTTTGTAAGTTGTGCATTGCTATCTGGCATTTTATCAACAATAAAATACACAACAATTATTTATGGAGAATAATGATATTGTTTAGTGTCACATTAACCCTCTTGGATAGGTTGCAGGGAAAACAAGGTATATTTACATTTTTTGGCTCCAGTGCAATCAGTAGAGCAGCTTGTGATTGATTTAGGCTGTTCTGGACTCAGCAGGCTGCATGTTGTATTGCTTCTTACTGTTTTCTGGAGAATTTCAGAATGTGGTGGCTTAGAAAAGTCAAATAAGCAGCCTGAATATGTATGTGGTTCTAGTCAATTCTTGGGGGGGTGCCCAGTAGATGTCTAGAGAGTGTATAAATAGACTGGAGCCTAAGGCAGTCCTGTTCTTGTCCAGGAAGAGAAGCTTCCAGCCTAAAGGGGCGGGGAGGTGGCAGCACTTGTCTTGTTTGCCGCCCCCCTTCCCAAAACATACAGCACCAGCCACGACTCATCAGACAACAGTCTGTGTTTTATGAAGCCAACAGTTGCCCCCCTTCAGAAGGAGTAAGTGTTAAACTGCATAAAAATGATACACTACTAAAACGGTGAACGAAAGATGATTAAAATTGGAAAGACAAAAAAAAGTTAAAGAAAAATCTAAAATTGTTATTATATTGGTGGAAAAACAATCTAAATATCACAAGAAATCAATAACAGGCATATTCAAATAATTAATGACTCATGAAAAGATCACTATATTATAATTACCCTTCCAAAATGGCTGCTGGCTTACAACGGTCATTACTAGATTTCCCTAAATTGTCTGCCTCTCTAAAATGGCATCTCATCAGGGTGGAGCTGCATCTAGGTGCCCCTGAGGTGTTTCAATGATAAGTCATGATGATGATCATGACATGTATATGAAGGGTGAAGTGCATTGTGGAAAATGGTGTAGTGTGTGAAATGTTGTTCCTCTCCTGGTCCTATATACCATTCTGGACAATAAGATCATACACATTTTTATGAGCCTAGCTTCTAGGACAAGGGATATATTTGTTCTAAATTATTCTTATACACAATTTTTTATAAGAATGTCCACTTTCTCATGGTACAGGCGTGGCAATATAATATTTCTAATACTGTATATGTCTGTAATGTTTAGGAGATCTTGTAACACCATCAGATGATTATGAGCAATATTTAAAACACAATTATATTGATTATGAAGAGATGTTTTACCTATATTTACCGGATTCACATACCACGGCACATATATATGCCGGCATAGCGTATCTTCTTTACGCTATGCCTGGCGCAACGCAGAGAGGGAAGCATGGAATTCACAAGGCAAATACTCCCAACGTTGCGCCGGCGTAGCGTATAGTCTTAGGCGTAAGACAGCGTAAATCAAAGTAGGTGGAAGTGGGCTGGAAGTGGGCGTGATACATTTTAATGAAGCGTGACCCCATGCAAATGATGGGCTGAGCTTCAGATAAGTACTTAAAATGAACTGCGCATGCGTCGTTGGATATATCCCAGTGCGCATGCTCACACTCACGTCGAAACAACTGGCTAAGATAAGTCAAATCACTGCTTACGACGTAAACGTAACCTACACCCTATTCACGTACTACGTTAACTACGTAAAATTTGACAGCGTCCGTTCCCTGGTCTATACCTTTGCATGAGTTACGCCTCCAATATGGGGAATACCTTTGCATGAGTTGTGCCTCCAATATGGGGAATAACTTTAACTTTGCCGGACGTAAACCTTACGCAAATCGTTTAAAACATGCGCCGGGCACAAGTACGTTCGAGAATCGGCGTATCTCTCTCATTTGCATATTTGCATCGAAAATCAATGGGAGTGCCAAATGCGTCCAATGTAGCTATGCGCCCACTATACGCTGGCGTAGGCAAGTTACGTTGGTTGGATAAAGTCAGTTTTTAGGCGTATCTTAGTTGTGTGGGCATGGCGCACAGATACGACTGCGCATATTTACACTTACACGGCGTATCTCTATATACGTCGGCGTAAGTGCTTTGTGAATCCGGGCCTATATGTATATATAAGAAGGCCAGTATGGTCGCCTGAGTTTATGGGAGGAGCCTGGAGGGTATTTAAGCAGCCCACTCACACATGCTCTTTGTCGGTTCAGTGTGCGGTATTACACGTCACTGGGCCGACTCTTCCCAGCTCACCTCACGTTCAATAATCCTTACTACCGATTCGTATCGGATTCATTGCATTTTACAACCGTTTTGTATCAGTCATTTCTCTTTATAACCGATTTGTATCAGATACATTGCATACTTTCTACCATTGCCATTCGTTGATTCCCCCATGTCGTGTGTTTTAGTTCTCGCAGCGGAACTTACAAATTGTTTGTACACGTTTCTTCTCTCTCATTTATTTACCAAAGTTATTGCCTGTGCATCATGCATGGCACCACACCACACTCTTTGGATGTGTTGCACAGCCACTCCAGTCCAAAGCAAACCCAGTCGCATGTTCACTGTCCCAGGTAGGATTCGTTAGCTTGTTTATCCTGTCAAATTCATGGCCACTCGTGGTGTCACCCATACCATATGTTCGGTTCCCACAGTGGAGTTTTACAAACTATTCGTACGCACTTCTCGCGTTCTATTTTCTACACCAAACCTTGTTGTTTTGCCCCATGCACAGCATCACGCTACACCTTCCCGAAATGTTTCACTCCAGCCACAGTCCGCCACAAACTCACTCGCATAGCCCACTGTTCCAAGTAAGATTTCTTCTTATATTCTTTATGTCCTATCAATTTGCTACTATTCGTTGTCTCCCATATCGTTAATTAGTGGCACCTACAGAAGCTACGAATCAAACGGAGGTTGTCCTTCTACCTTATACTGCTCTCTTAAAGGTACAAACAAACCAGGTGTTTCTATCCTCTCTCAGTAACCCAATTCTTATTGATTGAGACCTTGCAACCATGCAAATCATCTCAGCAGCCTGACACCCTTGTTAAGACCCTTGCAACAAATGACCCTTACAAAGCGCTAAATAAAATAAAAAAATATATAAAAATGCAAAAAAAATATATAAATTTGCTACCACACAATCTCAGCCCAGCAACCTGACACCTGTTGAGACCATTGAAACCAAGCAAAATCGTCTCAGCAGCCTGACACCCTTGTTGAGACCCTTGCAAAAGCAAAATCGTCTTAGCAGCCCTGCACTCATCGAGACCCTTGCAACCACGCAAAATCATCTCATCAGCCTGACACCCTTGTTAAGACCCTTGCAACACATGACCCTTACTATATATATATATATATATATATATATATATATATATATATATATATATATATTGTAGTAGTCTGGTACCCCAGGGATGTGGTGACTCAGGGTTCTCAGCCGGTCTGGTTGAGGGGCTCCAGGAAACTAGTAATTTACAGAGGAAACTGGCGTTTCAGTTTTCTCATTTTAATAAAGTCCACTTTGGGATCTGGAGCCCGGGGATTTCAAAGAGATCGGGGTGGGATGAAATCCCCAGTCCTGAGTCCAGATTTTCAAGGTTTCCAGCACAGACTGGTCAGGTGTGTGCTGGCCTACTTATGGACACCTGACAATGATTCTGGGGTTCACCCTCCCGAGGAGACCAGGATTGCAAGGGAGACCCCAAAGAGTGCAGGTGTGCACTGGAGCTGGAGAGTGCAGGCTGCACTGTGAGACCTGAGTGAGGTTGCTGACAGGAGTCAGGAAGGTTCCATGCTGGAAGCTTGAGCAGTGGCTGCTGGTGAGTGTCTCTGTGTGAGAACAAACGCTGTGTGCGTTGAAGGGCTTCAAAGCTGTGTGCGCCCAAGAAGCCTAAAGCTGTGTGCATTAAGGGACTTCAAGCTGTGTGCATTTAAGAAGCCCAAAACTTGTGCATCCAGGTCTGTGGGTCTGGAGGAGCTTATGGTTTGAGGAACCAATACCTATAGCAGCAGTGCTGTTGAAGAGTAGCCAGGTGGGCTGTTATTTTCATTTATTTTTGGATAACGTTTAAACCCCTGCGTGGGATTCCTGAATGGACTTTTGTTTCTTTTTTTTCCTTTAATAAACGTGGGCTACCAGGCCCTTAACATTATATGCCTGTTTGGTGTTGACTCACTGCACAAAAAACGCATCTGCCACAAGAGTTAATTACCCCCAACGTTTACAATATATATATATATATATATATATATACTGTATATAGACCAAAAGTTTGGACACACCTTCTCATTCCAAGAGTTTTCTTTATTTTCATGACTATGAAAATTGTAGATTCACACTGAAGGCATCAAAACTATGAATTAACACATGTGGAATTATATACATAAAAAAAAATGTGAAACAACTGAAAATATGTCATATTCTAGGTTCTTCAAATTAGCAACCTTTTGCTTTGATTACTGCTTTGCACACTCTTGGCATTCTCTTGATGAGCTTCAAGAGGTAGTCACCTGAAATGGTCTTCCAACAGTCTTGAAGGTGTTCCCAGAGATGCTTAGCACTTGTTGGCCCTTTTGCCTTCACTCTGCGGTCCAGCTCACCCCAAACCATCTCGATTGGGTTCAGGTCCGGTGACTGTGGAGGCCAGGTCATCTGGAACAGCACTCCATCACTCTCCTTCTTGGTCAAATAGCCCTTACACAGCATGGAGGTGTGTTTGCGGTCATTGTCCTGTTGAAAAATAAATTATGGTCCAACTAAACGCAAACCGGATGGAATAGCATGCCGCTGCAAGATGCTGTGGTAGCCATGCTGGTTCAGTATGCCTTCAATTTTGAATAAATCCCCAACAGTGTTACCAGCAAAGCACCCCCACACCATCACACCTCCACCTCCATGCTTCACGGTGGGAACCAGGCATGTAGAGTCCATCCGTTCACCTTTTCTGTGTCGCACAAAGACACGGTGGTTGGAACCAAAGATCTCAAATTTGTCTTATCAGACCAAAGCACAGATTTCCACTGGTCTATGTCCATTCCTTGTGTTCTTTAGCCCAAACAAGTCTCTTCTGCTTGTTGCCTTTCTTTAGCAGTGGTTTCGTAGCAGATATTCTATCATGAAGGCCTGATTCACACAGTCTCCTCTTAACAGTTGTTCTAGAGATGTGTCTGCTGCAAAAGGTGGCTACTTTGAAGAACCTAGAATATGACATATATTTTCAGTTGTTTCACACTTTTTTGTTATGTATATAATTCCACATGTGTTAATTCATAGTTTTGATGCCTTCAGTGTGACTCTACAATTTTCATAGTCATGAAAATAAAGAAAACTCTTGGAATGAGAAGGTGTGTCCAAACTTTTGGTCTGTATTGTATATATATATATATATACGCAAAAAAAAAACTTTGCCACCACGCAATCTTGGCCCAGCAACCTGACACCTGTTGAGACCCTTGCAAATGCAATACCGTCTCAGCAGCCACACACTCATCAAGACCCTTGCAAACACGCAATACTGTCTCATGCAACTTCCGACTAATCAAAGACCTTTGTAACCACACAGTCTCGCCCCAACAACCTTAAATTCATTGGGACCCTTGCAGCCAGACAAATCACCTTGGGCCTCATATACACTGCTGTTGGTAAACAGATGTTTAGGAACACTTGGGTGTTTTTCAGCCGCCCCAGATCTCTCCTCTGTTATCTTATCAGTACATGTACACAGTATCCCCAATCACTCCTCTATGGTATCTTATTAGTACTTGTACACAGGATCATTTATAGTAGTTTCTAGGCAGTTGAGTTTAGAAACCTTCCCAAAAAACAAACAAAAAAAAAATGGGTTCAGACGGATGTTCAGAGGCATTTTAAATGCCAATTCCTGTAACAGCTTGTAAACACTGCCAGACACAGTAACTCATGTTTACCAGCGTTTCATTTACAGTCGTTTTCATAAAAAATAAAAAATAAATGAAAAAAAATAAAAGTCAGGAAATATTGTCTCAGCAACTTGACACTCATTTGAGACCCTTGCAAAATGTAATGTCATCTCAGCTATCTCACCCTCGTCTAGCCATTTGCAGCCATACAAAATCGTCTTTGCAACCTTGACTGTCAGGGACCTACCTGTGGGCTCCGGCGAGCTCCGGGTGCTCGCGGTCGTGCATAATCATCGAGACCCTTGCAATCACGCAATATCGTCTCAGCAAACCATAACTGAGACCCTTGCAACTATGCAATACCGTCTCAGCAAACCAGACTGAGACCCTTGCAACCACGCAATGCCATCTCAAAACAAACCTTTACACTCATCAAGGCCCCTGCAACCACACAATATCGTCCCAGCAACCTGACACTCACTGACACCCTTGCAACCAAACAACATTGTCTGCAGTAGTATAAAACTCTTTGCAGCACGCACCTACGTGCAAACCCGAATACGAACTAAACTTGCAAACACACCTTAGTGACAAACAATCAGCCACACAAACACACAGTGGCACCCAATTGGCCATAAGTCTTCAGTGGCACACAGGCCACTCATCTTTTCTCTGTCTTTTTCCCTGCGGTTAGTTCAGGTTTCCATCCAGCACCAGTGAGTGCATGTTGGTCTGCGCGTGCACGTTGGTCTGCGAGTGCACGTTGGTCTGCGAGTGCACGTTGGTCTGTGAGCGCATGTTGGTCAGCGGGCACGCGTTGGTCAGCGGGCGCGCGTTGGTCAGCGAGCGCGCGTTGGTCAGCGGGCGCGCGTTGGTCTGCGAGCGCACGTTGGTCTGCGGGCGCACGTTGGTCTGCGGGCGCACGTTGGTCTGCGGGCGCACGTTGGTCTGCGGGCGCACGTTGGTCTGCGGGTGCACGTTGGTCAGCAAACGCACGTTGGTCTGCGAGCCCACGTTGGTCTGCGAGTGCACGTTGGTCAGCGAGTGCATGTATATCGTCTTGTTAATCACCTGTGTATTATCTTGATTTTCTCACACCAATGCAAGATCCAGTCCAAGTTTTCAAACTAGACCAAGCATCAGTAGCAGACTTAGCTATGTGGGACAACTTCTCCACCTGATAGAACAGCATTTCAATCTTTATCTCGGCAGTGTCAGCCGAGCCACCATAGGCTTTTGCAGCCATTTTTAGGCCGCCACTGGTTCTCCAAACCTTGGCCCCCAGAAATTCTCTTAAATTTCTGCTTCACCCAGTCTTCATCACGCCTCGTGGTGTTCTTCACCACAGATACACCACGTCAATTAAGGTAGATCCAAGTCTCTCCCCATCATGTCCTTCCTGCGCAGGCTTGCGTAGCTGTCACTTCATCACCAGTTAATATCTTATGTAGACATACTGTAGTCCAGGCAAATGCAAAATTGCAGCTGATGCGCTTTCCCATTCCAACCTTGGAATGGTTGTTTTTCCCAGCAAGAGCCTGGAGCCGACCCAACAACAATCCCTGTCCTACCCAGGTCATTGCTGACGATGGACTGAAGTCACATCTCACCAACGTAACCCAGCTTATTAACCACTCCTTGGTATGCAAATCACTGAAGGCCTATCACACTGCTTGGAACACTAACCGCAAATTTTTGGCCCCTTTCCCCGGAGCAACAATAGGCAACGTTAAACATGTCCTAGCCCTCATATCGTATTGTCACACGCAGCTGACCCTTTCTCACAATACTATCAAGCCAGATCTAGATGGCGTCCAGCATTTCCTATCCCTGCAGGACCACAGTAAACTGTCAGTATTCTCGAGCCCATGCAAGTCCCTCCTACAGGGCATACAGAAGCACCAACCCCTAGTCAGTGACAAGCGCCTACCTTTCAAGAGTGCCCTCTTAAGGGACATGTCTGAAATCTTTACTCGTTCCCTGTTTAGGGCTTTGCCCAGCCTCGTCATCCAAGCAGCCATCTACCAGGATAGACCGCCTGACGTCCATTAGCTCGTTGCTACCCTTTCTAAACCAGCTCCCTAAGTGGCAGCCAGTGTGTCAAGCATGTCAGAATCCTCCTAAGTAACTTGGGCTTCAAATCCCAGTCAGTTCTCTGGACATTCTTTCTGAATTAGAGCAGCCTCAACTGCCTCCCAACAGGGAGTACCAGACAACGTAATCAAGATACCAGGCTGATGGAAGTCTCCTTGTTTTGCCACATACATCCCAAATCCTCAGGAATGGCACAAGCCTTTACCAAGCTGGCTCAATAGATACAAGAAATCAATAAAGCTATTTTCCTATCCAGGGCTGGTGCAAGGAGTTTTGACACCCTAGGCGATACCTAATTTTGTGCCCCCCCCCCCCACGCACGCTCTGCCCCTCAATAAAAAGTCTTTCACACCTCAAATTGCCCCAATTCCTGTATTTTCAGGTCTCAGATCATCACCCCCTCTGTACCCCCCTGCACACACAAATATCTGTTCCCCCTCTGTATACCCTGCACATCTGCCCCCCACACATATCTGTTCCCCCTCTGTACCCTCCTGCACACCTGTTCATCCGTCACCCACACACACATATCAGTAACCCCCTGCACATCTGTCCCCCCCACACACATATTACCCCCCTGCATGTCTCCCCCCCCACACACATATCGGTACCCCCTGCACGTCTGTCTCCCCCCCCCGCACACATATCAGTGCCCCCCTGCACGCCTGCCCCCACACACATATCTGTCCCCCCCACACACATATCAGTACACCCTGCGCGTTTGTCCCCCCACACACACATATCTGTCCCCCCCTGCACGCCTGCCCCCCACATATCAGTACCCCCCTGCACGTCTGTGTCCCCCTCTGTACACAGTGCAATGCACTATTAACTTAAAAGCAGAGTCAATGTTTTATTACTTTACTCCAGGAGAGTTGCGCTGGAGAGATGGATGGACAAAGAATGAGGGAGGGATGGAGATGGAGGGAGGGAGGGATGGATGGATGGATGGAGATGGAAGGAGGGAGGGATGGAGATGGAGGGAGGGAGGGATGGAGATGGAAGGAGGGAGGGATGGAAGGATGGAGGGATGGAGATGGAGGGATGGGACCCTGTATAGAAATGGGAGGATAGAGAGAGAGTGGAAGGCTGGGTGTCTGTATAGAGAAAGATGGAGGGATGGAAATGGAAAGATGGAGGGAAGGATGGAGATGTATGAAGGGAGGGAGGGATGGAGCTCTGTATAGAGATGGAAGGATAGAGGGAGAGATGGAAGGGTGGGGCTCTGTATGGAGATGGAAGGATGGAGGGATGGAGATGGAGGGAAGGATGGAGGGATGGAGATGGAGGGAGGGAGGATGGGATGGAGATGGAAGGAGGGAGGGAGGAATGGAGATGGAAGGAGGGAGGGAGGGATGGAGATGGAAGGAGGGAGGGAGGGTTGGAGATGGAAGGAAGGAGGGAGGGATGGAGATGGAAGGAGGGAGGGAGTGATGGAGATGGAAGGAGGGAGGGAGGGAGGGAGGATGGAGATGGAAGGAGGGAGGGAGGGAGGGATGGAAATGGAAGGAGGGAGGGATGGAGATGGAAGGAGGGAGGGAGGATGGAGATGGAAGGGGGGAGGGATGGAGATGGAAGGGGGGAGGGAGGGATGGAGATGGAAGGAGGGAGGGATGGAGATGGAAGGAGGGAGGGAGGATGGAGATGGAAGGAGGGAGGGAGGGAGGATGGAGATGGAAGGAGGGAGGGAGGGAGGGATGGAGATGGATTGATTGATGGAGATTGGAATGAAAAGATGGAGGAGTGAGGGAGGGATGGAGATGGAAGGAGGGAAGGGAGAGAGATGGAGGAGGGGGGATTGGATGAGGGAGGGATGGAGATGGAAGGAGGGAGGGAGGATGGAGATGGAAGGGGGGAGGGATGGAGATGGAAGGAGGGAGGGAGGGAGGGATGGAGGGAAGGGGAGGGATGGAGATGGAAGGAGGGAGGGATGGAGATGGAAGGAGGGAGGATGGAGATGGAAGGAGGGAGGGATGGAGGATGGAGATAGGAGGGAGGGAGGGATGGAGAGGGAGGGATGGAGATGGAAGGAGGGAGAGAGGGAGGGATGGAGATGGAAGGAGGGAGGGAGGGAGGATGGAGATGGAAGGAGGAGAGGGAGGGAGGGAGGATGGAGATGAAAGGAGGAAGGATGGAGATGGAGGGAGGGATGGAGATGGAAGGAGGGAGGGAGGGATGGAGATGGAAGGAGGGAGGGAGGGATGGAAGGAGGGAGGGAGGGATGGAAATGGAAGGAAGGAGGGAGGGATGGAGATGGAAAGAGGGAGGGAGGATGGAGATGGAGGGATGGAGATGGAAGGAGGGAGGGAGGGATAGAGATGGAAGGAGGGAGGGAGGGATGGAGATGGAAGGAGGGAGGGATGGAGATGGAAGGAGGGAGGATGGGAGAGGAAGGAGGGAGGGAGGAGGGGATGGAGGATGGAGATAGGAGGGAGGAGGGAGGGATGGAGAAGGAGGGAGGGGAGGATGGAAGGAGGAGGGAGGGATGGAGATGGAAGGAGGGAGGGAGGGAGGGATGGTGAGGGATGGAGGTAGGCTTGGAGATGGAGAGGGGAGGGAGGGTGGAATGGGAGGGAGGAAGGAGGGAGGAAGGGAGGGGTGGAGAGGGAAGATGGAGGGAGTGAGGGAGGAGGGAGGGAGGAGATGGAGGATGATGGAAGGAGGGAGGATGGATGGAGATGGAAGGAGGGAGGGAGGGATAGATGGAGGATGGGGAGGGAGGATGAGATGGAGGGAGGGAGGGATGGAGATGGAAGGAGGGAGGGATGGAGAAGGGAGGGATGGAGATGGAAGGAGGGAGGGGAGTGGAGAGGGAGGGATGGAGATGGAAGGAGGGAGGGATGATGGAAGGAGGGAGGGAGGGAGGGGATGGAGATGGAGGAGGGAGGGAGGGATGGAGAAGGAGGGATGGAGATGGAAGGAGGGAGGGATGGAGATGGAAGAAGGGATGGAGATGGAAGGAGGGATGGAGATGGAGATGGAGGGATGGAGATGGAAGGAGGAGGGAGGATGGAGATGGAGGGGGAGATGGAAGGAGGGAGGGATGGAGATGGAAGGAAGGAGGGAGGATGGAGATGGAAGGAGGGAGGGAGGATGGAGGATGAGGAAGGGAGGGAGGGAGGGATGGGAGGAGGGATGAGGAAGGAGGGATGAGAGGGAGGGATGGAGATGGAAGGAGGGAGGGAGGATGGAGATGGAAGAGGGGGGGAGGAGGGAGGATGGAGATGGAGGAGGGATGGGATGGAGAGGAGGGAGGGATGGAAGGAGGAAGGAGGGAGGGAGGATGGAGATGGAAGGGAGGGAGGGAGGGGGAGGATGGAGATGGAAGGAGGGAGGGAGGATGGAGATGGAAGGAGGGAGGGAGGGAGGATGGAGATGGAAGGGAGGGATGGAGATGGATGGAGGGAGGGAGGGGAGATGGAGGAGGAGGGAGGATGGAGATGGAAGGAGGGATGGAGATGGAGGGATGGAGATGGAAGGAGGGAGGGGGAGGATGGAGATGGAAGGAGGGAGGAGGGAGGATGGGAGATGGAAGGAGGGAGGGAGGAGATGGAGGGATGGAGATGGAGGGAGGGAGGATGGAGATGGAAGGAGGGAGGGATGGGAGATGAAGGAGGGAGGGAGGGAGGGAGGATGGAGATGGAAGGATGGAGGGAGGGATGTATGGAATGGAGGGATGGAGAGGGATGGAGATGGAGGGAGAGGATGGATGGAGGGAGGGAGGGATGGAGAGGAAGAAGGAGGGAGGGAGATGGGAGGGAGGGAGGATGGAGATGGAAGGAGGGAGGGATGGAGATGGAAGGAGGGAGGGATGGAGATGGAAGGAGGGAGGAGATGGAAGGTGGAAGGAGGAAGGATGGAGATGGAGGGAGGGATGGAAGGAAGGGAGGGAGGGAGGGAGGGGAGGGAGGATGGAGATGGAAGGAGGGAGGGAGGGAAGGAGGGAGGGAGGGATGGAGATGGAAGGGGGAGGGAGGGAGGATGGAGATGGAAGGAAGGGAGGGATGGAGATGGAGGGAGGGATGGAGATGGAGGAGGGAGGGAGGGAGGATGGAGATGGAAGGAGGGAGGGAGGATGGAGATGGAAGGGGGGGGGGATGGGATGGAAGGAGGGAGGGAGGGATGGAGATGGAAGGAGGGAGGGATGGAGGATGGAGATGGAAGGAGGGAGGGAGGATGGAGATGGAAGGAGGGAGGAGGGAGGAGGATGGAGATGGAAGGAGGAGGGAGGGAGGGAGGAGGAAGGAAGGAGGGAGGATGGAGATGGAAGGAGGGAGGGAGGGATGGAAGGAGGGAGGGATGGAGATGGAAGGAGGGAGGGAGGGAGGGGGAGGGAGGGAGGATGGAGATGGAAGGAGGGAGGGAGGGATATGGAAGGAGGGAGGATGGAAGGAGGGAGGGAGGGAGGATGGAGATGGAAGGAGGGAGGATGGAGATGGAAGAGGGAGGGATGGAGGATGGAGATGGAGATGGAAGGAGGGAGGGAGGAGATGGAAGGAGGGAGGGATGGATGGAAGGAGGGAGGGATGGAAGAGGGAGGGAGGATGGAAGAAGGAGGGAGGGAGATGAATGGGAGGAAGGATGGATGGAGGGAGATGGAAGGAGGGAGGGAGTGATGGAGATGGAAGGAGGGAGGGATGGAGAAGGAAGGAGGGAGGGATGGAAGGAAGAGGGAGGGAGGGAAGGAGGGATGGAGAAGGAGGGAGGGAGGGATGGAAGGAGGGGGAGGGAGGAGGGAGGGAGGGAGGATGGAGATGGAAGGAGGGAGGGAGGGATGGAGATGGAAGGAGGAGGGAGGGATGGAGATGGGAGGGAGGGAGGGATGCAGTGAAATGGAGGGAGGGAAGGAGGGAGGATGGAGATGGAAGGAGGGAGGGAGGATGGAGATGGGAGGGATGGAGATGGAAGGAGGGAGGGATGGAGATGGAAGGAGGGATGGAGATGGAGGGAGGGATGGAGATGGAGATGGAAGGAGGGAGGATGGAGGTGGAAGGAGGAAGGATGGAGATGGAGGGAGATGGAAGGAGGGAGGGAGGGAGGGATGGAGATGGAAGAAGGGAGGGAGGATGGAGATGGAAGGAGGGAGGGAGATGGAAGGAGGGAGGGAGGGAGGATAGAGATGGAAGGAGGGAGGGAGGGATGGAGATGGAAGGAGGGATGGAGATGGAAGGAGGGATGGAGATGATGGATGGAGATGGAAGGAGGGAGGGAGGGAGGGAGGATGGAGAGGAAGGAGGGAGAGAGGGGTGGATGGAGATGGAAGGGGGGAGGGAGGGAGGATGGAGAGGGAGGGAGGGATGGAAGGAGGGAGGGATGGAGGGAGGGAGGGAGGATGGAGGAAGGAGGGAGGGAGGATGGAGATGGAAGGAGGGAGGGAGGGATGGAGGAGGGAGGGATGGAGAAGGAAGGAGGGAGGATGGAAGGAGGGAGGGAGGGAGGGGAGGATGGAGATGGAAGGAGGGAGGGATGGAGGGAAGGAGGGATGTAGATGGAAGGAGGGAGGGATGGAGGAAGGAGGAAGGATGGAGATGGAAGGAGGGAGGGATGGAGATGGAAGAAGGGAGGGAGGATGGAGATGGAAGGAGGGAGGGAGATGGAAGGAGGGAGGGAGGGATAGAGATGGAAGGAGGGAGGGAGGGATGGAGATGGAAGGAGGGATGGAGATGGAAGGAGGGATGGAGATGGAGGGAGGGATGGAGATGGAAGGAGGGAGGGAGGGAGGGAGGATGGAGATGGAAGGAGGGAGAGAGGGTGGATGGAGATGGAAGGAGGGAGGGAGGGAGGATGGAGATGGAAGGAGGGAGGGATGGAGGATGGAGATGGAAGGAGGGAGGGATGGAGATGGAAGGAGGGAGGGAGGGAGGGAGGATGGAGATGGAAGGAGGGAGGGAGGGATGTAGATGGAAGGAGGGAGGGATGGAGGATGGAGATGGAAGGAGGGAGGGAGGGAGATGGAAGGAGGGAGGATGGGGATGGAAGGAGGGAGGGAGGGAGGGAGGATGGAGATGGAAGGAGGGAGGGAGGGATATGGAAGGAGGGAGGATGGAGATGGAAGGAGGGAGGATGGAGATGGAAGGAGGGAGGGAGGGAGGATGGAGATAGAAGGAGGGAGGGAGGGATATGGAAGGAGGGAGGATGGGGAGGGAGGGAGGGATATGGAAGGAGGGAGGATGGAGATGGAAGGATGGAGGGATGGAGATGGAAGGAGGGAGGGATGGAGATGGAAGGAGGGAGGATGGAGATGGAAGGAGGGAGGGATGGAGATGGAAGGAGGGAGGGATATGGAAGGAGGGAGGATGGAGATGGAAGGAGGGAGGATGGAGATGGAAGGAGGGAGGGATGGAGATGGAAGGAGGGAGGGATGGAGATGGAAGGAGGGAGGTAGAATGGAGATGAAGGCAGTGGAAAGGAGGGAGGGAGGAGGAGGCAGGCAGGGAGGCTGAGAAACGGTAGAAGTCCGGGGGATGCAGTGATAGGAGCAGGGAGGGAGGGAGGGAGGATGGAGATGGAAGGAGGAAGGATGGAGATGGAGGGAGGGATGGAGATGGAGATGGAGAGGAGGGAGGGAGGGTGGAGATGGATGGAAATGGAAGGAAGGAGGGAGGGATGGAGGAGGGATGGAGATGGAAGGAGGGAGGGAGGATGGAGATGGGGATGGAGGAGGAGAAGGAGGGAGGGATGGAGATGGAGGGATGGAGATGGAAGGAGGGAGGAGGTGGATGGAAGGATGGAAGGGAGGGAGGGATGGAGATGGAAAGAGGGATGGAGATGGAAGGAGGGAGGGAGATGGAATGGAGATGGAAGATGGAAGGAGGGAGGGAGGGATGGAGATGGAAGGAGGGATGGAGATGGAAGGAGGGAGGGAGGGATGGAGAGGAGGGATGGAGATGGAGATGGAGGGAGGGAGGATGGAGGTGGAAGGAGGGAGGGAGGATGGAGATGGAAGGAGGGAGGGAGGATGGAGATGGAAGGAGGGAGGAGGATGGAGATGGAAGGAGGAGGGAGGGGATGGAGATGGAAGGAGGGAGGGAGGGAGGGATGGAGATGGAAGGAGGGAGGATGGAGATGGAAGGAGGGAGGGAGATGGAAGGAGGGAGGATGGAGATGGAAGGAGGGATGGAGGATGGAGATGGAAGGAGGGAGGGAGGGATATGGAAGGAGGGAGGATGGAGATGGAAGGAGGGAGCATAGAGATGGAAGGAGGGAGGGAGGGAGGATGGAGATGGAAGGAGGGAGGGAGGGATATGGAAGGAGGGAGGATGGGGAAGGAGGGAGGATGGGGAGGGAGGGAGGGATATGGAAGGAGGGAGGATGGGGAGGGAGGGAGGGAGGTAGGGATATGGAAGGAGGGAGGATGGAGATGGAAGGAGGGAGGATGGAGATGGAAGGAGGGAGGGATGGAGATGGAAGGAGGGAGGATGGAGATGGAAGGAGGGAGGGATGGAGATGGAAGGAGGGAGGGAGGGATATGAAAGGAGGGAGGATGGAGATGGAAGGAGGGAGGATGGAGATGAACGGAGGGAGGGATGGAGATGGAAGGAGGGAGGGATGGAGATGGAAGAAGGGAGGGAGGATGGAGATGAAGGCAGTGGGAAGGAGGGAGGGAGGAGGAGGCAGGCAGGAAGGCTGAGAAACGGTAGAAGTCTGGGGGAAGCAGTGATAGGAGCAGGCAGAGCCATGTTGTCTTTCGTCGGGGAAGCTTCCTTCCTGTGTAGCCCGGCATCTCTCTCCTCAAGCTCGGCTCCTGTCTCCTCCTACCGGCTCTCCGCGCTAAAATATGGGCCGTTCCCTGGGTGTGACACCAGATCCCGGGCGCCCAGGAGGAGGGGGAGCGGATATCGCGGCAAGCCCGCCATGGTTACTTACAGTGCATGCAGGTCCAGGGCTTCCATCTTATCCGTTCCACCGATCATGCGGCACCTCCGGCTGGCTGCTCCTCGTCCCGGCTCAGTCTCTCCCCTCATCTCCTCACTGCCGCTGCTACTAGGGCGGCACTGCAGGCTGGGGATAGAACAGTCCATCCGGCATGTAGTCACAGGCGCAACCGCCCCCTAGCCTGGCAGCTGGCGCCAATTCGCCATAGATCAGGTATTTAAAAAAAAATGCCGGTATTTTAACTCCAGCAAGTGGCTGGGGATCCGGATTTTGCCGGCTCCCCTACCCTGGCGCTCTAGGCAGCCGCCTGACCCGCCTATTGCTAGCGCTGGCCCTGTCCCTATCTGAGTCTTTTGCCCCCTTTTCTTGGCATACTGACCAGACCGCAAAGGCACACTTATGTTGTAAGTTTTGTTGCATGTTTATGTGATCCACATCATTCTCGGTCAGAGGGTAACGACCATAAATAAAAAGGCCAGTATGGTGGCCTAAGTTTATGGGAGGAGCCCGGAGGGTATTTAAGCAGTCCACTCACACATGCTCTTTGTCGGTTCAGTCTGCGGTACTACACGTCACTAGTGATGAGCGGAATACGCCATATTCGATTTCGCGATATTTCGCGAATATTTCAAAGAATATTCACGAATATTCGTTAATATCGAAAATTCGTGATATTTTATATTTCGCTATTTTTTTTGGATAAAATATCACGAATATTCGATATTTACGAATATTCGCTATATTTTATAAAAAAAAAAAAATTGATTGCGAAATTGATTGCGAAAAAAATACGAATATTCGAAATAGCGAATATTCGCCGCGATATTCGAGTTATTCGCAATATTCGTAGCGAATATTTGCAATGCGAATATTCGTGAGCAACACTACACGTCATTGGGCCGACAATTCCCTGCTCACCTCATGTCCGTGAGTCTGCGCATTCAATCGCATTTGACACCCTCCTGCCCTTTCTTTTTCAGGGCACTTCTCAGCATATCCTTCAATTAACTACCCATTAATTACCTTGGGTATGCCCCCTTTTCTTGGCATACTGACCAGACCAACAAGGCACACTTCAGGTGTATTTATGTTGTAAGTCTTGTCGCGTGTTTATGTGATCCACATCACTCTCGGTCAGAGGGTAACAACCATAAACTGTATATATGGTTATAGTATATATATATATATACCGTGTATATATATATATATATATATATATATATATATATATATAAAACACAATAATTTGTTTATTGTTTATTTAAACTATTTCTACATATAGGATATTTCTAATCAGATTAAATACATACTACACAACAACATTATTATTATGCCTGCAGACAATAAAATCATGATTTGAATTTATTTCATGGGATATGATACATAAGGTTATATATCTTATACAGTAATCATACACTCTTATATATATGCAGAGATGGTGTTATTCTTAGTAGAAAACTATCATAAATACATAAACAAAAACTCCATAGTTCCCTCTTAGCATATTATGGACCATGGAGGTTGTACAATCAGGGGTGTCCAAACTTTTTTCAAAGCGGGCCAAATTTGATGAAGTGAACATGGTTGAGGGCCGACCATTTTGCCTGACATGCTTTAAAACATGGGTCTTCAAACTATAGCCCTCCAGTTGTTCAGGAACTACAATTTCCATCATGCCTAGTCATGCCTGTGAATGTCAGAGTTTTACATTGCCTCATGGGATGTGTAGTTCCGCAACAGCTGGAGGGCCGTAGTTTGAGGATCCCTGCTTTAAAACATTACAATTTGGTCTAAGTGTGTTCGTCTGAGCACTAATTCACTGATGAGCTGAGCGTGGGCAGGTTATTTGGATATGCTGTATTTATCGGCTTATAACACGCAGGAAGTTTCAGGAAAAAAATTAATACAATTTTAAATAAAGAACTGTGAAGCAAAATAAGGGTCAGTGCCCATGAATGCTGCCTAATTAGTGCCTATCTGCAGCCTCACCATTGCCATGAATGCAGCACCCACTCCATTGCCATGAATTCAGCACTCTCTGTATTGCCATGAATGCAGCACCCACTCTATTGCCAAGAATGCAGCACTCAGTCCATTGCCATGAATGTAGCACGCTCTGTATTGCCATGAATGCAGCACCCACTCCATTGCCATGAATGCAGCACCCACTCCAGTGCCATGAATGCAGCACCCTCCTTATTGCCATGAATGCAGCACCCACTCCATTGCCATGAATGCAGCACTCACTGTATTGCCATTATTGCAGCACCCACTGTATTGCCATGAATGCAGCACCCACTCCATTGCCATGAATGCAGCGCTTAGTCCATTGCCATGAATGTAGCACCCTCTGTATTCCCATGAATGCAGCACCCACTCCATTGCCATGAATGCAGCACCCTCCGTATTGCCATGAATGCAGCACCCACTCCATTGCCATGAATGCAGCACCCACTCCAGTGCCATGAATGCAGCACCCACTCCAGTGCCATGAATGCAGCACCCACTCCAGTGCCATGAATGCAGCACCGCAGTATTGCAATGAATGCAGCACCTTCTTATTGCCATGAATGCAGCACCCACTCCATTGCCATGAATGCAGCACTCACTGTATTGCCATTATTGCAGCACCCACTGTATTGCCATGAATGCAGCACCCACTCCATTGCCATGAATGCAGCGCTTAGTCCATTGCCATGAATGTAGCACCCTCTGTATTCCCATGAATGCAGCACCCACTCCATTGCCATGAATGCAGCACCCTCCGTATTGCCATGAATGCAGCACCCACTCCATTGCCATGAATGCAGCACCCACTCCAGTGCCATGAATGCAGCACCCACTCCAGTGCCATGAATGCAGCACCCACTCCAGTGCCATGAATGCAGCACCACAGTATTGCAATGAATGCAGCACCTTCTTATTGCCATGAATGCAGCACCCACTCCATTGCCATGAATGCAGCACTCACTGTATTGCCATTATTGCAGCACCCACTGTATTGCCATGAATGCAGCACCCAATCCATTGCCATGAATGCAGCACCACAGTATTGCAATGAATGCAGCACCCTCCTTATTGCCATTAATTCAACACCCACTCCATTGCCATGAATGCAGCACCCACTCCATTGCCATGAATGCAGCACTCACTGTATTGCCATTATTGCAGCACCCACCGTATTGCTATGAATGTAGCACCCACTGTATTACCATGAATTCAGCACCCTCCGTATTGCCCTGGATTCAGCACCCACTCCATTGTGATGAATGCAGCACCAACTCCATTGCCATAAATGCAGCACTCGCTGTATTGCCATGAATGCAGCGCTCAGTCCATTGCCATGAATGTAGCACCCTCTGTATTGCCATGAATGCAGCACCCACTCCATTGCCATGAATGCAGTACCCTCCGTATTGCCATGAAGGCAGCACCCACTCCATTGTCATGAATGCAGCACCCACTCCATTGCCATGAATGCAGCACCCACTCCAGTGCCATGAATGCAGCACCCACTCCAGTGCCATGAATGCAGCACCCACTCCAGTGCCATGAATGCAGCACCACAGTATTGCAATGAATGCAGCACCCTCCTTATTGCCATGAATCCAGCACCCACTCCATTGCCATGAATGCAGAACCCACTCCATTGCCATGAATGCAGCACTCACTGTATTGCCATTATTGCAGCACCCACTGTATTGCCATGAATGCAGCACCCAATCCATTGCCATGAATGCAGCACCCACCGTATTGCCATGAATGTAGCACCCACTGTATTACCATGAATTCAGCACCCTCCGTATTGTCCTGAATTCAGCACCCACTCCATTGTCAT
Organism: Rana kukunoris; assembly: GCA_029574335.1. Taxonomy (NCBI): domain Eukaryota; kingdom Metazoa; phylum Chordata; class Amphibia; order Anura; family Ranidae; genus Rana; species Rana kukunoris. The sequence continues at coordinate 214,771,018 of CM056059.1, read as the reverse complement.
GAATGCAGCACCAACTCCATTGCCATAAATGCAGCACTCACTGCATTGCCATGAATGCAGCACCCACTGTATTGCCATGAATGCAGCACTCACTGTATGAATGCAGCACCCACTACATTGCCATGAATGCAGACTCACTATTGCCGTCAGTGCAGCCTGTAGACTAGACAGGGAGGGGGTGGGAGGGGTGCCAACAGACAAATAGGAGAAACTATTGAAACTGAATTCATGGTATAGTTTCTCCAAATAGGAGAAACTATACCATGAATTCAGCACCCTCCGTATTGCCCTGAATTCAGCACCCACTCCATTGTCATGAATGCAGCACCAACTCCATTGCCATAAATGCAGCACTCGCTGTATTGCCATAAATGCAGCACTCGCTGTATTGCCATGAATGCAGCGCTCAGTCCATTTCCATGAATGTAGCACCCTCTGTATTGCCATAAATGCAGCACCCACTCCATTGCCATGAATGCAGTACCCTCTGTATTGCCATGAATGCAGCACCCACTCCATTGCCATGAATGCAGCACCCACTCCATTTCCATGAATGCAGCACCCACTCCAGTGCCATGAATGCAGCACCCACTCCAGTGCCATGAATGCAGAACCCACTCCAGTGCCATGAATGCAGCACCACAGTATTGCAATGAATGCAGCACCCTCCTTATTGCCATGAATCCAGCACCCACTCCATTGCCATGAATGCAGCACCCACTCCATTGCCATGAATGCAGCACTCACTGTATTGCCATTATTGCAGCACCCACTGTATTGCCATGAATGCAGCACCCAATCCATTGCCATGAATGCAACACCCACCGTATTGCCATGAATGTAGCACCTATTATATTACCATGAATTCAGCCCCCTCCGTATTGTCCTTAATTCAGCACCCACTCCATTGTCATGAATGCAGCACCAACTCCATTGCCATAAATGCAGCACTCACTGTATTGCCATGAATGCAGCACCCACTGTATTGCCATGAATGCAGCACTCACTGTATGAATGCAGCACCCACTACATTGCCATGAATGCAGACTCACTATTGCCGTCAGTGCAGCCTGTAGACTAGACAGGGAGGGGGCGGGACGGGTGCCAACAGACAAATAGGAGAAACTTCTATTTTCTCAATGGGCCTCTTTAATTGAAAGTCCCGCCTCCTGTGATGGACAGAACAGTTGTCCAATGGCAGCGCAGGAGACGGGACTTCCTTTTACACAGGACGCCACGGAAATACTCTCCTGTCTGGACGGCACTCGTCCCTCTCCTCCAAGGCAGCCAGCATACCTATCTTTTGTGGCCCCCAGGCCACAAAAGATATACATGTCAAGACCATGATTGGCCCGCGGGCCGGACTTTGGACATGCCTGTTGCTTTCGACATGCTCCGGTACCTACCCACGTGACAGTGACATCATTAGAGGCCTATATAAATCGGTGTGAACCGCGCACCCGGCATTACAGCAGGAAGAAGCATCACGTCAACATCGGAAGAAGAGAAGAAGACGGCATAGAAGAGCGGGCTGGCCGCTGCTAGTAATTAAGCTAACACAAAGATAGCGGCGGCCAGCCCTGAAGAAGAAGGCACCGGAGAGTGAGCGGAGAAGAAGAACCGGGGAGTGCCGAGGCAACAGCGGAGAGTGGAGAAAATGGAAGAAGACCCCCTGGAGAACGGAGAAGCCCCCCGGAGCAGACTAATAAATTAAAACCCTGTGTCGTGTGTTTATTTTCTTTTACACTTTGCCTCCAGGTGAATGGGTAGGGGTACGATGTACCCCATATTCATTCACCTAGGGTGGGGGGCCAGTATCTGGGGCCCCCTAATTAAAGGGGGCTCCCAGATTCCGATAAGCCCCCCACCCGCAGACCCCGACAACCAACGGCCAGGGTTGTCAGGAAGAGGCCCTGTCCCTATCAACAAAAGGACAGGGTGCTCTGGGGTGGGGGGGCCGCAGTGCACCCCCCTGCCCCAGAGCACCCAACCCCCCCATGTTGAGGGCATGTGGCCTTGTACGGCTCAGGAGGGGGGCGGTGTGCTTTGGATATGGGTCTGGTATGGATTGTGGGGGACCCCCACGCCATTTTTTCGACGTAGGGGGTTCTCCTTACAACCCATACCAGACCTAAGGGCCTGGTATGTCCCTGGGGGGGAACTCATGCCGTTTTTTATTTAAAATTTGGCGTGGAGTTCCCCCTCATGGTTCATACCAAACTCTGCGGATAGAATTGGCGGGAATCCAAGTTGCCCATCGCGGCAAGCCGGCTCAGCGCTGGCTCCCGCGATGGGGCTCGTAGGTGGTCAATCTCGCCGAGAAAGGGAGCGAGATTGACACAATATCGCGGTCACCTACTGTAGTGTACAAATCAGATATGTGAGGAGCCAAAGCTAAGAGCAAGCAGTAGGCTACAGATATGGTAACATTGCAGGGTTGAGGAGTGGAGCGAGACTATATTTAAAAGAGGAGCATTTCAATGAGACTGTGCCAAGAGTTAATCGACAGATGAGTCTATTCTTTCCTTAGTCGTTGGATGTGCCCCGTAGTAAGAGAAAGAGACCATGAAATTGTTGAGTTCTTCCGGAGGTAAAGCCGCCTCCATAAAAGCTCCCCATGTGGAGTAATAACGTTTGGCAGAGCCCTCACGCTTAAAGTCGATATTGAGTTTGTCTTTATATAACAGGTGAAGGAGCTCCCTTTTAACCTCCAATTCTGTCAGTGTCCACATCTGTAGTATGAACCTTCGAGTGATAAGTAGACAGACCAGGATCCAGTTCATGTGTTGTTTCTGGGAGCTGGCAGACCATATGAGGAGGTGCTTGTCCCAATGACCAACGATGTGGAGTAGAGGGTCTTTTAGCAATTTCAATAGAGTTATTCCATATATGAAGGATAAAAAAAAAGAAAAAAGTGTAGCGCCAAAACTATATAGATGTAGGAAAAAAACATAAATGGCCAGGATGATGTAGCTACCAGCCAAAATACAGTAAGACCTAAGGTGCAGCCTTCGTGAAGAAGATCATAGACTATAAGCTATGAAACACCAGCTATTAAGCTGGGTGAAACAAATAACAATATTCAAAAAAACACAAACTGTAGGTTATGTGAAAAGTGTTGCAACAAAGTAAGTGCAGCTGAAAACAAATGCAAGAGGTCCTGAAAACAGCAAAAAAAAAAAAAAAGGGGGGAGGGGGGATAGGTGTAGGTTTGAGTATATTGATATTCCAGTTTCCCCAAAGCAGACTGATTGTTCATTCAGTTTGAAACACCTCATCCATATACATGGGCAATCCTTTCCCTCAGAAACAGGTCATCTTCCCAGGACATTCCTTGGCATATATATATTAAGGTACTCTTACCGACTTTTGTTGATCCACGGCTCACCGTATATCTTAATTTTGGGTAGGTCTTCAAAGCTTGTATAGGCTAGCCGCCCTCCGATCATCCGATCATCCCATGGATAAATCGATGTCCCAGGTTGTGATGCTGTAGGCAGATCCCAAAAGGAGAGCAGGTATCGCTGGCCTCAGGAACGTCAGACAGAACAGTGAAGATGTGAGACTCCGTATTTCATGGAAGATATGAAAAAAAAGAGGGGCGAGAACACCTCCTCATCGTGTAGAAATTTATTAAAAGTTGATCAAAAGTATTGACACAGCAAAGAGATCTGCAAATCTCATTAAAAATTCAAGCAAGGATACAGTCCATGTACCAAAATATAAAAGCAAAAAAAAAAACAAAAGATAAAAAGTTCCACACTGCACATCAAGGAAACCACAGCAAGCAAAAATCTTGGTAGTAACGCAATAGTGGCGATAAGAGTCCAGTTAACCGACCGGTTTCGTCTTCACAGACATCTACTGGGTTATGGACCTGTTTCTGAGGGAAAGGATTGCCCATGTATATGGATGAGGTGTTTCAAACTGAATGAACAATCAGTCTGCTTTGGGGAAACTGGAATATCAATATCCTCAAACCTACACCTATCCCCCCTCCCCCCCTTTTTTTTTTTTTTTTTTGCTGTTTTCAGGACCTCTTGCATTTGTTTTCAGCTGCACTTACTTTGTTGCAACACTTTTCACATAACCTACAGTTTGTGTTTTTTTGAATATTGTTATTTGTTTCACCCAGCTTAATAGCTGGTGTTTCATAGCTTATAGTCTATGATCTTCTTCACGAAGGCTGCACCTTAGGTCTTACTGTATTTTGGCTGGTAGCTACATCATCCTGGCCATTTATGGTTTTTTCCTACATCTATATAGTTTTGGCGCTACACTTTTTTCTTTTTTCTATTACACTTTTATCCACTGGGGTGTTGGCTGCCTATACACTATATATTTACACTATATATTTACACTGAATTGTTTAGCGCAATATATTTTTAAACTTTTCTATATATGAAGGATAAGACTTGATCCGAGAAGGTGGAGATGAAGATACATGCCCAGAAGCAGTGGCTGACGCGATTGGCCGGATTTTTCTATAAAACGGTCCATAGCTCTGCCGGGGGGGGGGGAGGTGGCAGGCAGCAGTGGATGGATGGGCAGCTTTTATAGGCAGATTGTAGGGTCGGCGAGCAGGAGCTGCTGAGGAGAACCGCTACTCCATACGGTGCCGGAACCGGAAGCAGTACAGCAATATTTATGTTAATATTACTAGTGAGAACTTAATTGTATAGTGTCCAAATATGTCCCTTCCAGTGGTGGGAAATTTTAGATGGAAATTCATGTTTTACTACTAGCCTGAGTTTGAGTACAGAAATATCTTAAAGGTCACCCAGTCTGGTGAACATCACCCACAGCTTGTTCTTTATACATTGTTTGAATATGGTATATTGTAGCCTTGGGAAGCCAGTTGAGGTTTGCTGTTTTTCTGGGTTTTTTATCACTAGTCCAAGGGTCCTCAAATAAATTATTTTTAGTGACCATAAAATAGATCTATTCTTGGCTTTTTAAGTGAGCAATAAGGTATATACTCATTGTTATATTCCTAGTTCTGCAAACAGCTTGATTACAGGCCTCCGCCCAGGTTCATACTGGGCTGCGGGAGTGAAGCCGCGATTTCAGAGACATCTGTGCAGGTTTCTGAACAGATGTCAATGTAAATCGCGGCCCCAAATCGCAAAAAGTAATACAGGAACTACTTTTTTAAATTGGTGCAGCGCCGCAGATGCAGCGTTGCACCAATTAGGACGGTGCCATTGCCGACAATTGCCGGCAAATGCCGCAGATTTGAGATGCGATTTGACATGTGAAATCGCATCTCAAATCGTACCCAGTTTGAACCAGGGCTCAAACAAAGAAAAAAAACACAGGCTGTCTCAGGTTGACAACTTAGGTGACTTGTGTCCTGAAACTGACCTTTGCCCTTTGGGATCCGTACAGTCTTAAATATCCATATTGAAATTATAAAAATATACCTGTATTTATTTCTTCACAATATAGTTCTGACAATAAAATCTTGGTAAGCATGACATAAAGAATCTTAAATATAAAAACAAAACAAAAAAAAACAACTACCTGATAGTGGTCTCTAGGGCTGACTGAAGTATGACATGGTGCAAAAGGACCTTCATCGTCAAGCAATACCTGACACCAGTAATGAGCATACTTTTCTGTTTTTTAAAAAGGAGAATCAAAATAAAAATAAAACTGCTGTGATTATATTTATAACGTATAACAATATCTTGGTAACTTATAAAATTACAGTCTTAATTATTTAATATACTTTTATATGATTCAGTTCATACCTTGATTCGCTGATTACATGTCTTTTTTTTTTTTTTAATATACTGTATTTGATGGTGTACATAGTTCTGTAAGAAAATAAAATATTACCTATTTCTGTGCCATACATGCAGGGATGTTTATGTTCAGGCAATACAGTTATGCACTGATACTGGGTCTTCCATGAATTGGCAAAGTCAACAACATTGCTTTCTACTGCTCCACTACTTGCTTTGAAGTCATCTTTTTGAATACTGTTGTAATTCCCACAGAGACCTTAATAAATGTGCACAACATATAAGAATATAAAACAGCACATAGCAATGTATACATTGTGGATACAAAACATAAACGGTGCTCTTATTTACTAAAAGGCCTCATGCAAACTAAGGCCCCATTCACACTGGGGCGGGAGGTGCGGTGGCAGTATAGCGCCGCTATTTTTAACGGCGCTATACCGTCGGATTTTCTGCATAATTGCGGCATCCGAAAATGGGTTAATAATACCGCCGGCAATGTGCCTCTTGCGGTATAGCCGCGGTGTCCCATTGTTTTTAATGGGAGGAAGTGGTGGAGGAGAAGTAAACACACCACTCCTCTCACCGCTCCAAAGATGCTGCTGGCAGGACTTTTGGAGCTCCCGGCCCCGCCAGCGCATCGCCTCAGTGTGAAAGCACTTGGGCTTTCACACTGAGACTGCAGGGCAGGAGTTTTTCAGGCGCTATTTAGGCGCTATTTTTAGCGCTAAAACGCCTGAAAAATGCCTGAAGTGGGTCTAAGGGTAATTTTAAGGACTTCTGGTATCTTTTTTTCTGCCTCTAAATGGCCCTCTGTATTAACCTATGTGTCCATGCACACCTAGGTATATAGAGGTGTTTAGAAAAAGAAGCACAAAAAAAAACACTGCCAAAATGTCCAATAGCAGCAGCAATTTGACAGAATTAGCTTGAGTGCTAATTAATTTTATTGGCCAGAATAAATTAGTATTCTGCCTAGTTAAATTATTAACACCCACGCACTCGACATGCCTAAACAAATTCACAATTGTTAGGAAAAGGCTTTTAAGAGAGGCAAACACCCCATGTGTATAGGGCTTAAGTCAGGTGCTTTTAGTTGATTTCTGAAGCACGACTAATGATGCCGCCTTTTTTAAACGTTTTTCATCATAAAAAAATTTAAGTTTTTCCCAAATACATCATAAAAAAAACAACATTGCCCACACACCGTCGTTTTTTTTAAATGCTCTAGCAAAGCGGTTACGGACAGCACGTACGACGGCACTCTAAAGGGGAAATTCCATTCAAGCTTCCGTCTCATAACTTTTAGCCACACACACGATCATTTTTTACAACACAAAAAACGACATTTTTAAAAACGACATAAAAAAATAAAGCATGTTCGAATTTTTTTTTGTCGTTTTTCAGAAGACAAAAAACAATGTGAAGCCCACACACGATCATTTTAAATGACCTTTTTTAAAAATGTCATTTTATTTCATCACAAAAAACGACCGTGTGTACGCGGCAATAAGAAAAATGAAATTGTTGCTTAGAGCATTTGGTACATTTATACATTTGATTTAAAAAAAAAGTTTTAGCAGGGGCTCAGGGTTATACTTTTACTTTGCTGCGTTCCTACAACTGATTTACTTTGTTAGGATAGAGCTACAGGGGATAACTTGCAATCACATAAATTTGTTCAGGTTTTTTTTTTTTTATTAGGTAAAAGTGTCGCTTTGAAAATGTTTTTGTGTTTCCTGACAGAATTGATTATATGCCATGGGCTAGATTAAATTCAATTTTACTTTGCTCTGTCATACATGGGCCAACTACCACCTTCAGGGGCCCCATGTAATAAATAGAGGGTGCTGCATGAGAAAAAACTGCTGGTTTGTACAGGGTGACATGTTGACATAGGGCAGATGTACAACTATTATATTTCATCCACCATTGTCTGAGCGTATGTTACAGTAACTGCTGTGTCATACATAAAGCTCGACACAGGGGAAGTTCCATAGCTTGAGACCTTTGTTTCAAACACCAGCTGCCCATATTAGAGAAAAATTCTTTCCATCTGCCTCTGCATTATTAATTAGCCCAGTCAGTCATCCTCATCAACAAAAAAGTCAGACCTTCCAATACACTTGTATGCTGCCAAAGCACACCAAAATGCCAGGCAGATGAATAAAGGTTCAATGTTATTAACTGGCCACAATACTAAATGACTCAAAATACTGTTCTTTTTTTGCTAAGATCTGTCCCTTGCTATGTAATGTTCTATTACCAGTGATTAGGATAACACTTAATAACTGTAATTTGCAAAGAAGGAAGGAATGTAGAAAAAAAACTGTTTATACATTAATATTATTTCATATTGCAGAGATGATGTCTGTGGGCCAGATCCACAAAGAATGGCCGCTGGCGTAGTTTATCTAATTTACACTATGCTGCTGTAAGTTACAGCGGCGTATCCTTATCCACAAAGAATTGCCGCTGTTACTTACGGCGGCGTAGTTCTTGGCGGCGTAAGGCGGCGCAATTCAAATTTAGGAGATGGGGGCGTGATTTATGTTAAATCAGCTTGACCCCACGTAAATGACGTGTTTTTTGTACGGCGCATGTGCCGTCCGTGGAGGTATCCCAGTGCGCATGCGCGAAATCACGTCGAAAATAGTCAATGAAAACGACGTGAACGTAACTTACGCAAATCCCTATTCACGAACGGTTTACACAAACGACGTGAACGACGGAAAATTCTACGCTGGCCCGACGTCCATACTTAACATTACGTACGCCTCTATACAGCAGGGGTAACTTTACGCCGGACCTACGCTTACGCAAACGACGTAAAAGGAATGCGCCAGCCGCTCGTACCTTCGTGGATTGGCGTAACTCGCTTATTTGCATATTCAACGATGGAAGCGCCCCTAGCGTCCAGCGTGAGTATGCAACTAAGATACATAATTCCGGCGTATCTTGTTTTGTGGATACAAAACAAAGATACACCGGTGGGAATTTGAAATTATGGCGCCGTATCTGGAGATACGCCACCGTAATTCTTTGTGGATCTGGGCCTGTGTGTTTATGCACATACAGTAAATCAGAAAATCAAACAACTTCTGGTAAAGTATGCTAAATTGCCATTGCTGACCTCTCCTAAAATGTTTATTAAGTTATAATGTTGATTATAATGTTAAAATTATAGCTTAACCCCTCAATGCCTGAACGTAAATCAAATCCTAATGCATAAACACAGTTTTACAAGTTAGCATATCCAGGTGAATTATACCTTGTTTTTTTAGTATAAATAGATAGGCTTCTTGTACATGGGATGTTGTGTAGCCTCTCATGAACGATTCAACTTGACAGCTAGAAACCGACGTCTATAAAAATGTCGGTTTTTTTGGCCGCGTTTACATGCCGCGTTTGTGTCTAGAAGCATTTTTTAAATGAAAAATGTCTCTAAACAAAATGCTGCTAAACGTGAGTTACCATGTTTAGCAGTGTTTACACTGGTGTCTCAAATGTCTCTGAATATCTGTCCTGAATGCATTTTTTGGAATTCTAAACTCATCTGCCTAGAAACGACTATTAACAATTCTGTGTACATGTACTTATAGGATAATATAGGAGTGTCAGGGGCAGCTGAAAAACTTTTGTTTACCAGCAGCAGTGTACATGAGGCCTCAGTGGTAAAGGGTTACTGTATTTCTTATCAAAGGAAAACTGGCCCAAAATAGAAAACAAGATCCTTTTTTTATTTAGTTGTATATTTTTTGTCATTCTCATGTAAGACCTACCACTAAAAAAATCAAAATAAATTCTCCTACACCTGATGTTTGCAGCAACAGCACATGTATCTTTTTCTCCATTCAGAAAGAGAGAACAGGGATGGGTTTAACTGACCAATTACTGTAATAGTCAATCAGATGCTTTTACAGTGAACACATACCCAAGAGCCGGTCCTCCCAGCTCTATTGGTGACAGATCAGTCTCCGTCCTTGGAGCACACTATGGAGCCTGCTTCTAGCACAAATGCTGGGTCACATACAGTATAAATTATATTTTGGAAGATATGTCACATAAAAAAGTGACAATTATAATAAGAGTAGAAAGCTTTGTAATAACTTTGCAATGGTTTGTGTCAGTGTGTACAATCGGCTCAGTACCCTTCTATTAATTGATATAACAATGTTTACTCCTGGTGATTAACCACTAAGGCACCATGCAGTGAAAAATGGAAGGAAGAGGAAAATATCACATGCTACCCTATATTTGGAAGTAATGGGCCCCATGAGGACAGGGTGGCAGGGGAGCATGACATGGAAAATAATAACAGGAAAGGTGGGTTATACTGTTACTTTGCTTGAAAAAAGCACAGAAACAGGCTTGCTGTAAATAATATTAGTGTATTGTTCAGATTTTCACTGCAAGGATTGTTGATTACCACACATTTTCTCCTTGTAAGCCGGGTCAACAATAATAATATAAAGTTGCATGACTGGCGTGAGCTGCACCTCCAAGTAGACGCCCAGGTTGGTATACACAATCATGTAGAATGATGATGCCCAATCAATGCGGACTCCAGCTGCATAAAAAGAGAAATCATATATCACAAGGTGTGCAAAACTGTTCTCACCAAATTAAAACGAGAATGGGGAGTTTACTCAGAAAATCAGAATCAACCTCTTGTTCATATCTGTTCTAAATATTAATTAATTAATTAATTAATGTGCTTGGTATGCCCGAGCCATAGCCGTAGCTCAAAGCCATACTCCAGCCAAAGATTTGGGAGTGTCACATGGTCACCCATAAAGCAAATTCCATCCAGTTTACCGGGGAACATATCGAACTCACTCATTGCACAGCTTATACAGCTTTACAGATTCAATGCATGTCCAACAAGACCTTTTACATAAATGTAGAATCTGAATCTGGAGTGCTGACTTTACACATATACAGTATATGCCTTCAAATAGTGTGGAATTGTAGTGAGGACAGAAATATGTGATTTGTCAAAGGTAGGAGAGAGTTCCCATCTACACTATAGACCCAAAAGTAACTTTAATAGCATCCCAGTCTTAATCTGTAGGGTTCAATACTAAGTTGCCCCACCCTTTGCAGCTATAACAGCTTCAAATATTCTGGGAAAGTTGGGACTCCCAAACCTCACCTCCTTAACCGTTCTGCAATAAAACTTTAAAAATACAAAAGTAATTCAGTCCCCCTATTTTAGCCATGGACTCGGCACTGGGGAGAAATGCTAGCCCCGCCTCTGGCCTCTGGAGGTGTTATACTAACTTTGGGGTGTCAGGCGTGTGTTACATACATATAGTAGAAATGTAAGTCACAATACCTTTAGCCATGACTTCCTCTTCATAGGTTACATGAGGAAAATCGCTATTGTCATAATTGATTTCAAATGCCTGGAAATAAAAAAAAAAAAACATTTTTACATATAAGCAATCTTTTCCATGACCAATACTTCATAATGTCCTGATTTTTTATGCACATTCTATTTGAACTTCAGACAGATATATAAAGTTGACCACCAGTTACACTACTGGGGATGGGGGTAGAACCTTTGTTCTTTGCTGTCTGGTTCCTTTACAACATCAGTATTTACAATAGTGACAGTTGTTACTGGAGCAAAGGTAATATAATTCCAAAATTATGAAGTAGAAATAGAGAGAAAATCTTCAAAGGTGACACTAATTCTGGTCACAGCATTCAGATGTGGGACTTCTTCTTCTTATTTCCCCTCATTTTCTTTTATTCAAATGGCATGCAAACAAACTCAGGCCCCTCCCTAGTTATTAATAGAGTTGATGTCCAACATTATTTAACTCACTTCCTTTGAGCCCAGGGCACCTGGGTCATTATTAGGGATGAGCTCCACGTTCGAGACGAACGTATGTTTGACTCGAACATCGTTTGTTCGTACGTTCGACGAATTTCGAACAAAATGGGTCGTTCGCGCCAAATTCGAGTGACGCGCAACGGCCCATAATTCACTGCAGCTTTGCGGGCTGATGATTGGCCAAGCATGCACTATGACCCTGCATGCTTGGCCAATCACAGTGCGCAAAAAACGGAGAGCCATAATTGGCCAAAGCCTGGGTGGCTTTGGCCAATTATGGCTCAGGGCTTTAGCACACGCCCCCACACTATAAAAGGCCACCTGCAGGGCGGCCTCGTGTAGTGTGTTCCGGCTTGTTAATGAAAGAAGTCCTATAGAGAGAGATAGAGAGACAGTGTCTTTTCGACCAGATAGATAGATAGAGCAGGCAAGCTAGTCAGTTTAGCTTAATTTACAGTGTGTAGAGAATATATATACTGTACATCCCTAGGAGTTGTACATATATTTATACACTGTATAGCTTAGCTAGATCAGCTATTTATATTTGTCAGGCATGAGATTGTGCTAGGTGCAGTGTTCTAACGTGTTGTATTGCCTGTGTGCTGTTTAGTTTACACCTAAACGTACTCGGTGTTACTGCACGCCTGCTGTTTAATAGCAACTAAATGCATTTGCTATAAGTGCACGTTTGCTGTTTAATAGCAACTAAACGCATTTGCTGTAACTGCACGTTTGCTAAACGCATTTGCTGTAGCTGCACGTTTGCTGTTTAACCACTTATGGACCGCCTACTGCACATTTACGTCGGCAGAATGGCACAGCTGGGCACATCAACGTATATATACGTTGATTTTAGTACCCAGCCGTGGGTCACGGGCGCGCGCGCCCGCGTCGCGCTCCCGTGACCCGGTCCGAAGCTCCAGGACCGGGACCGCGGGATTCGCGGACCCGATCGCCACTGCAGTGCGGCGATTCGTCCCTGGAGCGGGAAGAACGGGGAGAGCCGTGTGTAAACTCTGTGGCCGTAGCATCGATCGCGTCATCCCTGTAATAGGGGGACGCGATCGATGACATCACACCTACAGCCACACCCCCCTACAGTTGTAAACACAACACATAGGTCACACATCCCCTACAGCACCACCTGTGGTTAACTCCCAAACTGCAACTGTCATTTCCACAGTAAACAATGCAATTTAAATGCATTTTTTTCTGTGAAAATGACAATTGTCCCAAAAATGTGTCAAAATTGTCCGAAGTGTCCGCCATATTGTCGCAGTCACGAAAAAAATCGCTGATCGCCGATATTAGTAGTAAAAAAAAAAAATTAATAAAAATGCAATAAAACTATCCCTTATTTTGTAAACGCTATAAATTTTGGGAAAACCAACCGATAAACGCTTATTGCGTTTTTTTTTACCAAAAATACGTAGAAGAATACGTATCGGCCTAAACTGAGGAAAAATTTTTTTTTTTTATATATTTATTATAGCAAAAAGTAAAAAAAATATTGCATTTTTTTTTAAATTGTCGCTCTATTTTTGTTTATAGCGCAACAAATAAAAACCGCAGAGGTGGTCAAATACCACCAAAAGAAAGCTCTATTTGTGGGGAAAGAAGGATGCCAATTTTGTTTAGGAGCCACGTCGCACGACGTGCAATTGTCAGTTAAAACAACGCAGTGCTGAATCGAAATCAAAAAGGGGCAAGGTCCTTTACCTGCATTTTGGTCCGGGTCTTAAGTGGTTAATAGCAACTAAACGCATTTGCTATTAGTGCATGTTTGCTGTTTAATAGCAACTAAACTCATTTGCTGTAACTGCACGTTTACTGTTTAACCTCCCTGGCGGTATTCCCGAGCGTGACTCGGGGTTAACATTCAGTGCCAGAAGCGGTAACCCCGAGTCACGCTCGGGGTGCATTTTTTTTTCCCCCAAAAATTCCTGGCGATCCGGCGGGGGTTTCCCGCTGGATCGCCGGTCAGACTAGCTTCCTGGCGGTCTTCACGTGTGTGGCACGGGGTGAGATTTTTAAGCTAATATCGGTAACCCCGTGCCACACACGCGCTTACCTCGCTGGATGCAGAAAAAGTTTACTTACCTTTTCTCTGCGATCCAGCGATGAATCCCCGCAGTACACGGCGGGCGGATGTCCGCCTGATGCTGTGTGTTCCGCCGATTCCCTTCCCTGCGAGCGTCGCGACGTAGGGGGGGGAACGGCGCCAAATTTAAAAAAGTAAACAAACACTATACATACAGTACACTGTAATCTTATAGATTACAGTACTGTATGTAAAAAATACACACCCCCATGTCCCTAGTGGTCTGCCCTGTACACTACATGTCATTTTGTATAATAAAAACTTTTCTTTCTCCCTGCAAACTGTAGATTGCCCATAGCAACCAAAAGTGTCCCTTTATGGCAAAAATTGTTTTAGAGCAGCTAAAAAACAGCGATAATAAATCAGAATCACTTGCAGAATTTAGCGATAGCGATTTATGGGGAAATTCGTCATAAAAAAAAAAAAAAAATGACAGCAAAAATTCTGCAACTGAGCAAATTTCAGTGATTTTGATTTGATTACATTATTGAATAATTTTTACTATAATTATATTATCATTTGTGATCATTTTTTATAATTATTTATTATATTATAATTTTTAATTAAAAAAAAAAAAAAAAATCATACCCGGGATGCCTATTAGACTCTTGTTTGAATAGATTTAAGTGAGTTATTCCTAAGAATTACAAGCCTACAGTATAAAACGCCAAATTCCCTTGCAAATAATGGTACCGCTTTTAGCACCTAAAATCTTAAAGAATCATACCGCCAGGGAGGTTAATAGCAACTAAACGTATTTGCTGTAACAGCACGTTTGCTGTTTAATAGCAACTAAACGCATTTGCTGTAACTGCACATTTGCTGTTTAATAGCAACTAAACGCATTTGCCATTGTTGCACATTTGCTGTTTAATAGCAACAAAACGCATTTGCTGTAACTGCACGTTAGCTGTTTAATAGCAGCTAAACACATTTTGCTGTAACTGCACGTTTGCTGTTTAATAGCAACTAAACACATTTGCTGTAACTGCACATTTGCTGTTTAATAGCAACTAAACTCATTTGCTATTAGTGCACGTTTGCTGTTTAATAGCAACTAAATGCATTTGCTGTAACTGTATGTTTGCTGTTTAATAGCAACTAAACGCATTGGGCCAGATTCAGGAAAGAAATAAGCCGTCTTATTTCTGTGTCTGGCCCTTCTATCCATGCGTCTGATTCATCGAATCAGTTAAGCATATATTTTCATAACATCCAACAGGCATAAGTCTCTTATGCCGTTGAATCTTATTTTCATATTTTAGGCTGGATGCTAGGTGGCGTTCCCATCTAAAATATGCAAATGAGCCTATACGCCGATTCCCGAACGTACGCCCGGCCGGTGCTATTTTTTTAGTACCGTCATAATGTTATTCCTGCTATATGAGGCGCAGGCAATGTTAAGTATGGACGGCATGCCGGCATTTTTTTTCACGTCGTTTACGTTGTTTACATAAGACGTTTGCGAATAGGGCTTTGCGTAAGTGCCATTCTGGTAGTTTACGTCGAATTGACGTCAAGATTTGGAGCATGCGCACTGGGATCAATTCACAGCTTGCGCATGCGCAGTTCGTTCGGCGCGGGGACGCGCTTCATTTAAATAATATACGCCCCTACCCGCCGAATTTGAATTCGGCCGGGTCATTTACGCTACGCTGCCTCAACCTTACAGGCAAGTGCTTTATGAATAAAGCACTTGCCTGAAAAAGTTGCGGCGGTGGCCTAACGTAAATGAGATACATTAGGCCAAATTAAAGATAGGCTCTCCATCCTGAATCTAGCCCATTTGCTGTAACGGCACGTTTGCTGTTTAATAGCAACTAAACACATTTGCTATTAGTGCACATTTGCTGTTTAATAGCAACTAAACGCATTTGCTATTAGTGCACGTTTGCTGTTTAATAGTAACTAAACATATTTGCTATTAGTGCACGTTTGCTGTTTAATAGCAACTAAACTCATTTGCTATAACTGCATGTTTGTTGTTTAATAGCACCTAAATGCATTAGCTGTTACTGCACGTGTATTGTTTAATAGCACCTAAATGCAGTTGGTGTAACTGCACGTTTTCTGTTTGATAGTACCTAAACGCATTAGCTGTTACTGCACCTGTGTTGTTTAATAGCGCCTAAACGCGCGGCTCTTTGTTGTGCTCCAATTACAGTATCTGTGCGGGTTGCAGTGTTGTCTTGTGCTTAAGGCCAAAATTTTTCTGCCCCTGTTTAACAGGGGCGTCTAATAACAATTTTTGATGCAATACTTTGCATGTGGCTCTTTGTTGCGCTCCAATTACAGTATGACATCGTTCAGATTCTAAATCAAGTGGGACTTCTGCGCTACTAATAGGTCTATCCAGAAATCAGTGACAATATGCAGCAAACACAAAATTGCATACACAGCAACTAATAACACAAATTCAAATAAGGGTGATAGCGCAAATTGAAAAAAACAAATCATAACATACACAGTGGGTGAAAAATGTGGTACACAAAAAGTGTAAAGTGCCAAACACAAAAAAGTCTATCAGGGACAAGGATAAGTCCAAAGAAAGTGCAAAAACTCAAATATGTGCACTAATAATCCATAATAGTGAAAAGCAATGTGGAAAGGATGTCCACTGATCCGAGAGATGTGAGGAATAACACCACCACACAACATGTCTGGTCTCCCAGAACTCTCACCTCCAGCATGTAAACACAGGCATATATGATGATCTTTGTGTGGAAAAATCCTCCCTCAGTAGTCTTGTTCACCACCACAGGTCGGTGGGGAGATAGGTACCTGAGATCTCGGGTGATAGTGGAAAAGAGGAGGGAGATAGACAAAAGCCTCCAATAGTGTATTATCCTTGGTATAAATTAATTTATTGAGGAATTGCACTTACAGGTAGATGATTAAAAATGTGCAAATCGACAACGGTGATCACAGCGCTTACGCACGTCACTCACTGCACGTCTTTCCCTTCCCTACGCGTTACGACACAGGGTCACGTGTCTTCATCTGGTTTTTGGTTCAGATTCTACTTAAAAAATCTACAGTTCTTGTCTTGTATACTGCTGTTCAAAGTATATAGGGCCAAAGGGTCTTGTCAGGGCCGATCCTCGCTATAGGCTCACTATGCAAGCTGCTTAGGGCCCCACAAAGCTGCAAAGGGCCCCCAAATTACCAGAGGCCCCGTCTGGTGAGAAGTCATTTTCGCCCCCCTCACCCTGCTTCTAAACTCGCTGGCTGAGTCATTTCCGACAGCAGAACACCCCCTCCTCGCTTCTCAACTTTCTTTAATGTAACATGTCACTGTCGTCAGCGCCCCCCGCTTCTCATTTTTAATGTGCCATGTCATTTTGCTTAGGGCCCCAGGGAGGTCAGGATTGGCACTGGGTCTTGTAATGACCTGGGGGGAGTGGTGGCGGGAAAACTCATGCTATTTTTTTAAATGATGTGTATCCATATTGCAGGGACCAAACATTACATTAAAGCCGCAAGCAGTAATACATTTATTTTTTCTTATAGTAATATTATGTTGTGCAGGGACATTTCTAAACATGTGCCACTACTATAGACACCAGCAGGTACGATATTTAAAGGGATTTTTCATTTTTTGTTTCACTTTAAGCATCATTAAAATCGCTGCTCCAGAAAAAATAACTGTTTTTAAAACCCGGGTTCTGAAAGACATTTTCCAATATTGAATTGAATATTGGTCTTTAAAATGATAATTTTTGAATTCGAACGTTTCGAGTTCCCATAGACTTCAATGGGGTTCTAAATGTTTGCGCGAACCCGCGTTCTGGTTTGAACGTTCTGGTGTGCGAACTGAACGCGGGGGGTGTTCGGCTCATCCCTAGTCATTATAGACAAACCCTTCAGGGACGTGCCACCACAATATTAGAGACTTGTGTTTGCATCATAAAATCAGCACTGCTCTAAGCAACATTATGGCTTCCCACTGCCAGTTAAAAGAGGAGAGGGACCCTGCACTTCCTGTGACCAATTATAAGACAACTGAGGAAAAATTATTTATACTAAAAAATATTTTAAAAAATAAAATGGGGAAGGGGAAAGCTGGGAACTAAAGCTGGAGTTTGACTTTTATTCACTCAGAGAAATGCAAAGCACGTGGCTGCTTTCCTCAAATTCAGGATCCTGCTGGACCTAGGAGTAGGGTATCACAGATTGAGGATATTGGGGAGATAAGGGTTGAGTAATGGGATATGGCCTTGGAATCAGTTCCTTTAATTTCCTCTGCCTGCCCCACAAATCTCTCAACTTTCTATACTATCTTGTGCCTATAGAACACCAGCTAAGCTGTTTGATTGGGGTAGAAGGGATTCACCTTTGTGCCCTGAATGTAGCTCGCACAGAGGTGATTTCATACATATGATTTGGCAATGCCCGAAACTCACATGTTACTGGCCAAGGTTGTACACACAATTTCTTAGTTACTCAAGTCACTATTCCCACTGATCCTTAGACTGGGTTCACACTAATACGACATAAAGCCGTCCTACTTTGGACTTTGCCCTGCGACTTGTAGCCAACATACTTTCAACTTTTTTCTGACTTGCATCCCCTCCAATACCAGGCGCTGTGTTTAGTATGATTCTTGAGGGGGAACTCCATGTCAAATTTTAAATAAAAATACAGCATGAGTTCCCCCTCCAAGAGCATACCAGGCCCTTGGGTATGGATTTTAAGGGAAACCCCCTATGCTGAAAAAATGGGGTGGGGGTCCCCCCAAAAGCACGCAGCCTGGCCGGTCAGAAAGGGTGTGGGGATGAGCGAAGTGCCCCCCTCCTGAAGCATACCAGACCACATGCCCTCAACATGTGGAGTGGGTGCTTTGGGGCAGGGGGGCGTGTTGATGAGAACAAGGGCCTCTTCCCGACAACCCTAGCCGTTGGTTGTCAGAGTCTGCGGTCGGGGGGCTTATCGGAATCTTGTGAGCCCCCTTTAATAAAGTTTCCAGCCCCCTGCCCTATGTGAATGAGTATGGGGTACATCTTACTCTTACCCATTCACCTGGGGGAAAGTGTCAAGAAAAAAAAACCCACACTACACAGGTTTTTAAAACATTGATTTTTAACACGTCATGCGACATGAGCTCCGAATGTTGTAGCATTTGTCGCACCGGTGTGAACCCAGCCCTTAGTGTGTTATTGGGTGCCCTAGTGTAAACAGCACTGGAACGCCAAATGTCGACCGTGCGATGATGTCATCACCCGGCGCCACGTCCGACGGTCCAGTGTTGAACACGGAAGTGCGCGTGGCCGAATCGCAGGCCCAAATCAGTGCCAGTGCCTTATGCACTACACCTGCCTTGCACCTATAAAACAGAACAGCGTGCAGACTGCACACACTGTTCTATTATTGTCCGCCTGTAGCCGGCCACGCTACAAACCACTGGTAACATAATTTCCCCCATGCTGGACATCATGCCACGCAGGATCACTACCATCAATTAGCTCATGCCTTAACCAGACCACACTGTCATGCTGCCATTGCTGGGGACACCCTAAAGATATTCTTTCTTACCCTAACCTACACTACAGAAGAGCACTTGCTGCTAAGATACTACAACACTCATCCTCTGCAAATACGAATAAGTAACAACTATGTAATTTATACTGCTTTAGAATTACCTGCTTTAATACTAACCTACTGCTTGAGATTACTTAGTGTATCTTCAGTTGCCCCCTGTGGAATATCCTTAAAGGGACATACACTCTCAATTCAGCTGAGCTATTACTTGCCTCTGTCTTATGCAAATATTACTTGCCTACAGTATTCTTATTTGCTACGTGCTTGACATACATTGTTAAATGTATATGGGTTACGACCTAAATTGCTGAACATGTTCGCCCTAATTTTTTCATGCTAAGGGTTGTTACACCCTGCTCCTTTAGTAGCCAATGCATCTCTTTATGTTAAGTGATATGATGTAGAGAACTCCCAACTCCTGTTCTCAGACTGGAGTGACGCCTGGGGTCCCATACTTATAATCACTTGCAATAGAGAAGTGCATTGGAATCTTTAATGCAGTTGTGCTTGTTGATCTTTATTGTAAATTTCTACGCTAGCGGTTGGAGGCATGTTGTAATACCTCCGCCCTTAGTAGCTCAACGCATTCCTATATGTGAGAGAGATGATGTAGTGAACCCCCAAACTCCTGTTCTCTGATTGGATTGATACCTGGGGTTTTGTACTGAAATCTCAGATAAACATAGGAAGGTGCATTAAATTTTTCCCTTAGCCACAGTTGTGGTTCACTCCCGTTCACCATAGTTTGTGACATCTAGATCCTGAACTGTACCAACCAGGTGTCTATATTATGATCTCCGTCTTCTGTACTTAGCTAAAAAAGTGATTGCTAGATACTGTATGGCCCCCACTATACCGACTATAAAACACAGACTGTGAAACAATGGATGGACTACATTAACTCGTTAGTATTAAGACAACATTGCTATCGCCACTGCAATGTCCTGTGTAAATTTCATCTGGTTTGGCAGGGTTGGCTAGATAATCCTAGATTATCCCCACCACAATTACAGATGGATACGTTGTTACAGGTGTGAGTACTGCTGATAACACTCTAAACAGTATTATGTTTTTTGATGGGCCTACCCAATGGTAGCTGTTTTGTTAATATCTATTCTGTTACTTTATGTCCTGCAATTCTTGTGCATGTGAGATGATCTGTTACTAGTTCTAGTTCTGATTTTTCAGGGTCCCTGGGGAGGGGGGGGTGTTGTAATAACTCACTGATATGTTTGTTTGGTCTATTTTGGACACGTATACACATGCAAGACTGGAGGTCCTGTATTTATTGTGCTTTGTAACATTTCTATATAAGTGTAACAATGTAAAAAAATCATGCATGCAATTCTTCTTCAAAGCTTTTTTAAATTGAGCCTATAAAGTCAAAAAAATTGAAATCATATTTACATACAAAG